>CM036625.1:2468286-3668286 GCA_020746105.1 Trogon surrucura | reverse complement strand
TAGGTACTACATACATAGAGTAAAAAATCCTGGGCTTTTTTTTTTAGCCTTTTAATGTTCATTCTAAGTAGTAGAACATGACTATGATGGTTGCAAACTTGGTTAGGTTACCTTAGAGAAAAGAGACCTTGAAAGAAACGTTTCCTTTAAGTGTCGGTGTACCTCTGTACGCAGCCGCACAGAGGAGTTGATGAACTCACTGTCAGCTCAGAGGTCCTTCACCTCCCTCTCTTGTTAGAATATCTTCAGTTCTTAAGACATATGAGCAGGACTGTGAAATCTCCCAGTGCTTCGATTTCCTTTATTCAACGGGATGAAGGCTGGTGGGGTGTGGCATTTTCCATCACAGCCCATAAAATGTCCTCTTCATTGCGCCAGTGGAAACACAAGTGGTTAAATCACCTGCTAACTAAAGTAATCAGAGTTTGCTTATACGAGTTCACCTTCACCGGTCTGGCTTCTTCACTTCCATGCTGTTTTAGTGACAGAGTTTTTCTGAAGCGCTGCACCAAATATTAAACACAGTCTTTGCAACACAGCAAACCAAAAAGAACTTACGGTTAAAGTCCTCCAAACTTCGTGCAGCAGCACCATCTTATTTTCAATCTCCCTGGGATGCCCTCCACTCTTTTGGAATAAATAGTTCTGTCTCTGGTGCCAATACTAATTCCAATTATCTTTTCCCTGTGTTTCAGGCATCATGATTTGGACAACTGGTACAAGTCCCTTTACCAGATTCCTTATGTGTCTTCTGCTCCTGTGTATGTTCACCAGGAAGGCAATGCCTGAAGATAATAACATCATTACAACCAAGAAAGGCAGAGTCAGAGGGACAAACCTGCAGGTGCTGGGGGGAACTGTGACAGCCTTCCTTGGAATACCTTACGCACAGCCACCCCTTGGTAGACTGAGGTTTCAAAAACCAGAACCCCGTGAGAAGTGGGCAGAGGTTTGGGATGCCACAAAACATGCAAACTCTTGTTACCAACTTATAGACACAACCTACCCAGGATTTCCTGGAGTAGAGATGTGGAATCCAAAAACTAACCTGAGTGAAGACTGCTTATATCTTAATGTATGGATTCCTTCTCCAAAACCCAAGAATGCAACTGTCATGGTGTGGATATATGGTGGAGGCTTTGAGTCTGGGTCGACTTCCCTACCAGTCTACGATGGCAAGTTTCTGGCCAGGGTAGAAAGAGTCATTGTAGTTTCCATGAACTACAGGACTGGGGCATTAGGATTTTTGGCTTTGCCAGGAAACCAGGAAGCTCCTGGAAATGCAGGTCTGTTTGATCAAAGATTGGCACTTCAGTGGGTCCAGGAGAACATAGCAGCGTTTGGAGGCAATCCAAAGAGTGTGACTATATTTGGAGAGAGCGCTGGCTCAGCTTCTGTCAGCTACCATATCCTTTCTCCTAAAAGCCATCCTTTATTCACAAGAGCCATCATGCAAAGTGGATCTGCAAATGCCCCTTGGGCTGCAATAACAGCATCTGAAGCCAGAAACAGAACAGTGGCTTTAGCTAAACAACTCCAGTGTCCCACCAGCAATGAGACCGGGCTAATTCGTTGCCTCCAAGCCAAGGACCCAAATGATATACTGGAGAATGAAATTTTTGTTGTAAAGCATGACACTCCTTTACACGTATATTTTTGTCCAACTGTGGATGGCGATTTTCTCTCAGACATGCCAGAAACGTTGATTGAGAATGGACTTTTCAAACCAACACAGATCTTAGTGGGTGTTAATAAAGATGAAGGATCAGCATTTCTAGCATACGGAGTCCCTGGCTTCAGCAAGGATAACGATAGCTTGATCAATAAAAAAGAATTTGAAACGGCTTTAACTGTGTCCTTCCCAGAAGCAAGCCAACTTGCGATAGAATCAATAATTTTTCAGTACACAGACTGGGAAAATGAGCAAAAGCCAGAACATTACCGAGACGCCATGGATGACGTTATCGGTGACTACAATATAATATGTCCTGTAATGGAATTCACCAAAAAATTTGCACAACTAGGACACAACGCGTTCTTTTATTTCTTTGAACATCGATCCTCAAAGCTCCCTTGGCCAGAGTGGATGGGAGTAATGCACGGTTACGAGATCGAGTTTGTGTTCGGATTGCCCCTAGAAAGGAGAGTGAATTACACCAAGGCTGAAGAAATCTTGAGCCGGTCCATGCTGAGATATTGGGCAACTTTTGCGAAAACTGGGTAAGTTTACTGCAGAATTTTGTTCGGCTGGTCAGATGCTTGTTGTTTCACAGGTGGAAAAACCCTTAGGGTTTTGACGGTGATTTGAAGCCTGGTGAAAATGATGAGGAAGGATTAATTGTTCAGCTGTCCAGAATTTCTGTTTCAGTTCTGATACAAACACCACCTTAGTAAAATAAACTACTAATGTGTAGCTCATTGTTTAGATAATCTTAAGAAAACAATGTATATCCTCCCATAAAAGCAAATACAAAACTTTTTTTTTTTGCCATGGCAGGAGTTGTTACAAAGGAAGGTAATGCTTTCAAGTTTAGAAAGAAAATATTTCTATATTTCAATATTTCCAGCAGTAGAAGTAGGAGCAGAAAGCCCAGTTTCCTTTAAGGTGTCATTTGCTCAGAACACGCAGGTGTATAATATGGAAGTATATTATGTTCACATGATGAAGTGATTGGAATTGCAGGATGTTCTTTCAAGAAAGCCTGTCTTCCCAGGTGTACTGTAAGTATAATCCCTGGTTTCACCGACACCGATGACAAATCACCTGCTACTTCCATTAGACTCATCTCTAAGTGAAATATGTCCCAGCCTGTGTAAGAAGCACATAAGCATATTTCATCTGGCTGTTTGAAACGGGTTAAATACAACCCCTCATTCAGTCTACTTAGCTGGTGGCCAAGAGAAGTGAGACAGCCGCGGCTCCGCTCAGCAGGGCTGTGGGGCTCTCAATGCAATATTCAGTTTGAAATGGAAACATTTCCTTGCGGTAAGAAAAACAGCCACTACTAGTCGTGTACAATTAGTCTCAAGGCTGCAGGCCTGATGGGATGTGGAAGTATCTTCTCAGAAGCTTGGTTTATGCTCTCTCCTGAGAAAATCACATATATAAAAATCTGTACCAGTGAGAACATACAACCAAATCCTTAATTAACATTTTAAAAATGTTTAATTAACTTAAATTTTAAAATCCTCCATTAATTTTACTTCCATGGTGGACTATTCCTTTGATTTGTGAAGGATATGGAGATTTGTGAAGGCTAAAATCAACAGGATCCAATTATTTTTCTTAATAGATTAGAAATCAGAGGAGACCGCTACACTCTTTTAGTCCATAAAACCTTGTATGTAACACAAAAGATGGGGTGGACAAAACATAACACAAAATACCGTGATGAAAAATCCAGAACAAATGTCGTTAGGTTGTTCTAAAACTTAATCACACTTAAAATCGTTATAGTTATAAAAAAGAAGTTTTGTGTTCTTCTTATTCTATGTCTCCATTTTTCAGACACCGTGTTTTGTTTGACTATTTGCAAGCTTTACACTACGATTTATGTTGCACATAGAAATAGTTCTGGGCCCTGTTCAAATAACCTTTAATCTCTTTTTCTTTGGTCATTACATAAACCAGGATGCACTCTCAAGGCTTTCACTATAATGCTTTTTTTTTCAAGTACTTACATAATAACTACGTATCGTCTCCAAAACTGTGATTCGTCAACACCTTGTTGGAACTTCCCGTGTTGGAATTAAACACCTTGGTCACCAAAGAGTCCTAATTACAGCTGTCATCCATCCCCTCTAGTTCAACCTGATATTCCCCCGTTGACTGAGCCAAGGCAAGCACTGGCTGCGTTGCCCGTGCCATTCTGCACGCCCGCCGTGGGGCGCTGGCTCTGGGATCTGCCCCATCCCCTTCTGCAGTGGCTCTGCTTTAGCTCTGGAAGACGTGACACTTGGTGGCTGGCACCAACCCCAAGCCCCGCCTGGTCCCTTCACCTTATCTAGAATCACAGAACGGTTTGGGTTGGAAGGGACCTTAAAGATCATCTGGTTCTGACCTCCCTGCCATGAGCAGGGACACCTCCCACCAGACCAGGTTGCTCCAAGCCCCTTCCAACCTGGCCTTGGACATTTCCAGGGAGGGGGCACTTGATTCAAGATGAACAAACAGCTAATTTTCACATGCATCATTTTTCTAACCGATTTCCATATCAATAGGTGTGATTGTTTGCCTCTATATGTAGGAATATTAATTATATTAACAGGTTCCATCCCCTTTATAGGTTGGAGCCTGTACTATTTTTTTTAGCATTAGTAAAGAGCATATTAAAAACTCAGAAAATGACCATATAGGTAGCTACACTCACCAAACGCATAATGTTTTAATACAGGTTTTATTCTTATAAAATTTAATCTAAAAATTAATCTATAAGCTCTTCCTGCTTCCCTTCTTACTTGGAGCCTGGTGACACCACTCCACATGAATTTGCTGTGAAAGACCCGGAGCGCAGAGACAGAAATTCAGCAGGAGTGTACGGTCTGGAATTGAGCTGTGCGGTTGATTTATCAATGCCAAAACCACATCTGATAGATTCCCAAGATGAAGTCTGCACAATGAGGTCAGGTAATGCTTCATGAAGACATGCAATGACAACATTGCTTTGAAGCTGGTGTCATTAGGCCCTCAGCAGAGAGCAAACTCAGTGAAGGCCCCTTATTGCACACTGCAGCTCTACAGGAGTCTGCAGTCAGGATCTTATACCAGGGAGTGCAGATCTTTCTGCTAAACAGAACCATTTTTTTTTTTGTTAGAAAAGAGAAAGTCAGGTCGATATTAGATTTTGCAGAACAATATTTCCATTGCTGTGAACTATTGGTTTCTCCTGGATTATATATATGTACATTTTTTTTTTTTTTAATGTATGTATATAATTTATATATATGTATACAGATCTCGATAACCTGCTGTGCAAAATAGAGTACACTGTCATGTAGCCAGCTAAAACTAGACAACATAAGGTACACTCAGGTTTAAGTTTATGGAAGACTCCCATCATCTAGGCTGATTATCATTTGCGCTATGATTAGGTTAGCCTACAGATTGAATTTCAAACGGTTTCCACCTCAAACAGCAAATAATCCTTCCTTCTGCTTCTATCAAGTACCAAAACCACCACTGTTAGGGGTAAACAACACAACTATGCAATTTATGAAACTGCAAAAGAGCCAGTCACTATTAACCTATGACGTGACACTTTCCACATCGTCCAGAGCACAGACTCCTCAGGCTCTGTGACACGTTATTCACAATGTACAATGAGTGGGGAAATAAAAAAAAAATTGTTAATAATTCCAAAAGTAATAGCTGATCCTTGTTTTCTGTTGAGCACACAGTAAACATTTACAAAGAACTGGGGAAGCCTCATTTGAGACAATGTTTATATTAAACTCTGGCGTGATCAAAAGGCAAACATCTGAGGGGAAAATAACCATTGATGTCTCCAGCAGATGAGGAGAAAACTCAAGCAAGAAGATGAAAATCAGAAATATTTTTGTACGGCACAATTTTTAGTGAGGGTGTTTGACCTAATATTCTAATGTGCAGAAGTACAAAAGCCCAAGGGAGGGAAGGGCAGCCCGCAGAGGAAAGGAAACAAGGTAGAGTCAACAGAAGCTGAAAGAAAACAGTTTTCTCCTGCTACTTTCTGGTTGGGAGGGACCAAGGTGACTCAACTCACGACACACTGAGCTGTGTGCTCCGTGTCACTGCTGGCACCACGGCCTGTGGCTCCACGGTTATCACGAGGGGTCTTCCAGCCCAGACTTTCACCTTACTCATCTCTAGTTTTCACTCTCACACGAGCACTAGGAATAAAAATGGTCACTAGAAAAGCCAAAGGTCCAAAAGCCTGTTAGGAGCATCTTCGGTTTCTTACAAATACCTGATGTCATGTAAGAACAAAAGAGAAGATGCTAGGGAGAAAACAAGCCGTGACTCCTTCAAAGGAGTTCACATACAAGACTGCATGCAAAATTCTTGATTTCTACATTTCTCAGTAAACAGAAGGAGACCGTCAGCCAGCCCAAGAGTTTTCACTCAACCACCACCCCCATCAATAGCTGCTGCAATTTTCCTGCTCTCTAGGCACTCCCTATTTCACGTCCTTGCTAAAAATAAGTATCAGTGATAGCTGTCCATTTTTGCTGGAAAAACAACAGGGAGAAAGTTTCTCGATTTTTGAATATGAATGGGGAATGGGTAATGCGGGTGATTCAGCAGAAGAAGGGAACAGACGTTTCACCTGGGAGGCTCGATGTCGGATGCTGCCGTTACACACCAATATCTCTCCTCAGCACCCAAGGGAGTCAGTGTCATTTTTAGGAATCTGCCATATATTTACACGGTCTATAACGGCTGTGAAGACCTTGCTGAAATAGTCATCTTTGACAATAAGCCATTGCTTTTCAGTCACAAGATTCCCTGCAGATTCATTATATAGAGCAGGATTCTGCAGCTTGGGAACCCCTGGGAGCTACGGATACCATAACTACCTCTGTTATTGCACGTAGGGACAGGCTGCTCATCACTGTCTGCAGTATCTGCCCATAAAAATAACGCTCCTTCATAACACATAGCCTGAGAAGAATGAAAAAAGAAAAGCAAATCACCTCGTGGGTCTGGCTGATCAAGCAGTAAGCACAGAGTAGCTCGAAGAAAGGATTTTTTCACTTTAAAATTGGATTCCATGTACTGAGGGACAAAGAGCGTAAGGAGGAACCTCCCGGCTGAACAGTGTGAAGTCAGTTCTGGGGTGGATGCTGATGTCCATTAAGGTGCAGGGAAAAGTAACTATTACTAAACTGACAATAAATTCTTGGGTCTTGAAGACAAAAGCTTCCAGCTATGGCAATTCCTTTTCCCGCACTCAAATATTTCCGTTGTTTCATTACCACAATTTTTAATAACTGAACTTTTGGTATCAAGTAAGGTTCACCAAGTATCCTGGCCATTCCTAGTGCTATTAGCATATTTTCATAAAATATTTTCTTGCAGGCATTTGAGCCTTGAGAGAACAACATTTTCATCGCATTCTCAAAAAAATCTCTGTTCTACCAAGGAGGGAAAAAAGACAGTTATTATTGGTGCTGTCTGAACAAATTAGCTCACTCGGTTGAGCGTGGGGCTGAAACACCAAAGGTGGCGGGTTCGATCCCCGTTGGGTCCCCATGTGTTGCCTGATCTAGTTGAGAGGTGTCCCTGCCCATGACAGGGAGGTTGGATTCAATGATCTCCAAGGTCCCTTCCAGCCTAGGCCATTCTATGATTCTATGATATCGAATTTAATAAAATATCTGGGCTATAGGCAAGAACAGATTCCAAAAGCAATGTCCTTGATTTACACTTTGATTTAAAATTCCTCTGTTTACCCTGACCTAGTGTCTCCTCAGCTAATCCTTGTATTTAAGAACATTGGCAGTCGATTAGCATTTGTCTTCAAATCATTTGATAAAATTCTAGACACCATCAAAATTAGGCAGGCAAAGAGATGTGGCCGAATTGCATTCAGCAGGAAGCGCGATATTGTAGGGAAGGAGCTGGATCAGGCCCCGTATGATGATGTTTGTATATACATAAAGTTCATTTCAGCAACGTTAAGTTAGTTCGCAGTGGCCTTCTCCTGAACGCTTCCTGGCACGCTTTATTTTAAGCGACATCCGTGGTGGAAGAATGGAAATTTCTCTTTTTAAACAGTTTTGAAATTCATTTCCCTGTTGCGTTTTTGCTAGTCTCTTCCGAAAGCTTTTGAGAGCCAGCAAGCGACACTAACGGGTACTATCAATCATAAGCACCAGAACGCTCCGCTAACTCCAGTAAGGGAACTTTTATTTATCATGAAAAAAAATGAAAAAAAATATATGGCATCCCAAATCAGCGGTTGCTAGGTTGTGCCTTTTGCGTTCCTTTATTCATTAGATTTGGTAGCTGTGCTCTTTAGACATGAGTGACGTAAAGTGACAAGGAGACAGACAAATCAGACGAGATGAAAACTCGAACAAGAACGTAGCGGAGCACACAAAGATAATATTTTTAAGGCTTTGTGAAAAATGTTTCAGATAAAAGGAAACTGGCAAAACTTGTCTCGCTGCCAGTTTTACAACTGCTGAAACAAATCTTTGCAGCTTTTTCTATAAAGTGAAGTCTTTGAAATATTTCCTCCTATGTTTTAGGGGAATTTGTGAGGCTTTGATTGTCCCACTAAAGCTCTGAAGCACTTTGCCTGGTTATTATTGCCTTTCCCTGATGTTCCACTGGTAGACATATAATAAATTTCAGTGCTTTTGTTACCAACTTATCACAACATGTTTATAGAAAGTCGTTTCAGAACAGGGAGAATAAAACCAACAGCCTCATATAGAGTTCAGACAGCAGAGTGAACTGGGGACCTATAGACTCTGCGTATGGAAAGGAATGGACATACTGGGGGGAAAAAAAGAAAATTAAAAAATCCAACCGCTTTTAATTTACTGATACTTCAGAAACCGGGAAGTTTTACGCACCACTCAGCCAAAAAAATACAAAATCATACATGGAAAGTTTTCTCACGTTAGGGAAAAGCAAAGTTGTAAACTTGGCCCAAAAGGGCGCGTGCAGCCTCGCGTGGAATTCCCTGAAATCACCTCCGAGCCATGAAAAAAAAAATGTGGAAATCATAGTTACGAACAAAAAAAACCCCTCAAATTTTAGGAAACTTACTCCTATTTAGGAAACTTCCTCTTGTTTTTTCACCTTCACTTTCTGGTTCTGAAAAGTGACTCATCATCCTTCCAGGGTCCATACATATTGTTATATTCAGAAGCAGTAACGGAAACATCTTTTTAGCAATCTATTTGGAAATAGTGCATCATGGAAAAAAAAAACAACAAACCAACAGTAACTAGAGAAGCGCATTTGGCAGCCGTCTCTCTTTCTGGCTTGCGAGCTGACAAGCTGTCACTGAATTTCAGCATTGAAATCGGGAGTGTTTGATTCTGTCATCTTTTGAAAATAGGTTTGGGATACAAATTGTTTAGATTGGCTGAATATTATTACAAATATTGCAAAATTACAAGACATATTGTTACTTTCCGTATGCGCAGCAAACGCAATTCTGTCCGTACAGATTTTGCTCTCTATAACAGATGAGTCCAATTATTATTGTCAAACGTGAAATGAGAACACCTCTTAAGGAAATGTCCAAAAGCTGTAAGGGTAATTCAGTGAGACATAAAAGTTAAAGCTTCGATGCAAAGGCTGGCCTCGAATTTAACACCTGCAAGGCTTTATAGAAAAGGGTGAGCTCTGATTGCCAAATGCTGTGGGATCAAAACCACCCGTGATGATGCCCAGAAGAGAGAAAGAAGAAATAAAATTGAAAGATAAGAGAATCAAACATCTGAAAAGCTTGCTAATCGTTTTGAGGGCTGAAAGGGTTTGTGAGTAGTGAAATGAAGGAAATGCATGCATGAACTTATGAGTTATGTGGAACAGGTTCACATAGAAGAGCAACACACTTCAGAGATAATCTAGGATTAGGGATTACTGTCCCTACATCATAATTTTTGCAGGCGTGCAAACATATGGTTGAAGAAGTCACTGTGAAATTCTAGTAATTAGTGCTCGCACACAGTTAATCCTCTTTTTAGGGGCAGTCTTCTGCCGTGCTGCTTTTCTGCAGCTTAGTCCTTGTTTCATCATCGAGAGACAGAAATTGAAGTCTAAAAGGTCTGCAAAGCCCATTTTTCCGGGTGGTTCTGGAACACTGATCTGAAGTCCTACTGAGAAATTTCACATGAGGAATGGAAACCTTTCAGCACACATTTTAATTTACTCCCCAACGCAGGAGATTGGCTTGTGTCAGGGAAGTGCCAAAGGGGAGAAAAGAGGAAATGAGGAGCGGCAGAGGTTACCCAACACCAAATTTTTGAAGGTAGCTCAATATGGTGTTTAATTTTTTTTTCAATCAGCTGCAAGGGAACGCCGTTGTGGGTAAATGCAGTTAGCAATTGAGTCACAGGATTTGTGAGATTCTGCCCCCAGAACCCTAGAAGCTACACAAGGAGAAATCGGGCATTTCATGCTCACAGTTAGCGATGTTACACAATTAAATGCTAGCGCAGATGTAAAATGAAAAGCTGCTGTCATGTGCTTTCCCAGACGTCTCTGGCTGCCATCTGTGTTCTCTACCTTTCCTTGAGGGAACATAAGACAACTTCCTAATTTTGTACAATACAAACCCTAAAGAGTGTTGTCTCAAATTTACACCAGAGAGATCCCTTTTCTACTGGAGCTGCTGGTCAAATACTGTGTTTTTTTTATTTTAACTAATGAAGTCTTAAGTAGCTGCCTTTCATAAATGCTGGTCACCGTGGCATTCTCAAAGAGTGGTTTCCAAGTGAATTTTCTGTACAACTGGAAATGCTTAGAGGTTTAACAGGGTTTTTTTCCTAGTGATGAAGTGGTCTGCATGCAACCTCCACTTGTAAATGTCAACCCTACAATGAATTTGTTTCAGATAAGAAGAGATAAGAAAATAACTTTTTTTAAAAAAATTTTTAAATATATTTGGGGGGGAGTTACAAACACTATAGCTTCTTATTTACATTTCCCATCATGAAGTATCACTGGTTCTGTTGCAGATGAAGCAAAACCACATAGACAACGCTACTGAAAGCCACCTAATGGTTTCATTTATAGGAGTACTCAATCTGGCCTAGATTATACAGTAGCTGAAGTTTGTGACTCATGCTCTTCCTACCATTCACAGAAATAAAACAGTGGCAGTAGTGGAAAATATCAAAAATGCTACCAGGATGAAGTCCATCAGGACACAATGAATCTAGATGATTTCATTTGGTGCAGGGCTATGTGGAGCATCCATCTTGAAAAGAAATCATGAGGACAATTACAACTGAAAACAAATCTCAGATACTATATTATAGTACTGTCTCTAGTGCACAAGTCTGTATTGAAAACTTGGTCTCTAGAGATAAGGAAAGCATCAGACCCATTTATATAACAATTTCTGAGTGTCTGAGATGAACTCTATTAATGGGAGGGAAAGCAAGAGATGGAAACAGCCATCATATACATATGAGCCCAGTATTCGCTCTTTTTCACAACCAGTTGGGCTGACAAATGTTACCAAAGCCACTGGGAATTTCAGTCACAGTTTTAATAGTTTTATGGCAATAAAAACCATTTTTCTCTCCCTTTACACACTCTCTTTAGGTTTATCCCTATGTCACTTTATGCTTTTCCAGGTCACGAGAGGGAGAAGTGAGGTTGTAGAGGAGATAAGACAGTTTCAGAGGATGAGTAAAAGGGCAAGTGCCTTGTGCTTTCCTCTCTAGTTATTCTTTTACCTAACTTCTGTGGAAGTTACTTCCTCCTTCAAGGTCTTGGTAGGGTTCAGCACCTTCTTCCATTTCCAAATAGCCCTCTTCAACCTCTACAAGTAAGACTAAAAACTATAGTTTCATGTGATTTCTTGCTGCAGCCAAGAGTGTAAAAAAAATAACAGCTTTGAAAAGTGGTCCTTGAAAGCTAAAATTGATACCATATGAAAGGGCATAAGGATCTTACAAAATACTTTACAGGAACATAAAAAAAAAAAAAAAGACAAATGTTCTCTTGGAATAAAGACGGCCTAAGTGATAGTGTTGCCTGTCTCCTGTCTATTAAAAAGTGACATAAATATGAACTGTGAATATTCACACCAGAACCTAGAGTCCTAGAGAAGGTATAAAATCATCATTGTGAATTCCATCCAGGAGGAGAGAAGCTTCTTTTGTAAAAACAGCTACAGGTATTTCTCCAGCTGGGACCTGATCCAAAGCTTCTGAAGTCAATCAATCGGTTCCATTTGTTTGGATTTGGATCAGCTCTTAACTAGCAAGTCGATTCACCTCAAAAAGAACTGGACTGGTCTTCAAACACCACGCAAAATTAACGCATCAGATGCAAGGCATGTCAAGCAGAAAGAATAAAGAACTTCTGATAATTCTTCACCGCTTTATCACAACACAGTCTAAATGTGCAAATGACTACAACTATATATTGCACGTATGTTAGACACTGAAGTCTTAAAAGAAAGGATAAAACATATTTTTGGTGATTTAGAATTGTCTCCCACATTACTGTCAAAATTTCATCCATTTCCCTGCACTGAATTTAACATCAAATCTGTTCATCTTCTTGAAATCACACCATTAGCTTGAAGATTATTTCCTAATTTTGGGTTCTTGCTCACTCAGAAGGGCCTGGGCAATGTTGGTGCAATATCGTCCTCATTTAAATCAATATGGATCCTCATTATCAGTCAAGAGCTAAATTTGGAGAAAGGTCTGTTTGTGTTTGACTTTACCAGTGGCTCAGGAAAGGACAATTTACCTCACTTCCAAGCTTGTAGTGGTAGTGACTCTTGGGCCAGCGGCACTGCTCCTCCAGACATGGCATGACACACACACCACGTGCTATACAGACAGTAGAGTTTGGGGCAGGCAGTCCTGAAACAGCACCGAGCTTTGCTGGGACATTTTCACAGGGGAGACCCACATGCAGGAGTGCCAGGGTGGGCCCAGGAGGTCAGAAATACACAGCCAGGAGCTGCAGGGCTTGTGGGCTCTGGCTTGGCTCACCCAGCTCGTTATTACTCCTAATAGCAGAGCAGGCTCCAATCCAGGAGCTGGGATTTGAGGCGCTGACCTCCTGAACGCATTGCAAGCACGGCCAGAAGGCTAAGGCAGAACATCCCGGATCTAAGTTTCTCAAACGCTGTATTATTTATGGACAATACCTTAAGACCTACCTTGTTAATCCCTTATACGTAGCAGCAATTCACAAACGAGTACCAAGACACGCACAAGCAAGAACCATTTGAACTCGATGGGTGCTTTACGTGGCTGTTTTGAGCAAACTACAGTAGGACCAAAAAAAGAAGCAACAGCTTGTTGCTTCATTTCCTGAAACGGGTATCAGTTGCAATAGCGCATACCGTGATAATTTATAGTTTAAGACATTTAAGCAACCAACTGCTGTCACCAAGCTGGAATCTGGGAGGAATATCCTGAGCTTTATTTAGCCTGTGAAGGTGTAAGGAAGCCTGGCTGCAAAGGTACTTCTCCAATTTCTGTCAGTTAAAGTAAGCCAGCTGGATCCTACAGGTTTCTTCAAGGATCAGCAGAAGAAATAATATTTACCTACGATATAACCTGCAAAGCAGTTTCCTTTCACTGCAGCTCAGGGGCACTTTATAGTTGCTAGATTATGAACTCGTGTGTCATCCATGAGAACTGAGCACAACAGAATATAACGAACTTCCCATAAACAGCTGCTTAAGGAAAGTAATTTGAAGGATTCAAATCTGCAACCTCCCTCAAAGTCGTAGCACCTGATCGTACGAATCCTTTTGTTCATTACAGTGGGAATCCGAGTAAGGCTCAAACTTGACAGAAACAGGATCAGCGATTTTTGCATCACAGTAAACGAGAAAATTTTAATCGCTACAGACCAGTTACTATTTTCTCGCATGACCTAAATTCTAACAAACACAACAGTGTTAAACAAGAGTAATTTTTTCCTGCATTCCCCGGTTCTTCATTGTGCCACCGGAGCACAGGCCTGATACCTTGAGAATGCTGATGCCACGGGGCTGGAAGGAAGCTTAGCGCAGGTACCAGATGGTCGCGGATGTTTTCCAGTCCCCCAATATCTCACAGGCTGCCAGTCCCCCTGTCTGAGTTGTCACCTTTCAGTACGGTAGTTTTTAGAGCCTGGTTATTGGAAATGGCACCGCTACCCCTTTTCAGCCGGTAGGTTACATAGCTGCTGCCTTTCCCGTTAGTCTAAGAGGATAAAGACCATAAGAGAATATTTGAAAATAAAATATTACGCGTGGCAGCGCATTTGTGCAGAGGGTTTATTGGTTCAAAAGACAGGGCCATTGGTGGTTAATTGATACTAAGGAACACTCTGAAGAGCTGCCTCAAATAAAAAGCAGCAAAATAACTTGTTATACGGTATCATGTATAAAGAGCATCACCTGGTAGCACTACTGCATCAAAAATAATGTATGTATTTGTGAAGTGATAGCATGTCAGCTTTCCAATTCGCTTATTCAGGGGTGACACTTGCCCTTGCCTCTTTATTCCACCACACAGGTCAATTCACAAACTTTGAATAATGGACGGAAAAGCGCGTCCATCGTCTTTGCTTTTGTGCTTTCTAATAATAAAAGCCTCCAACCGTACAATTTGAAGTGAAATATTTTGGTACAATGTAAAGATTTTGTCCAGAGAGCACATCAAATCATTTTAACAGGTGGTAGATAATTACCTGACTTGTGAAAATGTTCTGAGTAACTCTCTGAATTTCAGAAATCTAAGACTGCATTCATTACACTGAATTATACACACGTGATCCCAATTGATGCTGATATTGCATCACAGACAATCCACGTACTTATGCAGTGAGAGCCGTTCAGATTTAAACAACTCCAAACAGAAATCTTATACAATAATTAGAGCTTCTGGGGATGATTTTTTTACAGTTAGTGATTTTTTTTCCCAGGTTTTTATTTCGTCTTTTCCCTTGCTAACCTTTGTAAGGGAAGTTTCCAGAAGAGGTCCATTTCCTTTGTTCCAATATCTAGGACTGCTCCTCAGGTTAAGGACTTTGAGTCTTCAACCTCACAGCCCTCTCTGGTGTCTACTTAACAGTGAGTCATCTGAAACTAATAGCCTGGTATGAGGAAACCGACATTAAGCCAAATTGTTTGAGGGTTTGAGAAGATTCAACCAGGACTTAACCATAAAATGTGCCCTTCTTTTTAATAAGACAGGGCTGGAAACTATCTGTTAAGCTCCCAGTTGAACCATCCGAGCAAAAACCTTAGACAAACAGGCATTATCACTACTCCATCACCCCCCTGGGGACCACGCCACCGCCTAATATTGCTCTTAACCTGGCAGTTGTGTTGCAACGAGAAAGTGGGCATAGGTATAAATATCCTGCATTGTGGCCTTTAGAAATGATGCAAGACATCTGGGGATGTTTGCCTGACTAAGGCTGCAAACGCTTCCTGCCCCTCTGCTGCGAGCGGTGCTCCAATGCCTGAGACCCCACTGGCTGCCTGGTGCTCCTCGTCAGCTCTCCTGCTAATTAGGAGTGATCTTCTGCCCAAAGGAAAAAGAGGGAAAACAAAAACGTTTTCTTCCAGGCTGGAGGGGAAACCCCCCCACATTTCCTCCATTTGGATAACACAAGGTATTTTGGCTTGTTATGTTGATTAGAGGAGATGTTCTATGCAACACAACCACTAATAAAGCAGTTGCAAAACTGATAAATTTTTAGGATACAAATCTTGCGGCATTTCCCCAAAACATACAATATCCCCACTGTGACTCCTCCGAAGCTGACGGGATCATTTCTTGATCGAGGCATCAGCAGGAGGGACTCAGGCTTTGGCCATGCTGCAGAAAGAAGCACAAAAGGCTGGCACAGCTCGTTCCTCGGAGGAGCAAAGAGTTGGAGGCCAGAGCTTCCATGGGGACCCATCACACGCTGATGTGACCCAGGAGCCTGTGCCATTCTATCATTTTTTAATCTACCTGTAGCTTCATTAAATCAAGGAGGCGTGTTCACTGTGGCAGAGTGGCAGCTTAACATGTGGTTCCAGTTGTCAATTTGGCACCTTTGCTGCTGTTTTAAACTGCACAACTCTGCTTCTAACCCCTAATCCACTGAGGTCAACCACTGATACTATAGCCCAGCTGATGTCTTCTCATCCTTTCGTTCATTCTTCCTGAACCTTGAATTTCTCCACCCTGTGCTATCTTACTCCTTTTCACCTGGCAGAAAACATATTAGGAGGCAACGCAACCAAAATTTACAATGCTACAGAAAAAGCAATTCATTACTTATTTTGACAAGCACAAAGACGTTATTAATTATGTGCAGTCCTATCAGGTTTTATACCTGTGCCGGGCTGCTGCACAACGGTTTGCAGGTTTGGAAGTCACAGCGTGCCGTTGGTAGCCAGAGCGTGCCTGCTCTGAAGCCACCTCAGATCAAACTGTCTGAGCTTTGGCAGCTCCTTCTGAATCACAGAATGTTTTGGGATAGAAGAGACCTCTGAAGGCCATCTAGTTCAAACCCCTGCAGTGAGCAGGGACATCTTTAACTAGATCAGGTTGCTCAGAACCAAGTCCAACCTGACCTGGAATGTTTCCAGGGATGAGGCTTCCACCACCACTCTGGGTAACCTGTCTCAGTGTTTCACCACCCATACTGTAAAACATTCCTTCTTTATATCTAGTCGAAAACTAACATCTTTTAGTTTAAAACCATTATTCCTTGGTCTACTGCAACAGGTCCTGCTAAAAAGATTGCCCCCATCTTTCTTCCAGGTCCTTTTTAAGTACCGAAAGGCCACAATTTTGTCTAGCCAAAGCCTTCTCTTCTCCAGACTGGAGAACCCCAACTCTCTCAGTCTTTCCTCACAGGAGAGGCACTCCAGCCCTCTGACCATTTTTGTGTTCTCCTCTGGACCAGCTCCAACAGCTGCATGTCTTTCTTGATCACAGCATAGACACGTCCAGAACCATCCCTCATTCCCAGAGCTACCCCCAGGTACACTTGCGGTGTGCTTCTTATTTGATGCCAAGTTGACCATTTCCATAATTCCTGAAGGCTTTATAATGCAACTGTAGAAATCACGCAAGAGACGGAGTTAGTGTTGCTGCTGTATTTGCTCTAAGGCTGTTTCCCCTCCCTGTTATCTTGGTAGAACACCAGCCCATGCAAAACAGCTAATTGCCAGCACTGCCCAACAGCTACAAGGAATCATGAAAGCTAATAAAAACGATTCACACTCTCTCTCCTCTTTCTAAACCAGCTGTTTACAAGAAAAGGAGGGGGGCAGATTGAAAATGAGCATCAGCTGTTAGAGCCAGGGTGAAGTCGGTGAAGTCACAGCGAGGAGGATCAGGTCGTCCATTTGACTTCAATTCTTGCTGCGCAGGGGGAAGCAGAGGGTGCAGCCGCCTCAGCCTAGAGCTTTTCATTAATCTCAGTGGGCAGCCCGTCCAGCTAACGAGGTGCCCGCGGGCAGAACGCTGGCCTGTTGAGCACGGAGCAAGAAATTACCTCACGGAACGCGGGTGGTCGGCGGGGCTGGTGCCGCCCCGGTGAGGGCGAGGGGCGAGGCAGGGCCCCCCACGACGGGGACAGCCGGGAGGTTCTCAGCGGGGTGAACCGAGGGCAAAGGAGCTTGCTGAGCTCTCCTGCGAGCAGGTCGGAGGGAAGGCAGTAGCAACAGAAGAGACGATTAAGAGCAATAACGCGCCGCTCAGGTGAAATTAGTGTGGGCTTCCTCTCAGGGAAGCAATATCTCTATGAACAGCTTCAGCCAGGCAGAACAAATATTCGTCTGTCTGGAGGAAGGGGCTACCAGGGACTGGAGGTACAATTGCATTCCAGCCTGTGGATCTCTTAGCAAGCTTGGGCTGGTATAATTTATCTGTGTTAGACAGCTCAAATGATGTGGGGTTTGGTTTTCTTCTCCTCCAGAGAAACATGCAACATGTTAAGCTGATCCATTTGCAAACAGAGCAGCTGAATAGGAATGCAGTGAGAGCTTGGGACAACCTAAACTGGCACGTGGCACAGTTTAGTTTACGACACTCCTTGGGAAGGTAGATGATGCCTAGAGCTGTTCTCAGGAGACTTATCAGACAAAGTTTTTCTTTGTGGACTATATCAAAACACAACTTAAAACAGTACAAAAGAACCTGCCTGTTAAATTGTGATATCACAGCAAAGTGGTACGTGTTCAGAGCTCACCCACAGAAATTAAGTGAATATTTTACAGGTACTTTAAATGCTTACCAGAAAAAAAACAAACAAACCAGTTGGAAGATGAATTGCATTTTTGTGTATGTGTATGATAAACCAGCTGTAGAAGTAATGCTATGTGAATCTTGATAAATATGGAGTGAACTAGTATTGTATTTCAGGCTACATGGATCATATCAATGAGAACAGTAATGAATGTATGCTTATTATGATTAACAGAGCTGCGTTCAGGTTGTTGCATTTTCCATCTGTACTACACTCTTTCTACATTTGTTGAAGAGGAGAGGGTTCAATTCCTGTTCGGTCCTCACGTGTTGCATAATCTAGTCGAGAGGTGTCCCTGCCCTTGACAGGGAGGTTGGATTAAATGATCTCTAAGGTCCCTTCCAGCCTAGACCATTCTGTGACTCTATGATTAAACATCCAGAAGCGGTCAGTGAATAAGCTCCTCTAAAACCCTCTTCATTCCTATGTCAAATCTATTGCACTTATTATGAGTGAGTCTCAAGAATTCAGTGTTATCAACAGTTAGGAAATACAATACCCAAAGGGGGAAGAACCTGATCTTGCTACCAATGAGTAACACCAAGCAACTTCTACTGAGCACTAGATTAAATAAGGCTTAGTAAGAGCATGTACACATATAAAGGTAGAGCATGATAGCAGCTTTACTGGAGATTGAGCCCACAGATACTCTCTGTTTTTCAAGTTAATGAGAAAATAAGTTTGGCTGCCTTAAAGACATATCTTAACAAAATAATTAACTATAAATGAGCTGCTGTACTACTAGCAGAGTAGACACGGTCCAAACTATAACTTCAGGGCATATGCAAAAAATAAAAATAGCAGAAATAATGAAACAAGTTCTGTCTACACCAAAGTTTAAACACAGGTAGTTTGGCTTGGGTTTTTTAGTGTTGTTTTTTTTCTTTTTTTTCTCTTGCATTTCTCCTCTGGGAGCAATTCAAATAATTGTATTTCTTAATTGCCATAAGACTTGCTCCTGCAAAAGTTAAAAAGTGCATAGAAAAGGAGCTAGCTTCTTTCTAAAATACTCAGTGAAGCAGCTCACGTTTTCTCCAAGCAAAATGAATATCTTCCCTGACTAGAGCTTATAGATACAGACAGAGGTCTAAGAAAGGTGACGAGGGTTTGACAAGGTCGATGCACGAGACTGAGGTGCGTCCTGAAGATGAGTGGTCTCAGCCCTTAGGACACACCTTCAGGCCCCGCTGACAGCACTGAGGTGGGCAAAACTGAATGTACCGAAGAAGAAATGATCGAATAGTACCAGAAGACGAAAGTGCAGGAGTGTGAGGAATTGACAAAGCTGATAGGATGGAAGTTTCCATGGAAATTCTGAGCTTTGTTTCACTAGAAGCAAGTTCCTATAATCTAGCAGCAAAGATCGTCCATCCAAGCACAGATGGAAAGGGATAAGGTTGTGCAGAGTATTGGATTCTTTTCTGTTCAGTAAACATATTCTCACAATGCTTTTAACTTTCTGCAGCTTTGAGTCTGGTGCAAAGAACAGGGAATTTCACAGCTTATTCTGGGTGCTGCAATTGCCATCATGAAGTTATTAGCACGGAGGAATAAACAGTAATTGTGATAGAACAACGAGGTTGTGTTCATAACCTGTTCTTATCATTTAAAAATTATACTCCCATGATCTCTCTGTTTTGCTGTAACCAGGAGCTACTTCTTAACTTGGGGAATTTTCAATAATGGAGCTAAGAAAGAAATTACCGGACATTTCTCTGAACAAGAAGCTTCCTAGAAATGCAGAGAGAATGTCATCATCGGCAGGTTCATGTATTTCAAAATGCTGTGTTCATCTGACAGTTCTTTCAATCATGTTCAGTAAAATACATCTGTAGCCATTGTGTAATCCCCCCCACCTGTAAATTATAATGTGGAATGTCAAGATTTATTTCATAGCACAAAAGCTGTTAAATGAATACTGACAGCACCATTAGCGTTCTGATCTTGAGCTGAAGTGCAAGTCAGCTCTCCTTAAGTCACCATTCTCCTGAGCCACAAGTAAATGTGCAGTTAAAAAGAGTGCCATAGGTTAATCAGAGCTGAATTAGTGAAGAAAAATTAGTAAAGAAGTGAGCAATTCGGGAAATGACATGCTGAATCTCTTACTCCAACATCCTTTCTGTAAGCAGCAAGTGCCAAAGACTCCAGAACGCTAAAACACAGGCTGAAAACTTGTTTCATTCTGAAGGAGTGAAGAGATATCGGTGTTACTTCAGCAGCTGAATCTTGTGCTCTGTCTGCTCCCACCCACACAAGTACCTTGTTTCCACGCTTGGGAATCAGAACTGGAGTGGGTTCCACACACCACGGACTCCTCTCTGACCGCTGCCTTCTGGGAAGAATCCTGCTGAAAAGCAAAGTAGAGAGAACCAAATTAGCCAATAGCGTTCGTAATTTATCCCACCAACAACCACCAAACACAGTTGTTCTGTATTAAACCCCAGATTCCTTAGTATCATCTTCTAGAAAAGCAAACGAGTCCTTCTGCTTGCACTGCAATAAGAGGTTCAACTTGTATTAACTTCTTCTGAGGTAAAGGTGATTTGTGACTATTTAAAGCATAAATCTACTTCTTTTTCTGAAAATCCTATTCTGTCTCACTTGTTCCCAGTGCAATGCTCCCTGTTTTGTTGTCCTACACACTTCATAGAATCAAAGAACAGTTCAGGTTGGAAAAGACCCTTGGGATCATCAAGTCCAACCATTAACCCTACACTACAACCATCAACTCTACACTACAAGTTCACCCCTAAAATTAATTTTTATTTCAGTCAAATAGGTACTGCATATTGTCTTTTTTTGGAGGTGAAAAACCAGATGCCCATCCCTAAACCCTTATGAATTCTGTTGCCTTATAAATATTTATCTCAACTTTTTTTAATCCTAACAGCCGTGACCCTTTAACATGCAGGGCTTGTTTTCCAAGGAGCCGAGCGCTCTGCTTCCTGCTTTCCCCAAGATTTGAGGTGGCTGCTGTTCGGCAATCTGCTAGGGGAGCTCAGCACACGTCAGGCAGGAAAAGTTCCTTCTTACGAAGGAATAATTGGCTTGTCTGCCAATAGGGCTCTTATTCAAGGTTTAGACATTGTTTGCACCTTTACTTGTGTTTTGATCTGATCTATTTAGTCCAATCTGTTTGTCTGTCTGAAGGGATCAACACCATTAAACAAACCACAAACCTCTCAACCTGCCAAACTCGTTGGTTTGTTCTTAAGTCATCCATAATAATTTACAGCCTCTCTTAGAACCTCCAAATTCAACAAGCGCAGTTTGTGTATGGTTATTAACTTTTTTCCCTTAGGTGAATCCAGAAGGCCCCCAAAAGGGGAATATAATTTTCTTCAGACGAGGTTAAATCAAATCTATCTTTCTTCTTTCCCCTGTTACACACAAAAGCAAACTTCAGCAATTCCAAACTAACATACTTAAACTGAAATAACTGTTAAATAAAAAACCAAATACTGCTTTATTGACGTGCTGAGGTAATCTCTCACTCTAAATGCAGTATTTCTTTTCTCATTTAGAACCCCAAATGGTACCCTGACTAATGGAACAAGATGGCCAGTCTTCACTAGTACTGGACAAAAATATTTGACATTAAACACCGACACTTCGGAGATACTGACAAAATTACGTGCTCAGCCGTGTCGCTTCTGGAATATTTTTTTCCCCAAAGTCCTGGAAATGACAGGTAAAAATGCTTCTGTAGATACTTTTAAATAAGGATCGCTTGGTGCTACTTGTGTTTAAATGTTTACGTTCCTATTTGCAACTGAATTTCCATGAGATGTTCCAATACTGGACAAAACTGTCCGTGCTGTGGTGAAGGTCTACCTTGTGATGGGCCGTAAGCTTCTGGCCATGGGCTCCCCACCATGTAGCACCCTGGGGACAAGCCAAGGTCCAGGAACAGATGTAACCACAACATGAGCCATTAAAGGTGTTCCAAATCTCTGCTCTTAACTACCCTGGGTGAGGGTCTTGGCTCTGGGTTCCTGGGAAAAGCGGGGAAGCCACTGTGACGGGGGAGCTTGCACTGGGATTTCTGGGGGTTTGAGATGTTCTGTATAAACTTCATGCATCTAAGGGACGTTTTGGGGTGTTATATTGGGATTATATCATCTATTATTTATGGGATTATATTGTTATGCAACTAATCCACAGAGGGATATTAAGTGGGTTGCTGCTGCCAGGAGGGGATTCTGTTCCACGTCTCACATGAGGAGCCTTGTGTTTTATTTCTAGAGTTTTAATCATTGATGACAACCCAGAGACTTCAGGATTTGCCTGTGCAAAATAGAACTGGTTTGTGCCTGACCGCGTATACAGTAAATTTGCGAAATTCACTACCTAGAAAACTATAATGGACTGTCTTGAAACTTTAAAATCAGTTAAACAAAAAGGACTCTGATTGCCTTTAGAAGCCCGATGCCACTGGTTTTGCAAATCCCACCAAACAGACCAAGCCTCTGTTCTTCTGGACTATGAAAGGAATTGGTTTTATGAAGTGATTTTCCAGCTCTGGAGCTGCATTCTGCAGTTTGACTGAGGATGGGAGGTCTCATTTCAGAAATAAGATACATTTCTTAAATGTTAATTAGTCATTTACAAGCTTTCTGCAAGACTCAGTTTGAACGTTAGTCTTAAAAATACGTAAACTTCCGCAGCGCACAGATGATTCCTTCTGAAATAATTTATTCCTTCCTCATCTGAGCCTATAACTGTATTATGGCTCAACTTTTATCCCCTCTCGATTCAATAGATGTTTTTCAATTACACCAAGACAAGTAAAATCAGTAGGTAAAATGAATAATTTATAAAGCGTACTCTGCTTTTTTTTTTTTTTTAAATCACAGTATACCAAATTATCGACGGATTGTAGGGAGGTTTCTCAAATTCTGACAAGCCTTTTATGCTGAGCCAGGAGAACTGAGCTATTTTACATATTTCCTTCACCTGGCTGTGAACCCTTATTGAGTAATGAGCGTTTTACAAACGGGCTGGGCATAACCAGACGCTCCATGGCAGAGCAGAAGGGATCACGTCACCAGCCAGAGCTCAACCCATCCTGGCAGGACAACACAGTTGCTTTGCACAGTCCCCTGGTGTGAGCCATGACGAAGCGACGCTCTGGATCTGCCAGGAGGCACAAATACATCATTTTGCCACGTTCAGTGATTTACAACTTAAATTTACATAGTGTAATTAAAAGACATTCCTGAGCATGTTCTTAGCAAAAGAAAAACACAACAAAAAAAACCCCAACCCAAAACCAAGAAAGAATCATCGTGCCTGGATTCTAATACAGAAAAGAGACAAGAATATTGTCAAGAAGTAGTGCGGCTTTGTCATGGATCTACATCCAAGGGTCCTTGAAATATTGTAACAGAAACTCTACATGTTTATATTTATGCTCCCTATACAATCTCATGCAATTCTGACACAGAAACCTTTAAGATTCTGCTTACAGACATGATATAATAATTTCACTTGTAATAATTCTCTTCACTGAAATATTATTTTCCATTGCTCTCTCTTTTTATGCCCAAAGGACAGTGTATGCCATAAATACAAGTATTTCCTCATTTTGTGAGGGTCTGTCTTGTATATTACTTCTTCCATTGAGGTAGTTTTTGAAAAAGAAGGTTGCTCTAATATGATATAAGATGAGAGAGATCAAGACGTAAGGAAATTTTATGTCTTCATTATTGCAAGTTGTAGTTCAAGTAGAGTTCAGACAGACAAAGTGGAATCACGTCAGTGAGAACCCAAAGAGGACAATCAAACCTTATTTCTAAGAAATTTCCAGGGGATTGCTCATTGTGCCAAGTGGTCAGAATTTGACACGGATGTGCTTGGTAACAAACCACTTGTTTAGTTACTGACCACTCCGAGCACGAGCCTTGCTGCCCTCCTGAGCTCTCCTCACCACGCAACGGTCGGCTCCAAATGTGTTCAGCATCTGAGCAAGCCTGTTCCCGTGACAGGCTGGGTAAGACAGACTCCTTGAAGCAGTCAAATATATATGAGAGAAGAAAATATTAAGGCCCTGCCATACTTCTGGTTAGATATATTCTGTTTTCCAAGATCTGTTACATTCCCAAAGAAAAAAAAGAAGTCATGGTCAGAGACGGGGAAAACTAATGAGAAAAAAAATAATTAAGCAGAAGTCTGTATGGTTTGGGGTAGATTTCTCCTATTTTATTTCCTCATATTTCTCATATTGTCTCCTTCACTATCAATATATGAAAGTAAAAATCACGATATGAATCAAAACGTGTAGTTTTGCGTCTTGGTAATAATCACCAGCCAGGTAAGCTGGACTTAGCTGTGCCTTATGTGGGCTCTCGAGTCCAACTAGACCCCGCTCGTAGGCAGACTGGAACCTGGGAACACCCCCAGTTCCTGCCCAGCCCAGGGCCAGCTGGGAGGGGTCAGTGTTTAATATTCCACTCGAGGGCCTGAGCACGGGGACAATCAGCGGAACTTTTTCTGATGACTGCTTCTAAAAGAAACACACCGGAGGGACAGTAAAGAGTAAGTGACTCTTAAGTAGCTTTTAGAGCAATCGTATGTTAATTATAAAAGCATTTACGTTAGACTCTACCTCCTTAATGCAATCTTTAATGCATCTGGAGCCCTAACTATTTATATATGCCCATTTCCTGTTGATTGGAGAAAGCTGCAGGCAGCCAAGCTTTCCATTTATTGTTCCATTATTATTTTAGTTTGCCTAACACATATAATACACAGTTTTCTATTTTATTTTATATTACTGCGCTGAATATTATCTCTCTATCAAACATCAAAGTAGGTAATCAAGAGAAATCAAACATCAAAGTAGGTAATATAAATACGTCGTATTTTAAAACAACGCAAAAAATTTCTGAATGTGGACGCAGAGAAATATTCAACCTCTTGACCAGTGAATAACACAATTAATTGTATTTGCAACGATCCTCCAAACAGCAGCTGGATTCTGCAGTGCTAAATACGGTAGTAAGAATATTAAAAATGTGACGGATGAGAACATTGACCGTCAGAATTAGTTTTCCATTTCCACGGAGCTAGATGGTGCACTCATGCATCCAGAAAAGTGAACCAGCCAAAAGTAACCTCACCAATACCGCACCTCCAGACAACGTAAGGTGACCCTCAGTGCACCGACGGGCAATAAACTACGTAACAATCTGATTTCCTTCTCATTCCAGCAACCTGCACCCCAGGTCACAGGAGAGATAACAGCCCTTACAACATTTCGTCTCCTGGAGCACTTGCTCTATTGACTTTTGGAAGAAGAAAATGAAAAAAAATTAAATTCAAAAATAAATCTGAAGTCCTTAAAAACACATGTGAAAACAAACATACTGTTGTGGTTAAAAAGCATCGGCACTCAGGGTGTGGGATTAAAGAACACTGAATAGAGATGCTGAAGTGTAAACACTATTTGTTTTCTGCTTTCTGGACACTTGTGTAGAAACGATCACCGTGAGAATCTACAACCTAGATAAAGTTGTCGCATTTATCATACTAATGAATCAAGAAGCTTGCAAGTGCCTACATTTATGAGCTGCCGAGGACAGAAAAATTAATTCTAACTTGTCCTCCCTTTGTAATTACACCATATCATAACAGCTATGTGGGCTTTGTCCCGATCTTAATGGTAATAACACAGGAATACATTTAAGATTAGCGCTTTATGGGCACATGTAGCAGTTCAGCAAACGCCGGCGTGGAGATCAATTTAACTTTGCTGTAATGCCATTGCAGTGAGGGCTGGATGCCTGCGCGGAAAGAAAAGAAAAACCAGCTGTCTGCATCCACACTGCCAAAAAAACCAAACCACGCCACCTTTCAGTTTTTTGGCCTGTTAAACCGGGACCTTTCTGAGCACCGAGGAGTGAAATCTCCCCTTTTCTTCTTGTAAACTTTGCTGGGCTTTGCATTAGGCTGAGTGGGCTTACTATGAAGTTTGGGATTGCCTAAATGACTGCTTACAGCAGAATAACCTCCCTGTGCTATTAGCTGGCTGCAGCGCCTTGTAGGAACCCAGTGCTCTGAGCTGTAATTATTGGTCAAGCCGAATTCTCTAATCTTTTTTTTTTTTTTTTTGCTTTCTAGCTGTCAACTCATCTAAGTCATGGGTGGTTGCTTCAAAGAGATTGATGATGTTGGTGATAATGGGATGCAATGACTTGTGACTTCAATTTGCATCACTGAAAAAAAAAAAGCAAACAAAGGGGAATCCAAGTTCTTATTTCAGTGTTTTGCTTCCCCCTTTTGTTTTTTTAGATTCAGAATGGTGGCTACTCTGAATTTTTTGTTGTCTGCTTTCTCTAGAACAGCGACTTTTAACTGAAGTTGTGTGTGTGGTAGAAGTATTCCAGTTTCTAAAGTTCTGGGGCAGACTCCAAACAGCTCTAAACCTGAGTAACGGGTTTTTTTTTCTAATTCCTAAGTGGCGGCTTTGCCTGGATAAATACAACTGGATACACATAATCAAGAATAAGACAAGAGTACAACTGAGGCATTTTTCTTCAAATAGTACTAGTTTACATACTAAATTACCAATCTATTTGACATAGGTGAAAAAATTAGCTTTACCAGAGGCTCTGAATACATCTTTAAATTAAGAGATGTGTAAAGGCAAGTTCTTAAAGCCAGGAAAGCAAAATGTTGTGCGTGTCTTCTCCCCATAGTTCTGTGAGCCATATCTGCATGGCTTAGTAATCAAAGTCTGGTTTTATTGTTACCAGCATTTACAAATCCTCTTTGAGTTAAAGACAATTGTAGGCTGTAGGAAAAAAAAAAAATTAAAATGAACTTTTCTTTGATCTCTGATGCAGCCAAGCTCATTTATATCTTTGAACTGAGATTAGTGTGGTTAATTTCTTTTTTTTTTTTCTTATATTTGTTCTTCACAATTTCCCTTTTGACTACAAGCAGAAGCACAGAACCTCCCTAAGAAAAAGCATCTTGGTTTTATTTCTGGTCTCCCTGAAACCAAGAAGTAATGTAAATCTCATTTCAAAGTCTCATTAAATTGCCATCTGGATTTCCAGACCAAAAAGGTTTGGAGCTGTCGAGCTCAACTGCAGATAAGCAACCAAATTACTGGATGCTTCTCCAAACTAAATCTCTGAATCTATTAACTCTCTTCCCAGAGTATTTTCTCTACTGATGTGTAAAACACAAAAGTATTTCATTTTCACATAACCAGTTAAACTCGCAGTGCTGGCAGATCATAAAAAAAGGGGGAAAGGGTGTTTTTATGGAGGGAAAAGGCCTGTGCTCTACTGCGGCAGAGGAACATAAAGTCAAAAGAGCATAAAGAAACTCCCGAACCATTATCTCACAAACACAACTACCAAATTTTTTTCTGGAAGCAAAAGCTACGTCAATATGGGACACCGAGATAATGAGGTCCAGAACGAATAAAGGCATTCAGGGATCATAAACGGCTTCTAAACTTTTTCTTAACCTGATCCAAACTAATCAGCCGCGGTACGCGAGGCAGCCTCCGTCCGTTATCTTCCCCTCCTCTGTTGTACGGGTTGTTCCCGCAAGGTCACCGCCTTTCTCCCCAGTGTTAATGACCTTTTGGGAACCGAGGAAGAGATTCCTGCTCGTAAAATACCCTGGAACCTTGTAAAATGATATATTTTTATTACTGTCCCCATCTTCACCCTCTGCTCAGATGCCTACAACAAATTTGGCAATAAATATTGCCTTGGGACACAGGACCAGTCAGCAAAGGCTTTGTAGGCTGGGATGAAAAGGAAAAGGGAAGCTGGTTTCACGTTGACGCAGCAAACATCTTAGTATTCTTCTCCAAATTTGTGCCCCTTATGCTTTAAATTTGCAGATTTTTTGCACAGTAGGGTGAAACCCTGGCCATCCTTTGAAACCCATTAAAACGAACAGCCTTGAACAATAAAACGTTGCCTTGAACTAAGCTGTGACTTCACTGCATCTCTTACAAGCAAACTGCTGTTTGCACATCGTAGCCTTTGGGGCATGTAGGTCTCACTGTAGAGTATACTGAACCAAAGTAATTTTTTTTAGATTTTTTTAAGTGACAAATTTGGTGGACAGAAGCATTATCCAAAAGCAACAAGCCCATTTGTAAATAGATTTATAACTGTGCAGTGTGCAATCTTCCTTCCCAATGTAAAGATAAAATGTTAATCACTGAATTTTCAGTCATTCCAGGTTTAAGAAAAGAGGCAAAAGACCATCTTGTAATGTATCTGGAGCAAGCGACATTGATAATCAAAATTATTTTTCAGTTAGCATATAAAGAGATTCAAATTTAGATTAATGTAACCCATTTCATGTTTTACAGGAAATATTGATGAAGCAGAACGAGAGTGGAAAGCTGGATTCCATCGCTGGAACAATTACATGTCAGACTGGAAAAATCAATTTAATGATTACACTAGCAAGAAGGAGAGATGTGCTGGCTCTAATTAATATGTTTACCCTTTCCAGTGTGTCCGCATTACTGTTAATGGGGCAAATATACAGGTAGCTTTCTAACATGTCTATCATTAAATATGTTATGCAGATTGAAAAAAAAAATGTTATGGATGTAATTTTGATTCCCCAGATCTTTCATTTACACTTCACCTCGTATCTCAATAAACAATACAAGGCGTCTGTACCCTTTGAAGCTTCACTGTGTTAAATAGGACTACAGAGATTAAAGTCTGAAGATTAATGATGTACATATTATTATAAACACTGGCTGCTTAAATTCACACTTCAAAGACACAATGTAATCTGTTATAGAAAAATTGATTTTTTAAAATAGAAATAGCAGTGTTTCGCAGTATTGCCGTGCAAAATACAATCCGTTTTGATCTTTAACTGCAGTGCCACCGCATTTAAACCTTGCTTCAGACACAATTTAAATGACACAAACATAGAGGTAATAACTTTGCAGGGCACACACCAAACGATATTTGCTTGTTAGACCAAAAAGTTTTAAGACTGCCATTAAAGCCCGAATCATTGCTTCTTTATGGCCAAATCTGTAGGACAAAGCCATAGTAGGAGAATATTCAAGCCATGCGTGTATTGAAGGCCTAAATCATTGGCACTCTGTGTGCAAATGCAATAGTAAAAAAAAAAGCCAGAAAAAAAATGATACTTCTGCTTCTGTTATCCTCGTTTTTCAAGGAGTAAAGACCTACAGAGTAATGAACTCTCAGCTTTCCCTGCTCAGGCACCCACCGTCGTCGCCTGGTGTCTCTGCTATGGAGGTAAGCTCCAATTATGATTTTTTTCTTCTGTCCACTGAGTTGCCTCTTAGCCAAGGGGCAGCCCCACTTTTACAGGGACACGACCGACAAGTTTTTATACCGGCAGAAGAGCATCGACCTGCGTGTCCGCAGCTTCCTTGGGAATCAGCCCTGAAAGCCCTGCTCAGCCAGCTCTCAGCAGGACAGTGGGACCCGGCCACCAAACCTCGGTCCTCTTGGGGGAGGACGTCACTGCAGGGGGACATTGTGACCTTGGGGGAAAGGACCCAGCTCTTTGACACAGTCAAGTGAGCTCTGGTTGTCATATGAGTAGGAATCTCCTGGACCCCTTCCTATCTGCTTGAGGGAAACCTATTAGAAGCTTTTAAAAAAAAACTCCTTAGATAATTATTCTTCCTACTTCTCTGCTTCTGCAGGGGGTTGGAAGTTGTATGCCTGGATAACACCTTAACTGGCTGCTTTTCACTAGCCCAACTGGGAAGAATAAATGCCAAAAATTTGATAAACATAAGGAGTATGTAAAAGTAAAAACCCATCTCATAAATAAATTATCCTGAGGAGTTCTGTAAATGTAATAGCATTCCAGTGCATCTATTTTCTGTTCTAGTGATTACAACCTCTTGCAAAACTCCTTCTCGAGTTGAGTAGACTGAAGAGATCTAGATAATGAACAGAGAGTGTTCTCTTTCTGGCAATCAGTTCGGCCACACAAGATCCCTCTGCTGAAAGGATTTATTTTTGCAGAAAAGCCAAATCCTGCAAGAGCTGATGGCTTATCTTTTCAGCTGTTTCCAAGAGAATACAATTACTTCCTGACCAATTTACGGAAAACCACCTTTTAGCACAGTATTTCCAAAGACTACAACAAAACCTGCACAAGTAAAAAACCTGGTCACCTCTGAACACGCTGATTAAAACTCCAAATTATCTGGGATTCAAAAGCCCTCTTTACGCAGCACTTCATGTTTATACCACGGGTAATTAGCTCATTATATACATTAGCATAGTAACTGCTATTAATACGAGCACGCGGAGCTGTGTCAGTCAACAGCGTGGTGGGTATTTATCAGATATTCCTCATGGCAGTGATGAGCTACTGCAAAAAAAAACACCAAACCCACAGAAGGATGAACTTGCTGTCTATCACTGAGCCAGTTCTGGCGCTCCTCGTTTTATTTCTGTGGTGCTTCAGGGACGCGTTGGGTGCCGATCCGCCACAGCGAGTGAGCCTTGACAGTGCCAGCAACACCTAAACACATTTAAAAGCAGCATTTGTCTCTTTTGAGATCTTCGCTGTTTTTCACTATCTGTCTAATCAGGCTAATCACTGGGGAAAAAATAAAATCCAAGCTAATTAAAAGGCATAAATAACTTCTGGGAAGGGCAGACTGGAAAGCAGTTTATAAAATATTTTGCTGGGAAGGTGTCTGCTGTCTGTATGTGCTGTGAGCCAGCCTGGATAAGGTCTATTTGAAGACGAATACCGTTTCCACGTGAGTACCACACCCGGGGTGTTGCTAAGAAGGAGTAAGGATTGAGGGAAGAGCAAAGAAAAGCAGAAGAAAATAAAGGTTAAACCACTTTTTGAAGTGTGGTTTTACTGATTTTCTTGCTGCGAATAAATTGCTAGCTTTGTGTTTTTTCATATGCTGGGAAATAATATCTCCATTTATCATTGCTATGAAGTCAATATATCATGTAGTCATATATTTATACCCGACATTTATGCAAAAGTAGGAAAGCCTTAAGTACTTGGAGGTAAGTGGCTAAGGTAACAAAGTGTGGAAAAATAAGACCAGTCCCCATTGTGGGCTGTTTCAAACTGAAGGTCAAACAAAGTTATGCTTGGAAATTTTTTGAGGATACTGTGTCATTGCTGAAAATGATGATTACATATCAGAGGGATATCTTACCCAGACCTCACTGGAGATGTAATGTTGTTAATTCATGTTTTCTTTGGCTCAAAAGAGGCAAGAAACCAAGGTTTCTCTGTGAAACCAGAGAAAAGGTGTTGATTCCTTCTTACCATTCTTGGTGTTCAAAGTAAGATTTCTGAATTTAGTCCCAGAGTTGCTGTAAGATTATAAGATGAACTGCAGTGCCAACAAAAAAAATTGGCATTAAACCAGTTGTCATTAGGTTTGTAAGCTAACAGCACGCTGATTAAGTTACAGACATTTCACACATATTTTAGAGAGAGTCAGGAGAAGGCTGAAGTCAGAAATTTCCCAGCAAAACTGTTTAATTAAAACCACCAGGTTTTGCATTTAAAATGTTTTGTTTAAAGGAACTTGCCTTAGATAAGCTTTCAGTGAAGTTAAGCGTTTTTCGAATGAAATCCTATCCGTGCTCCGGATGAGTATCAAAACCTGAAGGAATTGGGATGTTCAGGGTATCTGGTTTAAGTCTAGGGCTTGTCTCACATAGCTGGGCCAACCAAGTTTGAAGCTTTCTGGCTTTCAACAGGGGCCCTCAGATCACAGAAGTTGTTTCTAGTAGAACTAAGATGCCCCTGAGGTTTCCAGGCTTCCTCCCAACTGCAGATTTTACACTCATGGCTTGAATTTTTGGGACAGGTCCTCAGGACTTGTTGTCCTAAGCCTTGGCCATCACTCTAGGTTTATCAAACTGATAAAGCCAAATTTGTCTCCGAGTGGAAGCCTGGCTTTTTGGACTTCTTTGGTCACTAGATGCTCAGGCTATTTATAAAGCAGAGAATACTGCTCTATGAACACCGATACACATGCCCAATTTAGATCCTCATGACTACAAAACTGGTTTGCATCTCTCAATAACAAGGAACGAAGGCAAACCTCTATCAGCTTATAGTTGGCTGGGTATCTTTGCAACATAAGGCGTGGAAGTCCTTCATTTTATTAAGTAGTGTTAGAGAGAAAATTATCTTTTTATTTCAAATAACGTATATGTATTTCATGGTGTCTAAGCTTAACAGGACCTCCATGGCCCTCTCTGACGTTCCCATCACAACAGATCACCGGCAAGTGACTTTGCCCATTGTCACGTGCAGACATCACATACATTAATCTGAACGAAACATTAACGGGGGAGAGATATATATTTGTCTCTGTCACCACCATAACGCTGCCTTCTCAGGCCTGATTATGGTTCACGCATTTCTACTGGCTCAGCACCAGTTCTGCTACATCAGCAGCAGCTATTTAGAGGGACACAATAAACATCACTATACTTCAGTTACACCTGCAGCCCGGCCAGCAAGCAAAGAGCAGCCGGTGCTGCCACTGCCAAGTGCCAGCCTGCCCACGGAGGGCTCTTGCCCTTCCTTCTCCTCCAGTTGGGGTGGAAAAAGTAACACAAGGGAGAAATAAATATTAAAAAAAAGGAACAAAACGCATACAACAAACCACCGAGGGAAACAAACACAACAACAAACCACCAAAGGAAAAAGAAAAACCCTACTTCGGAAAAAAAAAAGGGCAACAAAACCATAAGTACCCCCCCGGCAAACACTTTTGCCCCGGAATGATCAACAATCGAAGGGCTTAATACTGTACACAGAGGTACTAAGCATCCCAGTGTCTCTGTTCCAGTAACTCCAGCCAAAAAACCCTCCCACTGAATTGCAGGATAACTTTAGGAATTTGACAGCGATTCAGAACACGGGGTGAGGAATGAGCGCGGCAGGTTTGGCACAGGCTTGGGGGGGGCTATGGAAAGTGTTAGTGCCAGCCTGCGGCTTCCTCTCCGCCTTTTCTCTTCCAACCCATGCAACAACGGGCACTTGCCAAAAACTCTCGACTGCTCTTGGCAAGGCAGCGAGCCCGAAACCAAGCACCTGTGTTACAGATATGTGCAGCTGTATAGGTTTACCACGGCTGATCCATCTGTAGTACACACCACATGCCCCGTGATTTACTCTGGGTGGATTAAGAGCAAGAATCCATTAGAAAAAAAAAAACAAAACAAAAAAGTTCCTGGCTGAATTACAAGTATTTCTTTCTTTCTCATTGCACTGTTGTTTTTTTTTGTCCTCGATTGTCTGATGTTCTGGGGTAGGTTTCCAATGCTAGGAGATTGCTGCTGTATGAGGGCAAAGAAACTTTTTTTTTTAAATCTCTAGCAATATATATAAAAAAATACTATATCTTCATTCAAGGTCAGGTTGTACTGGGCTCTGAGCAACCTGATCTAGTTAAAGATGTCCCTGCTCACTGCAGGGCGGTTGGATTAGATGACCTTGAAAGGTCCAACACAGCCCAACACAGTCTATGATTTTTTAGTCCAGGAGAGGTATTTGACAACTGTGTGCACATGGTTAATATTTAACAACCTTGACTTGGTTCCGTGAGCCGAGAGGACCACTGCTCTAAACTCATGTATCTCCTAGAGAATACACACACACACCTGGAAACGGGCTCAGCAGCAACTGCCTCTCCACGACGTGTTTGCAGCCTTTGCAAGCAACGCGGAGATGGAGGCTTCATCTGTTCTTGGGTTTGTATTTTCCAAATGTATCTTTTTGGTCTTTACTAAAGAATAAAATGATCACAGGACTTTGTGATATAAATCAACACCTCAGCCAAATTAGTCATTCACAGTTAAAAGTTCAAAAGCTTTTAATCTGATTTCAATTGTTTCAGGACCAAATTTTATGAACAAACATAATTAGCCGTTCTGAAATGCTTCATAAGACAAGATAATTCCTTCCTGACCCCTGCCGAAATCTTGAAGCGTGAATACTGATTATCTTGTTTTAGCACGTAAAGCTTCCAGCATTTTGTTGATAAACTAGATTAGTTGCACTCATAAAAACGTTAACTCATAGACTTAATGACTACAAAGCAGTGATGTGAATCTACAATTAGCACAGGTGTGAATTTTTGAGAGGCTTTTAATTGGATTGCAGGTGAGATTAAATAAGGCTTCCAGGCACGTTGCAAGCAGAAGTGCTGGGCTGCGGGACGAGCTGGGGCTTGAGTCGCGTAATGAGTTCAGTTAGTCTGGGGACAATGACGAGGAAAAATGACGCTTAATTCCAGCACGAGATCACGCAAAAGCGAGTGATGAAAAAGTTTCCTTCCTGAGAGCATCACAGCAGCTCAGTGACCTGTACAGGGGCTGTGGGGGTCCCTCTTTTGGAATTTAATGAATATAGGATCATAGAATGGTTATGGGCAGGGACACCTCTCTCCCATCAGCCCAGGTTGCTCCAAGCCCCATCCAGCCTGGCCTTGAACACTTCCAGGGATGAAGCATCTACAACCTCTTTGGGCAACCTGTTCCAGTGCCTCACCACTCTCATGGTGAAGAATTTTTTCCTTATATCTAACCTAAATCTACCCTCTTGCAGTTTCAGGTCATTGCCCCTTGTCCTATCACTACAAGCCCTTGGAAAAAGCTCTTCTCCAGCTTCCCTGTAGCCCCTTTCATGTATTGGAAGGTCACTATTAGGTCATCCCAGAGCCTTCTCTTCTCCAAGGTGAATAACCCCAGCTCCCTCAGCCTGTCCTCATAGCAGAGGTGCTCCATCCTTCTTTAAATACTGTCATTCTGATCAGGGATCTGGAGATAGCCAGGAAATCATTGGTGCTTTAAAACCGAGAAGTATCTCGTCCCTCCAAATCCACGTATTTGCCTGGGAAAACCACCGGCTGCTGATCTTTTTAATTCTGCTCCATCTTAATATCTGCCATGGTTGCAGGAACTAATGTTTTAGCCACTATTAATAGAACAATGTCCAAATAGCGTAGGAGGTTCTTGCAGTTTGGGAGTGCTGTGGTTAATTTCTTTAATTTATAAAGTATTTATAAGTCCTCGGTTATACTGAGCAGTTGTAAAAGTGTGTAGGCAGAAAGCAGTTATCTCCACACCTCTCAATCTTCCGAATTAAATTCAATCTTGCAGCATGTCTAATCACTTCAGGGCACCTCATCACCCTCTCCCCATTACAGGCTATGCAGGACCGTTCCTTACAAAATAAATATGTTTCAACTGACTTTTCAGGCTGATCTTAGAACATCCTGTGAGATAATTAAAGTATTAACCCAGAAAAAGCAGCAAGAGATGCGACTGATCATTTAACAAGAATTGTTTGGAAAGTAATTCACATGGGCCTTATTTAGGACTGTAAGACCCAGCTGGAATTACACATCCAAAGTGATACTTCCAAAATATTAAGCTTTTCCCACTCACTAATTCTAGAACTACAAGTTTTATAGATACTGCGAGCCGAAATTACATTGCTCATTAAAAAACGTTAACCATGCCTCATTCTTCCTGACTTAAAGCAAATCTATTTAACTTTTTTTTCATTAGCACTGCAGAAAAATATTCCTTTGTTATCTTCCAGTATTTTTTTAAAAAAATTTAAACATTTATCCCATTTCAGGTTTTGTTTTCAGTGTTATAGTAATTTGGACAGTCTTCCCCATCTCTGCTACCTACAAGAGCTTGATCTTGTAGCTCTCACTGCAGACATTATTCTGGTTCCAGGAATGATTATTACAAACCAAAACTGCATGTATATACTTCTGTACCCACAGTTTTCCCCATTCATTAAGACTTTCATATTTCACCTCTCTCTGGGAACGACCTCAGCACTCCCAGTTTTAGACCACTGGGTGACTTTCAGTTCAGTTTTGTCACGACCTTCAGCAGAAGCACAAGAGCTCCTCTGACCGACATTTTCAATCTTCTCTATCACTTAGTAATCTGGGAGGTGTTTGGTATTTAAGAAAAAAAAAAAAATCCACACCACTTTTTTCACCGATTTCTCTTAATAATGAGCAAAACAGGTGAGTAAATCTGTGGACAAACTGTATTTATGTGCTGCTCTTTGCAGAGGAAAATCCATTAGACGCTAACTACAAATGCTGCCAATTCATTTACTTTACGTTTCACATGTTTCTATTATTTTGCTAATGAATGCACTGAAAAATTGAAGCAGAAACCAAAGTTATCCTTTGCCAATCCCTGGTAAAACTGGCAGCATACCTTCAGCTCACCTGAGGGCCTCAACAGATCAGTTTAATTGTACCATAAATCAGATCGTCTGTAGAGGTTTCCATCCTTATCCACACTCAAGATAGTGTATTGTTAAAAATATTAGGATGAGTATATCCAAAAAACTCCTTTCTAGAGATGGGCACCGACAACCAACCACTACAGGAGCTCCCAAGCTCTGACTATCCCCTGTGGGTCCAGAACTGCAAAGAGAGATCTCAGTCAAAACTCAGCCTACAGTTCTCTCCTCTAAGTCCAAGAAACAGCTGGATTGGGTCTGAGCAACGCAATTTGACAACACATTGGAGCAAAGAATGCAATAAAGAAAACCTCATTGAATTTTCTTTCCTACCCCTGGGCACAAAACCGCCAGATTAATGACTTCAGTTGCCTCAAACACCAGTAGGGCAGCAACGGTAGGAGGTTTCTTACACTGCTTTGTGCTGAAGTCAGTAAGTGTTCAGTACTAACAGGGGCTTACCTGCTCTTTCCACCTCGTCAACCTCTGGCTAACCACATCCCATGCTGTTCGCCATAGCAGGACCAGATGCAAATGGGACTGAAACCCCTGCTCAGGCCGAGGTCTTGCTTTTTTGGTGAGACAGGACTTGAGGGGACAATTGGAAATGCCTCGATCCCCATTAGCTTCTCACTTATTCAACGTAGCCTCGTTACTGGTGAGGCAGCAGTGCTGCAGTGTGAAAGTAGGTGGTCTTGGGGGAATCAAACTCTCTCTGAGCAATGGAGAGGATTCACGGAGGCTTTAGCCTGGAACATCACCCACTCCAGAATAAACTTCGCGATTCATGTTGATATAAGAACAAGCGTTGTGCCAATCCCCTGAAAATCACACTCTACGTTATTTCTTTATCCAAAGGAATCTCCCTTGGCTATGTAACCAGTCACTGCAGCGCGAATCCCCACTACTTCCCATTGGCATTACTGGTAAAAACTCCTAAAATCTAGATTATTGCTAGTGCACTCTGGCTCCACAGTGAATTCGTGGCATTTGACATTCATAACTCCACATTTATAAAAATAGACGAGTCCATTAAAAACCTTGTTAATAATGGTTCTAGCAAAGCATGCATTGCCTAAAGCAACCCAATTATTGGTCAATAATTCCTCTTTAGCTGTCTGTATTACTACCACTTTATTTCAACACTTGGCTTCTTACCCTTTGATCTGCTAATTATCTTTTTACCCTCTGATCCTCTTTGCAATTCCTTGGCAATTTGATCCCTTAATTACAGTGCCCGTATTCCCTGCTTTCTGTAGAATGTGCATTTTTTCTGAACTTCGTCACCTTTCTTCATGAAATTACTTGCCATCTTTCCGTAGGGTATATCTACATCTGTAAATATATATATTGATAGAAAAGGCTATAATTAAAAGTATTTTTATACTTTCCTTGCAATCCTTTAGACTTCATGAAAAAGAAGTTCTTATTAGTTTGTCATTGACTTTAAATTTTAATGGATGCGGGCACTCATCTCTGCTAAGTTCTTTGGCACTCTATCTTCAATTACCATAAACTCTTAGATTTCTTTCAGATGTTAATAAACATTGGTTATACTTCCATTCTGCAGATGCTATTAAAAACACAGTTTCTGCTGGTTTTGGATATATTTATTACAAAAATCATTTTCTGATATGAGGCTTTGCTCACTTTACGAGCACATGACACACAAATCACCGAATTTTCTGCATTGCCCATTTCCTAGGGCCTTTTAAGACAGATGTAGACTTCCAGTGCAACCTAAACACGTTTTAGAGTAGTCGAATTTTAGGCTATTACCTTGCACAGTGCAGATCTGATGGTGCTGTGGGAGGGGGGCATATCCGAAACCGAAAACAAAAATTTGGCAGTTAACCCAGGCTCCGAGTCTGAAAGCCAGATTTCCTGCATTTACTGTGATCAGCATAAGACATAACAAAAAGAAATAAAGCCAGTCACATTCTACCAGGTGTTCTTGGAGGCTGCACTGAAAGCAGCTGCAGAGCTGTGTTATGGGCAGCGCTGCAGCATCTGCTTGCGAGGGAAAACTGGGCAGCAGGAAAGAGGGGTTTACACTCAACGTGCACCAGTTCAGGATACAAACTGGTGCCACTGGCTGCTGTCCGGGGATCAGTGGTGGACGGCTTCCCTCCGGGGAACTGGGGTGACCCAGGCTCTGGGAGTAAAGGGGAACAGGCTCATGTCAAAGTTCTTTCTTCTACTCCTGCCTGGCCCAGACCCACTTTCCCGTCAGGATGCGCCCCGGGGCGGTTTGGAAGCGGCTCTCTCACGTGCACCCTGTTCAGCGCTGGGCTGTGCTTTTACAGGGAAGTCGATTCCCGTCCCTCCTTTCAAATTATCCCCTTTTTCAAACCTTGCAGATGAAAGCCTGCAAGTTCAAAATGGGCAGCATTGTTCTTCTTGCCTGCTTCACGCTGGGCCTCTTCAAAATTTGTGCAGAAGAAGGACACGCTCCCGTATCTTAGTTTGCCTGTTGGCGTTGTGGGACTTTTTCTGTTAATATTTACTCACCTTTTTAACCTCAGACCAAGCAGATTCAGTTCAGCACTGAGGCCTTGGGAAATCTCGATCAATAAAACACAGGCTCCACTATTCTAAGTTTTATCCAGCTTTCACGGGGCAATTAGTTGCAAACGCTCACTTAGTCCTTTGGCCAAAGTTTTGTGGTGTGTCCACTCGAATGAACTCAGCAACTTCTCATTCCAAAGAAACCTCTGCGGAGTTGCCAAGCAGCTATCATTAATGCAACATTTTTCTTTTTGACCTTGTTTCTGCTTTAAAAATGATTGATTGAACACCTCTTTTCTTGTATAAATACTCTTTGCATTTTTTAATACAGAGGATTCATTTTAGGTTCCCCCGTGTAAAAAAAAATTCTCACTGCGGTCATCCAATCCTTTTCAATCAGATTACTCTTAGAAACTATGGGGATTGCAAGGGCAAAATAACATGCTATGGAGTAGAAGTATCTTCTTGTACAATCTGAAGGAAAATCTCCTAAGAAATAACATTCTTCTCCCACAATTTCAAAACAAAAGGGCTTATTGAATACAATCCTGTCTAATCGTATTGACTTATTCTTCCTTTTTTCCCTTTTAGACTTACCTGAGAGCGTATAAGTTGCCATTTTTCACATTAGTTCTTAAATAGCTCACACTTCCTTGCATCACAAGGCACTTAACAGCTTCTCAGTAATCTGATTGTTCAATTGTCTGAATATTTCTTGACATAGAAAAGTGAAGTACAAGATCAGCTTGAAATATCTTGAAATACAGTAGGCCATTCCACTGTAACTGAAGCAAGTAATGGAGAATTTGTAAAATAAAACATAAAGAAATGAATTGTGGTTTGCAATAAATACGTGTATTGCTCCAAGGGTATTTCTGCTTGAATTATGGAGCTTCTGATTCATTGTTTGGGAATCAGGACTGTCTGCTTGACTTCACTTTATAGTCCCCTCGCCAGGTATCTGAGCTCCTTCTGAGGCACGCTATAATTCAATACTATACGGAGAAGCTCAGTTCATTGACTGATTGTAGATCTCAGATTTGCCAGACATAACCAGAAAGGTGGTCAGAACTACTGACAACGTAGTTTTTCTTCACTACCACCCGCGCTACGAAGAAAAACTTTTTTGCTGCTTCCTTTGGTGAAACTTCATCTCATCAAGTATTCCAACCAGAGGAGCAACAACGCCAGCAACCAGATGAAACAACTACTGAACTGCAGAACGATACAATAGTAAAAGAAGAAACTCGTTAATCAAGAAAGTCTTCAAAGAGAAGCACCATTTCCTCTAGTCAAATGTCTTCTCTCTTTTTTTTGTGTCTGTGTAATACTTATCCCAGTCAATATTTAGATTATTAAAATCTAGCAAGCTACATAATGCGAACACATACTTGTTTTTTTTTCTACAGGAGAATCCAGAGTTCACCTGATTGTGACACTCTTTAATCTCTATTTTCAATCCAAATTCACGTAACCAAAACTCTTAGGTAATTTTTCTTTGTCAGTAATTAATACCTCTCACTAATAGCTAAGTAATCTATTGTCCTTTCGTATCCCTCTAGCAAATTGTATCAGGTAGTTTTCAGTCACTCATGTTTTTTTTTTTTCCCTTTTACTTTCTATTTCTTGCTTTTCCTCATTGTGTTGCCTGGACTGTTATCCAGTGTTACGGAATCTTAAGACATCTGCAGGATTTCCCTGCCTTGTGTTGCTTTATCACATATTTTTTAAAAAAAGTTATTTTCCATAATGGTTGCCAACCAGGGGCATCCCCTTACACAGAATCCAGCTGCAGCCCATTTATTAACAAATATCATTTTGCTTTTCCTACCACTCTGAGTTGTTTATAACTATTAGAGCTTCAGTTTACCCCAGCTCTTGTGTTTGCCCTTTTAGCTGCGAGTAGCAATTAAACCCCGAGATTTCAAGAAAACTTTATCATTCCATTTTCAATCTTCTTTTGACTTCACTCTCTAAGATTCTTCGCTGTGCACAGGTCCAATATTTTGCAGCAGAAACCTCCTCTAAAGGTGACTGAGGCCAACGAAACCTTGCAGTTGAAGTTTGTAGGCTTTAAAGTGAACCCCAAGTCAGCAGCTGAGCCAACCCTCACTCTTGCAGTAGAAGTCAACGTCCAGGTTACGCTTTGACATCCACACAAACTCCGAAACAACTAAGCATGCATTTTTAACTAAGACGAATGTACGAGTACGAGCATATCACACACACCCAGGAGTCACAATGCTTTCCTGACTGTAACCTTCACCACTGGGAGATCTAGAAAAGAATGAGATGCCACCTTCACTTCGGTGAAGACCTCTCCTATTCCTGCTGGTAGAGGCACAAACCCTAAATACTGTTATCTCCAAAATGTTAGATACCCTTCCTCTCTTCTTCCTGTGCCATTTAAGCAAGAAGCTCTATTTGGACAAGAGCTCTTTAAGTTCATCACAGTGGTTTGGGTTTTTTTTTCTCATTTCAAACTTCTTATTCATTAACAAAAAATCCACTGATCTTTCTGCCCCCACCTTGAGATTAGATTATCAATTTAGAGATTAGCTGATCAACTTAGAGATCAACTGATATTTTGCCTTTTGATGAAGACATCTAAGAAGAATATACGTGAAGGGAGGGTGCAGAGAACAGAGCCAGGCTCTTTCTACTGGTGCCCAGTGACAGGACAAGAGGCAAAAAATGAAATACAGGAACGACAGGAAACACTTCTTTACTGAGAGGGTGTAAGAGGTTGTTGTTGGTCTTTTGCCTTGACATTGCTGAAATGAAACCATTGAAGGCATCGCTGCCATCGCAACAGAGCAACTGCTAAACTAGAGGTTTCCCGTTGCTGTACAGACCTGAGCATGAAGCGTACTCCGAGAAATTGAACCTAAAGCGAATTCTGAGAAACTCAAGCTAGCCTCCACGCATGCGCCCGGACCCGGGGTCTGCTTCTCGAGACCCCCCACAGTGGCAGTATTGGGCATGCGTACCACCCAAATCAACTCTCAGAATATGCAAAAAAGATTCTCAGAAGAAACATAAATATGTAATAAGATGACACGATAAAAGTGGAAGAAAGGACTACTTTGGCACTTTTTTTCCTCTGCTCTGCTTGTTTGTCTTTTCCTGGCACTGCTCTGCTTCTCCCGTTCAGACTCTCCTCTGGCTCAGCCACGGCTCCCCCCACCCTCAACGCTCTGTGGACAGATTGAACTGTTGGAATCTCTCCATTTCATGGTGGTAACTTCTCCTTTTGCTTTCCTTCCTCTTTTCTCTCTCCCCCTTTTCTCCCTTCTCTGCACTCGTGCACCAGTTGTCAGACTAATAAAGCTCTTGGGCACTTGACTCCGTTTTGAGTCTTAATTCTGTTCCCGGGTATACGAGCGGAACCTTTCGCACCAGTACCGGACCAGCTTGCAACAGAGGGTGACCAAGAACTGGAACCAGTTGCCCAGAGAGGTTGGGCAGTCCCCATCCTTGGAGATATTCCAAAGCCATCTGGACACAGACCTTGGCAACTGGCTTTAGGTGGCCCTGCTTGAGCAGGAAGGTTGGACGAGACAATCTCTGGAGGTTCCTTCCAAACTCAAATATTCTGTGATGCTGTGAAACACATGCACATCAGTTTAGTGCCTCAACATGAAGCACATCAGACCTGAAATGTGAGGATGTTGAGGGCCTTTGAGGCCATACTAGAATGAAAGCATTGTCAAGAACTGTAAAAAAAATTAAAAAATAAAAGTGTAAATCATATTTGATTAGGTTTCCAATATCCATTGGGTTTTCCAATCTGTGTAGTACCCCCAAAAAAATGTTGATCAATTTTTTAAATCTCTGTGCTCTCTTTTCAAGCCTTTTGTCTCATTCTTCTTTGCTCTCCTATTTCTATAATAAGAAATGAACATAACTTTGCCTGGCCGATTTCTTTGACCTGAAAAATAAACCTGTAACTTGGGGCATACTTGGAAATGTTTACAGATGCTCAGTAACCCCGTGAAGACTCTCATGTCCCTTTGAATTTAATAGAAGTTGACACTGAACTCAATGAAGTGCGAATTTCCCTCTCAATTTCGCTAGCACTTTCTCTGGATTTATTATGCCCGTGATTTCACACAGTGTCTGCAAACAGTGTTAGAATACAGCCACCAGCTCAGCCCTAGTATTTCAATTGAGAAGTTAGAGACCAAAGCCTTTTGCCATTAGCTGCTTCCAGTTCACATCCGCGGTGGATAATCTGGATTCAATGCTCTCGAGATCTGTCTTTTGTTACTAATTGTTTTCATTTATTTTCTAGCAGCTTCTTACAATTAGAAATGGCGAATCCCCCCTCCTTTAGGGAAATATCAGTAATATACCATAAGACAAGATTAACTGAGAGAGACCAGTTATAAACCAGAGAGATCTCAGCAGCTTCAGCTTGCTCCTGCAGAGCCTGGATTAGGAGCAGTGACACGGTAGCCAACATCGTTGTGGGATGATATGCCCGCTCCTCCCTACTTCTTCATAGTTGAGGAACAGCAGGCTTAAGACATGGATTTCTTTCTTCTCCTTCTTTATCCTTGCGTGCATGTTAGTAAACTGCCACCAGCAGGATTACTGCAATCCTGGATCGTATGTAGCCCAGGCTTTTTGGAATTAAAGTCCCCCTCGCTCCTTCATAACCAGCCTTGCAGATCTGGCAGGGCAAGGTTTTAGCTTGTTATCCTTCTAATCCCGTCGCAGTGCTTGCTGCCCTCGACAGCTTCCAAGCAAACAGGTGCCTGGAAAGAAATGGAGTCAGATATCTGATATTACTGTCTCTGCCGTGCTCGGAGGAGCGATGAGAAGAGTACGCTGAGGTAGATGGAAGTGGAAGGGAATAGCAGAAATGCCGTTGCCCTGGGTCACGTAGCAGAGCGAAGCTGCTCTGGGAGCAGCATCTCCTCCCCAGGCTGGCACAGTGACAGACCTGTCCCTTGGCCAGCAAACGAGCTGAGGGTTCAGGGCAAGGCAAAGGGGCTGTCCTGGCAGGGAGTAAAATCTCGTCTCTGCTTCGGGGTCTCGAGAGAGGGGAGCAAATGTAAGAGCTAATGTCTCCTGCCTCTGCCAGGAAAACTGGATGGCCCTTGCTAAAAAGCCTTTCTGGTTTTAGTTTCAACGAGCTGCACCTACACAGCAAAGCCCTGTTGACATCAACTGACTTCTGTTGGTGCTTAAAGCTACCCACACAAATAAGTGCTGTGCTGAAAAAGGATGGACTTAAACTGAAGCACTTGGCCGCGTAAAGTTCGGAGTCAATATTTTAACTGGGCTGTGTAATTTCCTGTCATTTAATATGAGGCACCTCCTCATGCCTTCGGTTCAGAGTAGTCGTACACGTATCATTGGGGAGACTGCGCTCATCCTATGCCTCACTACATCTTATTATGAAATTATAATGCCACTCTATAACCTTGCTGGAGGGAGAATTTCAAGCTAATGCAAGAAAGCTGGCCTCCCATACTGATGAACAAATGCTTTAAAATAGATATCTCTGAATATCCATCCAGTACCTCGACGCAGCCAGCCTTGGTGGAGTGCTGTTGTTTATCCTGAGAGAGCTGGAGTTTATGTCTTCGACTATTAGAACCCAGTTCCAATTTTAGAAACTTAGTTCTTGGAATTTTACCTTTTATGGCAATTGTCAGATTGCCTGATCATGTTGTTTACACATTTCACACCTGGAATTATACAAGATTACAGACTGTAGATCAATCTCAGGGAAATACTTTGCGCATTTCTTCGTTTCTCATGAAAATTCGCAGAAAACTTCAGACTCGCGCCCCATCAGAAAGCATAAAAATAAAAAGCTAAAGCTTTTTACAAGCCTAATCTGGCCCGAGCTCTTCAAAGCATGAGAATTTCACCAGCACAATAAACAGTCAAGACGTTCCCTCCGAGCCTGATAAAACCTACTGACGTCTGCGCGGAACTATGTTACTGGAAGTATATTGTAACTACTCCATCACTGCTAACATTGCATATACAGTCCTAGAGCCAGCAAGATATTACCAGTCTTTTTGACAATAAACACTTGTCTCATGTAAAATATCTGTGTACACTCCACTGTGCGCTCACAACAGATCCAGGCACAGCAGTTTCTCTCCCTACGCTGTGCTAATCAGGGCACCTCGTTGTCTGAGTGATGGCCAAGTATGTGCTAGTATAGGGAGGAGGAAAATCTACTGGAAGTTGTAAAAACATTATGTGCAGTCGCCGAAGTAACTGAAATAATTCTGTGAAAATCAGTCTACCCTTTCTCGATGCAGCCCCAACCTTTTGTATTTCAGTACCAAAAAAAAAAGTACATCTGGAAAGCAGACTGGCATAATTACAGCACAGGGAAACCTATAAGAACAAGGAAAATGGTACTAGCTACTGGGGATAACAAAAGGAAAAAAAAAAAAAGAGGAGAATTATGCTATTTGTACAAAGAAGAGTTTGTGTGTAACAAATGCAGAAAGGAGCACTCTGCTAATTAAATTCACTGCAGAATTGTTCTTCTGACCTGTGCTGTATATTACGCAGAGTTTACCTATGACACTCACAATGTGATCCATATTATTTGCTCTGTAACTGCTGTCAGAGTATGCAGAATTTATGAAAGACCTTAGATTTTGCTTAGAAGTTTGCTAAAAAAAAATAAAAAAAATCTGAGTTATTTTAAAGGATGAGCATGATGACAACGTTGGGGTTTGACTTTGCGGAAATCGCTGGAAAGGTGCTCTCCAGAGCAAGTGCAGACAAGCAAACGGGCTCGTAAAATGCAGGAATATCCTTGGAGTTTGTATAGCTCTGACTCCTTCCATGCTCCCTCTTAAGCAATAGGAAACACCAAAGAAGAGGAGAAGAAACATTTTCTGAGAAAAGACTGCTGGTGCTGACAACGTACCTGGGTAATAGCCCAGCACATTTCCCAGTGCTTGCCCTGTGCAGGTGTGGAGCTGAGGGCAGCTCTCCTGGGTCACCCACTGATCCCAGTAACTCCAGCAGCTCCGTGTTTTCCGAAAGCCCTTTCAAGTGGAGATCAGTTACTTCCACACCTCATCTCTGGAGTGGTTTCTGGTCCCTCCACGTGCCCGTGAGAAGCAGCTGCGGCGTTCCTGCCCCACTCCATCACTCCCGGGGACTCCTTCGGTGTCCTCCCTCTATCCCAGTATGTCTTAAAAGGGACGTTGAGACACTGGAATGGTATGTCTCAAAATGCAGGAGGAAATCCGGGGATCCTGTCTGAACTGTCACCCAAATCCCCACTGACATTATTCCCTACTTTGGTCTGAGCCAGAAGAGAGGAGCCGCAGAAATTTTAGCATGTCTGCAAGGAGGAAGCGCTGTGTACACAGCTTGAACAGAGCTTTCTGAACATGAAAATTCGAGAGAACAGCAAGTTGAACAAGTACTTTATTTAAAATGTTGTAAATTAGGCATCTCTGTTATTTTTTCCCTTTCTCTTACTCAAGCCCTGTGTCACACTGTGCACTTTCTGAGAGAAACAACACAGTGGCCTCTGTTATCTGGGTCCGTTGGGAACGGAAATGCGCTATCGGGATCTGAACAAACAGGTCAGGGAGTGCACCAGCTTATGTCATGAGAAAAGGAGAAAATCTCGACATGATTTCTTCCTCTGGACACACTAAAGCAGGAGAGATTAAAAGTTGTTTATCAAAGACAAATACAGAAGTAAAATGTCACCAGCCACCAAGACGCATTGCTGTGTAGAATAGATGGATTGTTCTCAGAATTTTTAGTTCAGTTGTTTGCTCTGTGGTTACCACCAGCCCTGCAGCACTCCTGTAGCCTCCAACAGGACCACAAACTGTTTGGGACCAAAGCTCTTGCTATATCCAAGGCTCTTTTAAGAAGGTAAATACTTACAGTGAGCTGCAGAGACAGCATAACAGGAGCAAGGAGGGCTTTGCCTCTCAGACAATGCAGCAAACTGAACTTCATAGAATCCTAGAATGGCCTAGGCTGGAAGGGACCTTAGAGATCATTTAATCCAACCTCCCTGTCATGGGCAGGGACGTCTCTCAACTGGATCAGGCAACACATGAGGACCGAACGGGAATCGAACCCGTGACCTTTGGTGTTTCAGCCCCACACTCAACCGAGTGAGCTAAACCGTCCTTCTCATGAAATTTTCCAGATGGGCAGAATCCTTGTCATTCACAAATTATCATCCTATTCACAAAATGCATCCTGGGCCCAATTCCCCTGAAGAATTCCTGCTTCCGTGCATCCCAATAGAATTGTTCCTGTCTACCCTTCAAACATTTCAATTTCTATAATATTTTTTACATTATATGCAAGATATTCATAGTCTGCAAAGAGATAGCTAAACCGAGAAACAAACGAGATTATTCTCTTTGCTCATCAAAACCAACAGAAACAGCATTTCTCCTTTTTTGCTTGTGGGCTGACAATGTGATAGAAACAGAAATGCAGCAAGTATACTAATTTTTCTGCCTCTTAAAGCTAGATATGGTTCTTACAAAAAGTTCTCAGTGCCTTCAAGGTGGTGGAACAGTTTGCTCCAAAATATATTAGAGACACTTGTAACTTTTAAAGGGGGGAAAAAAAGAAAAAGCAACGGCAGCAATAAAAATGCTGACAATAACAGTGTCTCAGTCCACTGAGTTTTGGCAATAATCAGTACATGATGCCCTCTCTAAAAATACTTTGGCTTTTGGCAGCTTTAAAAATTTTGCTTCCCACGGGTGTAGATTGTCTAAGGATTAGGCAAGTTGAAAAACTTGGACAAACTTTGTGAAATTACTGCAAGAACAATAAATATTTAAATCTCAGAAATGCACCGAACACCTCCAGCTGGGCTGGAACAGACAACAGTCCAGATCTGCAACAGCACAGAAAAATCAATAGGACAGAGGCCCTGGTTATTCCTGCTGCAAATGTAATTCTGGTCGCTTTATCTTCAGGCGAGAAGTAGAGTTTATTGCAAACACTACGGACCTTCCTTTTTCACAGCTATATGAATAAGGAGTGTCTCCACTGAGACCTAGAAAATTACCTCAGTTAGTGGAAAATCAAATCCTGTTTTTTTGCAGAAATGAAGTGTCCAGAACACACGCGTTAAACTTCAGGAACTCTACTGAAGCACAACATTGCAACAACTTTATTTTCTTCGTGTTTGGTACAAAGGGTCAGAGGGTCAGAAAGCATCATCATAAATGCCTAATGTCCTCTATTAAGAAAAACTAACTAGCAAGAAGAATCAAACAGTACTGGTTTTAATTCCTTACCATAATTTAATCACTGTTTATAAAACAGGGATGCTTGAAGCATTTAGACTAATTTATCAATTCTGGTACAAACACTTCTCTTCATCCTTTTGAGCCTCAGCAAACTCTTCACTTTTAGAGTACTAAAATCTTTTACTTATGACCAATTTTCCCATAGTTCTTTAGACTTCCAGCCTGGACCAGCAACAGAAATTACCAACTACTGCTGTGAGACTTATCGTAACACTCTCGGTCCATCCAAAATCAAATCCTACGCCCCAGGATGAAGCCCCAGTTGAATCCCAAGTCTGGGCCCTGGACAACTTGGGGCTCATTTTCCTTCAAAACAGCATCACCAGAATACTACAGCCATTTAGGTCTACATTGATATATTTATACATTTATATATTTAACTATAGACATGCTGTCAACCTCCCACTTTATCTAATGTGAAACATGTCCTTTGGCTCATGGAAGCATCAAAGCTTTGGGACCTTTCTTTTAATTCTTAATGAGTGGTTTTTTAGGAGTTCCCCCTCTACACCCTTAAAGATGTGAAGACTGATCTTGCAGGATTATTGCAAAGTTGCTGCTACACAGCCTCGACCAGGCTTCATAGCTGACAAATGCAGAGTAGGAAACTTAAACTAATATTTCTTAGTGCAAAATCGGCTTTCAGATTCCAAAAAGAGGAATCTAGGAAGAAGGACACGATTAACTGGTCCTATAAAATGTCATACTTTTTTCACACTTAGAAGAAAAAGCAAAAGTTTTTAATACGCAACAATTCACTTGATGGCTGTAGAGCCTTCATGACAAACCAAAAGTTCCTAAATGAAGCATTTGTGTAGAGTCATTTAGTGCGTGGTTAGTCACAAAGATACAAAATATGCCGGGAAAACAGGGTTTGTTAGCAATAACTGCAATCTATTTGATGTAAATGGTTCCACTGTGTGCCAGGCTACCAGCACTTTTGCTTCACATCATGTTGTTTTACATTTGTAGCAAGTATTTGTTTTCATCAGACAAATGTAAGTAACATAATCGTGAGGCAATGAAGGCGGTAGATTGGTACTTCCTGTATCTTTTAAATGCAGATGGGTTTTACCCTTTTTTTTCTCATCTAAGAGAATCCACCCATGAATTCTGGCTGTGAAGGATTTTTTTTTCTCCTGACTAGTGGTACTAGTGCTTAATAAAGAGCTGAAATAATATTTCACATGAACGAAATAGCTTTTGTTTTATCACCTAGCTTTTATTCATTGTGCACACACATAAAAGAGAGCAAAGAAGGGAACCAAAATGTACATGCACACAGATATAACCTGTAAAGCCTTAAAAAAGAGATTGTTGAGGTAATAGAGATAACGTTTTTAGATTGCAAGGATGGAAGGTGAAGAAACATAGAGCCTCTGGGAAAGAAAAGTTGCCTTTAAACCTTTTCCTCTCCACTTCCTGTACCACAATGTTCTTCATTTGTTTGTAACATTATTTAGCTGTAACATAACTTATTCTGGCAGTAATACCAGCTCAGTTGTCTCAAGGGCCATGTACTTCCTCGAATACTGCAAACAATAAATACTTTGTTCCAGGCAGAGGTTATACCAAGCGCAGCAGAGCTAGGATGCAAACCCTACAACCACCTCTAGCTGGCAGAGGTCTAAGAAAATAGGTCCTTGTTCAAATCTTGATACGTCACCCATTTCTAAAGCTGACCCAACAACACCAGGACATAATACAAAACCTGGAGGATTAAACTCCGTACATTAAAGGCAATACAGTTGAGCTTCCCTTTCAAAAACATGAGTCCTTTGCAAGAACCCATCTTCTCAGCTCAGTCCCAATGCCCACAGCAGAAATTCTGGAATGCATCCTCATACCTACAGACCACCTCTCCTAAGCAGCTTTGGAGATTTAGCATTAGAGTATCTAAAATGCCTGCAGCTCATTTGGGGGAGAAAATGAGAAAGTGAAGTGAACAAGCGTTACTCAATTGGGGATTGTGTGTTCCTGTGTAGGTAAGTTCATTTAACAGAAAATTAACTGGCACGCAGTTACGCGAAACAAAATGAATAATAACACGGTTCATGAAGCCAACAAACACCAAGTGGCAACTACTGTCTACGGATATGTCCTAAAAACTTTTAAAATCAGGTGTTTTATTGCAAGATGAAACACAGGAGATACCATAATTGCTACTTTTAAAAGAGATATGGGAAGCACTTTGCCACCAATTTGTCAGAAATGTGAGCTATATAACTATATAGCCACAGTTACATCTTTACAGTTGATGCTCTTATACTGTGGCAAGCAGAAAAGGGACAAGCTGCCCATGGTAATAAATTCCCTCCTCATCAGTGAACCCGATGAGAGGCTGCCTGTTTCCATGATGGAACAGATCCATCTTGCTATTGGGGGTGCAGGTGGTGAGGAAAGGGGTGAAGAGACAGTGCCAGGGGGTCACAGTGCCTGTAGTTGCGGTGTGGGCACTGCGTGTGGACTGATGGGTTGGACATTTCATGCAGGTCCCTTAGAAAGTAGTTAACTACTGCTTCCACAATCAGGATAATCATAGAATTTAGGTTGGAAAAGACCTTTAAGATCATCAAGCCCAACCATTAACCCAGGACTGCCGGGTCCACCACTAAACCATGTCCCTGAGCACCACATGTACATGTCTCCTAAATACCTCCAGTGGCAGTGACTCCAACACTTCCCTGGGCAGCATGTTCCAGTGCTTGAAAACCCTTCTTGTGAATAAATTTTTCCCAGTATCTCATCTAAACCTCACCTGATGCATCTTGAGGCTGTTTTCTCTCGTCCTATCACTGGTTACTTGGGAGAAGAGACCAACAGCCACCTCACCCCAACCTCCTTTCAGATACTTGGAGAGAAGGTCTCCCCTCAGCTTTTTTTTTTTTTGACAGACTAAACAGCCCCTGTTCCCTAAGCTGTTCCTCACAGGACTTGTTCTTGAGTCCCTTCATGAGCTTTGTTGCCCTTCTTTGCATACACTCCAACATCTCCATGTCTTTCTTGTCGCAAGCGGTCCAAAACTGAACACCGGATTCAAGATGTGGCCTCATCAGTGCTAAGTATAAGGAGGGAAAAAAAAAAAAAAAATCACTTCCCTACTTCTGCTGGCCACACTACTCCTGATCCAGGCCAGGATACTCTTGGCCTTCTCGGCCACCTGAACACGCTGTTGGCTCATGTTCAACCAGCTGTTGACCAGCACCATCCCCTTGTCCTTTTCAGATGAGCAGCTTTCCAGCCACTCTTCCCGAAGCCTGTAGAGCTGCATGGGGTTATTGCGACCCGAGTGAGGACCCTTGCTGAACCGCATACAGTTGACCTCAGCCCATCAAACCAGCCTGTCCAGATCCCTCCGTAGTGCCTTCCTACCCTCCAGCATATCCACGCTCCCACGTAGCTTTGCGCCATCATCCACAAACTTACTGAGGGTGCACCCAATCCCTTCACCCAGATCATCGATAAAGATGTTAAACAGAACCGGTCCCAGTACTGAGCCCTAGCGAGTGACACTTGTGACAGGAGCCGTGACCCAGGGCAGGCAGGACACGATCCCAATAGTCTCTCTCTCAAGCACTCCTTGATACTTGGATGTCATCATGGGACAAGGCTTGCTCTGCAAACACTGTTCACAGAATCACAGAATGTCAGGGATTGGAAGGGACCTCAAAAGATCATCAAGTCCAATCCCCCTGCCAGAGCAGGAATGCCTAGATTATGCTACACAGGAACGTGTCCAGGCAGGTCTTGAATGTCTCCAGAGAAGGAGACTCCACAGCCTCTCTGGGCAGCCTGTGCCAGGGCTCCGTCACCCTCACTGAGAAGAAGTTTCTTCTCGAGTTTAAGCAGAACCTCTTATGTTCCAGTTTCAGCCCATTACCCCTTGTCCTATCAGTGGTTGTCACCGAGAAGAGCCTGGCTCCATCCCCGTGACACGCACCCTTGATATATTTGTAAACATTAATGAGGTCACCCCTCAGTCTCCTCCAAACTAAAGAGCCCCAGCTCCCTCAGCCTTTCCTCATAAGGGAGATGCTCCACTCCCTTCATCATTTAGAGATGTAAGTCCTTAGTAAGGACGAGATCTTCAGGAAGTGGCGCTGCAGAGAACAACTGCGTCTTACTCCTCCACTTACCTCCTCCCAGGGCTCTTCCCCCACTCAGAGGAGCTCCTGTCCCCGGGCACAGCTCGCACAGGTTCGCTCCCGCTGCTGCCCGGACTGGCACACGGGGGCACACCCTGCTCCCCCCCCGGAGCTCGGTCCGGGCAGCTGCACCAGTCCTGCCGGGCACAGAGCTTAGAGAGCCGGGGGCTTTCTGCCGGGCACACACCGCTGCTCCTCGATCGCGCTGGCACAACTTCAGCGCCGTCTCCAAACTGCACCCACGGCCTTGTCGGCCCGCTCTGGCTCCCCGGGACGCTTTTTACGGGCCGAGGGGGAACGTGGTGGCGGCCGCCGTTGCTCTGGCAACGCCCGGGCCTCCTCAGCGCCTCCCGCCAGAGCCGCCTCCGGGTCTCTCCGCGGCCTCGGCGCTTCCCCGCCTCAGGGAGCCGCCCCCGTGCTCCGGGATTGCCGGGACCCGCGGGCCAGGGCAGGTGCCCGGGGCCGCTCCGGGCGGTTCCGTTACCCCGAGCTTCAATCTCCCGCCGTCGCTCCGGCCGCGAGATTTGCGGCGCTTGGCGGGCGGCGCCGCGCGCCCTCTCCCTCAGCGGCGGCTTCGAAGCTTTCGCCTGAAAAATCGGTGAGTTGGGGTGTTTTGGTTTTTTTTTTTAGGTTTCCTCGCGTTCCGCTCAGTTTTTTTTGCGTCTTTCCTGTGTCGTTTGGTTGAAAAACAAGCCCAGCCCTCGAGGTCTTGTGAAGCGTCGTTGTCCCCCACTCGCCAGCTTGTCCCCTCCCTGGGGATGTGCGGCGCTGGTTCTGTAGGCAACACAATTTTCTTTAAAAAAAACCCAAACATACAAAATAAATCACAGAGGACTGCTGTTAACACGCCCCTTTCACCCTAACCTCCTTTTGGAAAGATGAGGAGAGAATAAGGGGGGAGGAAATCGCTGCAAGGAAATAACTTTGGGCCCAATCTCGCCCTGAATTTGAGTGTTCAGCAAGAGAAACTGGTGGAAGATGTAGAGAACTAGAAAGGTGGAAATAGGTCTCATTTAAAAGTACATTTCAGTCAAAAATGCCTCCCAAGTTTCATGTCAGGCTTGTAGTTTTCCTCTAAAAACAAGAAATCCAGCGAGCAATAGCTGTTTGGTAACAGAGTGGCCTGTTTAGGAAATAAAATCAGTATGGAAGCGTTCTCCGGAGAATAGGAGCCGTTTTTATGAGCCTTTTCCCATCATTTCATGGATCAACTCTATGAGTGTTTAAGAATTCTGAGTTCGAGCCCCTCCGCATGTCTCACAGAACCCAAACTAAATTTCAGAACAACTCGGGCTGAAACCTGCTTGGTGATGTACTAAGTATTAAAGTCCTGTTACAAATATTTCCATCTTGCATGCCTTATTTTTAGAATACCTTTCTGCACACTCTTTCCTTTAAACGAGGTGTAGTCACAAAAGTTCAGAGCTTCAGAAATGGTAGGATAAAATCAAACGTGACGTAACTCCAGTGGAGTTAATGATGGAGACGTAGGAGAGACCCTGGTTTAGCATCCTCGGGTTTTAAATGGTGATGGAGAAACTGTTCGCTGGAAAACAGCCAAAAAAATTATAGTGATTGACTTTATTATAAAGGAATGGTTTTATGAAGTCTGCTAAGAGATTAACAGGACTGATCAACTTAGTCAGATACTTAGCTGTTACACCCGGTTATTTGTAATCTTTGCAGAAGATGCGATAGCACCAGTTGTTATTCTCATACATCACTGAGGTAGGCTGTTTTCCAAACTAGAAATGTGATTAATTGCTATTAGGACGAAGAAGTTGCTGATATTTTACATTAGTAATAAGATGTTAATGAAACAATCACTGTAATGTTGAACTAGTGAATGCAGTGTGGTCAATATACTGTGCCTTGCGTAAGTGATGAATATGATTTACCAACACAGGCGTACGGCACGCTGTTTGGGGAGAAAACCAACGTGATGAGAGAAGGGAAAATGTTTTCCCAAGATGAGATTTTCAGCATTGTCCTTTACCTTCTTTAAAAAAAAAGAGAGAGGCTCTGTATATGTGGACCAGACAAAGATTCAGCTTTTGTAGAAGTATTGATGTTTAGCAATACGAAAGAGTGCAACTGTATCACGTGTCTTTATAATAACTTAAAAATTTTACCTAGGACTGTTTAGAAGGAAGATCCTGAACTATATGAGTTTGTTGCCTTTATCTGCCTTTCTCTAGCAGCGGTGTCCTTCTCACTGGTGATCCTGAATGTAGAAAAACTTGGCCAATCACTCTTTTTACCCATAAACAGGTTTCCTGAACACTGATAATTTAAAAACTGTTTCTGTGAACATGTGTCTTAGTAAAATGTTGCTCAGACATCAATAGCTTCCATCCTGAAAAATGAGCGCTGGGGCATAAGTAATACAAAACTGAGCTTATTTAAACACAACACTTGGCAGATTATTTTCTGTTCATGCTGTTTTCAAGGGTCTTGGTTCCATGACACTGCCATGGCTCATCATTACCACGTGTGATTTAATGGTATTAAATCATGCTGAAGCTTTAGTTTAAGTACGGGCTCTTAATTGAATCCACAGATTTGTTTGACAGGTAGTTTCTTTAAACCTCATATTTAAATTTGTTCCTTTCTCTTTTTCTACTCAGTCACACGATTTCGGATAAATATAGATAAACTGCATATTTGAAAACCTCGGAGCAATAGTGAAAAAAAAAAAGGTTTTGTTTTAGCAGTTTATGCTTTGCTAATAAGGCTGAGAAATTGAATGTATCAGCCTGTTGTAGGCTCATATTTGCCTGCTGGGTTGCACGTGACTTGGAAAAATTTGACAGTTGTTTAGTAATCAGGTTTGTCAGAATTTTGTGGAAGGATTTGCAGTCTCCAGCCTGATGAGTGCTATAGATGCCAAAGGGCTCTGGCTTTGCATCTATTACACACAGAGACAATGTCTGGTTTTGAAATAATTTCTGTGCTTCATGCATAATCTCATGACATGGAGAGGATTGGAAGTTCAAAAGCCTCTATTCTCTTTCATCGCTTTTATTACAGGCCAGAAATTTTATTTAGCCAGAAGATTCCTTAAAGCATAGTAGAGTCTGTGGATAAAAACACTGTGACAAATTCATCAATAATCTCTGAAGTTTTGTAATGTGCTTTAAAAAAAATAAGCAAAAAAAAAGAAAATTAAGTAGCTGATGGGGAAGATCAGGAATGCCACATAAATATGTCAGTTTAAATCTCAGCACTTGGAGAGCAATGGTTTCTGCTGCAAAATACAATAATATGTCATTCAGTGGCATTTTGAAAAGTGCCGGATGGAAAGCAGCCTGTGTGCTTTTGCCAGATTTTATTTCATGAAGACCTACTTCTGATTTTGCTGACTATATATTAAGCAGTGTTTGACAGATAAATACCGATGTTCTCTTTTCGTGGAGATTATAGAGCAACATGCTCTAAAGTCTGGTGAAGTAGATTACTTAAACCACTATTACTTCTAGTGGATTTTTATTATTTGGATTTTCCAGAATCATCATCTCCCGTCTGCTTGTCCTTTCCCTTCTGTCAACTCTGACAAAAAACTGATAGCCAGGTGACTTGTGTGAATAAGTTTTAGTCACTTCCTAGGCTGCCATTGCACTCCAGCACCATGCTTATAAAAGCTGGAAGAGTTTGGTTCATGCCATTGGGCTGCATCATGACCACTGCACAGCCTCACAATGGAGCAATAATTTCTTGCTGTGTTTTCAGGAACTGAATGAAATTGCAACGTGGCTTGACTCCTACTTTTTATCAAGCCATCCTGGATGTAAAAAAAAAAGTAACTAATTGTTATAAACTAATGTTATTTGCCCTTTTAGAGGCAGGTCAGATATGATAATTCATTTATCCACAGACATTTTGCGATAACCTGCGTGCCTCGGCAGAGACAGACCCCCTTTGAGAAAGCCTGTTTTGCAAGTAACATCATTATTGCCTTTGGCTTGTGTGTGTCCTTTCTGATTCCGCCTGGAGAAGAAGCAATTGTGCCAAAATACTGTGATAAAACTTTTTCCTATCTTCTCTTCGGTGGAAATGTTAGCATTCTGATTAAATCCTCCAGCTGAGGAAATCGCTTTCAACCAAATGGATAAACGTTTGAAACATTTTTATCTGGTTAAGGAAGCTTTGACATACATTTCAATAAGGAGAAGATAAAACTCTAAATCTGTGCTCGTGTCTTTGTTGTCATCACAAAAACAATCTCTGTGCCAAGTCCCTGGTAACCAAGGCTGTGCGGCCACCTTCTCTGTCTGTGACAGGCCCATGATCGCACGGATGACCCTGGAGGTATTTTGTTACTTTTTTAATGGCACTTCTGAGCTCAGTTAAATCGATGGCTTCTGACCGTATTGTCCCTTCCATCAAAGACTTGCTATTCAAGGACTATGCTGAAGGACTTGCCTCCAAACCAGAGAGTTATATAGAGTCCAAAAAAATGGTAAATACAATAGCAGATGGTTTATATCGTCTTGACAGCATCGTTTGCTTTTGGCCAGCACCCAAAGCTACAAACTTGTGAGCTGGAAGTTGTTTGAAGTTGAGCTGGAAGTTGTTTGAAGTTAAGAGCTAAGACTCCAGAAGCTGCAGTGTTCTGAAGGTGACCCACACATATGTGGCAGAGACATGTAAGGTGAGGTTAAGAGCAGTGCTCCAAGCAGGGCGGTGTTAAAACAAGGCAAAGAATGATATAAGAAAGTAGCATGTATTCAGCTGAGGACATGGAAATGGTATTTTAAATGAAATACTGGTGTGCAGAATAAAAGGAGTGGACTGATTGTGTAGAAATGCCTGGCAAGCTTCGTTTACACAGATCTTTTGAGGAAAGACTGGTTAGTTTTACAGAAATTATTTCCACTTACTGCCAAAGGGTTAAAATAGTTTAAACATGCAATGTGCCTGAGTTTTTAGAAGCATACTCACGAGCATGTTAGATTGTTCTAACTCGTTGATGACCTGTCCAATGGACACTTTCTGAAATTTCAGTTCCCGACTAATTTAAAAATTAAAACCAGCATGTGCAAAAAGAGCATATGCAAAAAAAGAAAAAGCAATCCCCTTTTCCAGCTCTCTGGAAGAGCAAGTCTTGTAAAAGCATTAAAAGGTTCTGAATCAGGCCCAAGTCAGCAATTCAAATTTACTAGTAGCTGTTACTGCATAAACAACAAATACAACATGGTTTTACTATCTTTCAGCATTTGTCATGCAGAGACTAAAAAATGTCCCTGAAATTGCTCAGCTGCCACAGCAGCAGTACTGGCTAGTCCTTCCCTTCCAAAAGAAGAGAGGCTGTTAGAAACTAATAGGCTCCTTCAGGAATTAGAGATTCCCCCCCCCGCCATTTCAGATGTGTTCCTTCATTCCCCCAAAGGAATTTTTTTTCTGCTCTGCAAATATGTAATGTCCTTGTAAAAGACATTTTACTGTACAGCTGAAGCAAACTACCTCAAGGAAAAATGAAGAAAGAAGAAGTGGCTTAACTTCCTTTAGCTCGTTCAAGTCTGTCGCTATGGTTGGAGTCATAGCTGGGTGGTCCAGTAGAAAGCCTGGAAAATGAAAACTGGTCAAGCTCCCCATACAGGAAGAACTGTGAAGGTACCTTTTCAGATTCTGTGAATTCCACATTGCAGCCATGGGCAGAAGGAAATCTTCATTCGATGTGGTGTTGGTGTTGGGTGATATGGTTTAGGGGTGAACTTGTACGGTAGGGTTTATGATTGTAGTGTAGGGTTACTGGTTGTAGTGTAGGGTTAATGATTGGACTTGATGATCCCAAGCGTCTTTTCCAACCTGAACTGTCCTATGATTCTATGATTCTATGATTTAAAAATATATGGGTTTAAGAGTCCCATGGTCAGTGCAATCAAAAGACACAGAGATTTGATGCTAGCCACTTAATTTGCTAGTATATTTTTGATTATAAACCCATTGGCTTGGAGTACTGCTTGTCTCAAGGTGGACCTTTGACTTTTTATTTTTGTCTGCTACGTAAAACAAATACTGAATCTTGAATAGAAGCATTCTCCGAGAGTACCTTGATATCTTACTGCCGAAAGTAGAATTCAATTGCAGGATTCTTGTGTGGGATACAGGTAGGCATATACTCTGAAGAGGAGGGAATTTCCTTTTCTGCCAGATTTGAACTTCATCTTCAGCAAGTTCTTGGTACCAGAGGAATATCTTTCGCTTAAGTTCTCCGCCAGAACCATTTTACCTGGCTAGATAATAAAACCAGTAGACAGAAAACTCAGGTTCTGGTGAAATATATGCAGGAAGGAAGTGGGCAGTCTCAAATTTCTGATCAAAACTGCTTCTTTAGTGAAAAATGAGGACTTAAGTCTTTAATTCTGAGGTGCTCTGTGGTCAAGTTTACCTGAAGGCTCACTGAAGATGGAGGGACCAATGAGCCCTTGAACTATAATTCTGAAGCAGTATCTCTGCATCCTCAAATCACAGTGTTTAGATTCTGATCACAAAATGTTAGTTTTCTGTACTTTTGTGCAAAGCCCAAATTTCCACATGTACAAATCTTCTCTTCCAACAACCTTCTCTGTTGCCATTTGGATTTCACCTTTTAATCTTGTGAAAATGTCTTCAGGTATAAATAAGTAACAAGCTATGTAGGATTTTAAAATTTTCATATCTTCCATTTCAGGTATTGTTGTTCTGCTGCCAAAGGGAAATTCTATCCTCCCTGCAGCATTTGAGGATGTTTGTACAGAACACAGCCAAATACAGTTCTCTTCTTTCCTTTTTTTTTTTTTTCTTAAAGAGACCAGGATGTCAGCAGAGTTTCTGACATACACCTTGAATTTATCAGATATTAATCACATATGCAGCTAACCATGAATTGAATCGAGCTTCACTGCAGTGGAATCAATCGCTTTCCCAGGGAAGCAAAGTGGTATTAAAGTTTCTAACGAGGCACAATATCACCTTTCAGCAAGATAATCTCTAGCCTTTCTCTCAAGTCCATTCTGTAACATGGTTTGTACTTTACTCCTCTCTTGTGAACAGTGCTCTGAGCTAATAGTAATTGGATCTGGCTTTGGTTTTCTAGTTCTGCCACTGAGTGGGTTACATCAGCCCTTTGCCCAATTCTCTGTTCTTTCTCTACTCTGCCTGTTTTGACTGCCAGCTCTTCGATGTACCTGCACAATTCACAGCATAACAGGACCGTGATCTCAAATGTAATTATGAGGCACGGCCATCAGGATAGCAAAGAATTAAAAATTAATTCAGCTTTCCCAAGCAATAAATTTTCCTTGGGTGAAGGAGAAGCAGCGAAACTTGTCTTTCACTGTTCAGTAAGACACGACCTAAAACTAGAGACAAACCAGTAAAGCTAACGTTTACAGTTCCACAGCATAAATGTAACAGTATTCTGTTTAATTGCATATGTAAATAAGGAACAAATTAGCACTTACTCTCTGAAACAGAAATGTGGCTGGGATTGTTGCCGTTACCACAGGTTATTGTGCTGTTCTCTGGAGCTGAGGTGAGAAGTGACCATTTGCTAAGGCTGTTAGAATACACTGCTGGATTTGTGAATTCATTGTGTTACAATTAATTCCATCTTCATAAAAGCCTCTTTTCTTGTTTGCTTTATTCTTTTATTTTTTAATAGTTAGCCAGTAATTATTTTCTTTTAAATCAAGATTCAGAAACAGTGGCATTACTGGTTTGTCTCTAATGATGAGTACTATATGACTACCAGGGAAAGCGTGTGTTTGCTTGCCTTTTTTTTTTTGTTCTTTCTCATTTACATTTGCCAGGTTAATACTGTGTATGCAATTTTTTTTCCATTTGGACTGTATTAGTGTACAATCTTAAAGTTAAAAAGCCAGAATATTTTGAATTCCAGTAATCCTCAACTGTACCAAATACAATAGGCTTTCTCGTTAGACGTTAACTAATTATCTCTGTGCAGCACTCTAGGTGAATTTCAACACAAGCACTCTCATAATGTAATTACAAATGTATAAAGGAATTAAAAATTAATTAAAAGGGGATCATACAAAAACTTCCAAATTTGGACTAAATTAAATGACGAGATTTAAGCCCCTCAGTTTTAAAGGACCTGCAGTCAGTAGATTAAAAATGTTGGGATGCCACTAAGACCTTCTGTGAAATAACATAAGCTTCAAATCAAGCAGAAAAAACAAATCCCCAAATCTCCTGGAGTCTCATTTCCTTAATGGCCACCTTTATGTTGCAAATAGAAATACCATGCCAATAAATTTTGTCACCAACAATGATCGTCCCTATTTAACAGGCACATGAAGGTGGTAAGGGAGAACAATTAACTAGCTTGAAGCTGATTTGGAGTCCTGGGGCAGGAGGGGACTTGGCTGGGACTGGTTTGCCTCAGTTCTGGGTGGGTTTGGGAGACCTCTCGACTCTGGTTCTTGCTCATGGTGCTCGACAAAGCTGGCCCTGTACATCCCTCCCAGCGTTTCCAGCTCTCCTCCAAACGAGCCTCAGCCCAGGCATGCCCCAAACTTGTGCAAAATCATGAAGTTTTTGCTTGTCCTACCACCTATACAGACTTCAGGCCCTTTTCAGCAGTACCTAGAGCAGGGGCAGCCCTGGCAGGTCCCATGTCATGGTGACCCCTGTGGGAGTGCAGGCAGAGCACCCCAGACTCCCCTCCTGCCTGGCAGCGGGCATGGTTGGAGGCAGGGAGGTCCCTTTGACCTGGAGGCACGTTGAATGATGAGTTGATAGCTGCCTGCTTTGACATTGATTGCTAAGGAGGCCTGGTTGCATAAGAAAGACTCTGGAAAAATAAAAAATTAAGACACTCCAACTAAACTAAAGTGTCTGTTTTTATAATCACGACGTTATCAAACGCATTCCTCAAGTAAACACAGCAACCAGCTTCTACTAAGGCTGCATTTGTAATCTGGAATAGGTCACACAACGTCTATTTTGGAAAAAAACCCTAATAAGCTCTCTTTTAGTTCTGCCAGATTTCTGTCTCAGGGCTATATACTTCCCTTCAGCACTCTGTGTGACTGCTGAATTGAGGACAGTAAATGAGCTAAGCCAGCAACATCACATAAAGACCAAGTGTACAGAGTGGAATTTACTCAGAAACTGGCATTAATAACAAACAAACATCTGTAATAAAACATCAAAGTCAAAATGCACTCTTAAGTGATGTGTGCATGGAGAGCAACATGGATAATATAGAATGGTTTTTATCACACTCAACATCTGCATTTTTCTATAACTGCTCCCTTCCTTCAGGTATCTCTATGGATTCAACCATTTATTTTGTTGATTCTTTTTTTATGTTTTCAGATTTTTTTTTTGGAGCAAGATAATGAGATGTTTACTCCTCCTTTTGAGAATTTCAATACATGAAATATCTCCCTATGAAAATCATATCCCCGAATGTCTGGCAGAGGAAATAACTAAATCATCATGTAAACAGGAGGGACTTAAAATATCCCAAGTTCAGAAATGCCTTCTGAAACCACTCAGACTGTTTTTAAAAAATGATAGTAGAACTTGTATCTTCGTATGCATGTAAGTTCAAAGTCTTTCTTTAAGCTAGTTGTCCCAGTTTGCCTATTTTATTTTCTCATTTAGTGCTTATGAGGATTCCATACATTTGAGCTTGGGGTGATACCCAGCAAAGACTTTCCTAGCTAAAGGCACTGCATTCCCAGGCTCCTGGGAAGTTGGGGCCGGTCCCTGTCACCTCTGGAAAGAAGGAAAGCAGAGCTGGGGGCAGAAACCCCGCTAAGTTCAGGACAAATTCCGTCAAAATGAAGGAATGTTTTACCACCAACTTTGTTGTTTTTGTTTTTTTTTCCTTCCATGTAGGCTTTGTTCAGTGGGAGTTCACAATACAAACAGGAAAAAAGAAAGCGTTAACATGCACAAGCCATGCTTTGGGCAAGAATTTTAAGAGGCTCTAAGTGCTTAAAGCCAACAGGCACTAATGGAGCTGCACAGGGTGATTAGTTACTCTGAATCCCGGGTTCACTTGGGATCTGGATGGGATCTGACCCTGCCCTCTCCTGTTTTTCCTCCTCTCACCTCTAAGAGATTGGGTGTATGCAGGCTGGAAGAGTCTTGCTCTGGAGTCTTCTTCTGGTTATGGTGTCGGGATGCACCTAGTTGGAGTGGGAGCATGAGGATCCAATTAATTAGTAATCTCCTGTGGAGAAAGTGGATTAAGAATGATATATAGACACCAGCTCCAAAATACTTATTGCAAATCAATACCTCTCCAGCAGATCTCTTTCAGTGAGGTGACCCCAGAGTAGACTCATGACCAGCTCTCCCTCAGCGGTGTTTCAGGTCCGGATGTGGGTATCCAGCCCTTCATGCTCAGGTTTCCCTGTTTGTGTTCCCTCTGTAGACTCCCTGTCTTCTTTTATGCTTCTTATTTGGACAGACCCCATGATGTACAAAATCCAAGTCATTTAATAGACACCAGGTGGGCTCTTAACCTTAAGGAATCTGTCCCAGCCACGTAAGATCCATTCCTTGTCTTAAATTCTCCCCTAGAAGAAAAGTCCCACAAGTACTCCCAGAGAGCTCCTGAATCTGACGAAATGATCCCGTCTCAGGCTTGATTTTCCCTTTTACCTAGAAAAGAGCGCTCCAGATGGGAAAGCATCACTAAATTGACTTACTTAGAATAATGACAGTGATAGTGAGACCTTGCCTCACCTGGAGGAAAATGCCCCACTGCAAAGATGCCAGAGAAACAAGCAGGGAGACCTTGGAACAATATTGTGTTACATACACACACCCGATGACCTTGAATGACTTTGCCCCCCAGGGAGAAGTTTTGTAGCTAAGCAATGGGGTGAAACGTATGAACCTGAAGAATTATTTCCTCTGCAAATAGCTAATATATTACTGACACAATAGACCCACCACGTTTCAGAACATTATTCTGACCGTGTTCACAGTTTCTAGCTAAGTTCAAAGCTGGCCTGCTGTACGTGAAAACAAGAGGTGCAACAGATCTCCATCAGGAAAAGAGTGGTGGTATTGTGCAGGGAAACCCAAACCTGCTTTGAGGGTGATAAATTGACTGAAACACAGAGTGGTTTGACCAGCCTCACACACCCCTCTGCCCAGGCGTAAGGCCTGGGATGAAACTTGAAAGAAGCAAAAGCGGTTTCGTGCAGGGTTTTTTTTCCTTTTCTGGAGAGTCTCTGTGGTATCCCACTGCACTTGCAAGCTCTCTTCCTACATGAGTGCAGGAACAGCAGCCTTGGTCTGGCTTGGTAAGGATTTCTACCATAAAGGCAAGGACAAATGCTTATTAGCAGAAATTGAGCGGATGGGCTGAAAAGAGGCAAAAGCTTCTAGGAGCGGAATCCCACTGAATAAGGTTCTTTCTCACCAAACTTTATACACTGACAGCACAGACATCTGAATTTGGACTAATCACGGAAATTAATGACTAGGAAACAGTTTAAATGTCTGGTTTGGAATGACTGAATTGATCCTGAAAAGCAGGTTTCTTTCTGTCACCTCAGAGGATGTAAGGGTACATGCTGTGATACAGAACATGCCCAAGCTTTACAACCCTGTTGCAACACTTACCCACTGTGGACAGCCCAAGGTCAGGATTTTCCGAGACAGTCTGTAGGGTTCTTTTTTTATTTGGTAAGTTTGGATATACATGTTCTTCACTAATATGCGTTTACATTCTGCGTCTGGGTGCTGCAGATCATTTTGCTCCCATAAAAATCTAATCTGCCCAAACACTGTTGTGTATGTTAAATATGAAACGAGTTACTATGAAGCTGTGCAGAATATTTTTATGTCTAAAAACTAATTAGATCTGCAAAAAGATGTAAGTGGTGTAAGAACTCTAGGTAGAATGTTAAAGTAAGACAAGATATGTATAGATTCTTGAGGAAATATATAGATATGTATAGATATATATATATATATATAGATTCTTGAGGAAAGAATGGATTCTTAAATTACCAGAGAACAAAATAATTCCAAGCATGAAAAATCAGAGAGGCAAATGTAGATGCCAGGCTGTGGAGACATGAAATACTGGTGTAGCTAGAGACTTAAAGGTGATTACAAGTCAAAATAAGTGGGAACTCTCTTATTAGCTATGATCAAATCTGGACAATGGCAGAGGAACGAAGTCTGTAGGAGCTGGCTCAGCCAAGGAGGAGAACTTCTTCCTTCCTCTCACAGAATAGCTTTTCATAGTTTCACATCCCGAGCTCTCAGCTTGCAGATAACTCAGCTAGATGAGTCACGATTATGCAAAGACGTCGAACCTGCTGCTTACAACTTTTATTTGTACACCAGGCGTCATTTCAACTTTATTGCTGCCATTTGCTTTCTATCTCTAATAACAGACCTGCCTACAAAACCCACAGAATCCTTTAAAACACACAGTTGATTAGTTCTGTTTTGAAAAGCATTGTAAACACTGAAAATACATCTCAGACATAGATGTCTGGAATTGGTAATGAAATTATGGTTCATTCCAGGGCAGGGGGAATCATAAAACAGATATTAATGTGGAACTTAGGTCCCTGGATCCTGCAATATTAAGAGAACTCAGATAAAGTGCCTTTAATTAGGTGTGGCTTCCGCTTTGCTTTCTCAGTAGAAGGCTCTCAGAAGCAATACTGTTTATTGTGGTATTAGTATGTTTTTTTCCTCTTTTCAGCTTTAAAAGCGACACAGCTTGTTTTGGGTTACAACCGCAGAAGAGTGGCACCGCTGTGGTGTAACATTGGGAACTAATTTCTACTGCTTGCTGCATGTTTTTCTGTAGGCTTTTATTTACTACTGTGTATTTGATGCATGTGCTTCTGGCTTGAGGTACAAGAGAGATATATAACTAATTTAAGCTGCACTCAGTTAACAAACCTGGAGAGAATTCAGTCATTACTTAAACATGTAATTTCCAAACTGTTGGGAGTTCACCTTTGTAAAATGCAATCATTGTGCTTTGTCATTTTGGAGAATGAGTCTGAGGCAAAATTAACTTTAACTGTATTTGCTCCTAGTAAGGCTTTTTCTTTCTAATATTACTGGAGAAGTGGGGAAAGATTGCTAATGACCAAGCAGAAATTTGGTTTTAGATGTGTATGAGCTACATATATAAGCTATCTCTGTAAGCTTGCACACTCATGGGTCTGTCTGCCTGTCCAGTTATCTGTACTAATGCCTTTTGAAGCCATCAGGTATTTATAATTAAAGTTAACAGAGATGGAATTCGGAGAGATAATAAATTTGTCCCCATTTCATCAAAACCAGAAGCTGGAGGATATTAGTGTCAGCACTGAGAAGAAAGCTAAGTTCACCCTTTATTAGATATCAGAGAATCTAGATGAGTGTAAAAATGATGAGCTCTGCTGCTTCTGTGCCCTCTTCACAGATGTCAGAAAGAACACATTTTAGCCTGACCTTGTTACAGTCAAATTAACGTTCAATGAGGGGAATAAATCATTGGCTTCAGCTAATTCAGCACTTGCGCACAGGTGGAGGCGATGTGCCTGCACACTGCTCACCCTTGCCCAGGACTGCATGGGAGTCCCCCCCCAGGTATCACTGCACACCTTGGGCTTTTTCCCCAAGGAGATTTCCATTCCGGAGGGATGTTGAACATGACTCAGAGTAGCTTTGCTTTACTGAGAAATCTGTTTAAATTGAAGTATCTGAAAGCAACTTTAAAGCTCTTCTACACATTTTTATCATGTTTGGCTGCTTGCTGCCTTCATGTTAAGTAAACTGACTAAATTAATGTCATTTCAGCAGTAAAACGGTGTCAGAAATCTGGCTTGAGGACTTTGGAGGCTGTTGCTTGCCTTTACAGTGAAGAACGTAGACTCTCCATATTCCCATGTGACAAAGTGTTTAATGCCCCTTTTCACATTAAAACGTTCATATCTATTCATAATGTTGGTATGTGACAGAAATACATGGCTGGTCTCTGTGCATGGTATTTAGTGCTGTATTCCCAAATAGCTCGTTCCCAGCAATCCTTACAACAGCCTCAGAACAGCCAAACTGCCTGTGTCTGCCTTCCTGGGATGAGCAGTAAAGGTCCACGAGTCCAGGTTTGCATTAACTTCCAAGGATTGCTCAAATTTCCCCATAGAGTAACCAGTCATGTTAAATGGGGAAGCAATTACCATAGTTTGATCATGTGGTTATTGTCTCGCAAACTGTTCTGTGTGGAGTAACTGATCGTAAGGTGTGGTAAAAATAAATGCATCTCATCAGGCTTTCTGGGAAAAAGGTATCATTAGAAAGATGGGTTTGACTGTCTCAGCTCGTATGATACTGATTGACACTCTTCTCAGTAAAATAAATACAACTTGGGAAAAGTTGCCATCAATCTATGCCTGGAAAAGACAGATGAATAGTCAGCAGGGAGAGCAAATTGCAAGCACATTTAAGTAATAAGACACAGCAGGACATGCCATTGTTAGGGTAGACACCGTGAAGGGTCTTAATGTGATTATAAAGTGGCGCCCTGAAACAAAATGATAATAACTATCTTAGATAAAGTATTATTATCAATATTCGGCAGGGTTAACTGAAAGCCAAGCAATTAAATTTTTATTTTTGAACCTATACCTACGGTTTTAAACGGCATTTCCAAAGACAGTTTGTCAAAAGCACCTTTGTTCTTGGTAGTGATATTCTATGTGTTACAGGCTGGTTGAAAAGTAGAGCTAGTCCCTAGGTTTAGGACAGACACAGAGGTCAACGCAACTAAGATTTAATTTCAAAACAGATTGTTAAAAATTTATATGTAGATTATTTTTTGCTTGGTTAGTTGGCTAACAAATTGAATGTTCCTTTATGATACGGTCATAAAGTTTAAAAAGAGATTGAACATATTATGAAAGGTATTTGGAGCTTGTTTTCAGGAGGCAAAAATCCTAATTTGAATATAGTAATTTTGTTCCCCAAGGTGCACTTGTGTTGTGTTCTGTACTGCTAGTGCAGGTGGGGAAATGGAAAAAACGTGTGCCTCATTTTCAGCCAATAGGCATTTATCTTATGTAGAAATCTGATTTATTACTATTGAGAGTACATTTACTTCCCTTGGTACAGACACTCTTCAACCTCTTCACCAATGACCTCAGATGGGATGGAGTGCACCCTTGACACAAAACTGGGAGGACTTGCTGCCACACCAGGTGGTGGTGCTTACCTGGACGTGCTGGAGAAATGGGCTGACAAGAACCTCCTGAAGTTCATCATGGGGAAGCGTGAAGTCCTACACCTGCAGATGAACAACCTTGTGCACCAGTATTATACTGGGACCAACCAGCTGAAGAGCAACTTGGCAGGGAAGGTCGTGGGGGTCCTGGTGGGCGCCAAGATGACCGTAAGCCAGCAGAGTGCCTTTGCAGCAAACGTGGCCAATGGCATCCTGGGCTGTATTAGGCAGGGTGTTGCCAGCAGGTCGAGGGAGGTGATCATTCCCCTCCGCTCAACACTAGTGAGACACAGCTGGAGGGTTGGTTCCAGTGCTGATTTCCCGCGCACAGGAAAGACAAGGATATACTGGAGCAAGTCCAGCAAAGGACCACGAGGATGATTAAGGGATTGGAGCTAGAGGCTGAGTGAGCTGGAGTTGTTCGGACAAATGTTGCTCTCGGTGGTGCCCAGTGAATGACCAGGAGTCACCAAGGCCAAAGTGAAATGCAGGAGATTCTGTTTAACCGTAAGAGAAGGCGTCAAGCCCGGGATAAGATTGCCCAGAGAGTTTATGGAGGCCCCATCCATGGAGATATTCAAAGCCCAGCTTGCTCTGGCTGCCCTTCCTCAACCAGGGGTTGGCCTAGACGGTCGCCAGAAGCGCCTCTTACCTCGGCTCCTCAGCTCCTCGGATGTGACAAAGGAGAGGAAACCCTGAAGTGTCCAGATATCCAGGTGAGTGACTGGAGAAATGTTTTGTGTGAAGTCTATCTCAGGCATGATGTTTCCATTTTTTATCTACATGTCTAAAGCCATTACACCTAGTCTTTGCAGTGAAGGAATGATGATGAGTATTAAGTCTTCTCCGTTTCCAGTGGTGGTGTGTGTAGCTTTGCCTCTTACTTCCTTCCAGATTAATTTAGCCTATTTGAGATATTATCTGCTTTGCAAGAGTTCTGTATGGGTGGATCTCTGTTGCTGAACACATCATATATTCGTAAAAAAATAACAAAGCCAAGAATTCAATATCCACAAGCTTTATTCTGGCAATTTTATTTAAACTTTATATTAAAATCTGTCATGGAAGCTTTAAAAAAGCATCTGTGAATCATTTTTAGTTGAATATTTACTTTATGTGTTTATATATTTACACATCTTTTCATTAAAGAAGCCCAAGATGACTAAACTTGCTGGATCATTTTTTATTAATAAATTTTTAAAGCTTGAAATCCACAAAATTGCTGGGAGCCTTAACTCCTCCGTTACCACCAGCAGGGACTAACTGAGCATTCCTTTTCAAAACCTCCCCAGATAAATTAAATTCGCACATGGTATTTCAGGTATTGATATCTGCACAAGGATGATCTTGAAGTTGGCAGGCGCACAGCAGCAAAATGAAGCTGACATGAGTTCAGAATGACCAATGATTTAAAATTTAGAGAAAATAATCTGACAGCTTATTTGCAGAGACCATCTCTGCTACTGTTTGGATTTTTCACAGCAGGTTACTTATCAACCTGATAAAAATGCTGACATGCACAACCTTAACTCCTGTATCGCTCAGACATCTCTCTAATCTAATTGATTTGTGGTTGTTCCCTCGGATGAAGACATAAAGGGGATGTGCTTTCCAGAATATCCTCAGTTCTTCTTTGGGACAAAGATGCTGTCCCGGAGGTACCTGCAAATACACGATTCAAACAGATTTTTAGGATTTTTGTGGGCCTGTTTAAATGACACTGCATCATATTTTACACCAGCTGAACTGCAGCCCTGTGAGTCACGACAGTATTTTCAGCTGATCGTACCCTTCCCTGACCTCTGTGGGCAAGAAGGTATTCCTGCATTTGCTCACTTCTTAAGTTAACACTGCAGTGGCAGCAATCTTTATGAACTTTGTTAAATAATTATGTCATCTTGTATTTTTCAAATACCTGAATTAGTTTATAGCTTTTGCAGCAATGGGTATGTTACTGCATTTCCTCTCCAAGTTCCTGTTTTCCAAACGACAAGAAATAACAACAGCTATGAATTTTCTTCCTTCTCATTCAATTTCCTTTTGGTGGGAAAACCAATCTGCGATATTTCAGGGAGAATAGAAATAAGAACAAAAGAGGAAGAATACACGTGATTTTTGCCGTGGTTAAGATTTGCTCTTCAGTGTAAATACAATTTTGCTCATGGTCAGTCTGTCGGTCTTTCCTTTCCTCATGCTGTTCCACCTGGGGAGGCAGATTTTTATTTATCCTGGGGGAGAGAAGTGGTAGCACCACGTTGCTGTTCTGATTGCCCGGGGAGATTTGAGCTGTCAGATGTGACCCTAAAGAACACTTTATAACAGATACTGTCAAAACATGGATTTTTAAGAGCTATCTTATCATTAGGAGCTCCTCCAACTTTGCTACCGTGGATGGTATTCACTGGGAATGCAGTGCAGCTGCTCTCTGCACCAACTCTGCACCACTCATCATGCTCGACCACAGCAGAATTTTTCTTTTCTACCCAGAAAGGGTGGGATGGGGAATTGCCAGAAAACCCACGGGGATTGCCTGTGGCAGCCACTAGCCCTCACAAGCTGCTGTTGTCGATGCTGCCTTTTGGGCCAAGTCCTAGTACGATATATGATTTCAAGATGTGAAAACCTGTGGAACGGTGTAGGTGAGCTTGGCAATCGCTGGGTGGATGTGGCAGTAAGGGGCCTGGCGTGAGTTCACTTTCACGATGAGGACTTACTGCCCAGGGAGTAATGTCTTGCTCATGCCTTTGTTCATTCCGTCATTTCGGGTTTGCTGAATTAAATGTACAGTTTGAAGCCAGAAGAGATTTTCTAGTCAGTGTCAGTTTCTATAGCAAAAAGAGATTTTCTAGTCAGTGTTACTTTCTGTAGCAAACATTTATGAAAGTCTGAAACTTGATACACAAATATTTGAACATTTTCCCACATCCGTATGGTGAATCACTTATATAAATACATTCTGCAGTCTTAGCAAGTAAGGATCCGTTTCAGTAAATCCCCCTTTTAGAAAATCTCTGTCATTCTCTAATCAACTTTCTCTTTTTAGTTTTCATCCATATGTACATTACGAAGTTCAGTAAATAACAAGTTCAGGAATGTAACTAGAAAAATAGTTTCCAAAATAATTTTAAAACATCCTTAATCAAAACCAAGCGGGAATCATAATCAATTTGTCTTAAGAAATTTTTCATTAAACTGATTTTTATTTGTAAAATACATTCTTGTTTGCTTCTGCTTTGAAAATGTTTGAAATGAGATGCTTCAGGGCAATCAATAATTTAAGCCACAAAAAAATGGTTCCACTCATCACTTTGCTAGAAGTGAGGTTATTAATTTTATTTCTTTTTTTTTTCAAGTAAAGGTTGCTTTTAAGCGATAGGCCTGGACTGAATATGGCTGCGAGATGTTTCTATTTGACAGTATCTGTGCCGAGGAAAAGAATCGCGTTTCAAATGTGTGGGGATCAAAGGAAGTGAATGCAATCACGTAATCTCCAAATGGGATTGTTATGGCTGGCTTTATTTATGTAAACATCGGTAAAGGAATCAAATCGCTGCAATTGAAATGCTTCATTCAGGGGGCTATCTTGCAGAAATAACAGCAGATTATAGGGATGGCCAAGGATAAAGCTCTACACCTGTTCATGTAGTGCTTAGTGGCAGTGAAGGAAGGAAACGAGTAATATTCTAGGCTGAAAAGCAGTGCTACAAAGATAGAAGTCATCAGTCTAAACTCTCAATTATAATGATCAAGTATGATTTGCCCTGGGAGAGTACAGAGGTTTAATATGATCCCCTTGTCAAAATAATCACAATCCACCACGGCCATCACTCTTCCATAGTTCCTTAATGACAAGGTGAAGAGATCCAACCTCTAATTTAGACCTATAGTACTTGTAGAAATGACAGCAAATGACAGTAGATCTGATTAAATAGATTGGCAGCTGCAGCCCAAGGACACTCCATTAGTCTACAGCAACTTAACAGTAACAGGATGCTCCATGGTGTTAACTCCCTTCACAGCCAGCACGCGATTGCTCCTGTGTGCTTACAGTGGTTTCATGTCAGAATAGATGGGAGTCATCATAAACAAGTTAAAAAATACAAACTTTGCAGTTGTCTTATTGATGGTGATTTCCCTGCAGGGAAAGATGCTTTCTGGCTGGCCTTGAGAGTGATGTTTTTCTCAGCAGTGGTTTTTTGGGTCTCTGGGAACACTGTGGAGCACAGGTCACCTCAAAGCAGATGCTCTCCCTGTTGAGCAGTGGGACAGACAAGTGTCAGCAAAGCCTCAATCTCATGATCATTTCAGCTTCTCCAGAATTTCATTTTAGGGGTTTTTTTGTTTGTCTGTTTGCAGTGAAGTTGAATAGCGTGGAACGCCTAAGAACAGCAACCACCAGTGCTGTCTGCTCTATAGAAAAAAAAGTAAATACAGCCTCAGTTTGCTGTTACAGCTTGGCGGTAGTACGTTTTGCATTTTCATTCATGGCAGATTTCTGTTTTCAGCAAACAGCTGTCTCTGCCCTAGGTACAGCAAAGACCTTCACTTTGTCCATTAATTTCCAGATGCCTTCTTTGATGCTTTTTGGATTAAGGTTTGGAAGATTTGGTGATGGCCAATTCCTAACTTAGAAAGTTTAAGAAAGTTGTGTATGGACTGGCACTACTTCAGAGAACACGTGGGGCAGGGGGTAAGCAGAGCTTGGCTCAGTGCCCCAGATGTACGTACCACAAAAATAATTTTCCCAATAATTCCGTCTTTTCCATGCTGTATCACAAATTGTGCATTAGCTTCTGTAGGAGCGCTTTGCTGGTTAAAAGCCTCACCAGTGAATCTGTTGCAAGACTGGATGTCCTCAGTGTATTTTTTTTTCATCAGAATGGCCTCTTCTCACGGTTTGGATCTGGCCTGGATGAAATACCCATTCCCCTCTTTATTGCTCTTGGCCTGCGGTATAACAAATGGCTGGTGGGGACTGGGCAAACCGCTTCATGTGTGAAGCTTTACTTCCTTTCCCTGTCTACCACAGGAAAAGCACTAAAAATGTACTGAAGTGTTTTTGTAGGAGAGGGCTGGAATGATATTTCAACATTACAGCGATCGTGGCACTTGGGCAGGGGCGAAGCGTTGCCCAGTGCTGTGCCACAGCGACAGGTAGACGGGAGCAAGATTGCTGGCGGAGAGATTAGGCTCTGGCTCTGACCCCTCTTGATAGTGCTGTAATCTGCTGAGGAATTTTCCCCTGGAATCTAAGCACCAATTTGTTTCAAAATCTATCACTGTCACCAAGAAATTGCAAAGTAGCAGCAGTCACCGTTACTGCCTGACCCTGCCATGTTTTGTTCTTGCTGCTGGTGGAGGCAGATGTCCGACCCACAGAACACACAGCAGCTGGCAAACAGCAGCCTTGCGTTCAGGAATACTTACTTAAAATCCATATATATTTCTCAACTTTTATGTGTAGTATTATTAAACAATTTAATGTGTTTGTAGACAACAAGTGAGCAACATGTTGGGCAGGCATTGGCCTGTATGCTAGAAAAATCGGAATGAATTTCTCAAATCCATCCCCTACCTGGCAAAAGACATAAGTAATGAGATAGCAACAGGTGCCTTCATCTTCTTGACTTAATTTGCAAACATTTGAGATGAGGGGCTGTAGCCCCAGGCATATGATGTGCAGTGTTTTTATCTCCTAGGGCACCTTTAACTTCCAGAAGTGACAGCACCGTGTCTCCCTGGGGACCACAAACCCACTATTGAGCAGATCTCACATGTACAGCGTTGCTTTGTTTATAGAATCATAGAATCATTCAGGTTGGAAAAAACACTTGGGATCATTGAGTCCAACCATTAACCTTACTCCACAAAGCTCACCCCTAACCCATCTCTCCCAACACCACATCTAAACAACCTTTAAGCACACCCAGGGATGGAGACTCAACCATCTCCCTGAGCAGCCTGTTCCAATGCCTGACTACTCTTGCTGTGAAAAAAATTTCTCCTAATGTCCAGTCTAACCCTCCCCTCTTGCAGTTTGAAGATGTTCCCTCTTGTTCTATCGTTAATTACCCATGAGAAGAGACCAGCACCAACCTCTCTACATCATCCTTTCAGGTAGTTGTAGAGAGTGATGAGGTCTCCCCTCAGCCTGCTCTTCTTCAAACCCAACAGCCCCAGCTACTTCCGTGGCTCTTCATACGATTTATTCCCCAGGCCCTTCTCCAGCCTAGTTGCCCTCTTCTGCACTAGCTCCAGCACCTTGAGATCTCTCATGTATTGAGGTGCCCAGTGTGAACATCTCCATGGGCGTTCAGGTCTTTTTGAAGGCTTGCTATGAAGCCAAAGGCTGGCATTGCTGAGGGCTGCGGTGCCGCCCCAGCTACCATGGGTGTGCCCATGCGTGTGGGCTCCTGAGTGCCTGCAGGGCCTGGAGACCAGAGGCAGCTGTGGAGAAATCCTGCACAAAAGAAAATAAAATGGCTGGTTTGGCGGTTTTCTTGTCATAATCAAAAGCGAGGAGTACAACGATTGGTTTTCTCAACAATAAATCTTTTTTCAAGAGATTTCCGGACTATTTTTATAGACTCAAGTGTTTGATAGTTCAAATCATCTTTTGATAAACAACAAAGAGGCTCTCCCCAGGCTCCCTTTGCCCACGTCGATGAGAGCGTCTGCCATTGACTTTGAAGACGTCCCTGCTAGGCTGGACATGAGCTTTTCAAAGGCCTCTTCCTTGTGTTTCCATGGACTGTCAAAATCCTACCTGCCTATTCCACATTCCTGACGGCTGTTGATGTCTAAGAAGAGGAGCTTCAAAAACACCTACTTAGGATTATATCTTGGAGCTTCACTGGTGAAAAAAAGACAACTGATATTTACTGTCATAATGTGAAATGTGTGCATTTGAAGGGCTCGAGAACCAGCTGAAGACCTCGCTTTTGTTTTAGGATGCACCTATTAGAAAAGCTAATTTTATTTCACCTTTATCAATTGCCCATTCCCCTTCGCAACCAAATCAGTAATTTAACTTAAGTGTTTCAGATTAACTTCATAAAATGCTTCTGAATACACGTAACTTTCCTGAAATTTGAATATTTTTATTGCCAACAGTAATGCAGCCTCAAGTATTTAACCGCTCTAGGAGTAACTTTTGACAGAAGTACCGGTACATTTATTAGCATTTACATTTTAATAAAATTGGATACATTAATACTGCTTTTAGTGAGAACGGTGTGGCCAAGAATAATAGCATTTCTATTCCTCGTATGTGACTTGGGAGTGTATATTTAACAACCGCTCTGTTTTCTGATCTTTTTTGAAAGCCAAGCTTGCAAAACCGTAACTAATTTTTTCATACTACAGTAAAAAATATTTTCGTGTTTCATCTCTCTGAAAATAACTCAATAATGGCAATTGATTATTTCTGCTGATGTTGCATCTTGCAACACTGAGCTAAGTAGAGGGTTCCAATTTCACAGAGTAGCACCATGAAGGCCCAGTTCACCCCAGTCAAAGTTATTCACCTGCTGGTTTTGCAGATCTGGTGAAGATGTGAGAGGTTTTTCCAAATTTCCAGTCAAGACCTGCAAAATAAATTTCACGCCCTAAAATACTCTTTCTTTATGTCAACGATATGGGTACTTAGTGTAAAATAAAGATCTATATAAAACTGTAGAGTGATAATGAGATTCAAACAATTTTTTTTGTGCCCATCCATCCATCCGTCCGTCCGTCATCTGTTAGCTCATTTTCTTCTCTCCTGAACATCGAATACCGGTAGCTAAGAGAAACAGAATTCCCAGCACTTGCCAAGTGTTTCAGGAAGGATGGTCAGCATATCAGAAACACATTTACCATCTGGTGACTTTTTCTTGTTAAAAAGATAACGGAGGAGGTAATCTGGAATTACTCTGTTTAGGGCTCGAAATTGAGAAAAAGCAATGAAAAGTATTTTTTTGCCACAGGAGCTAAAAGCAAAAGCATTGACTTTGGAACAAAGGACTACTGTGAACCTTGTTATGGGGTATTTTAAAGTTTGCACTGCGGGCTGATCCTGGCAAGCACAGGTTTGGTGAGTCAATGTACCTGCAAAGTGTGAACAATGAACACAGAAAAATAAGAGCAAATACTGGTTTATGGCCAGCTTCCTGCCAGATGCATCCCCAGGCTCCCAGGTGCCTGCTTTTTGTTCCTGCTCAAATCTGTGGTCACTGCCTGCCACCGAGTAACAAAACCAGCCCCTCGCTGTTTAATCACGTGTGATATTAGGTTGAAACAAGAAAAAGCAAAGGGCTGTCCCGGCTAAGTGTGCCGAAAGCAGGAGCTCCACACGTGTCAGTCTAGGACAGAAACACAAATTCTAGCTCCGGGTCTTTGGGGTTTTATTGAGTCTGTTTAAGAAACACAGAATTCATTCTTTCTCTCTCCTGCTCACATTTTTGTTCTTGTTTGAGGCAAGGAGGGCTGCATGTTTGGAGACCGTGTTTCCCGCATGAGGTGGCCTCAGGCCCTCCCCACCTTCACCTGCCAGGGCTTGAGAGCCAGATGGCTGCGTCCTCCCCGTGCTCGGCATCCCGTCCTTCGTTCCCGTACTTCATCTTCATTCACTCACCTGCTTTCATAATCCATGAATGAGACCAAGTCTTTCTCATAACGCAATACTGTGTTTCTCATTTTGAAAGATTTTCCCTTAATCCTTGGATTTGTGGGATTTTGTAAATTAGCAGGGAGTAGGCAACTGTTTCTGTGCATTTTCTCTGGAGCTGAATTTTTCAAAAGAGTCGTCTTCCATATGTCAAAAAGATTCCAGAAGAATCTAACTTAATGCAAGCAATTTCTAATTAATGTGCAGTGGGTTAACTTTGAGTAATTCCTGGCCTAATAGTGCCTATGAGCACTGCTGAGAAATTACAGTGGGTTTTTTTATGGTAGAAATGTGAAATAGTAGCTGCACTATAAAACCCTCTCATATCCACAACTTCCCACCACATTTGCTTAAAACCTTGTAGTTTTATGGCTTGTCTGCATCTCTCCTGAAATGGGACTAACAAGAGGAAATGATATGACTTGTCCACTGTTTCAGCATAAAAAAACCTCTTATCTCTGCTACAACCGTCTACACCCAGCACATGCCTTTAGAAGATACAACAGCAAATTAATCAAGAGCAAACACAAGTCTCTTCTGCCTAAGGGTTCTGCGTAAAAGGGTAAATAATCAAAAGGAATGCTACAGCTGATTTATTTTTCTTTATGATGATCAAAGGCAAATGGACTCCCAATTCAGCAAGGAATATAAATGCTGTGTGAAAACTCACTTTTTCTGCTGCAGATAAAATTGAAAAGCCTTCTCCACTGAGCTGTATCTAGTTTAAAATCCATTAGCTAATACTGCATGCCCTAAGGTTAAAAAAGGAGCAAAAATCCAATGGTGGACTAGACATTTCAGACAGGTTTTTATGCATCCCCCAAGTTTTATGTATCTTTCTTGCTTCTAGCTGGAGATGAATAGATTTTGAGATACCTGACTTGGTTAAATAATGGTTATCGTGAAGTTTTTCATACATAATCAGCTATCAAAGTGTGTTTCTCTATTAAAAATTTAAAAATTAGCATCCAAAAAAAACCCACAACACCCAACCCAAAATCCAACAACCAGCCCTACCCTGAAGTTCATGGAACAGCCTGCCCAGGGAGGGGGTTGAGTCGCCATCCCTGGAAGTGTTCAAGAGACAGGGAGATGTTGTGCTGAGCGACGTGGGTTGACAGAATCACAGAATGTCAGGAGTTGGAAGGGACCTTGAAAGATCATCTAGTCCAACCTGCCTGCCAGAGCAGGATCACCCGGAGCTTGTCACACAGGAACGTGTCCAGATGGGTTTTGAATGTCTCCAGAGAAGGAGACTCCACACTCTCCCTGGGCAGCCTGTGCCAGGGCTCTGTCACCCTCACAGTGAAAAAGTTTTTGCTAATGTTTTTGTGGAACCTCCTGTGTTCCAGCTTGTACCCATTGCCCCTTGTCGTGTCAATGGACGTCACTGAGAAGAGCCTGGCTCCATCCTCCTGACACTCCCCCTTGACATATTTATAAACATTTATGTGGTCACCCCTCAGCCTCCTCTTGTCCAAGCTGCAGAGCCCCAGCTCCTTCAGCCTTTCCTCAGAAGGGAGATGCTCCACTCCCTGCATCATCTCTGTGGCTCTGCCCTGGACTCTCTCCAGCAGTTCCCTGTCATATCAACACCACCCTAGGCTGGTCTCGATGATCTTGAAAGTCTCTTCCAGCCGAAACTGAAACTGTTCTATGATTCTGTGATGACAGTGGTGTCTTTCGAGTGGTGGGAGAGAAGACAGGAGCCCGTCACCTCCACAGGCCCCCAACTGAGCCCCCAGCTGGATCCGTGGGCGGAGTGATGGGCCCCTTCTCACTGCAGCACACGTGGGTTGTTCCCTACAGGGGGGTTTTAAGCAGACTAGAAAGCAAAAAGCAAATTGTTAGGCAGCATAGCTCCAGAGAAGTCAAAGAGTTCTTTTTTAGAACTCGGTGATTTTTACGATTTTTAGATTTTGGGGGCAGTGGAAGGATGCTACTAAGCCTGATGATTAGAGGAGAATAAAACTGGTGAAATGGAAAGGTACATACTCCTACCATGCTGGGTGTTGAATGGTTTTAAAACTTTTATTACCGGGAAAACAGAGCCAAAATATTGCACAAAAGTTTCTCCAACTGTTTCAAAACTGTTTCAAAAAAGTAAAACGATGTGCCAAATCTGTTGCTGGCTTACACTTCTAGGTCATGTGCTGTTAAGTTTATTTCTGCTTCCTGTAGTCTTTTCTGCTCTACTTAACATTAAGCATCCAGAACCCAAAAATTTATATCAACTTTTTTTTTTCTAGGATCTCAGAGTCCTCTCCTCTTTGCAAGCTTTACATCCTGCAGTAACCTGCAGCATCTTACAAGCCAGTGTTCTACTCTAAAATCTCTTTAACGGTTTTGAATAGCATTCTTTTTAAATAGTACAAAACTATTGGAAGGAGGATAGAAATCATAGGAACACTTCTATTTAGCTTTTAAGCTCTTTAGCGAAGCAATTGCTTTTCTCTGATTTTGTATCTCCACTAATAAAGGGACTATTTTGGTTTAGGAAAGGCAATTGTGAGGTTGGATGAACCAGCCTGGCTGATACATGATTCAAATCTTCATGGTTTTCAACTGTACATTGAAAACGGTGTATTTTTGAAATGAAAATCTCATCTTATTTGGGGAAGAAGCAAGAATATTGTAATTCTGGAAAAGGAAAATAATCTTTCCCAGGGAACTTTACTGAAAATTCATATATGTTCATGTGAGGTCATGGAAAGAATCACAGTGACAACAGTGATCGAGTCAAAGCTGTATATTCTGTGTGGAAAAAAAAACCAAAACGGACTGGTATGCGTGTCCTTTCCACCTGCAATATCAAGGCAGAGGTTCGTCTACATAATGAGTTCAATTAGTTGTTTGATGACTAAAATTCAGCTCTGTTCACTGGCCAAGAAATCATGAATAAGGTCAAGAGACCTTCAAAATTAGGGCTTCGTACTCTAAGATGTAAATTTTTTTTTGTCATAAAACGCTCCTCGCCACAGAGCTCTGTTGCCAGTCCATCTGGTTTTTTAGGATGGTGGCATCTTCAGAAGTCGCTGCATTGCCCTAATGCTGCCACCATCGAAATCAGTAGGAAATTTGTTTGAAAGGGATAGAGACCAAGGCAAATGCTGGGTGCTCCTGAAAACTCTTACCTGTAATGTGAATGGAGGTTTCCAAGAATTTATCAGTGGGTTGTTTAAAGTGCTTTATTTAAATTTTTTTCAATTAACAAAAAAAACCCACATAAAAAACTTGCAGAATTATTCTGCCTTCACCAAGAATAATTAAAATAATGTAGTGGAAAGAGCCTACTAATTTTCCACATTGAGCATCCTTAATCCACCGTAAAGCTGTGTGTTCCTGAATGAAGCAAACCACTGATGTATCTACTATATTTTATTTTTGAGTGGGTGAAATCTGGAACGCTTTACTCTGATCTTTCATCTCTGAATTTTCTGGATTCTTCTCACATGCTTACTCTTTCTCCGCTTAAGTAGAACACCATCAAATTAACGACCGCGTTGTGCTCGACGTGTATTTTGTAACAGATCAATTTCTCCATCGGATGTTAATTGATTCATTTTTGCTGCTTTATGAGCAATGAAGATGGGAACAGTGATTGAATGTGGAAAAATACACTCTTTTAGGCAATGTGTTGCTTAGTAGATACAAATATAAAAATAAAATAAAGTGGGTATTTTATAGTGCTGGTCTCGCTTTCAAACCATGGCGTGTAGTCTGATTTCTGGTGGGAGCTCTGAAATGCAGATCCCTCAGGGTTTGGGATCTGGGAAGGGTCAAAGGTGGTATCTGCTGATCCCTCGACGGAGCAATGTCTGCAGAAATGGTGACTAATACTCAAGGAGATATTTCCCCTAAGAGAGGAGTAACTTTACCTTCCTTTTAGTCTGCGCCTTCTCAAATGATTCCTGACATGTTTGCAACCGTATCGTTAAATAATACATAAACTACCTGAAATCAATAAGAGCACTCCTATTGACTGCAAGGACCTTGTGTCTGATCTCCATCCTGCTTTCTTTCAAATCCCTTTCCAAAAATGTCTCATGCTACAAGTCTCAGGAGTGTGATCAGCAAAGGGATGTTCTATCCTTCACTGAAAAAGAAAAGTGCTCTACAAGTAACCATCCTCTGAGGCTTTTCGACATATCGCCACCTCATTTACCTAGCCAGGGCAAAACCAGCTTCATGGACAATAATTCTGCAATTATAAAATTAAACTTTGAAAATTCACAAGCATATAAAACCCATTTTAGAAGAACAAAGGGCCTTGTCCATGTAAAATTTCTTGTTGCTTGTGGACAGCTCTTTATCAGATACCTAAGATTTAATTTAGTTTCTTTTTTTCATTTCTGACCTGTTCTGTCTCCTTTTAGTCAGACATCTTAGCCCCTGCAGATTTTATCAGTCCAATCTTCCAGCAATTTACAGAGTGCAATAGGGTCCCATAGCAAAATGGTAAGAAAAAAACCAGCTCGTTATTTTGTTTCTAGTCAGGTTCTTAAAAAACAGTTTTCCTTGGATTTCCTCTTTTAGTGCCCAGTTCTTTTTGAACAGAGCGGACGTTTCTGCCAACAAACCCTTCAGCCTCCTTGAGGTAATTTGGCGTCATGTATTAGAACTGGGAGTCAGAACAAAGGAAAATGGGTTCAAGGGCATCGTTTAAGCAAGCGTCGTGCAATCAAGAATCACCTAGTCCATCTCTCTTCCCTAAGACCTGATCAACCAAACATCCTCCCTTGCTTATGTGGCTTTTTTACACACTGCTGAACACCTGCAGCCACCTCCTACTTCAGAAAAAACTCTGTAATGCCTGAGCATTACAATTTAAGCTCATTACCTCTTGTCCTGCTCTCTGTGGACACAGCAAACAGGTTTTTCCCTTCTTCTCCAGAGCGTTAAAAAATAGTAATTCAGCGTGGCTGGGCAATTTTTTTAAACAGGGTGTTTCTTTTCCTGCTTTAGGAAAGGGTAATGCGTGTGATGAATAGGAACCATCGGTGGTAGAAAAGAAGTGATTTGCACTTAGGGCTTTAAAGATCTAATTCGTAGCACTGTATGAACACACAAAAAAATTTAGCTGATACATAGAACACGGAGCCATTGTTGCTGCCTTAACATTTGTCAAACATCCTCCAGATTTTGTACTACTTGTGAAGTGCTGCAAACAGGTTTTCTGTGCATTAAGACCACCTTTGCTTTAAAACCTGTATTAGGGATTAATGACTTGAGGGGAAAAGAACAACTTTTGACTTTATTCCCTTATTTGTCATCTCACATGGAGAATATCACGGTTTTGAGGAGCCTGAAGTTACTTATTTTTTTCAATTCTGACCTCCATCCTAAATGTTAAACAAACCTTTAAGTTTGACCTGATTGTTCTGTGCTGGGCTCAGGATCAGGAACGGGGATGTAAATGTGCTGCCCGCTCAGCAAAATGGAGATACCTCCCGTCTTTTTCAAGAGAAACTGCCTCCCAAACGGCAGTCACAGCCCAGTAACCTGAGGCAGATTTTACAGAGGTGTGTTACGAGTGGGGAACATCTCCAGTGCACGAGTTTTATCATTGTGCTTGGGAAAATATAAGGATCCTGGAGGCCTGTTCTTTCTGGCCGCAGACAAACACTTTTAGCCCTCGCCACGATACCCTGGGCATTAATCCTCTAATTTATTCGCTGATAAAGTATAACCAGCCCGTCCCCTTCCATCACAAATCCCTCCCTGCCTCGGTATATATCAAGCTGCCATGAAATTTCTCGTGGTGTTTATTTTTTTATTGCTGTAGCTTTTGGTAATATCATTTATTTGTGTGAAACAGCCACCTGCTCCCTCTGGGGAATAGGCTGACGCGTGGATGACAGATCCGAGAGAAAATCTTGTGGCAGATAAAAGCAGCCACGGCTTCCAATGGATCACCAGCCACTCCTTGTTCTTAGTAGAATGCTGCGACTCTGGGGCCAGGACTCCAAAATTCACAGCTAGGAAGCGTAATCTTTCAGCATACAAAGCGTCAAGTTGTTAAACAGACACAAATTCTGCTTGCAGATATTTACATGCTGGGAAAGATGGGTTTGTGGTTCATATATCGAGGCTCGGAGACTGGGATTTAATTCTCCGTGCCACAGACTTGCAGTGTAGTTTTAAGTAAATCATTTCTCTCCCTGCACATAAATTTTACACCTGCAACGTAGGTGATAGTAACCATTCCTTATCCACACCCTCGCTGCCCCCATTTCTGAGCATTTTATAGGTGCTCTCTTTTAATATGAGTTCACATACTGTCACCCCAAATATTACTCTCCAGGTGCTGTGACCGGCAGCATATAGAAATGTCTCCAAATAGCAGTTTTCAGACAAAATGGCAATGGTAGAGGTCCATTCTCATTAAAGCCATTATATGGTAAGAGTATGAAGCCAAATAACATAAAAAATTACTAGAGAGGGGAATATTGTTGAGTATATTCACTGAGTACCTTAAGATGAGTAGCTTACGTGTCTGAGGAGGCTGCAGTGTTGGGTGGGGGGTCTTGCTGGAATATTTGGAGGACATTTGGATACTCTCAGTAGGGCAGAGCTTGACTCCAGCAGTGTGTTTTTAAGTGCTTAAAAGAAGTTAGAAGGCAGAGGGGTACAGTTCAACCAAGGCTTCCTGTCATCTATATAACAATAAAAGCAACATAAAATCATAGAATGGCCCAGGTTGGAAGGGACCTTAGAGATCATCTCATCCAACTTCCCTGTCACGGGCAGGGACGCCTCTCAACTAGATCAGGCTACTCAAGGCTCTGTCCAACTTGGCCTTGAACACCTCCAGGGAGGGGGCAGCCACAACATCTCTAGGCAATTTATTCCAAAATCTGGCTATCCTCTTGCCACGTAGCAGAACTGTGAAATTTTAGCCCCTGCTCTGGGATGGCAGGACAGGTTGACGAAGGCAGTTTGGGCAAGAGGGGCAGTGAGAGCTGATCGGGGGGGATGATGTTCTTCCCCAGGGACTCGGGTCACTCTGCAGAGCTGCGTAGGGTGGCTCCAGTGGGTCCCCACAGGCTGTTAAACCACTGAGCAGCCCTGGCGACGGAGTTGGGGATCTCCAGCCGCTTCCCACTGCGCTGAGGCCAGAGGAGATGTCCCTGCATCAGCCTTCCCGCCCCACTCCAGCGCGCTGGACCCACTCCCGGGTGCCGAGCCCTGTCCGGCTTGTCACAACAACAGTATCCAGCCAGGATAAAAATAGGGGGAGAAGGGAGAGCATGAGAGGTTGCAGCAGACTCACGCACCTGCAGCCCTCAAAGACATCAGCCGCGCATATTCCTGCTCAGGGAGCAGTGCAGCACGATGGTGTTTCTCAGGGTGGTTGTCCTTGAATGGTTTATTTACTCACACCCTGCATGATTTATTTGCTCACGCCCTACATGGTATATTTGCTCACGCCTTGCATGGTATATTTACTCACATCTTGTGTGGTTCATTTACTCACACCTTGCATGGTTTATTTGCTCACACCTTGCATGGTTCATTTGCTCACGCCCTGAATGGTTTATTTACTTACACCTTGCATGGTTTATTTATTCACGCCTTGCGTGGTTTATTTACTCATGCCCTGTGTGGTTTATTTACTCACATCTTGTGTGGTTTATTTATTCACGCCTTGCGTGGTTTATTTGCCTGCACCTTGCATGCTTTATTTACTCACACCTTGCATGCTTTATTTATTCTTGCCCCACGTGCTGGTGGTCTCCGTGCAGCTGCAAACCCCCACAGCCACAGGCTACTGGCAGCTCAGATTTCAGGAGAAAGCTGGGGCATGGCCATGTTCCACATTCCCCACGGCAGATTTTTCTCCAAAACCATAATCTGGATTTGCTGGAGGGCTTTAGCAAAATAGATCCGCCTGGGGAAGCGTCGTAGGGGGAGAATTTAATCATTTAGCCTTCAAACGAGGCTGCTTTTGTGTTCAGAGATGCGGATCTGCGCACAGATACACTGCGGGCTTGGCAGAGAGATGTCATCGTTATTCTTAACAGGAGAAGGGATAATATATCTTAACAGAACAGTTCTGTCTGTGCATCAGCTTTACTATCAGTGAGGTAAATTTTTGTTAGCTGCACGTGTTATCTTAAATTGTGGAAATGCTTAAAAAGATATTTTTTTTCTTATTTATTTTATTTTATTTGGAAATGGGCCTCTAATACTTGCAAATTCTTCAACATTTATGGATAAACTTACGAATCTGCAAGCACTTGCAGATTTCCCCTGACAGCTTGAATCCCTATATTAAACCTCATCTGGTAACTGCAAGTGTCAAAATTATTTCTACTCTGCTGAATCAGCCTAAGCTTGTCTTTGCATCCAAGAGAAGTGGAAAATTAAAGAGAATTCATGGCTTGCTGCATGAAAAAGCATGTAGAAAAGAACAGCACATACAAAATTAAAATTTGGAATTAGATTAATGTATGTTCTCTGGAGAGTTTCCTATGTGACTGGACAGGTAGATAGTGTTCTTCAGTAAACACTTTTTTTTTTTTTTAAATACTTTGGAAAGAAAAATCTTTTCTCAGATTGAGATGGCATTTCCAGGACTCCACTTGAATGTTTTCCTGATGTTTCTAACGAGAAACTCTCCCACTCAGCAAGGCTGGGAAGGTGGCGATGCTGCAGGGCAAAGAGGAGCTTAATCCCTGTGGGTCCGATCAGATCCAGCAGAGAAACGATCTCCTGCATGTTTGTAAGGTGAATTAGACCTCTGGTGTGGGCACCGCTGTTTGCCAGAGAGGGTTGTGAGAAGGGTGAAATGTCAAAAAATTGAGAAAAGATGGGGAAACTCCATTTCATGCTACCCTGTAATTATTGGAGGTTCCTCTCTTCCCAAGCTAGCGAGATCCCTTAAGATCTTATGATGGTGAAAGAGAAGATATTAATGTAAATTTACTTTATTCATTCGAAAATATGTGCACCTAGAAGTGCTTTTGCGGAATCACAAAGCTTGAAAGAGTCAAAATATCAAATATTCAATTACTTCTGCTTCTGATATTTTGTGTATATATTAATATTTTGTTCATCGTGCCATTTTCTCTCCTCCTCTTATCTCTTTTTCCCAGTCTCTCTCAGATGAATGTGGCTGAAATAAAAGGCATTTTCAAGTGCTGTGAAGTTTCCACAATGATCTCTTCCTCTGATCATCCCTTGGGAGGTGGGTGTTTTTTTGGTGTGTTCACTAGTAAGGATAGGAGAGGAAAAAACATTTTTCAGTGTTGTTTTGGAACTTCTTTTCCCCTCTCTGCTCCCTGGAGCCAGCTTGTACTTTGCCCTCTCTTTTCTTTCTCACTTGACCTGATTCTGCTGTTGTTTTTGTTGGGTTTACATCAGTGCAGGGAGCCTGGGTTTAGTGTGCTTACTCTGATATTTGCCTTATATCCATGGATGTGGAAAAGCTCTGCAGTGTAAATCAGGGCTTGATTAGAGTCAAGTAGATTATTTATATATCAGTCCACATTCTTCTGACGTAGAAAAGATACCGGTCCCTCGTACTCAGAGAACTCTTGTGCTTTCAGGGAGAAGAAATCTTCAAGACTCCTTTTTTATCCTTTATTGCCTGGATATTTGTATGAAGAATGGTTTGGGGAAGACTCCAATCGTTGCATCTTTTCTCTTTGTCTCTCACATAATAATCTTTGCTCTTTCTGTATTGAGCCCAGGTCTCAGAGACCTTGAAGGACGTGAAGGTTCCCCTGGGACAGATTTCTTCTTCACAGTGTTTCCAACAAGGAATTTGTCTGAAACACCAAACAGCACGGAAGCACTTGCTTTCCCAAGAGAAACCATTCAGGACCAGCTCCTGCTGGGAATGAGTTGTGGTTTGGGTTCTTTGACAAAATGTCATCGTTAACGTCAACTTGGTAATGCGCTCTGACGTATTGTGTGTCCCTCCCCTGGTGCTAATAATGAGCAAACCTTGCAGAGAGGTCTGGTCCCACCAGCAATCAAAGCTTTTGAACAAACTTTTTGAAAAATGATTGCCTTAATTTACACTCTTTAGCTGCACTGAGGCACCCCTTTGAACGGTCTCATTAAGGCCAAAAGAGGACATTGGTTGCTCAGCATGACACTAAACGAGACCTTCTATTTAGATGTTTGAATGTAGACACAAATTTCTGACTGAGTGAACCACTTTCCCAAACTCCCAGTTTCACTGGTCCTGGGGAGGATTTGGTTCTGGCAATTTGAAGACGGAATTTCTCAAGAATCACAGAATCACAGAATCACAGAATGTTAAAGGTTGGAAGGGACCTTAAAGATCATCTAGTCCAACCGCCCTGCCAGAGCAGGATCACCTACAGCAGAGCGCACAGGAACGCGTCCAGGCGGGTTTTGAATGTCTCCAGAGAAGGAGATTCCACAACCTCCCTGGGCAGCTGCACTCCCGGTTCCCAAGACTCACCAGCTGAGATTGGAGGGAGGCTTGATTTCCAGCCGTTTTAGTTCAGGAAAAAAAAACATTTTTCAAGTGTTATGAAAGAAAAAAGACAGTAAAGAGACAATGTGAACATGTTTTAGAAGACCGATTCATCCTGCTTCATAACTTCTCTCATTTTAGCACAGACACAGAGAGAACATATTTTTACCCATCTGGTTGATAGCCTCGTTCCTTTAAATTGGGCTTTTTTTTCACTTGTCTTGACTGGAAGTTTAGAAGAGAAGACTACATTCGCTTGAAAATGCCGTTTAAATATGTAAGAGTTTTATCAGCAGCAAGCCTTCATTATTGGTAGCACATGAATATGAGCTACTAAAGAGACTCAGAGAAAATGCAAGAGACAGGAGGTGGGGATTACTGTTGCACTGCCTATCAGTGATGCTTAAAGTATGGGGAGGCTAGAGGAAATTTAAATAATGTTCTATCTTTGGCAGCGTACATGCTGAGTAGGGATGGAGCAGAGGTAGGTAACTTAAAAGCTCTACAAACTGGCGCAGAAATGAAACCACCTTTCCTACTCAGTGTTTTACGGCTGCTTCTTCCCACTTCATTTTATAGCCTGGCAAGGTAGATAATTCCTTGGATCTTCTCTGTCATCTCCTGCAAACATTCTCTTGCAGTTTATACCCACGGGCATGTCGTAGTGCTGACTCCTATGTTTGCCGTCAGGTTTTAGAGGCGGTTAGCTTTCACCGTCCCGTTTTGCGACCAAAAGCACAACCACGTCTGCGATGACAGCGTGTGTCGTGTTGCGCGTGCCCCCGTGTGTCAGTTGGATTACAGCACAGAAGGATGAAATTTTGGGCAAAGGGATGGGCAGCAGCCACTGACTTTAGGACTCAAACAATTTTATTTAAAATCTACAACTGATTTTCCTTAACGCAATGTAAAAGCAAAACAGTTATGCCTACAGACTATGAAAGCTCTCTGTATTATCATCAATATTTATATGCGGTGTGGCATTAAACTTACAAATACCAAATGGAATATTTTCATAAAGTATCAATAATTAGCATTGCTTTCTTTCAACTACAACATCTGTTAGTTCACTTTGGCTGGTATTTTTCTCCTGCTATTTATGCTGCAGAGTCAGGCTAGAGAGCAATTAAATGGCATAACATGCTTAATTTCATAACCTGGGGTGATTTCGTGAAAAGTAAGAAAAAGAAAAATGAAGGCTGAACATCAGGACGGCAGGTAGAGAAGTATCATAAAAAAAATCCCCCGGGGTGTCTCATCACTCGGGAGTCTTAAAAGTAGTCTGGAAAATTGACTTCAGTGTCTATTCTAGGAAACAGCCCTGCTAGCTTACACAGGATGGGCTGGAAAAACCTCGTCACTTTGTTTTCCTGTTGTTTGCCGTGTTGTTCTCTGAGACACGACCGGGCAAGTTCCTACTGTTTGCAACCGAGGTCTAGATAAGCGACGTGGCAAATCTCTTCCCTTTTTTACAACCATTATTTCCAGCTCCCATCAAGCCCGTTACAGCTGCTGTGAAGACCCCAAGGCACGAACAAGCTCAGGGGTTTGCTTAAAGCCAGCAGAAAGTGGAGAAATCTCTCGTCTCTGTGGAGAATATATCTCCTGATGCTCTCGCGCTAGAGCCTGCCGACTTCCAGAATTACCAGAATTTGTCTTGAGAATATTTATAACAAAAACCTTGGTAGCCACATCTCTGTCTTGGTCGTAGGAAACGACACAACGGCAGCTGTTTCCTCCCAATTAGTTGCATCTAATGGTGCCCAGAACGGGCTGCAGAGACAGTTCCTTAAAATGAAGATGTCAAAACTAATGGAGTGAACTATTGCAAGGTGCAATTAATTCTTTAGCAAACATTTTTCTTTATTAGGGTGCTAATTAGATTACTTTCTCAATTCTCAGTTAATGAAATTATTAATATTTGATATTTATCTACTGCCAGATACTAATAGCTGGCATGTTAAATAGAACTTCCCTAGAAGGGTTATTTTATCTGTTTTTATTAGCTCTGGGCTTTGCCACAGTCGGAGTGAGCTCAGACAGGCTTTATGCTGATTTCAGCGTTGCTTTGTGTAGCTGTCATAACACTGCGTGTTAGTACACCAGGGTGCCGAGAAAATCAGAGCCCCATTATGCCAGGTATGCTCTCGCAGGGAAGCGTAGAGCCCTAAAGAGCTACTCTCCAAACTGGAGCCAGACAAAAGAAATCATAGAACGTATAAAAGTCCACGCTTTGTAGAGTTGCTGCAACAAAGAATGCAAGGCAGCGGGAAAGGCAGGAATCAATAACACCCAGAGTTTTGAGTTGAGATTAATTGTCTTGTGTCCTGGCCCTGAGGAAAATTACAATGTAGCAGGTTACTCAGAGGCTGCATTTACAATGAACTTTCTAATATTATTTGAGGGACATGGATGTGTTGGAACGAGTTCAGAGGAGGCCACAAAGATGATCCAGGGGCTGGAGCAGCTCTGCTACGAGGACGGGCTGCGGGAGCTGGGATTGTTCCGCCTTGAAAAAAGGCTCTGGGGCGGACCTTATCCCTGCCTTCAGTGCCTGAAGGGAACCTGCAGGGAGGCTGGGGAGGGACTTTTTACAAGAGCATCCGTATATTGGACAATGGGAAATCGATTTAAGTTAAAGGAGAACAGATTTAGACTGGATCTTAGGAAAAGAAGTTCAGTACAAGGGTGGCAAGAATAGATTGTCCAGAGAAGTTGTGGCTGCCCCCTCCTTGAGGTGTTCAAGGCCAGGTTGGATGAGGCCGTGAGCAACCTGGGCTAGTTGAGTCGTCCCTGCCCATGACAGGGAGGTTGGATTAGATGATCTCTAAGGTCCCTTCCAGCCTAGGCCGTTCTGTGACTCTGTGATTCTGTGATTTGATGGTGGAGAATTGCCTGGGTGCAAAGAGAGACGAACTCCAACCAGTGAGGCATCAGCTGGGCATCGGTGTCCCCACTGAGATGCCAAAGAGTGAAGTGGGCTTGCATAAGTCAGGTTCTTAAATCTCATTTTGGTAGTAATACTAATAAAAACTACCAGTTATTTTGGAAAAAGAGAGAAAAGTAGAAAAATGGACTTCTGACACTTCTTTTACTTACAAAATCCAATCAGAAAATTCTTAAATCTTTAGATGAAAAGCTCCTGCCCTTTATGCCTGAGAGCTGCAATATAATAGTTTCTTGTCAGCTGCGTCACAAGCTATATCAATAAAACGTTTTCAAAAAATCTTTATTCCAATGCTCTCACGTTTGAGGAACCTGTGAGTCCACGATGTCAGCAGAAGTGTGCGCTTGTCTCTGATCTCCTACAGGCTTACTGTGAGCGAGCACAACATTGGAATAATCTGTTCCGTTTCTCCCATAATGGCCTTTTTTTCTGAATATGTCACAGGTGGCACCTACCCTGTACACCTCAGTAACGCGTTTAGGAGAACTATTACCACGCAGGCATAGCCCGAGTTTGACATTTACACTATAACGGTTGTAAAAACTCCTGTAAGTATGATTGATTTTTTTTTTTTTTTTTTAAAAAGGCAAGGACTTAGACACAATTCGGAAACTGCTAGAGGTGTCCTCAACAAGATCTTTTGTATATGTTGCCCCTGAACAAGCCGAAAAAGGTTTGATATGTCCCATAATTCGTGGGAAAATGTTCATTAAGTAGACAGACATGAGAGCTCAGAATGGTGACATCGGAAGACTACAAGTGCTGACAGTGGTTTGTAATTATCACTGCCCTATTCAGATTTTATCTGGCAAAATTTCAACCTACAAAAACGCTTCTCTGTCACTGGAGACAATTTTGTGTGTGTGCGTTGCTCGTGAATTTCAGAAGCAGCAAGGCATTCTCCAATGTCAGCAGCTAATAAATGCTGAATTGCAGATATTGATACTTATTTCTGCATATCGTTCATGTGAGGGTTTTTTTTGAGAAAAAAATTGTTTTGGAGGGAAGCTTCTACCTGCTACTCTTCTGGTCACGTGGATCTTTTTCACAAAGGCTTCAGTTTTTGCCTCCTCAGCAGCTTGTGTAGCTCACCATAGTTTAATTTTCTTTTCTTTCTTGATGACCTGGTTGAGCTGTGGACTTCCAATACGATATGCAAATTTATGTCATTATTCACATTGCTAAGAATGCTACGGAGGTGTTGATTCATTATTAATTGTTGTTTGAGTGCTAATTAATGTAATACCACCAGCACCTGAGCACATCTATTTTTATATAGAAAGACGAGAATCTGGATGAGAATTTTCCTGTTATAAGGAGCAGGACTATAAATATTTTCAGAAAAGGTTTTCTTTCTCACAGTTGCGCCATGGTTGATGTAAACTAGTCTTCCTGACTGTTACAATGAAATTGTTTAGCACTGTGACACTCTGCTACGGAAAAAAAATAATGCAGGACAGCTGCATTGCTGTGAGATCGGTTTTTTTCCTTGCTATCGAAACCAGCTGCTCCTGCTCAGCTCTTACATTATGTCATAACGTGGCGCGTTATGTCATCCTGTCCCTGTCACTGAGGTTTTAACTGATGCTTTCCACATCACGTGTGCATCAGAGGACTGCAGACAGTCCTTTACAACGGTTCTCTTGTTAAACTCTGGTGACCTGCCGACATTTGAGCCTTGATTTACAGAGCTGAGAACTTGGCCTTTTCTTTTCATACTCAATAACCTCATTATTAGTCTCTTAAATCGCTCAGAGGAAAAAGGTAATGCAGGGAACGCATTTGCCAATACAGCAGCATTCTTTACGTTGAGTTTTCAAATTATTTGGTTTTGCACAAAGCTCTCTCCTCTTTGCACATATTCATAATTAATGGCAGTTGATTGCTCTTCTTTTTTTTTTCATGCCAAGGTTATTTTGAACAATTCAAGAAGTTTCAGCAGAGAACTTTTATAAACACTCTTGGGTCACCGATGACAAGATCGCTCTGTAATTCTAATACATGATCTTACAAGCTGTCCCTTGATGTCTCCACTATGGTCTAAACACTGTCTGCTTTGATTGCTTCTATTTACAAATGGTCTCCGCTGTTCCAAAGTTTAAATACATTCTACATGCCTGGATTTAATTTATTCCGATAGACGAAACTTTTCAATAAAAGCTACTCTTTGAGTTATAAACATGCCGGGATAATCCAAAGTCAAATGAAGTTTCACGCGCGCGTTTCTGAGCATCCGTCTAGAGCGGTGGGAGCTCGTAAACCCGCGAGGTGGTGGATCTCCATCCCTGGGAGATGGAAGGACGTGGCAGAGTAATTAACCTCCCTCAGCAGGAGGGCTCCGAGGCCCTTCCTGCACCAGCTTCACAGCCACCCCGAGCCAGGGAGCAGTGAGCAGACACCCAGGAGAGCTCGGAGAGGTTTGATCCCTCGGCAGGTGCCGGGTGCCCCACGGGCACCCCTCGAGGCCCCGGCAGCGCTTACTCCACCTCCTCTGCCCCAGTGCCTTTTGCTTTTATTATTGCCGTGCTGCGGGAGCCCTGATTCCTCCATCCAAGCCTGGCTGGTGTTTTCTTTAATGGTGCTGCTTGGCCGTGGTAGAAACTGGAATGACAGAGCTTTTTTTTTGTTTTTCGTCTCCTGCAGCTGGATCCAGGCAGGTCCAGCCCATGCCCTTTGCAGGGTGGGGCTGGAAAAATTGCATTAGGAATAAAATGGTTTGAGAGTAATTTTCTGAGTAAAATGTTTTGTGGCGCCTGGGTAAAATAATCCCAGAGGGAGCCTATTAGGACAATCTTTCAGTTTTCTAACAGTAAGGATGGCTAAGAGCTAGAGTAGATTGCAGAAAATATAGATTTTCTGTGAAGCAAAGGCTTTCAAATATGATTAAATAAACATCTACCAGGAAAGCTTTCAGGACAGGTGACCCTGGCTTGTGTTACTGATGGACTGCATAGATGTGTCACATCTTTTCTTCCTTTTATTTATTCTTTGACAGGTTTTTTTTCCTATTTTTTTATAACAATTTTGACAGTTAAATGAATTCCAGTGGGTTGTATTTTGAAACTTTTCCGTTAAGTTGAAAAAACCCACATGTGAGTTTCTCTGACTGAGAGTTTCTTGAAGTTGACTCGCAGGACATTAGCTCAAGGGTGTCTTCACCAGAAAAGAAGCAAAATTTTCCAAATCTTGTGAACACTTTTAGAAACTAAGTCAACAAATGTAGCAAATATTAGATTTTTCAGTAGGAGCTATTGAGAACTTGCCTGTGCAATAGGAAAAATGCAACAGCCAAATTTACTCAGCGGTTTGCAAGTTAGTTACGAGGTCTTGGTTGAAACTTTTGTGCAGTAAAAAGCTATTTTCTATGACATAACTTCGAATGTTACTGGCCTCAGTGGTGGTAATTTACGGACCTTGACTTTTTTGGAGTGACCCACACTGTGATCATAGAATCATAGAATCATAGAATGTTAGGGATTGGAAGGGACCTCGAAAGATCATCCAGTCCAATCCCCCTGCCAGAGCAGGAATGCCTCGATAATGCTACATAGGAACGTGTCCAGGCGGGTCTTGAATGTCTCCAGAGAAGGAGACTCCACAACCTCCCTGGGCAGCCTGTGCCAGGGCTCCGTCACCCTCACTGAGAAGAAGTTTCTTCTCGAGTTTAAGCGGAACCTCTTATGTTCCAGTTTCAGCCCATTACCCCTTGTCCTATCAGTGGTTGTCACCGAGAAGAGCCTGGCTCCATCCTCGTGACACTCACCCTTGATATATTTGTAAACATTAATGAGGTCACCCCTCAGCCTCCTCTTCTCCAAACTAAAGAGCCCCAGCTCCCTCAGCCTTTTCTCATAAGGGAGATGCTCCACTCCCTTCATCATCCCAGTTGCCCTGTGCTGGACTCTCTCCAGCAGTTCCCTGTCTTTCTTGAACTGAGGGGCCCAGAACTGGACACAGTATTCCAGATGGGGTCTCACCAGGGCAGAGTAGAGGGGAAGGAGAACCTCTCTCGACCTACTCACCACCCCCCTTCTATACACCCCAGGATGCCATTGGCCTTCCTGGCCACAAGGGCACACTGCTGGCTCATGGTCATCCTGCTGTCCACCAAGACTCCCAGGTCCCTTTCCCCTACACTACTCTCTAATAAGTCATTCCCCAACTTATACTGGAACCCGGGGTTGTTCCTACCCAGATGCAAGACCCTACATTTACCCTTGTTATATTTCATTACATTTTTCCCAGCCCAACCCTCCAGCCTGTCCAGGTCTCGCTGGATGGCAGCACAGCCTTCTGGTGTGTCAGCCACTCCTCCCAGCTTGGTGTCATCAGCAAACTTGCTGTTAGTACTCTCTAGTCCCTCATCCAAGTCATCGATGAATATATTGAATAATACTGGTCCCAGTACCGACCCTTGAGGGACTCCACTGGATACAGGTCTCCAACCAGACTCCGCCCCATTGACCACAACTCTTTGGCTTCAGTGATCTGGCTGTGAAGATTTAACGGTCACATTCTTGCAACTGCTGTCACAGTAATGTGGCTCCTTCCTGCACGTTGCGGTGCTGTTGGCATCTTCACGACGTTGAAGATGGTTTTTTAGCTGAGGTGACAGGGAAGGTCTGCCCTTCCCACAGTTTTCATGAAAACCATCGCTGTGAATATGAACCGGCAGCTGAGCGGGGCCGGCACGCAAAGCCGGCCGGACAGGGAACCAAGGACGCTCGATGGAGACAGAGTGTGCTGGGAATTGCAGCCTCAGTATTTGTCCAATGGTCCTTTCCTTGCCTCCAGGTAAAAAAATTCTGTCACCTCTATGAAATCGTGGCAGTTAATTCCTTCGCCGACTGCTTCCTCTGAGGAGATTGTGTTCTACACCCCTTAGTGCATTGCGGCAAATCCCTCTGCCCACCCTTTCAGCTCAAGAGTTGTTTCTCTACTGTTTCCCAGTCCACAGATACCTGCTTTTCAGGGCAACATAGCTACGAGGGTGATCAAGGGACTTGAACATCTCTCCTATGAAGAGAGACTGAGAGAACTGGGGCTGTTTAGCCTTGAAAGGAGACGGCTGAGAGGGACCTTATTAACATCTAAATATCTGAAGGGTGGGTGTCAAGAGGACTGACCTGGCCCAGACTGCCCAGGGAGGTTGTGGAGTCTCCTGCTCTGGAGACTTTCAAACCCGCCTGGACGCGTTCCTGTGCGCTCTGCTGTAGGTGATCCTGCTCTGGCAGGGGGCTGGACTAGATGATCTCTGGAGGTCCCTTCCAACCCCTGACATTCTGTGCTTCTATGATTTTCTGATTCCATGAATTAAACACGTGTTGCTTATTGTTATCTCTGGATAAGGAAGAGAAATAATAGCTCCTAACAAAAAACAACGTGGGTTTTTTTTTTTCCCCTCGCACATATCGTTATTGCTTTTCTGCTCTTTCAGTCAAATTTGTCCGTAGGAAAACTTTTTGCCCATAGCTCATCAAAAAGTACAGAGACAAGTCAATTCATATTGCTAACATAATACTGTGCCAGTTCCATTAAGTTTTTCAATCAGAAAAAGGATGATAAAATTTGGGGAAAAAAATCCCAAGCTAATAATTTCAAAGTTTTACTAAGTGAAATGCATTCATAGTTATTAAGATTTAATACGAGACAATCTCAAACCTTTTAGAAGCCCGAAAGAAATGGAGATTTTAATTTCACAAGAAAAGTTTTAGTTTTACTTTTTAGTTCAAAACTTCTAAAATGCTCTTGTTAAAGCCAATCCAGAATGATTTCCCCTGATTTTTCAGAACGCACAGCTAAACAAAAAAATCGGTTCATACTATTCCTGGGTTATTTGAGGAGATATTTTTGTTGTTATTCTTATGCTTCCAGTCTCATTCTTCTGGTTTGGAGTAGCAGTTAATTATTTTATCAAAAATCGAAACAGACCTTAGCAACATGAAAGTAATAAAGAAATTCAGTGGATTCCATTCACTCAACAGAGTAACATTGCTGAAGCCTGAGAGGTTCCTGCACTGGAGAGTGAAAGGCCACTAATAACCTATTGTCCTTGAAAGCAACACTGAAAATAAAGAGGAAACAAAGGCTTTCTTTGCTGCAAAGTGGTGTTTCATTTTCCCTCTCCTGTATATACAGCAGCAAACACAGGCAAAAAGGAACAAAACACCGCCAAGTGCTCCTTAACCAGTTAACAAGATCTTCGAAGGGGAAAGCGTGCATCTTCCATTATGATCCTGTTGGGATGGGCCTTTGGTCCTATTCTTCTTCAAGGGTTTGCAAGTGATACTTGAAGTCCAGTAAAAGTGAAGACTCACTGGTGTGGTTGGAGTTGAAAAGCAAAAGAAAGAGATGGTGCCAGTTGTGGCACCTCGCCGTCCTTCTCTGTAATACTGTCGTATTTAGCTATAGCCTAGTCAAGTGGGGGTTTTTTTCCCCATAAATCTAGTGAGCAAAAATTATCTTTACTTTGTAAAATTTGTAATTCATGCTTGCTGAAGGCGCTGCTTTGCTTGGCACGCGGCTTGCGACAAGACCTGGGAAATGGCTTCAAATGTGCCCAGGTGCCACTCCGCACTTTGCAGGCTGATTCCGTCCTTGATCATCCGGGATCTCATCCTGAAACTCTTCCTAAGAGAAAATTCCATCTGGCTTAAAAGCGAAGCCAAGCCTTTAGGAACAAATCACCTGTGCTTTTGGTGTCATTGATCACTGAACCCAACTTCCCAATCACTGCGGACTCTTCGCTAATAGGAACGTGGTACCAAGGTTGCTGTTTGGCGTCGCTGCCGCTGCGTTTTCCAGGCCCTGCTCCTGTTTGCTGTTTGCTAATTCCCTTTATTGTTCCACCGCTTGGCTTTTCCAGTTTAAATAAATTTACAGCAACGGGTTTAATCTCTGTATTTAAATATTTAAACCATTTGTCCTACCCAGGATTTTCCTCTTATTACAAAAATTACTCTCAGAAAAGAAGAGCGTTGAAGCTAAAGAGAAAATAAAATAATTGAAGAGGTATTTTACCTTTATTAATGCAGCTTAAACAAATGCAGCATCTTACTGTTCCTGACATAAACGGTTTATGTTTTTTAAAGTAGGACCGAGTTTCTCGTGGGTGTAATCGAGGGACTGTGCGCCCTGGCAGCTTTCCCATTCAAAGCATCTGAGGAGATCGTCCTCGATTTTTAAGTAACGTGAAATACTATTAGTGTCTGATGGAAATAACAAAGGGGATAATCAGATGTTGGATTGCAGAAATGGGTAGAAAAGCCCAATAAGCTTTTGTGAAAGCTATGCTGAGATTTCTTTAGATGCACTAATAGCAAAACCAGATCATTTCATTATAAGTGTTATTATTGCAGGAGCTACCACACGTCCTCCTTTAGTTGTTGCATTACAGTTACTTGAAAGCAGAAGTGAAGAGCTGCAAATTGGCAAACTTCAATTGTTGGTTTTAAACCTCAAGACTTTCCTTTCGTGTCTGAGAGACACAGCAAACTTGAGTAAGGCTGACAGATAATTTTCTCTGCGCTCTAAAATCAAAGCACCCTTTGCATTAAATATTTAAAAAATGCAAGTGATATACAGCAGGTTTTGTAACGTTCCTCCTGTTGACAGTAACTTTTGAAATTACAGTTTAAGAGATTATTGTTTTCTCTCCTTGATTCATTCTAACTTCTCCCAAAAGATTCATCCTTATTTCTTTGAAAGTGCGAGTCTGAAGATGGATGTGAGTGTACCTGAAATTGGAATAAAGAGCTGATGTGGAAGTTCAGCCCCTGAGCGTGCCACAGCCTGGCTTAGGTGAACAGGTCTCCCCGTAGCTCAGCTCTGTGTCTGTGGAAGAGGCTGGCGATAAATTTATTTTCCCCGTTTTCTCTCTTTCATTCACTCCATGAGATGGAGTGTCAGTGTATATGTCCCATTAAGAAGCAGAGCACCTAGCACAGGAGAGCCTAAATTGCCACTCGCTCTTTCAAAAGCGGTAATACAAAGAGATTTCGGTGTTAGATTAATAAAGGGAGCGTGTCCCAAAACGAGGGAAATCATTTCCACAGTAAGCGTCTTTATTTTCCTTGCGAAACTTTACGGGGACGTTCAGAGTCACTGATGAGCAATAGAAGCAACGTTAAAAGACCAATAAAATACTTGAAAGTCAACATAGACAGATGCCAGCAGGTCACCTTAGATGGTTTTGTTTAAATTAAAAAGAAATATGAATCAATTTAAAACTGGCCTTTCTGCTAGATAATTCTTTAGAGGATGGATTAGTAATCTCACAGGCTACGCTTTTCTTTGCCTTAGTAATTTACAACTCCTATCATCCGTCTACCACCAAAGCATATAAGATCAGCAGCTACCACAAATCAGTAGCGAGATAAGATCAGACTGTACTTGCTCATTTAAAAAAAAAAAATACCCAAAATTGACAAATTGGAGGGTCTAGGGTAGGGCTTGGGTTGAGGACAGACTGCACAAGGACTGAGACGCTTTTCAAAGATAAAACATCGTTGCATGGTGATCTCATAGGGGCTGAGAATCTCAATACAGGCTACTTGTATTTTTAAAAGTACCCAGTTCCAAAACAAAACACCCCAAAATAAAATAAAATGTAATAGAGGCCATTTTCACTCTGAAAGGTGAGCGAGCAGGTGTAACCACTTACAGAAGCACAGGCTGCTTCTTCCCCAAAATGAGGTTCCTGAGGGCTTAATCCTGACCTTTCCTGTTGAAACATGTCCTATCCTGACCGTGATTATAAGTATATTTTGGCACATATATTCATGCTGTTTATGTACTCAGAGAGTGATCTTCCCGTCTCAGAGACTGATTGTCTGCCAGGGTTATCGTTCTTCTTCCTAGCCAAAAAGAAAACCAACCGAGCTGTCAGAATTACAGAAGTTAGCAGCCAGAAAAGTTCGATGCCTTTTTTTTTCCGAAGCAATTGCTAATAAAAATAAGATGTATCCGCTGCTGGGCATATACTTTAAATGCTCTTAATTCTTCAGTATGTGGAGTGATAAACTCAGCTCGTCGTGATACTAAGCCCCACCCTTGTAGCATCACCAACCCAGAATGTGCACAAGGTGGGGCTGGGCTGGAGCTGCCTGCTGGCACGTTCTGGGCTAAGTCCTCATCTTAAGTTTTGCTGAACAACCTCCTGCAGCCTTCAATTACCAGTGCAGAGCTCTGAAATTGGATCCGTGATGGCTTTTCTGACGAGGAGAACACAATGTATTGTGCACAGCCAGCTATAGAGTGCCAGGTTATACTGTAACCAGTTTTAATACTTATTTTTAATAATAACTTTGCAGTAAAGAATAGCGATCAATAAAGTAGTCGCTTTTGTCTGACTTCTGCAAGAGACGATGACCATCATTCCTCTAGGGAGCGTCTCACTTGAAAAAAAAAAATTAAAACAAAAGTGGAAACTTGTGGTTCATCTTTGAAAAAAAAGGATGCAATGTATTTTTTCACTGCTCAGCAAATTCACCTCATTTTTTATGTAACATAAATCCTCTCATCATCCTTTATTTTCTGTTATGAGCAGGACAGTTTAAGGAGTCTCCTCAGAACAGCCCCTCTCTTCTTGGCTTGCGACGTGTCTGTGGGTGGGTGTGGGTTTGTATCTGTGTTTGCCCTTTGTCACGTTCATTCAGTGAAAATCCCCTGGTGCCACAATTCAGGCCTTTGCAGCAAGCGGTCTTCATTCCACATGCGCTCCTTGGAGTTGCCTTTTCTCATCCAACTGGACATTTTCCACATTATTGTCGGTGCGTTAGGAATTCAGCCGGTTACAGACTCCGGAAGAAAGTGGGGAAAGGTCTGAAAATGCACTTACAGTTACGCAGTTATTAACTCTACCTGCTTATTTCACAGGGAAGACAGATACTGCTACTAATCTGTGGTGAAAAATCCCTTTATTTCTGAGAGGGCTCTTTAATGGTTTTGCTGTATTGCGACCTGTAATGCTAAAGATCTCTGAGGGGAATTCATGTAACCTGACTCATGGGGGTTCCACTTCGCAGGAGTGGCGACGCTTAAAATAGGAACCACTCTTGGAAAATTAGTAGTGGCTATTTTTTTTTTCTCGTTGTTAATCACCTGATTTTTATTTGAAGGTATTGGAGTGAATTCTTGGAACGTAGGAAGGAAAAATGCTGTTCTGCAAGCACCGTGCAGGTTTGTTTAAAAGAAAGAAGTAAATAAAATCCTCCAGACTGTGTTGCCATCACGCAGTGCTATTACTCCACCGTGTAATTAATCCTTAGTAATAAATATTAACATGCTACAGAAAGTCCTGTAAGCCAAAACCTGCATCTTCCCTTAAAGCTCTGCTTAGGCTTGTGAGGTTAGAGGACTTCTATCGGGGGACATCACCTGACAGTCAGCTTTTCCTCACCCCTCGAGCTTAAGCCCAAACAAACTCTGCATGGGTTTCGGCTTCCCTTTCTGCTTGTCTCCTCTTCGCGTGGCCATCGCTGAGCTTTAGGACTTAACGTTGTGTTAAGCATGAAGCAGAGTTTACCCGAGAAAGGCTTAGTAAGATATACGCCTATAGTGTAATTATAGAGGTGTCATAATGCTACATACGGCCACCATACGTGAGAAGAGGTCTTTCAGAATGAATCTGAAAAGGCTTCGTATATTAATGTTGCATATTAGCGTTGTAATTTTTATATTCATTTTTTTTAAGGATCCCTGGGGATCTTACTCTTTTCTATAGGCGTTGTACTAAATGCGTAACATGCTTTCCATTAAAAGAATAGAATTTTCTTCCTAAACTTGTAATATTCAGTTTATCACAGTTTTCACCTGAATTTCTGGAGCAGGAAAATCTGTATTCTAAATGTTCTGTGCCCCACAGGGACAACCAAAAGAGCCTGAATAGGCAGTGATTTCTTAGTTTATGCCAGCAGCAATATTTGTTAGCATCCCTTGAAGGGACAGTTGTTCATCACGCGTTCTTCATCTCTCTTTCACAGATTTAACTCCAAACTGTCTTTTGCCTCCGTTAAATGGATTGTTAGAAAATCGATGTTATAAAAAATCCATCTCTGATCAGATTATCTCAAGAACACGCCACCCGAACCAACAGATCCTTTGTCAGTGAACGGGCAGAACTGTAGGCAGTGTAGACATCTCCAGATCAACCACTTCAGATTTATGTTGCCATCAGTCTTGCAGAAAGAGACTGAAGCATAATTATAGTTTTAAAAAAAACCCAACAACCACGCTTAAACTTTCAAATTAGTGTGCAGTTGGAATAAAAATGATGATTAAAATTGCTAAAGAAAGACATATTTTCCAAAGGAAGTAACATTACTGTTACAATACCCCCAGTTTGGATGATTTGGGGTTTTTATAGTGAATATTACTTGGTGTATTCAAAAGATGTTTTCTTAGGGCAAAGTAGTGCTGGAAACTGCGGCACGACAGCAGAAGGAGGAGGGAAGAAAAAAAGCTTTTGCTGGGATGAGCAAGGTTTCTTTTTTTCACATTTTTTTTCCCTTTTCAGATGAGAGAGACTAGAAAATTGATCCAAATGAAAGTTTCATGTTTCATATAAAACCACATCAGACATTAGCTTTTCCAAAGGTTAGTAAATCAAGGGCTACCTAAAATAAAAGTGGGCAAATAAACAAACGAACACTCTGTTGGACAGGCTTACTTCACAGGAAATACAATAAACACATGAAATCTGATATACCACGAGCAAAATAAAGATTCATATTTTATTCATGGATTCATCAATGGTTTCAAGAGTCTACCAGCACAGACAGATTTTTTTGTGCCACATTAATATTTTATTGGTTTTTATGGAAGGGAAAAAAAATGAACGCTGAGGATAAAACGGTACAAATAACATTTAAAAGACAAAGGAGGAAGAAGGCTTTAGAATTAGTAAGGCTGAACAAAAATGAGAGGAAAATGGTCAAAAATAGACTAAGCAGGTCTGGGTGTCACACACCCCCAGGGTCCTCACAAAGAGCTCCCAAGGCTTCGCTTTCCTTGTCTCCATGTGTACGAAACCCATCAGACCAGGCTCTGGCAGCAGCCAAATTTGTATTCAGAGGAGCAGCTCGCTCCTTGCTTGAGAAAAATGAATGGTCAGAGAGAAAAAAAAATAGTGTACCTGACCCTAATTAAACTTTTCCGAGAGAAACAGCGAGTGAGCCCGCGGAGCGGCGTGCTGAAGCCCCCGAAAGCGCCTGCCCTGGTGCTTTCTCTCCCTGCACTGCTTCAAGATGTATTTTGTGCTGCGAAGTTGTACTTTCCCCTCAAAAAAAGGGAGCTGAAGGACCCCTGTCTCAGCAAGGCCGTGTCTGTCCTGCTCTCGCTGCCTGGCAGCTTCAGCTCATCTGTTGAGCACGGCGCTGCTACCTCAACATGACATTTTCCAAACTGGGAGATGGCTTTCCTCCTTAAAGGATGAAAGGATGACAGCCTCTTCCAGCTTTGAACTTTTTTGCTTTCCTTTCCTTTTTTTTTGGCAGAGTTATTACAGCTGAAAAATTATTATTCCTTATTTGTGTTGGAAAGGCCATGGCACAGCCCAAACTCGCTGGAGAAATAAGTAGTTTCTCTGAAGCAGCGCAAAATGTGTTGTTAAAGTGAGAAGAAAACGAGGAGGTGAAATTAAAGTGCTTTGTCCAAGATGGGACAGCCTGAGCCGAGCTGGGCAGCAGCAGGGGCGTCGCTGGCTTCTCTGCCCACACTTCGACCGCCCGGCATTGTCTCTAAGTGGAAAAAAACTCCTGAGAAATGGAGGTTTGGCAGACTGGACTCCAGCTTTAGCCCAGATTTCTAGAGGTTAGATTTGCTCCTGATGTACGCTCACGTAGGCGCACAGAAGATTTGTCCAGACCTTTGAGCCCTTCGTCATTATCCCTCGAGGACCAAGCCAAGTAAGAGGTTTTACATAAAATATTTGTCAGTGGGGTCCTGCATCCTTCATCCCTCACGTCACAAAATGATCAAGAATATTAGAATGTAGTCTGTTCTATATCCATATGAGAGTCTTTAAAAATATCATCACTAACTATATGCATAACCTGTCCTAACTATGTATAATCAGGAAATAGAAAAGAATTAGAATGTAGTCTGTTCTATATCCATATGAGAGTCTTAAAAAATTTCATCACTAACTACGCATAACCTGTCCTAACTATGTATTATCAGGAAATAGAAAAGAAATATAAAGAATATATATATTCCCAAGAATGTTTGATCTACAGAACTTTAGTGCCTGGGGGAATAAGCCCCACTTGCAAGATATAAATGCTCTATCCTCTGTCCTTACACCTCGGGCTCTCAGATCTATTTCTGCAAAAAGATGAGGCTGTTGTGAATTGGGAAAACATCTTGGAGATACTCATAGACATAGTCTATTTAAAATGATTTCTCTAAATATATATTACGAAAATTGATCCTGGAAGAATTGCGAAATACAGAAATTAATTAGCTAAATAATTACATCAGAGCGCTTGTTGATTTTGTTTCTTTAAAAGGGCTCTCCCAAAGGTGGTAGACTCAAGACTTGTGCAGCGTGAACAAAACAAAGGCACAACCGACACTCTCCTTGTATTTAGATTTGTTTTAATCGGGCAGTCTGTTGATATAGCTACTCCAAACTTAACACTGCGGCAACTTGTGGCACAGTTTCTCCCACACCTAAGTCGCTTTAAACATTTTTCCATAAATGATTTAAATGTTTTCATTTCCTTAAGCATAAATCCGTCAGCCACATTTTGAAACGTTTCATACTTCTAATGAAATGTTCAAGACATCGTCTTAATTTATACTTAAAAATAAAAAATCCTTTTAAAAAGGGAAAATGCTGGCTGTTTCTCCGTAATTATACAATAGAATAACAAGACAAACTGAGACCAGGATCAATTAAGTAGGAAAACATATTATTTTTTAAATAATTTGAGGATTGTGACACAGCGATAATTTCACTATAGAAGCATCTCATTAATCTAATGACATGGTAACTGTACGATGGTCCATTCACAGTATCTTTGCAATGAAAAGAACATTTCGTTCTGAATGCAAAATTAAAGAAATATGCCCATCATTTATCATCTATTTGGTGATAATTGTTGGTATTTATTATTTGCACCACAGCTATAATTACCTTTGGGAGTGCGAGTTTAGCATTATAAAAAAACATAGGAAGATATAAATTCTCCCCTGAGGACTTTACAACCTAATTTTTTTACCTTAAAGTAGGGGAAATACACTGTTTCTCCTTAGAAACATATTTCGGCTTTAGTTTCGGTTTCATTTTTAACCTCTAGCAGTCAACTCAACTTGAACAGTGGGAACTTTTGAAAGGGTGAGTGTGAGCGTCCCCCAGGCGGGAGGTTGTATCCATCCTACGTGGACACCAGAAACCTTGTTAGGAAACAGCCTACGTATGACAAAGCCATTCTTTCCTTTGCACGTTTTCTTTGAAGGCATCCTTACCCCCATATTGGCCTCCCCTGGGAACCACTTCTGTCCTTGGGTTTTCATATCACACGTGGTTTACTCAAGCACTAAATATTACTCATGGAGTGGGGTTCATCCTTGCAGAGTAGAATCATAGAATCATAGACCAGTTTCTGCTGGAAGAGACCTTCAGGGCTTTGTCCCAGCCCTACCAACACCACTAAACCGCGTCCTTCAATGCAACATCTCCCTGTCTCTTCAACACCTCCAGGGATGGCGACTCCGCTTCCTCCTTGGTCCCGTTGTTCCAATGCCTGACAACCTTAATTCTTCCTAATATCCAACCTGAACCTTCCCTGGTGCAACTTAAATCCATTTCCCCTCATCCCATCACTCTCCACTAGGGAGAACAGATCAACCCCTGCCTCGCTACAGCCTTCCTTCAGGTAGTTGTAGAGAGCGATGAGGTCTCCCCTCAATCTCCTCCAGGCTAAACAGCCCCAAATCCCTCAGCCGTTCCTCACAGGACACGTTCCAAATTCTTTACCAGCTCGGTAGCCCACCTCTGGGCTCTCTCCAGCACTTCAGTGTCCCTCCTGGGGACCAAACACAGATTCACACCTAGGCTGGGCAGGGGGCCCAGGTCCCTGCCAAATTGTTCCCTCTCCCGAGGGAGTCTCTTTGGAGTGGAGGGAGGTAAAGGGTGCCTCGTTCCGTTAAAAATACAGTTTTCCTTCTGAAGGCTTGTTATTTCTGCTATTTCTGAGCCACTCTAAAGTCACGTGGGATTCACCCAGGCTTAGGGAGACGTGGATAACTGCATTAATTTTGAGAAGAGAAGGATTTTTTTTCTATTTTGGGAAATTCAACGTAAGCTGGTTTGGACGGAAGCCACTTTTGTCATGTGTTTGTAAAGCACTGAAGTTGTGCGCCTCGTCCACGACCAGGCACGACAGCAAGATAAGATGGAGAATAATTGGTGTGTGAATTCTCCTTTTCTTCAGTCGCCTCTGTCTACTCCCCTGTTGTTTCCTGTGCCACTACACCCTGCTACTGGAGACAAAGGATTAATGCCAGTAATGTCAGGTCCTCCGGCATTATGTACTACCTCAGAGACTGACCTCCGGGGTACGTGCTGCTCAAGAAATGATATGAAAAGTATCAGTAAAAGCGGTTGTTGTCTGAGCTGCAGTTCCGAGGTGCTCAGCATGGTTCAATAACTAAATGTAAAGCTTCCTCTTCTTTTATATAGTCTGCGTGTACAGCCTGTGTGTATAATTGTGTAATTCTAATGTTAGGAATGGAACAATTTATTTGATCTGAAGGTCTTGCGATGGATAGAGGCTTTATCAGTGTTGGCTGCTGATATTTTCAGCTCACTGAACCAGAACTTCTCTCTCCAGTGGATTCACAGATCTCGTCATGTCTCAGATGAGTTTTCTGTCCTCCCAGGTCCTGGATGTTTTCTGACTGCAGTTATTGTTCCTTGATGCTAGCATCTTTTTGAAAACAGAAACTAAAAGTCTGATCTACTTCAGTGTGGAATCCGCTTTCAAAGCAAAATAGTACTGGTGAATGCCCACAGTTGAAAACTTCGGGATGCAGATCCCACATTTTTTAATTTTTTTTCCATTTTTCCTTTTTTTTTCTTCCTTTTTTCTTCTTTCATTTCACAGTAGAAGTACTGACTAGAAAGGACCTCTGGAGGACACCTAAGCCAGTCTCCTGCCTGATGCAGGACTGTGACCAGCATGAGATCAGATCAGCTCTGGCTTCCTGATTGGGTCTTGAGCGGTCCCCCCCAGTCTAGAGCGGTCACACTGGGTGACCTGATCCAGTGCTGCCTAGTCAGGAAATCTCTGTAATGTCCAACCACTTCCCAGCTTTCACCACCAACAAGAGTTTGACTCCGTAGTTATATAATTTCCTTTCCAAAGAATGTCTCAGGCAAGATTGGGCTACTCTGAGGGGCTGATCATCCAACGCAGCCTCCTTGGCTTACAGAGGAGGAGGCTGGGGAAGCTCACAACGGAGAGGAGTCAGGTTGACCAAGCATGGGTTGGTCTTGTTAAACTTTTGCTGGCTGAAGGACTTCTCATCCTGCCCACATTAGGCAACAAATTCAGTGAGTGTGTGTTCTGGGACCTTTTTGGGGACCATAAGGAGGCAGATCGGGCTCCATTGGCTCCACTGCAACTGGGTATTACTGTTGAACGTGATACACATCAGCTGATCTACCTCTACAGGAAAGACACCAAGAGAAATGGAGCTCAATTTCTTTGGGTTCTCTGAGCTATCATAACCATCTCATGTATTGCTGAACAACTTCACTAATTATACCAGTAGCTCTATATCTCTTTCCTCTTTCGGGGGCTTCTAAACAAGTTCTTAGCTTCCCAGCCAAAGCTTTGCAGTTCAATTTCTCCTGGAGCACAAGAAAACAACAAAAAAAAACCCCAAACAAAACAAAAACAAGCAGTCATTTGCTGGAATCATGAGCAGCTAATTTGCTGAGCTTAGTGGCAGGAAGCCTGAAGATCATCAATCCAGTTCTTCCCTACATATATGAATGCAGTACAGCCTGCTGAGTATAGTGAATTATGCTGTTCAAAACAAGATGAAAAATCTTATCAGGTGAAACTGTAGATAAATCTTCACTGGCAGAACATCATGCTTCAAAATATCTCCAGGTTCTTAGAAGACATTCCCAGTATCTTATATAAATCATCAAAATCCAGGCGCAATTGGATAATTACAGTGAATTAGGATATGTTAGAGTAGCAGTTACATTTGTAGCACAACCTCCCACATAGCTGCATTTTTTCCTCCTACAAGTCCAAGCAGTAATTCGGACAGAACTAAGTTCACAAGGGAGTGTTGCACTTCTAAAAAGATTCTGGCTCTTTTCTGATTATTTGTTTTCTTCCGTATGCATGGGTTTTTTCTGAGCATTATGCAATTCGTGCTTACATAAAATACATTAAAGTTTGAATTCTGTGCAGCTAGCAGCCCTCTTTTCTGTTTCATCCAGCCAGAGCCAAACCAGATTTCTCAGATATATCAGGCAGTAGAGGTACTTTTCTCTATCAAGCCCAAAGCTGAGCTCATTTCGGGCACTAAGACAGATGATATAAATGTGAGCTGAGCTGGGCAGTATAAAACTGCCTAAAATCCTTCCGAGGCTGTATAACTTCATAATTCTCCTGAGCTTCACTGAACAGTCATTTCTCTCTTTCTTTCTCCTTCTTTTAGGTGGGTTTAACTGACGTGACCAAAACTTATTGCCTGGAAGTAAAAAGGAAAAAAAAAAAACCCTACTGTATATTTTACAGCTGGGTTGTAATTGGAGAAATGCACTTCACTAGACCTGCAGTAAAACCTCTTCATTGACTTCTGGGCAGTGAAATATATACAGTCTTCAGGTGGGAAGGAAAAAAAAATAAACATCAGAAAAAAAAATAGTAGAGGAGCCATTTCCACACAGTTGGCATTTAGGGCTGTACTGAGTCTTTAAAGTGAAATCCCAAAAAGGGAATTGATTCACATCCTTCAAAATGCCGAAGAGTTATGATTCTTCAGGGTCTGGAAAAGGAAGATTTGGGGCAGTCTGTTCTCTCACTGGTATGAATAGCTCGCGGCACGGTGAGACTACTTCACGGTTCTCCAGAAACTTTTTGGGAGCCCAGAAATGTTTCATATTTTGTTTCATATTTCAGGTTTTATACTCTGCTATGAAAAGCAATTCTTAGGAAAAGAAAAAGCCAGAGCAACAAGCAATATCATTTCCTGCGTCAAACTTTAGGCTCCTACAAAGCAGTGGCTTCTGTCTTTGGTCCTTGGGGCAGTTCCGTGCAGGCACACGTCAACAGGTTCCCTGCTGCACAGCACCGAGGGCTGAGGTGAAGTCCTGAATTCAAGGACTCGAGTTTGAGCGATTTTGCAAACGTCGTTTTCTCCCTTTTTCACTTAATGGATGCGGATGCTTTCAGAAATAAAACCAGAATCATAGAATCAGAATGGCCTAGGTTGGAAGGGACCGTAGAGATCATCTAATCCAACCTCCCTCTCATGGGCAGGGACGCCTCTCAACTAGCCCAGGTTGCTCACGGCCTCATCCAACCTGGCCTTGAACACCTCAAGGAGGGGGCAGCCACTTCTCTGGACAATTTATTCCAGAGTCTTGCCACCTTCGGACTGAAGAATTTTCTCCTAAGATCCAATCTAAATCTATTCTCCTTCAACTTAAATCCGTTTCCCATTGTCCTGTATACGGATGCTCTTGTAAAAAGTCCCTCCCCAGCCTCCCTGTAGGTTCCCTTCAGGTGTTGGAAGGCAGCTATTAGGTCCCCCCAAGTCTTCTCTTTTCAAGACTGAACAATCCCAACTCCCTCAGCCTGTCCTCACAGGAGAGGTGCTCCAGCCCCTGGATCATCTTTGTGGACTCCTCTGAACTTGTTCCAACAGATCCATGTCCCTCTTCTGGTAGGGACACCAGAACTGGATGCAGTATTCGAGGTGCAGTCTCACAAGAGCAGAGTAAAATAAGCGGAAATAAGCTTTGATTGCTAAGTTTCAGATAAGCTCTTTTGAACAGAAAAACAAATGAACAGATTGCTCAGCCTCACCAGTTTTGTTTTTTTTCCAAGTACATATGTAAGGTCGCAGGATTAGAGCAGACTCGTATGAAAATGTTGTGACCCGCTGGCCTCTGTACAGAAAAACCAAAAGGGCAGAAGAGCATTATTCAGCCTTATTGCACTAATACACCTTCTCATGGCATCTGTAATGCCTGTGTGCATGCGAATCGAAGAGTAAAAACTCGCAGAACAATGTTGTGCTCTCTAATTAGAGAATTGTGAATAACACTGGTAATAAAAATATTGTCATAAAAGGGGAAGAAAATCTCTTCCCCGTAATAAAAGATGCCTCCACTGGGGTCACATTTCGTTTTTATGGACTGACAAGGAAATCAGTCTCAGTAATACATTGTTAACTGGCTGTTCCTCTGATCCTGAAATGTCTTCTCCACTCACATACATATTTCTGGCTTGTTAGGGTGGCAGCATGACAGTACAAAGGACTGGAATGTATGTCTGTGCATTGTAAGTGTAACTTTCAGATGCTATGAGTCAGGATTTTCTACCCAGATAGCAGAGCTAAGTAAATGGTTACGTTCCACATCTTCCCCCAAAATAATAAAAGGAAAGTCTGAAGCCTCTCTGGGTACAGGGAGACTCTGCAAAGCTCTTTTGAGTTTTTAAAATGCGTGATTGGAAGTATCTGCTGCTTTTTTGTCTTGTGTTCCTCAAAATCTGATCAAACCTTCAAGATGATCTGAATTTACATGGAGGGAAAAAAGCACATACTTCCGCCATTATCTCCTTTTCTGCTTCCTTATAAACCCAAACTGGATGGCATCCAATTTCTCGTCGCAACTGCCTCTGGAAATGAAAGAGAGCCTGAATAGAGGAGGAGATGAGCTGCTTTAAATGCTTTTTCGTAGTTCTTCTCACTGCTATGAAAGCTTCATTAAAAGCTGCAGCTTGCTTGTTTTCTAACTCTTCCAAAGTAATAAGCATATAATTGTGCTGAAAACTTGGGGGGAGTGTATCACTGCGAGCCATTATAGCATCATTTTATTTCAAGGTCCTTTTGCATTTTCTTGGGAATCAGAGACTTCTGTCATTCGCATCTGAAGAAAATTCGGAAGAAATAATGTCATTTTAAAGAGGACATTGACAATTTGCAATGTCGATATGTCTACATAAATTACTTCTTCATGGACTGTTGACTGTGAGTACGTGTTGGGGAGCATAACAATTATTTTGCCTTTTTTTGCCTTCTTAACCTACATTCAAAATATGTCAGATGCAGTGCTCGCTGCTTACATACTAGGAGCCCTTTTGCATTTATTTTGGTTTGTTGAGATGGAAGAACATGAGTAATGATGAAAAAAATTTGTGATGCCAGGACTCCTCACAGCCTATTCTAAAAAATTCAGCTCCCGTGCTAAGATGCGCACATGCTATAAGTGATTACATAGGCTTCCTTCTAATATCTGCCGGGGTGCAAAACAATCTTGCCTGCAGATGATAATAACTGCTCTTTTGAAATAGCTGGAAGAGATCTCAGACAGCACGGCTAGATGTATGCATTTCATAACACCATGGGTGACAACAATACCCAAAGCTCTTAAATCACCCTCCAAAATGACAGTCCTTCAGTATCAAAAATCCACTTTGTGGTTTTAACCAAATTCAATCCAGTCTCGTATTTACTTACGAAATTCTGCTTTCGAAGTCTGGGGACGTACTGTGCGTACAGGATGGAAGAAAACAGGAGGCTTCTGCGTTGTTTGAGGCGGAAGCTCTGCGTTCTTTTGTCTCTGATTTGCCCTACAAATGAAGCCCCAACCCAGAGTCCAACGCAGCGTAGAAGGAGCATTGTGTTTACAAGGTTTTCCATCGCTCCTTCCTAAAATTGTAGAATCATGGAATCATAGAATCATAAAATCATGGAATATTCAGGGTTGGAGGGGAACTCTAGAGATCACTCAGTCCAACCCCTGCCAGAGCAGGGTCACCCAGGGCAGCCACACAGGAACACGTCCAGGCGGGTTTGAAAGTCTCCAAGAAGGGGACTCCACACCCCCTCTGGGCAGCCTGGGCCAGGGCTCCGGCACCCGCACTGCAAATGTTGAGGTAAAGGTAGTTCTTGGGATGAACTCTTAGCTTACATTAGCTACATAAGCCTGATGGGATCACTGCCAGAGATATTTAGAGAATCAGATGTGGATCCTCTTAGAGTGAATGTACATTTTTGTAGGATATATTTCCTCTGGAATACATTTCCTAGCCATGTTTCCTTGTCTTTAATTCTGCAGCATTCGTTACCCTGTGTAAAGATGGGTACCTCACAAAGAGTCGTTCTGAACCTGTGTTCCACCTTCTTGTTCCCAGCTTACTTCTGGGATCCTAGTGAAAAACCTCTTCTAGTTTATAATGAAACAGAGTGGATTCATATCTCATAAAACATGAAACTATGAATTTTAAATAGTTGGAGTTTTCCACAGAATGTTGATAGCATCAGTTTTCAAGTTTTCCCCAAGCTAACTCCACACCAGCATTCAGAAATAAGAACGTATATTTACATTTGTTAATTTTCTTTCAGTAGTTGAGAAAAATAAGTGAGTGTTGCGGAGTAACAGAAGTAAAACCCGTAGTGAGGCCAAACGTATCTCCTGCTCTCACTGAACCAGTGGAAATTTCCATTCAATAAAGATGGGTAAAGCCAGTGGAAAGTCATTGCTTTACTTTATTCTCCTTTTTATCAGTGAAAATCTTGCCACACAAAAACTGGCTTTAGGATTTTATTCTTTGGTTGAGGGGCTGTCCTGGTAGAAAGGAAAGAATATTCAAGGGAAACAATGTCTTTTACACCACAGCTTTTACCCCTATCCAGAGAAAAATGCCCACAGAAACCAAACCTCATTGTAGAATTGAGGATGGAGAGTATTCTTAGAAGAAAATATTTAGCTCCTTACCCCCCCCCTTTTTTTTTTCTCCTGAATTCCTAATTTTCAAGCAAGAAATGCCCCAAGAGGTGTAAGTACCTGAGATTCTAGAAGTAAATCTCAAATTTATGACCTACTCTACTCAATCAAAAGCCTGTCCAGCCATGAAAGCCAGCACAGCTGGATAGGGAGTTTTGGCATGGACTTCTGAACACAGATGTGCATCTTTTTTCTTTTTTTTTTGAAATACAGGTGGCATTTTTCTTCTCTTTGTGCTTAAGGTCAAAATTGAGAGAGGAAATGAGTGAAACGTTTGCTTTGCTGTCTGTGTGCCACAACATATGAGTTTTCATCAAAAAATTCAAATATTTTCAGGTGGAGTAATCTCTAGACACTCTCAGAAGCAATTAACACTGCTTGGATTTCTGGATGCGTTCTGCCTGTGCCTGTTTGTCATGTGAACTGTACAAATATTATTTTCAGGGTTTCTGGTAAAGCTGTGATTGCTTATCCCAGAGTCAGAGAACCGAGTAGGTTATGAAACAGTTTGGCATTGCCAGTTGGAGCCAGGACATTTTGCTAACGAGTGGCTTTGGGGACTGAGCCGGGCAAGTCTCTCCATCGACACTAAATTGGGCAAAGTCTCTCGATTGACACTGAATTGGGAAAAAAAAAAAAAGATGCTCCGTCCCTGAGTGGCCAACATGCTTTTCTTCCCCTTCCTAGACAAAAGCTCATGAAGAAAAGAACCTTGAAGTGTGACCTGTGGGCATTTTTTTCCCCCATTTCCTCATGGTTAGTCTGTAAGTAGAGGGACAGGGTTGGCTATGAGAAATTATATTTAAAAAAAAAACAAAACCTTTGTGGAATTTTACTGAGAAATGAAAATCAATTCCAAAAATAGAACCCATTATCATAAGCTTATCAACGACCTTTTTATACGTTTTCTGTTATGGACAGCAATTTGCAAGTCGTTTCTTGCCAGTTGCAACAGAGAAGGATCCGATGCTGAAGAAAAAGTACTTAGGCTTTACCCTTAAATATTTATTAGTACAAGAAGCAACGTACCGCAGTGTTCTGGCTTTGTGTCACATCCGATTCGCTCGTGTAGGTACAACCTGTAGGCAGCTGTTACACCTACGAAACAAATCAGTCGGAGGGCTCAGAGACACTAATGCAAACCAGCCCTCGCCGGTGACACGCGCAGCTTTCCAAGGAGGCTGCACAGCTCGGCTCTGTGCTTCGCATTTTTACGGCTGCTCGCCGGCGCTTGGCAGCTTGCGGTGCAGGAGGCGAATGCGGCGTCGTGTCACGTTGGGTGTCGGAGACGCTGATTTGATTTACGTGTCCTTTCCCGTAACGTCGGCGTTCCCAAGGTATGTGAGCAGAAGTTTTTTTGCTCCGTGTCTTGCCTTACAGATTTACATGGATTAGGCCGTTATAAAAGTGTTTCGGTGAGAGGAGGAAGGAAACCTGAGGGGATAGAGCAGCACAAAAAACAGGGATTAGAGGTGTCATCAGCCCTAGCTAAGGTCTTACCCTTTTAAACGTTCCCATGACCTGTCCTGCAATGACAGTGGCACGCCCTGTTTCAATATAAAATACTTGGAAATAAGAAAATCAAGTGCTTCAAATCCCTCTGCCTCAGACTTGTCAGTCGTGGCCCATTTTCAGGATTATTGAAAGAATGAAGAAATATTTCTCTGCGGTATTTTTTTCTTATAAAACTGGTGTATTCTGGGACTTGTAGGAGCCTTTACCCAACAGTGCAGAAGACAGCACCAAAATTTGACATTAGGACTGAGAAGACGAAATCATTGTCTGTGGGCAAAAGCAAAGCCATGTGGTATCTCCATCAGCGAGGCTTTCATATGTGACGACTTCAAACCCTTGAATAAATGGAGTTGATTAAGGTGAGCCAGAGGCAAGTCAGCCACCAGCTCCTCTGGAGCCGAGCAAGGAGAAGATCCAGCTCAGAGGGAGGAGGGCAGTGCTCCTTCGTTAGCGGTGAACTCCTCCAAGCTCAGAACAGCTGCCACGGTGGTAATGAGGAGACCCATAACTACAAGGCACTTTCTGAGCAACCGACTTGTCCACAGGTCCAGCTTCCAGATGGCATGTCACAGCCTGAGGACCTAAGAGCATGCACTGGAGATGAGAGAAAGTCAGAGAGTCCTACGAGCTGTCAAGTACAAGAAGTGTCCCCAGGAGATGACTGACAGTGTAGCAGAGCAGACGAGACAGTATAAATGTAAAAACGGAGACAAACAGAGCAGATGCAGGGAAGCCAGCTCATCATTTTCCTCTTGCAAAATATCTGTGCTCTAGTTGCAATTAGCTGGGAGAGGAGCAAACTGTCATTTCAATTCCAGCTTCCAGATTTCGGGGGAGAACTGTGCCCAGGGTTGAGGAAGGCGTCTTGCTAAGACTATGAAACAGGAAAGAAAACAGCATCTCTATAGCACATCTGCATGTGATCCGCATTCTCTTCATGCCTGCCAACACTTGCATTCAAAGATAGTAAATTACTAGCTGTGTCTGCGTGGTTTCCACACCTTTGGATTGGCCTTTGACGCTGCCTCTTGGCCCGGGGCTTTACCTCACTGCAGACTTGCCTGAGCAGCAGCATGGGGTGTGCTGGGAGAGCCCCAAGTCCAGCTGTTGCTCAGGTGTGGGGAGGCTTTGTCCTGGTCCTACTTGCGCTTGGCTCGATGGCCAACCTGCCCAGCATCGGCAGCGCCAGGTTTAAGTGGAGCGTGCAAGCTGACTGAAGTGCCAGCTGTCCTCTAGTCCTTCTCTAGGAGAATGCCGAGAGAAAAAGAATACCTGCTCATGGGCTTGTAGGAAAATGTATGACCAGTGATACCATTTTTGGAGGTTACTCCTCTGAGTGAAGTAATGCCACCGGTTACCCTTACACGAGACACGCTGAATACCTGCTGACGTGTTCACGGGCTACAGAACTCCAGCTCTGAGCACCCAGAAATGTCCAAAGCCAGACTTAGCAACTGAGATCCAAGTTGCTCCTTCTGTTTGCAAGAATAGAAGGCTCTCGGAGGAGGTCTTTGGATGTGTGTAACCAGCAAAACAGCACTGTCGGGCCACCTCTTCATGTGTCAGTCCAATATAATCCAATCTAACAGCCTATTTTCTGGACACGGGGAACCCCTTTGATCTCCAGTTCGCTTCACATTACCAGATAATATTAGCTGAGCACCTCTTTTCTTCCTACCTTCAGAAGCTAGAGCCCATGTCCAAGATTTTGTCACTAAATGTAGGGGGTTTCATTCCAGTGTGTGATTCCCAGTCTCCCTTGTGTGCCCTGTCTGGGACAATTTCCAAGCTGTGGTGATTCCAGGATTTTTCCACGTGCAATGGGAAAAGAAATCTGGGCACAGAACGCAGACACTTCCAAGATCTCTGTGCTGCCACGGTGTCTGTGTAGGCTGGAGTTTGGATAAGCAGCCACGTGCCCCATTGTGGCAAAAGCAGCTAAAACAAAGTACAGAGTAAAGTAAGCTGGTGTTTAATGATTTTATGGTGACTGTTTCTTACCCAGGCAGAGGTCATGGCACAGAGCCTGGTGACGGTTATAAATGAAGGAGAATTAAAATGTGTGGGAAGTACCAGGAGAAACAGTAAGACAGGGGTTAAAGGAATTAAATTTTTAATTGCTACAGAAGATGGAGACCAAATGACATACAGATAAGGCAACAGGATGATGAGGAACAGAACTGGAACCATAAAATAATGAGGCAAAATATCCTGGCCAACATCAGCTTCTAAAGCATATAAAAGTTATGTCCAGAATTAATTTAATGCCTTCACTCGAGAAGAACCCAGAAGATAAAGTGAGGCTGTGGCCAATGTCCCGTGTCCCCTGTCACACACAAGTGATCCTGCCCAGAGCACTTGGGCACACACATCTCGGAGCTTAGGAATGCGCAAGGGTAAGGCTGGGGAGTTGGACTACAGGATCTTTTGAGATCCCTTCCAACCCCTGACATTCTGTGATTCTGTGATTTAGGCTGAGCCGGTCAAACCAACCGTTTGAGAGGTTGGGCCAAACCCTTCCCCTTCTTAAAGTTTGGCATTTTTGCACTGAATTTTCTTACACGGGTGTCCTACAGCTCTGCTACTTCTGCCAGGGTCTTCTCATACCGTGTTTCAGCTTAATTAGGAAACACGCTCTGGCTTTTTAATTGATTCGTTTGAGAGATTTCCATCAAAAACAGGCTTTTAAAAGAAAGAATGCCTTTACAGGTTGAATTTCTTCACTGGGAAGAGCAGGAGATACAAAGCTGAGAGCAGCACTGGTCAAAGTCCTCCCCAGGGAGAGCAGGGGATAAGCCAGAGAAACGACTGTAACAGAGATTGCAAATCCAGTTTTAATTTAATAACGTAGGATATTTTTAGTAACACAGATATTTGGTATCATTTGCAACTTATGATTTGTGATTGGAATGACGGGGACCCTTTAAGTGGATTGCCCATATTTTTATATGCTTTTAGAGAATTACAAAAGCGGTTTATGGGTTTGTGTAAAATAAAAAACTTATGCCATACGAGTTCAGATGTTCATCATCTCGGTATTCAATTATAGTGCCCACTGTGAGTTCTATTTTATAATTTCACTAGAACATCAAAATGGGTTTATTTCCATTAGCTTTCAGTGCTAAGTTTGAAACAAAGCTTGAACCTTTGCTGGATTATTGTGAAAATCAGAGCGCCTGAACCATCTACAAAGTGATTTTGCACTTCAGTGAAGACTTTGACTTTGGGTGGAAAGCCTACATTTATTCTTCAGCATTCAATGCTTTTAAAAGATAAATCTGATTTTAAAAAAAAAAAAAGTGTCATTATGCACTGTATATATTTGGTTAAAAGCATCTGTGCATGCTTTTCAGCAAGAGAAATATTCATTTTTTTTCCCGACTTCTGAATTTTTGGGGTTAAATCTGCAAAGGGGATTGAGAAGAGGAGGCTCACGTGGCTGGGATTTAGAAGAGGTTGTAAATTGGAAATCAGCTTTTTGATGATGAGGCATGCAGAATAAAAGGCAGGTTTATAGGGGGGAAGAAGAACTCTTTGCAAATTGTTGTGTCAGCTGGTTAAAAATCTTGCTAAGGGACTTCACTGCTGGATGATCTTTTTTTTGGGGAGCTGAAAAGGAAGGGAATAGGAGGTTATTTGCCCCAACTGAGAATATTTTACAGTAGTTACCAGTATAACAATGAGTAGAAGAATAGACTGATCAGGGAACAAGGGATATATGATAGGCAGAAATTGCCCTGTGGCAACCCAGCTGGGGCAACTGATGGCTTTAGGTAGCTGGTATTGGAGTTTTCTAGCCATTTACATATCAAAAGCTGTAATTTTCCTTGAAAATGAAGGGTGGTTTCTCTGACTGAGCCCACCTGATTTTTATTTTCTGTAGTAAGAATTTTCAACCATTGGCCTTTTATATTAACTCTTCTCAGGGCTTTTCCCCTGATTAAAACTACTATTTTGGAAAAAAGGTAAGCCTCTTCCATTTCTTCACCTCAGGCTTAGAGCCTTGGCTGCTTCCTATCTTATTGCTCCCTGACTTTCAAAAATTACGTTTTGTGCTGACAGTTCAGTGGGAATTTCTGTGCAAGCTCAGGAAAAGGTAAATGTGTTAAATAGCTCTTTTACCCATTCCAGAGTAAGAACTACAATAGGAGAGGTCTCCCAAAGAAGCAGCTCTGTTAAGCTTGGCTTTTAGGTAGGGTTTCTATTAAACAGCCCTTAATTTTTATCCAGCCCCTTTTAGATGAATTACATGCCTAGCAGGAAGACTTTTTTCCTAATTCAAATACAGTTTGGATCTTTGTGGGAGCTGACTTAAAGGGACCATGTTCAACTAGGTGCTTCCTCAGAAGGAGCAGTGTGGTCACCAGAGGGTCAAAACTTGCCCTCGTAAATAGACGTGTGTGATCGCATGGTGCAAGACAGGATTTCTATCAAAACTAAAAAGCTGATGTCTTTAAGACATAAAAAGTGTGTGCAGGGAAAGGATGCCTCAGATTCTGGAAGGCCTTGAAACAGTAGTTCTTAATTCAGTAGCTACAGATTTTGAGAGATTTATTTTCCTTTATTTTGCTGGCTTTGTTGAATAGTTTGGGTTGGAAGGGACTTTTAAAGATCATGGAGTTCCAAGCACCCTGCCATGGGCAGGGACCCCTCCCACCAGCCCAGGTTGCTCAAAGCCCCGTCCAGCCTGGCCTTGGGCACTGCCAGGGAGGGGCCATCCACAGCTTCTTTGGGCAACCCGTTCTGTCTTAAATCTTGTCTGAATCTACCATTTTTTAGTTGAAAGCCATCGCCACTTGTCCTGTCACAAGAGACCCTACAGGCTTCTTGGGTAGAAGTTTAGAGGATGGTTCAATGTTTTAAAAAATGATAATTACATCTAAATTCCATTAGTTGGCTCTGTGAGTGTGCTGTTTTGTGGCTTACTCTGTCTTTCTACTTCTGCAAGATTAATTTCTCTAGAAAGTAAAGAAGCCACGCGACTTTTCAGATGCTGATGATCTATTTATTTATTTATTATCTTGATGAAACAACTAGGATACCAAAGCCTCTGGTAAATCCCTCACTCATCTTACAGTGTTTAAATGTTGGCCTGGGTTTTTTTTCCCCACATCTGCACACATGCTGGTCTTGTGAAGTTATTAAATGATTTTTGAGGAGAATACAACATTCTTTACGGTTGTCGTGTTCATACATACGGATAAACTCGACTGGCCAATCCACTCTTTGTCAGTTAAACTGGGTGGAAGGGTTGGGGATGGGGAGAGGATCAGCAGTAACCCAAGGAGTGAATTAAATAAGAGTAGGATATCTTTGAGCCTGAGTAGGACATTTGGGAGCTTGGCTGCCCAAGGGTTTTCCTATACTGAGCTGAATTTGAAATGAAAGTCTTCTCACTTTGCTCAAACGTGAATTATCTACGGAACAATGGGAGGACAGAGTCCCTTGGGTGTGTTTGGTGACATACCTCAGGTGGTGTGTGCGTGTGCACCAGCACAAGGTGGTCTTAACCCTATAGAACATACTCATTAGATATCCCTTTTCCTGTTGCCTTTGGCAAATAAATTGCTGTCATCATTTTCGCAGGTTATGTAGAAGACCCTGCAAATAGAACTGCTTTTGATTAAACGCTTACAGAGGTATTTCAATCCATACCCATTAATCAAACTTCAGCTTTGCTTTTCACCTCTTTTAGTTAGTCAACCCATTGTTAAAAGATCAACTTTTTTACTTTATACAGCCTTGATTAAAAATTTACAGGGCAGAGGGCGGGCAGTGCGGTTGTGGAAGGACCTGGAAAGATTAAAGACTTCTTTCCCCAGTACATTCCCTCACTTGTACCATTCACTTTGGTCTAATTTTCAAAAGGGGTGACGGACTGTTTGAGATAACGCAGCTCGGGCTGAAGGCCTCTAAACCCGGCACTGCTAGAGGTTCATCGCTGCAGCATTATTAAGCTCATTGCTGAGGAGAGAATGATTTGCAGCCTGCAGAGGGGACTGCAAAGCTGATTTGGGAGCCTTGGGAAGAGCTGAAGGAATCTTCTCTGTCTCCAGCTCGTCTGAGTTCCGTCAGAATTAGCTGAAGAGTCAAAGCTCAAAATGCTCAAAGTATGAAAGTGGTAGAATGCCCTGAAATGTAGGGTCCAAACGTGCTAATTAGGTAACAATTAATTTTGAGTGACCTCTAGTGGTGCTTTACCACAGTTTACCTTCAGACAGATAACTGAACTGAGGTTCAGGCTCTGTGTTTAACAGCACTCCCCCAGCAACAGGGTCAATAGCCTGTAGCTAACTGGGGACACCATGAAATAGGTTTGTTTTCCTAAGAAGAGTTCTGAGAACTTGATAAAGAAAACCAACACGTTCCTTACGTACACCTGTTTGCCTAAACCGTTGATAATTACACCAAGTAGAGCAGTCCATGATGCACGTGGCCACAGAGCGCAGCCGTGCATCTTGCAAGTTGGAGATCAGAAGAAGAGAGCAGCAAAGGAGGGATTTGCCATCTCTGAAGGAGGCTCAAACAGTTCTTCGGGGCTTGGCTCTGCTTCTCTGTCTCAGCACTCCCACGGGATTCACACAGAATCACAGAATGTCAGGGATTGGAAGGGACCTCGAAAGATCATCAAGTCCAATCCCCCTGCCAGAGCAGGAATGCCTAGACTATACCACACAGGAACGTGTCCAGGCGGGTCTTGAATATCTCCAGAGAAGGAGACTCCACAACCTCCCTGGGCAGCCTGCTCCAGGGCTCCGTCACCCTCACTGAGAAGAAGTTTCTTCTCGAGTTTAAGCGGAACCTCTTATGTTCCAGTTTCAGCCCATTACCCCTTGTCCTATCAGTGGTTGTCACCGAGAAGAGCCTGGCTCCATCCTCGTGACACTCCCCCTTGATATATTTGTAAACATTAATGAGGTCACCCCTCAGTCTCCTCTTCTCCAGACTGAAGAGCCCCAGCTCCCTCACGTGTGCAGCCCAGAGATCTCATTCCAAAAACATAGCTCGTACCCAGAGAGGTGCAAAAGGGTCGCCTGGAGGTGACCTCTTCTGGTGACACATAAGACCACGTCCCTGACTACTTACGACTGCAGAAAAAAATCGGTGAGGTGGTTTATAAATGTGGCAGAATGAGCCGGGCTGCCTGGCTTAAAGGGGTCGAGTCTCAGCCTCCGAGTGAGGTGAGCAGACACATGTTAATCATTTTGCACCGGTTTTGGGGAGAGGCTGCAGATGCAGACTGCTCCTCAGGCCTCCTCCTCTCTGCCGTGGCGTTGCCTCAAATCACCTCACAAGCCGGCAGCTTCCCTGCAGGCAAACCTGCTCCCCAAAGGAGAGAGAACTAGATAGTAAATCACAGGAAGGTCAGAGTCTTTGCTCAAGGTTCAGTTGCGCAGGGGTGGAGATGAGGGAGGGATCTGACACCCAGGCTCCCTGCGTGGCACTGCCCGATTGCAGGAGGTCAGGCCCTCTGCTAAGTGCAAGTTTCAGTTAAATTAGGCAGATTTTACTTTTTTTTTTTTTTCCCAGATGCTCCAGAACTTGAGTCAGGTAATAAATTAAACCCCTTAACTTTTCCGAAGTCCTTCCCTTGAGGTGAATTTTGAAGCACATCCCGAGCAGAACTGCTCAGTGTTTGTTCGGTAAAAGTGCGGGACAGTAAAGCATGTCTCAAACTCAACAAGCAAGTAATCAGAGACTTGTAAAGATTTACTGTCTTTGCAATTACAGTCCCACAACCCTGCGAAAAGTCACAGTAAAATATGTAAGTTAGAGCTCATGTGCAGAGTAGCAGACTTTAAATTTGGCCAGCTGCAGACACTGGCTTCAAAATACATAAATAAATATTCAGATGCCTTCCTCAAAACGCACCAGACCTGTACAGTGACGTGTGGCCTGTCATTTCGACGTTATTTTTTTTATGAATGGTTTTGCGTTAGTGTGGCACAGAGAAAAGTCACTTTTTGTTTGCATTCCCTATGTGCAGCGCCTTTTGATCACGATTTTTTGATCAAATTGTAGCTGACTGACGGTTTCCTTCACTCAAAAGATTTAAGTCCAAAGACACTTGGAATATATGACATAATTATTTGGCCTAATGGAAAAACATTCGTTTTGATAGCAGTCTTAAATTACTGCTGCCTTAAAGGCAAATGCTGTAGTATATTATGGATTTGAAAATTGGCTGATTAGTCGTGTAAATCTTGAGCAAGGAGGGCAGGGAAAGCTTGTATTCGGTCCATTATTTAATTAATCATTGAACAACTTGCAAGTGTTTAATCCTCTCTTTATTTATTAGGGAGTTTTTTTATGTGTACATGTCCTGCTTGTCTTATGGGCTGAATTTATTTGTTTCTCACTTAATTAAAAACCTTTTAGCTCTTTATTTCATGAGTAACAGAGATATCCAATAGTACTCTGAGGACAATACCGTAATTTTTACTAAATTTAAAAAAAAAAAAAGGTGTATTTGATCTTTTTAAGGTGAAACTATTTCTATAATTAAAGCTGGCTCTGTAGGGTAGACATTCACCATAATTTATTTTAAAAATACGTTTATTATTGTCAATTATTTCTTAATAATAGTCATGTTTGGTTTTAATTAACGGGAATTTGCTATTATTAGCTGACTTAACCCTAGGACAAAGTTGTGATCCTTTCAAAACACACAAGAGAAAAAAAATACCTCCATGGCTTTATGGCAGTTTGAGAATAAGGAATTTGATCTCTTCCTCTAGCATCTTACCGCTCTGAAAAGACTTTTAAATCTCTTTTACTTACAGTCAATAGTTAACTGTGGTGTGACACATGAGTTTGCACTTCATCACTTTTGTGACGATCTGCGGTTCTTTTGCTGTCCGCGCTGGAGTGGGAGAAACAGGATTAAACAGAGGAGCTGATGGAAAGTCTTCAAGTGAAATTTCATTTTTCGGAGCAAGGCAGCGCAGCTCGGAGAGCCAGCTTTGCCCATCGGAGGAGAGTAAGTCACTATCTGGTGCTACTGGCTGCGGGCAGAAAGAGGCATGAGGAACTGAGGCAGAGGTTTAGCTTTTAAAAATAAATAAATAAAATAAGCAAGAAGGAACCATTCAGGCTTCCGGGCTGTCGGAAATCTCTACAAACCCGTGGAAATACAGGCAATTTACTTGTACAGCTCCTGCAGGCTAGCACAGCTTTTGCCCTGTGATTTCAGGGAAGAAGTGAGACCTTCTAGAAGAAGACTGTGTCCAGAAGCAAAATCTCCACCAACTTTCCTAACGGTCATGTGCCACCATCGACCGTGGTCTCCAGTTCACAAAATACTAAGGGAAGGGGTTTGTGAGCTGCCTGTCAGCCTCTCCACCTGCCAAATCCATCCTCAGGGCAGAAATCCAGTAAAGAGTAGTTACAGGTTTGGTGCGTCCCTTGAAACAAGTCTTTCTCTCCAGCATGAATCAGAAGCAACTTCACAGGAGTCGTAGTCGGGGCGATATTAGAACACAAGGAAAATGTAGGAATTTGTCGTGGTTCTGCCCTGATCTCCTGCTACTTGGGTAATGCAGCAGTGAAGAAGGAAATCTGGCAATATATTATCCTCACTCCTAAGTGTGTTCGTTTACTGCTTTTAGGGGAAGTTGTAATCTGAATCTCTTGGGTTTGCTCGGGTTCTGATTTAAGCTGGCGCTGGTGCGGCAGGCTCAGCTGAAACTGGTTTCTGTGAGGATCCAAGATGACAGCTTTTCCAGTTCATCCTTCACAAAGGTTGCCACTGTCTTCCGCATCTGTTTCGTGGGGATCTTTTTATTTTTTAATTCCTCAGAAAAATAGCAACCAAAGAGGGATTTTTCAAAAAGAAGTCCATAGATAAAGGAGCCATTTATTACAGACTTTCCAGATAAATGAAAAGAGAGAAAGATTTCAAAACCTTCTTATTCTTGAATAGTATTTCATACAACTGCTGTCGAAAATAGAGCTATGCAAAGGAATTTTTGCTTACCAGTAAACCTACAGTTTAAAGATTTATGCTGCAGTTGCAGTGCTCAGAGTCTCAGGCTTTCCGCAAGGCAGCGAGATGCGTTCTGAAGCCCTTATAAAGCCTCTGCAAAACATCATGTGCCTTCCACAAATTCCTGATGCGACAATTTAAGTCACACCTCAGAAACCAGCTGGAAACTCTGATATTTTTTTTTTTTTTGGCCCGCTTTAAATGACTATGCTTCTTGTTGTGGTAATTCCTTGAAAAAGATTCCCTGAAATCAATTTGTTGTTTGTGTCTCATTCCCCGAACTGAGAAAGAAGCTGCTGGATGTTGGGTAGGTGAAGGAACGGCAGCTAGAGAAGCTGTTGAGCTCTGGTTAAGCCCACAAAATGTGCCAGATTTAAAAAAATCTATGGATCTGATTGCACCATGTCTGAAGGGTGGGAGGGAGTGACGGTGGTGGGAGCTCGGGTGATCTCAAAGGCTCTCTCACGGCATTTCTTCCATAAACTGGGATGCACCAAGCTCAGGAAGGACAGTACCATTTATTGAAGGATAGAGAGGAGGCTCTCAAGAGATGTGAGCCGTTAAGCCATAAAAATTAGACAAAACTTCAAGCCAGGTTGGCAAGAAGCATTGTAATGCCAGTGGGAAAAAGAAAGAGTCAAAGCTGAATTTATTGAGCCAAGAGCTGAAGGAAAAGCGACGAGAACATTTACCTTTGTGAAGGCAAAGAAACCGTGGGAAAGCAATAGCAGGGGTTGGAAGAGCAGGAGTAATTTTACAGGGGGAAGTCAGCGTGTGAGCTGCATTCAGCGTGCCCGTTAAAACCCCCCAAACCACAGGATTTCCTTCGAAAACTGGCAGCGGGAATAGAGTTTTCCAAACCGTGGCTTGTCTAAAGCAAGGCAGCAACGCGGGAATCGGAATGTTAGAAAAATACTAATTCTGACTGAACTCGCACATACGTGCCTATTGAAGTATGAAGGATTACCCTTGGGGGAAGCCAGTTACCTGCAGGATTTCAAAGAAGAATGGATTGAGTCCTGCAGAGAATAAATAGTATTTTCTGGGTTTTGGATGACATACTAATACCTGGGAGGAATTCAGACGAGTATTTACAAAACCTTGAGGAAATTCCAACACGTAAGCTGTGCTTTAACACGAACAAAAATAAGGTGGGTGTGCATTGTTTAGGGGATTTTTTTGTCTCCTTAGAACCAAGTTCCTTGCCAGAGTTTCAGGAATAAAGGCTTTAAAACAGAAGAGGAAAGCTATGGAGTATGCATAAGTACCTCAGTGTTGCAGTTTCTGGTGGTTTTATCCGTGTTATGTATCTCTTATGGAAGTTCCAATTTATCATTGCTAATTAGGTTGATGTGTTTCCTGATACAGGAAACATAAAATAGATGTGGACGAAGAATTAAAATAGGATTTTGGGGGGAAGATAAGAGAAAAATCCAAGAGCTCTAACCTATCGACACCCTTTAATTTGAGGTTATCCGTGATGACTTTAAACTGTAATTTTCCGAAGGAAAATGGGCTGTTGCTTTGTAAGACTGTAGAAGCAATAAGTTCCCAGTCATTTGTCTTTTAGTTCATTATCAAAACCTGGAGCTATGTCTAAAATTTTTTAAGAGACTTGCAGTCTCATTTAGAAATCAATAAATTTGGGGAGTGTCACTGATAAAAAAAGAGGGCTGCCTAATTTCCGTGGGTTTGGAGTCAGGCAGTGCTGGGGGCTCGTTCTTTTTATTGGCAGTTTGCTACCGTAAAGTTCCTTGTAGACCATCAGAAACGTGCCAGTCGTGTCCCCCCTGCCAGTCACCAACAAATTCGGCTGGAAACGGAGAAGAAAAGGCAGGGTGTTGAAGAGGATGACTTTTTGTGTGGTTTTGGAACAGCCACATCCCAGGAGCTGTTCAAACTCCGGTGCTTCCCAGAGCTGCGTTACCTGGGCGGGAGAGGCTGTTTTTCCACGAGGCACTTTTAGTAGCAGCATAAAGGAGCGTGTGAAACTCTTGGCTGGCAGAATTACACAGGTAGCCTCGGGGACAAGTGAAAAAGGATTGTAAGAAGTTATTCTTGGTGGCAAGCTTTGGCCAAGGCATCTGAGCCCTCTGTAGCCTGCAGGGATAAGGGGAGGAGATGTTTACCAGCGCCTTCGGACTGCTCATCTTCCACGTGGTTGCGTGGACTCGCAGCAGACTCCTCTGCCAGCAGCGTTTCTTATAGAGAACTTTCCTGAAAACCATCTCCCGGGGGGTGCGAGGGCCCCAGGGGTACTCATGGGCTTTTCTACCTTGGCTCCATCCAAGTCGGGGCGGAGAGAGGCAGTTTGGTTACATCCATTTGCTCCCCAGACTCGAGAGAAAAGGGGTCCTGCGTATTTTAGTACAATCTTGTGGCCTGCGCGTTCAGCGTGGTAACAGGGAAGAAAAGAAAATATTATTGTCCTCAGTTAATTGCTTCTTTGTGGCAGAATGCACTTCAAAGACACTTTAGTCTCAAGTGCGTTTTAGCGGAGAAAAACCCGTACTACTGATTTTAAAACCCCCTGTTTCCAGCCAGCCAGACGAATGAGTTCCATATCATAGAATATTCTCCACCGAGCATCTCCACGTGCGAAAGTAGAATGCGAAATTAGTTTGGGGTTTGATTGGGGGTTTTGTTTTGTTTTGTTTTGTTTTGTTTTGTTTTTTTAAAGCACTGTTTTAATGAGGTGTTTAGTTTAGCACATTTGGCTCCTCCAAATTACCTCAAGGGGATTCATATGTTAACGAACTACACAGCTGTTGTTTGTGAAACCAGCCCAGCACAAGCAGAGCATGTTGTGCAAAGATTTAAATGCTCTGTTGGAGAGGTCACTGCACTCCTTTGTCTGCTGTCAGTTATTAATAATGAGCCTACTACTTAATTTTAAACACCGAGTTCATTTCTTTCTCAGCATCAAATACGTTGCAGGTTGGTTTGATTTGGTTATTTTATGCTGGGGTCGAGGTAGGAAAGTTGCGATCGAATGCTGACCTGGTTTTGTGCAATGGATGGAACATTTTGGGGTGGGCGGGATTAGGCAATTGAAGTTTCAGGCTTTGGAGGTGGCCTGAAGAGGCTGTATTGAGCAGAGATAACGTTTGCAATGATAATTGTTTTGTAAACATGCCCTGATATGCTTCAAAAGCTTTAATTCTGATTTCCTTAAATTAGGCAGGCTTTGCTCCTGGCAAGCAATAAACTGTTTTCATTTTAGAGATGTCACTTTACATTTAAGGAAATTAATAACTAGGAAAGAAAAAAAAAAATCTGTTTGGCAAATAAGGGCAAAGAAACTGCTTCTACAATTCAAGTATCCAGTTAAAATCAACAGAACTCTTCACTGAGCAAAACCCTTGGTTCTTCAGGGCCGGAGAGACAGAAGGGATATGCTAAAATGCAAATCCCGCTTTCAGCATCTCGTGGGATGCACCGGAGCCTGCCCGGCCACCGCAGCTGCCCCACAGCCCTGGACAACCCCCTGGGTCCCAGGTTGTCCAGAAGACCCGGGCTGGGCACCGCTGCTTCACAAGCCCCTCACCCGCGACAACGTTTCGTATCGTTCTGACTCGCAGATCGTTTAATCATTTCCGTATTTGTGTTTGATTTCCTTCGTGTGCTTTATTACTGAAATAAATTCCATGATTAATCATTAACATCGGAGCAACCTCTGCTGGCTGCTGGGGCGGGAGCTCCTTTCTCAGCAGCACAGCACGTTACAGGATTTGATTTCCATGTATGTGCTGCTCCATCCACGCTTTTCCCCCCCCCCCTCTCTCAGACGCATTAGTATCTAAGTATAAGAAATGATATTTTGCCTGGAATTTAGGTAGAATATAAAATAGATGCGCAACTGGAGCTTTGCCAATTTGAAGCATTCCGTATCGACACCACGCTACGGAGAACCGGGGCTTCTGTCAAAGCAAATGCAAACGTGGAGCGACTTTCTTGAAGACAAAGCTAGAATTTCATCCCTCCTCCATAATATGGTTCTGAAAACATAATTAAGCTCAGACCACCAACGAATAAAGCCTTCGCCTCGCTGAAGACAGAGGTTGCCATTCATTGTCGAGGTTGTGTTTGGGTTTTTTTAAAATCATGTTCTCAGAAAGATTTGGTGTTCCTAGAAGAGCCCTTCTAAAAAGAGAACAATCCGTGGTGGGGGAAAATACAACCATGTCCTTGTATTGCTGTGTTACCTATGGGAAACTGAGGCGCAGAGTGTCCCCGAGACCCAGCTCTCCCAGGTTATTTAGCTTGGGGATACCACTGGGGAGCAGTGCAGGCTCCCTGCCGTTCAGCGCACAGGTTTTGAGATTGCGGGACGCTTTCCATCCCGTGCCAGTGCAACCACCTGAGAAGGATTGTAGGGATAAATTAGCCGTTCGTTAGCACAGGCTATCGAAAACCATCCGTGCTCGACCTTTTTACTTCAGCAGGTGAGCTGGGTGCAAACCGATCAACCGCATTGCTGAAACGATATTTGTCCTTTCCAGTTTGCGAGCCCCGCTTCTGAACCCTCGTCACATCAGGACATATGGGGAGCAGTGGGGGATCTTTACTTTATTATTTATTGCTGTCTCTGTGTAACAGAATTATACCAAATGCAGCATGCAGGCTGTTATTTAGACGTTACGAGTATTCGGTGTACAGATATTTGTGAGATAGTGGATAAGAGGCCGTTCCCTTGCTCAGCATGGAGCTAGAATGCCTGCCAACTGGGAATGAAGTCACCTTCCACTTCAGGCTCTTCTATCAAAAAAAGGCTGAGTTTTCCTGTGGATCTAGATTTGCCCAGTATGTTCCCTAGGAAATGGTTGAGAAACCCAACATTTCTGGAAGGTGGGGAGCTTGGAAGTATATTTACACCCCCGTCCCCATCCTTCATTCGTTTTCAGCTGATGATGTCTCTCTCCTAGGATGTGACATGCCTTTCCGTAGGGAGCTGGGAGTGGTCATGGGTCAGTAGAAACCACCGATCCTTTCAGGACCTCCAAATACTTCACCTTATTCATTTACAGATTCCCCAAGTATAGAGGCTCAGGAGTGGTGGATGGCATGTGGGTACTGGTGGTTCACTGATACTCCTTAAAGGAGAAGCCCCTAGCCAAGAGAGGAGGATTTCCTATGAATATTTAAGTAAGAAAATTAGAGGTTCTTTCAATAAGTAGTGACAATTTTCTAGATGCTTCTACTGACAACGCTCCCAAAAAGCTGGCGACATCTGAAGACGTAACAAGTCCTGTAGAAAGGAACTTTGTCAAGTCCTTCAGCAGAGAACATACCCAGCGATAAAGGTGCGGAGTCATCTCGCTTGTGGCTGTTTCAGGCAGCAGCTCACATCCACAAACGTTTTCCCATTTATATAAACAAGCACCGACTTTCTGAGCCAGTTGTTAGACCCTCGTACTTAAATACTTTTAGCTCACTGATGCAGGGTGTCATTTCTGACAACAGCCCTGCTCTTTTCCTCTATCAAAATGCACTTATTGTGCAGTAATTTAATGACGTAGCTCTTCCTTTTTATGAGCTCTGAAAATATCTCATTAAGAGTTTCACAAATTACCACAATAACTTATGCTGACACGCTCGTTTGTTCTCATCTCCCAATAAATCTGGTTGACAACTTGAATAGAATGAAGCCGGGATTTCCCAGCCTTGTGATTCAGCATCGAGCTTCACTCAAACACCTCGATGTTATCTCGAACGTCTGATTAAGCCGAGGTGTGAGATGTCCCTTCAGACGAGCTCGAGTGCGAGCTGTGCGTGCTGCGTGGCGCGAACATGGGGAAACTGTTGAGATCTTGTGGGGTTTTTTTTTCCTTCTCTCTCTCAGATCTACTATTTCAGCACTCTTCGCCATCTGGTGAAACACTTCAGCGAAGAAGACAGTCTTGCGATGTCTAATTTTGCCATGGTTTTGGAACATTATTTTAATGATCTTGGTGTCATTTAAGTATGATTACTTGTCCTCCAAGGCTTTTCCTCTTTACACTTAAACAGTATTGGAGCGTCGCCAGCTACACTTTGAATGAAATGGCACAAAATACTACGTTTTGATCATAAAAGCTTAAAAGCAACATTTACAATTAGGGAACATAGCTGGCACTTTGCATTCTGGTAGGTTTTTTGTTTTGATCTTATTGTAGTAGTAGATAAATAAAATTAATTAAGCAAGCATAATTACCGGTTAAATTTTACAAAATACCGAAGAAATGGAAGGCCTAATTCAAAGGGGCGGTAATGGTGTAAATAATTAAGTCAAATTGTTTTCATTTTCGTGCCGCATATTGTTTCCTCCAGCCTGCAATGGTACAAGGCAAAGTAGACGCAGCGCTAGAACTAGACAAATAATAGATAAATTTATTCATAAACACTTTGTGGATTGTAATTAGAAGTTCACTGCAGCAGCCTTCACTAGTCTTTAGTTTTTTCTCAAGTTTCTGTAAATATTTGCCTGAATAAATCTTTGCTTTGAAGAATGCAGGCAGAAGCAGAATACACCACAGAAGTGTCGCGAAACTGTCTTTGTTTCTTGGCTCGAATGGCCACCAGGTCCCCAGCAGTGTCCATGCCAAGGTCCCCAGACCAGTCTGCAGTATGTCTGGAGGGGGTTGGAATGGTTTGTGGAGTCAGTGTGAGATGAGGTTCCCTTCGTTCATTGCAAATGCCCTAAATAGAGCTTTTCCGACCGGGAGGTACAAATTACCTGTTAGATGCTGCCAATAAACCCACGCAACCTCAGCGCTCCGACAGTGATTTCTGCTGGAAGATGGAGCCTGGCAAACGAAGTGATTGTGCAGGGCGAATACCGCGCTGAGTGCGAGAGGAGAACGCGATCGCTTCGGTTCAGTCCTGGCGTGCTTTTCTTCAGTGAACTCGTTTTGGTGCAGAGCGGCGATAACGCAGGGAGGCTGCGAGCTCAGGAGGTCCTTGGGGGTCGGCGCTTGCCACGGCAAGGATTAAAACGCCGGGTGAGGGGACTGAGAGGAGCTTTCAAAGCAAATGCCACCTCGGCAGCTCCGGGGCTGAAACCTACTCGTGTAACTAACCTACCTCTTGGCTTATTTTGAGGACGGTACACGTTAATTAAGATTATAGTTCTGAAAATCTAGGGATATAGAAGCAGGGGGAACCCACTGAATAAATCTGCCGTTCAACACGTTCTCAATGCATTCGCATTTCATGAAATCAGAGATAACGTTAGGATTACCTGTACTTCCTCAGGTTAGAGGGACCTTATTCTGCCCCGATGCATCCATCTAGATCCTATTAGTGTTCCTAAGCCGTAACACGAGCGGCAGGAGAGATTGCAGCGCTGCTTGCAGCTCTCGCCCACAGTTAGCCTGCGCGATCCCTCCGTCATCTCGGGAGCGGGGTGGCGTGGACCTCCTCAAGCAGCAGGCTGTGCGAACCATTAACTGGAAACCTCTGGCTGGGGGTCAAAACGACGGGGTCGTGCTAATTCATTGCGTGTTCTTCCAGCAGCTGGAGGGAAAGCTGCAAATTAACGTGGGGCTTTCCATCACCTCTCACCGCAGCGGAGCACGGCTTCTGCATAGCACTACTGGCCTCTGCTGCCGGCGTGGGAGAGGAGGCGAGGAGCGAGCCTGTGCAGGGGCTCACAACGTTTCTGCTTCTCCAGAGGCCCTCGTGATCCCTTGCATATGAGCTGGAGGAAAAGCAATCTTTCATCTTTACCTTATTTTCATGCTTACAAATAAAGGTCAAGGCTCCCGTGCTGTAGTCAGCGCCGTATGAGCTTTAAACAACCGCCCCGAAATGTGGTTGTAATTAGTTTCCTTTCAATCTTGATGTGAACAGTGATCTTAAAATGCCAGGACTGTAGCAGCGCATATGATTAACAAGCGCACAGAAAGGCAGTCTATGGGAAAATATGGATAGAAACGAACAAAATGCAAATGTTGCACTGTTTTAAATTTTATTATCCTCCCAGTTCTTCATAAAATACTGTAGACGTCGTTTGATTATATTTTTAGTCTAGGGAATTAATTTTTAACTAGGGAACTCGTTTCTGTCTTATGATTACTCTTCTCCACAATGGCCTGTAGGTCTGAACTAAAAAATCACAGTTTTAATTGAGCTAATGATGCCCAGAACTCAAATTAATCTCACTTATGTGTGTGTCATGCCATGCAATATGTGCTATAGCTGCAGGCAACGTGTGCGTCTTTTCATATCAATGATTCCTCCAGGAGACCGAGGGTGTAAATCCTGGCCGGGGGTAAGACTGCATCCCGCTATTGTCACCGCCGGGGAGACTCCTTGGAGGTGGCTGGTGTCAGTGCAACCAGTGGAAGGGAAGGAAAAACAACAAAACCAGTGATATTTCATGATCGCTTCCCTGCTTTCACCCCAGTTTTTTCAAGGGCATGACTGTGACTTACGGAAGAGCCCCAGGAGACAGTGAAGGTGAGCACTGAGCGCTGTGTCCCGGGGCCAGCTCCCACCTGCACCCACAGGCACGTAGGGACCGCTCAGTTCCCTTCTCCCCGAGAGAGGACAGCAGGGCTGCTCCTCCGCTTGTAGCAGAAGAGGCAGGAAGGGGAGAGAAAAAGAAAAAAATATCACAGGGACCATTTTGCTTGTGAAACAGGCTGTATTTTCTGTCTGAGAAAACAGTATGTTTTTCCCCCGACTGCCAAAACAATTCACTTTATCAAGACACAAGTCTTTAAAAAAACAAAAAATCAGAGAAAGAATAGAACTAGAAGGCTGTGGTAGAGACACAGAAAGTTTATTTCTGCCCTGAGCTCAACTGGAGAAGTATGTATGGAGAGGGAACGTGGTTTAACACTCTGCAGGTAGCTGGTGCTTGCATGCCCTGCGCGGCTCCCTCGTCCTACAGCAGCCTGACCCAGGCACACGCAGGGATCTTAACCCCGACACCATCCTCTGAGCCAAAACTGCATGCCAGGACCTACCCAGAAATTACTTCTTCTCCAAATGATTTGAACTTACTTACCAGCTTTAGAAGAGCATCATATCTTGGTGCAGCTGGGACAGTGTCCTTGCTTAGAGTATGTGGTACCCAGCACGCGGAGAGCCCGGCTCTGCTCCGTTGTCTAATCCTGTACCCACCATCCCGCTCCCTTGGGCTTTCCCTCTCCACGCTGAAATTCACTTAAGCTGGAGTGGTGAAGCTCCGGTTGGTTGTTGTCAAAAAGTTTCAGTTTTGTGATGGAAGATGTGACCTTTCTTGCCAGCAAGAGTCTATTCTGATTGACTAGTAAACACGAGGTAAAGTGTGGGAGCACGCCAGCGTTAACTTGATGCTGCCCCAGGCTCTGTGCATCAAATAGTTTCGCTTTATTTTGAACATCCTGCTAATGAGAAAAATATTCTAATCAAAGAAACGTGTTTCCTTCAATTTTTTTCAGAGTGTTATTTGCAGCTTCAGAATAGCATCCTCAATTATGTCTGGTTTATTCCTAAACTAGGGGAAAAAAGCTTCATAAAATTATTCAGTAGGCCTCTTAGCAACTGTTAAGCAACATTCAGTATTAATTATGTAATCACCTTTTTATTATTTTTCATCACGTAAGAAAAGAATAGCGCGCTTGTTGAAAGGATTTCTTTTCACAAAACACCTTCACGCCACAGACCAAGCTCTCGAAGCGAGTGCAAGGTCTGACGCCTTTGCCCAGGCAGAGGCAGAAACCCTTTCTTAAAACCTACTGGAGAGCCTGATGTAACTGGGAGCAAGCAGCAGCATTTCTTTTCAGTAAAAGGCTTGTAAAGGATCTCACCGAGACTGAGCACAAGAGATGTGCAAGTGCTGCTGAGACAGCAACAAGTGGGGTGTCCTCAGCGCTCAGCAGCTTCTCCGGGTGGATGTGACCTCTCCTCGGGGCCTTTCTTTGGTTTCGTTTCACCCAAAGCAAGCACCACCTACCCTTTGGATGAGGATTTGTTCATCTCAGCTCTCCTCAGCTGCTGGGAGAAGCCTCCCACCCCGCTGTCACGTTGCATTTCGGGGAAACCAGCCGTGCTGGGGCTTCCCCTCCCGGTGCTCCCGGCCCCACGTCCCCATGGAGGCACCAGCCCACGCTCAGCTCACCGGCAAGAAACTGCTGATGGCTGATGCAAGATCCCAGCCCATCACCATGTCTCCAGGAGACTGCCCGAGGCAAGAAGGCTCCTGAGGTTTCCTGAAGGAGAGCGAACAACGTCAGCACAAAACACAGCACTGCCGGCTGCTCTCAGAGGGAGTCACTGAGCGACTGGGGGGCTCACGCGAAATGGTCCCATTTCCCGAATTTCCCATGAGCCAGGCTGAATCCATTCCTCAGATATAACATATTCGAACAGTATTGGCTAAGATGGCACAGCCCAAAGTGAACTTAACCATTAGCGTTTTCTTCTTTTGCAAATATACTTTTTTTTGTCCACAGCTCCTTTTGGGCCATGTACTGATACCTGCATGAGCGTGCAGGGAGGTTGGATGCATTTCAGCCATGAAACAGGCACACTTTTTCCTTGGGGCCACCTTCCAATCACCAGCATCATTGCTGGCATTCATTGCTGTTTTCATTAAATGCATCTGGACAGATGTTGCGAGCTGCTGAGCAGCAAAAGGCTGAATGAGAAGAATCTTGAAAATTCCTCAGCAAGGGACAGGAAGGCAAAAGACCACAGATCCTGTGAATTACCACCATCACACAGAGTTACATTTTGACACCTCTAACTTTCTTTTCAGAATCCTGCAAATTGGTGGTTGTCTTCTTGTTCTTTTGTTTAGCTCTTCATCTATGCACTTACCTCTACTGCTGCATGTAGGTGGGGTACAGAAAGTCATTTGGCAGCTTGGCCAATCTCTCCAGCTCCATCACCAGAAAAAGGGTGGTCTTCAAGTCCATATGCAAATCTCTTCATTCTTACCAGCCAGGCCTTATGCCAACCTTCACTAGCATCAGTGAAGCCCTCCTTGACACCCAGAACGAGGTTCACTCATCCTAATTTCTGCTAGGAAAGATTGTACCAAAACACGTCATGGTTCTGTAGCTGTCCAAGACCAGCCCCATGGGTTGGAAGTTCTCATTTAGGCCAGGATTGATGCTTATAAAAATCCTTCTATGGCAAAGCCTGCTCCACAGCTGCCTGGCTTCTACTTAATTACTTGATTTACTTACTTCATGAATGTGCACTTCTTCCCTAAAGTTTTTTTTAGAAGTATTACCATGAAATAGTTCCTTCAAGAGCAATAAAGAAGTCTCAATATTTTTAAGTGTATCCAAAAGACTTTGCCACACTGTAAAATATAGGTGCCTTCAGGGATAAGCTTCTTGCTACCTAAAATAGTTCCTCTCTATACATAAATACAGAGTCCTGACACTCTCTACTGTGTAGTTCACAATTTAACTCATATAAAAACTCTTTACAGCAGTTCCATCAACTATCATTTAACAGAACTTCTGTACCAAGTATACCAAGATGTGATTAGTCCCTTGTTAAAGTCATGAGTTACGTAAAAATAAATATCAACCAACTGGTCAAACTACTAATGGCTGGGATGAAAATGCTGGGAAAGAGGAGCTGAGGACAGTCGTAACCGTCAACCAGCCGAGTACCAGGTACACGGCAGGAAATTTTCAGATTTACATTGGATGGTGTCCCTTGGTGAGCTCACGTCCATCTGTCAGCTTCACTTGGGACCAGGCTCGCTGATTCGAACTGATAGCAAGTATCTGAGTCAAATAAGTGAATATTTTTGCTAAATGTTGTCTGTCACATCATGTTACTCCACTTTGGTTTCTTCACCATATGTACTTACATGATGTGGTGTAACATAGCATGATGCAGCGTAAATGATTTAATGTGACATGACAGGAAAACATTGCTACAGCTTTCGGAATAAACACCTGCTTTTAGCAGTTACTTTATCTGCTGGAAGGAGTTTTTTAAAACATGTAACCTGGGCTCTGCTAAAGTACATTGCACTTTGCTGTTTGTACATGTCTAATGCTTTCTATAACACCTACTTTGCTCATTTTCGTTTCTTCCAGAAGCGGTGTTCCCTTATAGAGTTGGGGTTTTTTTGTGTTTTTTTCTTTTCATTAGAAGGAAAAAATTGTCTTGTAGAAGTTGGGAGGAAAAGGAACTAATCTAAACCATGAATGGAGACACTTACAGAAAAAGTTCTTATTATGGAATGAAAATGCCAGCTCTGATAAAGGCACTTATTTACCCACAGGTAATAATCGTAACAGGAACAAAGTTTAGAAGACTTGGTTTTCCTTCGAAAACTTTAGCAGAATGTTATATGTGAAAACTGGGTAAAAAATCATCTGTCCTTGGAGAAATACAGGCACAGATAGGGCAAACATTTAACTGTTGATTTTGTGTTTGCAGATGTAGGTTTTCAATAAGAAAAGCCAAGGTTTGGGTGAGCCTTCCTAGGATTGTGGTTCATTATCCTTGACCCAACTGACAGAAATATTAGCAGTGGGAAATAAAACTGCTGGTATAGTTATTTAAAAAATGAATTAGTTTATTCATATTGAATATATTCTTTCAAAAAATCCTTCCATCTGTGTGTATACGTGTGAAAGCTAATTAAATTGGCAGCCCTAGCTCTGTACTTCTTATTTGGAGGACCTTCGTCTCCAGCTAGAAGGGCTTCGTCCTCCAGGTCCTCATTACAGAAGTGGTTTTTTCCTCAAGCAGAGGGAAGGGGAACGAAACACAAGTGACCTTCAGCTGATCAGATCAGAGATGGATTTCAAAAAAATAAATACATTTGGCTCACCACGCTCTCTTCAAAAGAAATAAAACTGTTCCCATGAACCCGGAGATGGGAGGCTTTGCAAGCTGGAGCTCGCAGGGCCGTTTGGCGTGTGGGGTTTTGTACACTTGGCACCTTTTGAAGACCAGCCTACAACTGTCACTGGGAGCCCGTGAGATCTCCACCAGCCGACCTTCCTGTCACCTCCATACGTGCAGCGCAACCCTCGCGTGAAATTTCAAAGAGGCGTCACGGATGCAGGGCTGGGGTTGTGCCCAGTGAGGAGGAAGAAGCTTTTCAGTGCTGCAGGGAGCGGGGAAACAGACGGGTGGTGGCACATTGATGTCCTCTCGCGGCGGTACCAGCAGCCTGGTGGCCTTGGGGACCCTTGGGGACACTGGTGGCTGCAGCAAGCTCCAGCAGAGTGGCCGGAGCGCCGGGCTCCTGACCGGGAAGGGGAGTTATAGGGAATTGCAGGTTTGATAGCATGGAGAGCCAAATCCTGCCTTTATTCCAAATGCAAAGCACCATTTGACCTTCAGTTAAAACTGAACCCTCAGAGGGATTGGGCAAAGCAGATTTTAATTTATAATAAAAGTATGGACACCGTCGCCTGTATTTTTACAAAGGCCCCGAAGAGCTCCCTTGCTTTGCGAGCCCCGCAAGTTGGCAATGTATTTTAATGTATTTATTTGATTGTGCATTCATTCTTTCATTCATTCATCTATTCAGTCATTCATTCAGACACTTGTTCATTCATCCCTGTCCTTTTGCAGGAAGAGAACATAAGCCAGCAGTGGCATACTTCTCCGCTGTCCTGATTTACAGCGACGTCTCTGAGTTTGTATTAATAAATCTCTGTGGCCTTCTTCAATCCAGCATTATCCCTCATTAGTGACTGGGATTTAAAAAAAGGATTAAAAATAATATCTGATGATAGATAGATAGATAGATAGATAGATAGATAGATAGATAGATAGGCATATTGGTAGCAGGGCTTTGATTAAATTGCTGGGTGGGTGGTGTTGGGGGCTTTATTTTTTTAAGATCTCTCGTATTCACAGCTCTCTAGGTCTTGCAATTATTTTCACTGACAATCCCTGACTTTTTATTAACTGGCCCAATAATTTTGCTCTCGGTACTGCATGACAAGGTCCCCATTGCCCTCCCAGTGCCTGCCCAGCGGCTGTTGATGTAGAGGGGAGCTCCAGTGAGCCCGGCTCTCCCATCTGCCTTCGTCACCTCTGTGGAACCTTTTTGGGGTTTTCTGACAATATTTGTTTAAAAATAACCTCTCTGGAGGGGCCATCCCTGCTCTGGTTGCTGGCAGGTAGCGACTGTGTGGGCTGTATCTCAAGTTGTCTCACCATTGCTGTGCATCTCAGCCCAAACCTGCTTCTGAGTATGCCTTAAATATGGGAATATCTACTCTGAAGAGGACTGAAATGAAGAGGAACTGCTCTTCGAGACTCCCAGGTCTCTGAAATACTTTTAATTAATCTTGCAGGCAACTACCACCATAATTGTGTCCCTAAAGTGTTAACCTTGAAAAATACTTGACAGTGTACTAACATCGCAGAAACTTGTTATCCCAGGGAATATAATAAATCCATAAATATTCTGGCTTCTCTCAAAAGTCCCAGAATAATTCTTTATTGTTAGTCTTTTTTTTTTTTTTTCCCCTTAGTTATCTTTTTGACCCAGTGGCAGGAGATGTGGGAGAGAAAGAGGATATTTTTTAAAAAACAAGACAGTTTGGAAGAAAAGATAGTTGTATATGGTACATATATAAAACTTTGTAGTTTTTGTGAAAAGGAGATGTGCCTTGCGTTCCTTACTCATTTGCATATCTTCAGGGCACCAGAGGACAGAGACACTGGATGGCACAACCTGTCATCTGCAATCGGGTCAGAACTAGTCCCTGGTAAACAAAAAAGACGACGCTGCAATTCACGTAACGCAGAGCCGTGGTTGGCCTCTAGTTGCAAGTGTTTCTTCTGAAATGAACTCCTGCTCAAAAAGAATTGTGATGCCCTATAGGCTGGCAGTGTCCATAAGTGCCGTGTCTGCTTTGGCTGAGAAAACGAGAAACTCCAAATGAGTGTATTCCTCTGACATCAGCGGCCTTATTAAAGTCACCGAAATCCTGAATAACTGGATGGCTTTAATTAAAGTTATTAAAATTTCTTCTGGTGGTTAGTCCTTACGAGCTCGGAAGCTCTGTCAAATGTGACAGTCTGGCATCAGCTGGTGTTGATAACGGAGAGAGTTCTCTTCCAGGCCTGTCTGCTGTTCTTACTGTGCTGCCGTTTGGAATCGTCAGGAAAAAATAATCATAAGCTTAAAAAAGCTAAAGCAGACAGGCTGTTTCAGATTATTTCAGTGTGTGTGTTTGCTGCAACCACCGAATGTTCCTGTTAAAATCATAGTCTGGTTTCCCCCTGAAAATCAGGTTATAAACAGAAGGATTAGACACAGACAGGCCAAGGCAGAGAGTTTAGATCTGGGTTCAAATGTGCACTGGAAATTGTGGAAACGCTTCAGTTTTGAGGCCTGCTCTGTTTTAATAATAATATTTTTCCTAAACACATGTATTCTTCATGTATTTCTGTGTCAGGGATTAACTACGTAGTTTAGTAGAAAACAGAAAAGGACATCATTATTTTACAATTTAATTTAGAGGAATTTGAAGGCTGGGATCAGTAGGGAAAGCGAGCGCAGCTGCATTCCTTATAATTTTCCCATTAGAATATACTAATTTCCACACTGCTGCTCCCTTATTTTTGGTGCGTCTGTAGGTATTATTCTCATATTTGAATCCAGCAGCCCAGAAAGCTTGCAAAAGCGTGAGCCTGTTTGTCGCTAAAGGAACACTTCCTCGCGTCCTTCAGACGTGCCTCCGGCTTTCCTTTGCTAATCTTCGTAGAAAATGGTAAAACCGTGTTGCTAAAACGACATTATCACACGTTGCCAAACGTGTCATTTGTATTCCAGAAAAGAAACTTGCTATATCGTGTACTTGTAGAACTTGTCCGTCCTAGAGGTGCTTCACAATTTTGCCTCATAATAAATCTTCTGGATAGGGAACAACTTTCACCTCGGTTGGGCAAAGAGCCGGAGCCCAAAGAGGATGAGTAGTTGAGGGTGACCCCAGAATTGTGTGACACCCCAAACTTCTCGCTCAACATAGGCACTTGGCATAGCAGATAACTGAAAAACTTAAAAAAATATATAATAATAAAAAAAAAAGCTTTTTAAATATTTGGATTAGCCCTGACAAAGGTAGAAACAATACTGACAAAGGCAAGTGGACGCGCTTCCAAGGTTATAATCTGAGCTACTACCAAATATCTGGAAGCTTACAAAAGGGGTAGTTAAAAAATCTCTGCAGAAGGTCAGACAACTCTATCATAAGCTCAATGATCATCTGGTACCCTATTGTTTGATATTATCATGTAGCCAGTGGTAACTCTGCTGTCCAGTTGTCATACCCAGTGGTAGCTTTTCCAGATATTATGGCTTTGACCAAATATAAAAGCAGGAAACCCGAATACGTATATTCCCTGCCTGTCTGCCAGTTATCTGCTATAAGCTCAGAGGTCACTACCTGTTCTTTGAGGCTTTGGTGTCTGCAAATACGTTTTTAAAGCATGAGATTTGCTTCCAGAGATTAGCAGCCCCCTTCCAACCTGTTACTGGCGCTTTTTTTCCCTATTTAAATCAGCGAGCTCTACTGATAGCAATTTCATCCGCAGCACAACACCAACCATGTTGATATATTTACACCAGGAATACCCTTAGCCGAGCGATACGTTAGCCTGCATTGCCAACTCCTTTATTAGAGATTTTTTTTAATTTATTTTTTTTTTTGCACAGCGTTCTGTTTGTCCTACGTATGCCACAGCTGCCTGTTGAAGCAGCACAGCAAAAGCTTCGGGGATTTCCCAACAATAAAGTTGAAATCTCTTTCCTGGTTAGTATTCAGCAACGCTATAACATTTAGCAGACATTTGCCTTTCTCCCAGCTTTCAATAGGCTGTATTTATCAGCATGGAGTAGGAATCAACATGTATTTGCTCACATATTTCTATAAGTCAGCTGTATACTTTCTCATTATTTGCAATTCTTCCTTTAAAAAGCTTTGCTTTCTTTGTCTACAGCAAGGAAACTCTGGGTGTGTATTATGTGTGTGGTTGTGTGTGGAAAGTACTTTTTGGTGTACAATGAATGTATCAGTATTATCACAGATATTTCATTAAGAGCTAAGTGAATTCTTTATGTAACCCCTTATTTCACCCCCAGGTGTATCTGGTGTTGGCATTATAGTATTAAATACACGATCTTTTTTTTTTTTAAAAAAAGGACTGTTCTTTGTACCTATGCACTTAAAATACCAGTTTCGTACCGAAACCTAAATTCTAATACTACTGGATTCTTGAGAAAGAGAAAATATGTCCTGCAGACCTCCGTATGTGATCTAAATAGCGTGTATCAACAATAGCGTGGTCAGCAGGACAAGGGAAGTGATCCTTCCCCTGTGCTCTGCGTTGGCGAGGCCACACCTGGAGTGTTGTGTTCAGTTCTGGGCCCCTCAGTTCAGGAAAGAGATTGAAGTGCTGGAGTGGGTCCACAGAAGAGCAACAAGGCTGGTGAAGGGACTGGAACACAACACCTATGGGGAGAGGCTGAGGGAGCTGGGGTTATTTAGTCTGGAGAAGAGGAGGCTTGGAGGTGACCCCATCACTCTCTATAATGACCTGAAGGGAAGTTATAGCCAGGTGGGGACTGGTCTCTTCTCCCACGCAGTGAGCAACAGGACAAGGGGGCACGGGCTTAAGCTCTGCCAGGGGAAATTTAGGCTGGGTATTAGAAAGAAATTCTTTACAGAGAGAGTGGTCAGGCACTGGAATGGCCTGCCCAGGGAGGTGGTGGATTCACCGTCCCTGGAGGTTTTTAAACTGAGATTGGACGTGGCACTTAGTGCCATGATCTAGTAAACGGACTGGAGTTGGACCAAGGGTTGGACTTGATGATCTCTCAGGTCTTCTCCAACCCAATCGATTCTATGATTCTATGATTCTAGCTAAGCTGTGGGTGGACAACATGGCCTTCCTGAGAAGTGTGAGGACTGACCATTCTAATTCACTGAACAGGAGCTCAACCATGGTCTTCTTTGAGTGGCCAAAGGCATTTGGCCTCAGGGCCGACAGAGTTTCTATATTTTGCCAGACCTAAATGTTTCCCATCCGGTGAAGGATGCGCGTGTTTTTAAAGCCATTGGGTGAAAATGAAGGAGCCCTTTTTTTTCTGGACTGGTTCTAGGAGAATGACATTTGCTTGAGGGTTTGGAAGAGAAGAGGACAGAGCAAGACCTCGAAGGTGCTGGTACAACAAGGTGCTCCTTGCTGAGTTTATTTAGTGCAACTTCTCTCAACCAGTTGGTTGCAACTCCGAATGGTCATGAAAGGCAATTAAAAGACACAAGGCACTTAAAATCTTATTACTGCCTAAAATAACGTGTCTTAAATCCTACTCCCTGGTTCCCCTTACACTGTAATGACCCAAGGTCACACCCGCAACCTTCTGAAACAGGCATGACTACGTTACAAAACTGAGAATTGCCATCGCAGATTTGAGGGTGATTAACTTCCCCATTAAGAGAAGGGGGTCTGAAATATGTTCTACATGAAATAAAGGCCCATCAGATTGGAAAGAGTGAAAAATATCGGATTAGTCATTCCATAAATGTGCGAATTGTGCATTAAGTTGTCTTCCCTCCTTATCTTATTGACTCGTCTCACCAAAGAGTTAAAAGCACTGCTTCCATACTTTTATATAAAGCCACAAAATTAATTTTTAAATAATATACAACTCAGAAAAGCACTTTGGCACCTGTCTGGTCCCCGCTGTCTCCGATTTAATGGGCATTAACTGTCCCAACTGAGTTTCTGGAATAAAATCCATTGATCTGTGTCAGTCAGGATCTTGAAAACTGAAGACCTGAGATTTAAGAACCTGGACTGCTAATATGCATTAAAATTAGGTAGGAGCCTCTGCTGGACTCTGGTTCAGACTCTGACAACCCCAACCCCAGCTAAAATTCATCCAAGTAAACCTCAAAGTAAATTACTTGGCCTGGGCAAGATCAAAACATCTGTTATTATTGTTATTAGTGTTATTATTAAGGAATAACCCTTTCTCTCTATGCGGTGGGATATCCCTCCTGGGGCAGCCGTTTGGGATTTCTGTTTTACAGACCAAATGCAGCGAAACGGAGACGAGCTACTGAAAACTCAGATGATTCAGAGTTGAAGGGATTTATTCACCATGTTTTCCTCCTTTGCTTGTACACATGGAGCTCAGCTGAGCGATAGCTTTAAGACGACATCAAGAGTGATCTAAAAGCACCCGAGGCCAACTCCCTGAGGAGGGGAACGATCCTTTGGGGCAGTGCGTGGGGCTACAAGTAGGATGAATGGGATTAGAGGGGAAATGGAGTCGAATATTAAGAAGAAATTCTTCTCGGCAGCAAGATCAGCTAAACTAAAGCAGTCTCCCGAGGGAAGCAGTAGCAGCGGTGCCATTTGACATCTCTAACGCTAGATTTGGCAAACTGTTAGAGACACGGCGCGGAGAACAATTCTACATCTGCAGAGAGGTGGCGAGGACAGCCTCAGCAACCTCACTGCATCCCCGACCTTTCCGGCTGCGCGTGCTGCTGGGCGAGTAGCACGGCCAAGGTCCCCGCGACACCGGCACACAGTGGGTGCACAGATTTAATGAAACGCTGTAATTAAATCTAAATTCTTTTTCTTTCTTTCTTTTTTTTCCTCACATGTGAAAAATGCCCACACACCAAGCGTGGTTAAAAAAAAAAAAAAAGTATATTTGCTTAACATTTCTCAAGAAATGCTTCTCTGCTGAGGCCAGCATTATAATTAAAACTACTTAATCCAATCCCTTGAGATCTTTCCATACATTTTTCCTATCCCAAGGCAATCTGAAATATAAACTTACTCCGAGTAAATTGGTCAGAAGGAAAACTGGGATGGTTTTCCGGGTCAGATCCCAGCGGGACAGGCTGAGTCTGACTCCAACTGTGTCGGGTTCATGGCGTTACTGAAGACTGGGCTGCAAAAGAGGAGGGTTGGCCTCGCGGGGGTCACCAGCGATCTGAAGGAAGCATCTCATGCTCTGTGAGATGTCCAGAGCCTAAGGAATAGGAGAATTAAGTCTGGCCTTTAGTAAAGCCCCTTTAGTAAAGCCTTTTAATATGATCAGTCTGTTTCCCCGGTTTTCTAACTCTTAATTAGCCTTGTCCCATTGTGTTTCTGTGCTAATACAGAAATCCTAAGACAGAACTGAAGCTTTGCAGTCTTCTCTCTCCTGCCGTTGCTTACAACTTGGATAACATTTCTTAGTGGTTCTAACAATGCGATACTTTCTCCAATTCACTTCTTTTGGACTGACTTCGTTAGTGATTTCCCAACCCAGCATTTTTCTTACTGAAGTCAATAATTACATTTGCAAGTCTCGGTATCGGGCTGTAGCAAGACAAGGCTTCAAAAGCCTGAGGATGTAACTGGTAACAGTCTTACCACCCCAACCTGTGTGTCAGGAAAGCAGAAACAAAGTGCCTGAAACTCGTCTTCATGAGCCATGCACCAACCTCTATAAAAGCCTGGCTGGCTCACCAACGTTGATCTTGTGACCCAGGGAGATGAAGATGTAACTTGGTCATCTTCCAGAAGGGATGTCTTTCAGACTCTCCAGACAGACCGACTGCAAAGGAACACCACAAAGCTGCAGGAAGGTATGATTTGACGTATGGCCAGACTTGTCATGAGGTTAATGGGAGAAGTCTAAAATTCAGATAAGATTAAGGGAAGCCAAAGGCAGCAGAGAAGTACACGAGGAACTGCAGAGTGACAGTATGATTCTCCCCCTTTACTCTGCTCTTGTGAGACCTCACCTCGAATACTGCATCCAGTTCTGGTGCCCCCACCATAAGAGGGATATAGATCTATTGGAGCGTGTTCAGAGGAGGCCACAAAGATGATCCAGGGGCTGGAGCAGCTCTGCTCCAAGGACAGGCTGTGGGAGCTGGGATTGTTCAGTCTTGAAAAGAGAAGACTTTGGGGAGACCTGAGAGCTGCCTTCCAGTACCTGAAGGGATCCTACAGGGAGGCTGGGGGGGGACTTTTTACAAGAGTGTCGACTGATAGGACAAGGGGAGATGGGTTTGAGTTGAAAGAGAATAGATTTAGATTGGATCTTAGGAAGAAATTCTTCAGTCCGAGGTTGGTAAGACTCTGGAATAAATTATCCAGAGATGTTGTGGCTGCCCCCTCCCTGGAGATGTTCAAGGTCAGGATGGACGGGGCCTTGAGTAGCCTGATCTAGTTGAGAGATATCCCTGCCCATGAAAGGGAGGTTGGATTAGATGAACTCTAAGGTCCCTTCCAACCTAGGCCATTCTGTGATTCTATGATTCTGTGATTCTATGAATCTTGCAAAGAAGGCGGCCTCACCAGCAGGCATGGCCAGCAGTTGAAGATTTTCCTACTCACATCAAAACTCCCACCGTCTTCCAGTGAGACCAGGGGCAATACTTCAGTCCCAGTAAATTACATTACTTTTATTAATATTAACTCTTACAAAGTTTGGAATGCCTGAAGACCCAGTCCACACAGGTGTTTGTTTGTACGTATGAATAATAAATGTTAGATAATGTAAATTATCTATGTGCCACCAAATCCAGACAAAATGAACTGCTGAGATTTGGTACCAGCTCATGTCAGATTTGCTGATGGCAACCTCTCCATGTGCTGGAGGACTTTCTATGAGAACAGAGTTCTTCATCCAGTCCAAAAGGATTAGGACAACTGGTGGAGTAAAAAGAAATTTCCGAAAAACTTGAAAATGTCCAGAGATTTACTGCAGTGCTGGATACAAAGGAAAGTAAACAAACATGGCTTCATTACACAGCTCACTACACTCCGCAAGTGATACGCAGTCCCTGTTGCCTGGCCACATACAGTATCTCATCAGTGATTCCTGTCCAGGAAAGCCAATAAAATAAGAAGGTATGTTGCCAAGGTGAAGTTTTAAGAGTTACAATTTTAGATTTCCTATTAGGGAGAAGGTAAGATTCATGGATGATATACTGATTTATAAATATGTTGAGACAGTAAGTATTTTTGGCTTTAGGCTGGAATCAGAAAGCTTGGTGTAAAGAAAGATTTTTAAAGGGTTTGTGGTACATAGAATAAATCCAACTTATACTTTCAAAGAGCCCTCTGGCTGTATAAAAGATGATGACAGTGACAGTGAAAAAAAATTTGCTTATATCTACAATGCTCCATTATTTTCTCATTAACTTGAGTTTTAAAGGGAATCATATTAGTGCCTCCAGAGAATGAGCTATATAAACAAGAGCTACAAATTTATCTGTGCATTAAAATGAATGCTATGGTAACAGGTCTGATTGCTTTGGATGCAATTTAAAAACCTAAAGGGTGTATTATCCTGAGATAATCTCACCCTTGGGTCCTTATATATATTATATCTCATACCTCTAATCCTGTGGGACAGTGCCTAGCTAATAATAGCCCTTCTGCCTTTGTCTGGTTTGTCACTCTGCAGCTGAAACATGCTTCTTCCAACTTCAGATTACACATTAGTTAAGTAATTTTGTTTTGATCACTCTGAATCCTTAGTTTATGTCTGGAGAACGTGTCGATTTATTTCCTTGGACAGTAGGAAAAAAATGTCTTAGCGAGAGCGTAGTGCAGCATGCGGCGCTGGGTGGAACAGTGGAATTTTCATCCTTTGGGGTGTCCAAGGCTTGGCAGAGCCACAGTGGAGCCCTCTGATGCCAAGTTCTTCAGCCTTGGGGCCAGTTTTGTACCAGTGACGAATCGTCCGTGCCGTGGGTTGTCGGCGCCTCTAAGATCTCTCCAAACCCACCAGGTCATGAGCACAACTCATGGGCTGCTCAGGTTTACACTGACTTTCCAACCATCTGGGAGCAACTGGAGATGGTCTTTCATCAGGCTGTGGAGCTGTTGGGGTTTTTTTTAAATTCTTTTGAAGTCCTACGGATGTGGACTGACTGGAAAGATTAGGATGGCTTTAGCCTCTATCAATAATTTTCAGGTGCTCACAGCTATCTCGCCCAGTTATTTGACCTTCATGGGATGAGGGATCCCCCATCCATTGACTGGTAGATGGCTGTGGTGGACCAGTGCTTGGCCATGGCCACAGCACACCAGAGGAGCAGGTGAGGAGGCAGGATCCAGTTGTTTTTACTGTCGATGAAGTGGTGCCTGTGAGGCTCTCATCCCATTATCCACGAATCAACAATCTCGGAAGCTGGAGGCATTTTCCATTCTCCAGGCTTGAGCCTTTCAGTAACCATAAAGAATCTCGAATCATACAAAGGTTGAAGGAGATCAGTACATTCGCTTCATGCCTTGAATTAGTCAAGAAAGTGGCAACAGCCCATTTTCCTGTTGGTTTTTTTTGCACTCAATCACAGCTCTCCTCACACTGTTCATTGCAACACTATAATTTTCTGTTAGGCGTTTGCCACATAAGCTGAACGCGCCAGCGCTGGAGTGTGATTTACAGATGGAGACAGTGGTACCTTATTAGAAGAAAATGACCTTGCTTTTCAATGTCTAAGTCAAATTCTGCAGGTTAGCAAAGACTCCTCAAGGCCCCGGTGAGCCGTTGCCCGGCTTTTCTGTACTGTTCCTGCTATAAATTCCTTCGGAGCGTGCCTTCACCTGTCAGTTCTGTTGAGATATTTTTGGATGTTATAAACTCCTACATCTTAAAGCCAGGTGTTGAAAGAATCCCTGTTATTACCACGGCAATGTCAGTGACAATAACAACAGTTAATAAGCGATGATAGGGATGCAAGTGTCTGGTTCCTGCGTGTGGCTTGTCATTTGCAGTCAAATCTTACACTGCAAGAGGAGTTTTTGGGAGCGAATGCTGAAAAAGTGGATGTCTTCCAGGAACTGACTCTGTAAAAAAAAATGCATCCATGTTTAATTCTGCTTAATCTTCTCTAACTTAAACGTGCTCTGCTCATAAAATATGTAAGTGTAAGCCGGTGAACACGTGCACATGTCTATGAAGGACTGTTTGGTTTAAAAGGCCTGTCCCAGCCTTCATCTGGATGAGAACAGGAACTTGGCCACGTTGGCTTGGGCAGTGTTACCAAAGTCTTGTTTAGGAAGGGGATCTGTAGCTTTGACTCGCAATTCAGAGATAAATTTAAAAAAAAAGAGGTAGCTAATACACAGTTGCCACTGCACTGAACACAGTATCACATTATTGCAGTGCCTTGTTGCATTGTGTTCTATTTGTTCCCTTTTTTGTATAGGTTAAAATCAGAGACTCACTGGTATTTGTCTCAGAAAATTATTTATGGCAGTCGTTTTTGCACCTCTCATGCAAAAAATTAAAAGCAAGCATGAAAGGGAATTGCCTATCATGCCTGGGTGAGACACATCCTTGCCTTTCGCTTTATCTGCTCCCAGGCTTTGCAGGTCTGCTAAATGTCTTTTGCAGGAAATCTCTTTCCCTTATACATACTGTGTATATTTTGCCGCTTACAACATATTAAATAGCCCGTGTAAGAAGAGTACATGAATTATTGATACCGTACCGGGAGAGAAAGTAAAGGGGAACAGAGAGAATATTACATGATGTGGTAAAGCAGCCGCGTTTCCCTCAGACGCCTGGGCCAACAGCTTTGTGAGAAACCCTGGGGTTTGTTGCTCGGTGCGTATCCAGTTGATCTCAGGTGCTTTCTCACTCACTGTGCTTATCTCTTCCAGTTTTTTAGGCTTTGAGTATAAGCTGATACAAAAGCTTCAACAAATTATTTAAGTGAGAAGTGCAGCTCCGTCTTCAAATGGGAGATTCCTTGCCTGTTGTAAATCCAAGAGACGGGGAGATCCAGGCCTCCCTGCTTCATTTTCACAGAATCACAGAATCACAGAATGCTGGGAGTTAGACGGGACCTCGAAAGACCATCTAGTCCAACCCCTCTGCCCAAGCAGCATCACCAAGAGCAGGTGATCTCTTTGTGGGATTCGTTGGTTGAATTGTCAGCCTTTTTTTCCCCCCATCATATTATTTCTTTAGATTGGGAAGGGAATCCTTTGTTTTCCACATCATTCTCTGTTTTCCCACGTGAGCTAATTTTCTTAGCTTTCATAAACATGAGCTCATTGCTGCAGGACTTCAGGGCTTCGTAACCAAATATTGCCTCCAGCTGACCACAGGTACATCACCAAGCACAGCACGGAGTCGAGGAAAGCAATACTTCCGTCCACTGCAAGATATGGATCTCCCACTTCCAAAATACATCTTTTTCTACCTTTTCAGTGTTTCTTTTTTTTTTTTTTTTCTAGCGCAGCAGAGGGTCAGAGCCCATTTTGTCCTACAAGCCCAGGCTTTGTGCTTTGTTTTGTGTCAACTTCGTGTTATCGGTTCTTTTCCTTTGATTGAAGTTGGACATCAAACTGAAAAATCACTCCTTCATCTATTCTAGTGTGAGCCAGGGGAAAAAAAACCTTTACACTTTTTAGGAAATAATTGGGTAACACTATAACAGGACCTCCTAAGAAAATCTCGGTAACAGGCTGTCATAGGCTTTCAAAGCAGAAAAGGGAAAATTGTTTCATCAGAGCCTTTAAACAGTTGTATCTGCAGACTTCAGGTGAACAAATTGCACGTGGGCAGCAAGGAATAAATCAAGTACTTACATAATTTTTTTTTAGTCTATATTGTTCCTGTCCCAAGCTCTACAATTTTGCATATCATTTTGAGCATTTCAAAATTTGAAGTTATTTTTATCCTGTAAGAAGTAGCTTCTACATAAAGAGTGGTTGCTAATGTATTATAAACTAGGATTAGCTTAATTAGGGACTTCACAAGAAAGTAATGACTATTTAAGCCCTGAAAACAAGCTAATTATTTTGTATCATATTGTTGCTAACGCTGTCCTCAGCTCTCTTAAGGTGAATGTTCAGAAAAGATGTGTGGCAGACATGCTAATTAACAGATTTCTTGCAATCATGTTACTGATTTTTTGTAATATATAAAAATACCTCTTTTATGCAACACTTCATATATGTGTATATATATACAGACACATTGCTACTCAGGTTATTTGACAGCATGATTCAGTGCTTTCTGTAAGATTATATCACCTAGAGTTGCAGAAGATCCAGCACTGGTTTTCCCCTCGTGCTCTGCTGAAACTTCCAGTAGTTTCAGTGTCTGTGCCACACAGTTTCATAAATTCCTTCTGTTCATATTGCTTCCTCGCAATTTGTTCGAGACAGTTAAAGAAATCCAAGTTAATAAGTTAGACGGGAGGATCTGAACTTCCAAGAGGCAAGACCCCTTCAGCAGCACCTGAAACCCTCTGGAGCATCTCTTCCAAAGCCCCCACCTGCTGTCCCACCCCTGCTCGCTGTAGCTGGAGCTCACGTTACTTACCAGGAGTTAGGAGTGGAAACACCATAAAATTACCACACGCTTCACGCAACGCAATGGAGTGTAAATTCATAGCAGTTTTCTGTAACCAATGTGTTTAAGAGCATGTGGAATATCTAGCATTTAATTCTTTTTTTATACTTTCCCCTTTTCTGTACATGATAGTTGACTTTTTGTTGAAACCACCTTTTAAATTCCTCTGTTCTTTTCGTATTGAGTATTTCTTCGCCGTCGCAGTGTCTCACGTTATCTGTGAGATTTCCCAGTCCTTCGGCATTTTGCACGTGCGTGCATATACATCGTACACATACTCCAAGATCTCACCGCTGTTATTTGCAATTAATGACTCAGTTCATCCTGGCACACAAACTCTTACAAAGTGGCGAAGAATGTTTCCTGATTAGATAGCTGATTTCCATAAAAGAGCGCTGGAACCGAAGCAGAGGAGTTCTCAGCTCGACTTTTAACTGGCACATTGGCTCTGGTTCATCCTACATTTCCCGTGGTGTCAGTCGATCTGAATCCGTGCAACCCCAGTCGAAATCCGTGCGACCCCGCCTTAAATGGAATAGTGCAAGCATGCGTATTCTTCCACAAACCAAACAGCTGACAGAAAGTGATTACATTATTATTAAGCATCTATGCACTTTCTGCAGCTAGGTATTGTCAGATCAAAATTATTAAGCCTCATCACAGAGCTGGTGCCTCGAAAAAAATTCCTCTGAATGTCCTAGATGAAGGCCCCTTCAATAAGGACTGATGGCATTTCAGCTCTGCGGCATACCTGTTCTGGCTTTTTTTCTTTCCACCTTGAATTTCCCATGGTGTCATCTTATCTAATCATTGCTTGGTAATGCTGGCTCCATAAGAAATCTTCCACAGAAAATGAGAGTTCCTACATCTGTCTCCCGCTGAAAATGCTCATGAATAATGGCACGCCACGGCACCAGTCAGTAAGAAAGCAACGAGCAGTTCCAGCTCTGTGAAAGGCAGAAGGCTCTGGAGGAAGAGAAATTCGATTCTTATTTCAATTTCGTATCAGGGCCTTCCTCAGGTCTAGATTGTCCCAAGCCCTTGGAGGAATATTAAGGGGGAAGTCACAAAGATATCTTTTTTCTTTTTCTCTCCTTAGAGCAACAGCCAGACAACAGTCGTACCTTCTGGGGCTGCTTAGGTGCAGTGACAGCCCTTTTTTCATACCCGTGAGGCACAGCTCTGAAGGCAGGAGCCCCTGAGCTCTCCTTGGGGACGTGCCTGCGAGGGAGCAGCCATGGTGAGCGTGCGTGCACGTGTGTTCACGCTCGCGTTCGTGCCAGCTCCACGCACTTGCATCCCCTTCATCTTTTCCGCTGACACGCCCGTCAGCGGAATGGCGTTGCCATTTATTCTTGGCGTAACTGGATGCTTCTTAATTTCGCGCTCAATATTTTGGTCATAAAAAAGGATCCCAGCCTTCCTTTATTACACATATAATCATCACCTTCCTCATAAACCCAGCTCAGTACGCTGGGGATCCCTGGCCAGACCACCTTGGCTGTGGACCCTCCTCAGACGCTTCTGACTGGTGAAACAATTAAATTTTTTTTAAGTCTCTTATTGACATTGTGATCCCAAGAGCGTCGGGTGAGTTAAATATTTGCTTATTATAATTGCACATTTCACAAGCTAGAAGCAATTTCTGTATTCTGTTACTGGTACAATGTTCGGCACTGTGGAACTCTCTTTAATAAGGAATCAAATTCAATCAGACTTGAGGACTATTCATGTGAATGACTACCATTACTTGATATTATCTGTAATGCAATAAACTGTTTGATATAATGCTGTTATAGTAGGGATATGCGTAACCTATTTGTTCTCCGTCATGTGAATCGACGAATGACGTGATCAGAATTAATTACATTTTAGGGTATGTCTGAATTACAGCTAATCAAAAAAAAAATCAGCTTAAATGTGTTTTTCAGGGAGGGAAAAAAAAAAAGATGCGATGCTGCGATCTCATTTGCAAAATAGCTTTTCTTACGAAGCGATGTGTGTCACCAAGAAAGTTTGTTCGCTGCCTAAATGTCTTGCATTGCAAGCTGCAGCGACGCTGGCTACAGAATGTGACCTTTCAAAGAAATATTACATGATACAAAAAATATTACACCAGCTTTCAAAATAGGGAACTGAAAAGAACTTACAAAAATAAAAGCATTTCCAAGTCAAATGTTTTATATGAAGTGTTACCCGTGGGAGCTTTTTTCATAAATACATAAATGCAGCTTTTGGGGAATGCCCATAATTGCTGTATTACATATTCCTACACTTGGCAAACTGATTCCTGAATGTGGAAAATAAATCAATTTGGGCTTTTTCAAGTGGCGGGGAGAGGCAGAAAATACGTTTGCACGTGGTCACAGTAATTACTTACGTACGGAAGTAACTTCTATGTCTTTAATAAGTTCACTGAGGATGGCTTTTTATTTTAAAGCCCAGCTGCACCCCAGGCAAGGGGCCAAACATAGCACACAAAGAAGAAAACCCGATGGGGTGCAGGTGGGATACTGAGCTGCATCTTTAGTGGATATATGGATATCTGTACATATATAGGTAGAGCTCTGTAGGGGATGCAGTGAGAGCCATCACGAGGTGAGTCAGGGAGAGAGTGGAAGCGAAGGGAACGTGGAGTGAGCACGCTGCGGTCTGATGGGAGGGGAAGAGAAAGAAAGCAAAGGAGAAAGCAGAAACAGAGGTCAAGTCCTCCAAGGAGGAGCAGGTATAGGCTGGGCAGTGCTGCAAGAGCGCCTGAATAAAGGATGGGGAACACAGCGCGCACGGAACAGGGGCAACTTGAAAGGAAATCCTCTCTTCTCATCATTCAAAAAGGTTTCATGTGTGCAGCTGTTCCAGCCCTCCAAAGAGAAGCCGCGTGAGCTGATGGATGGGGCCAGAGGGTCCCGGGCGGGAGGTCGCTTCCAGCAGCAGCTCCTGACCTGCCCATCGTGCTCCCAGCCTTCCCCTCTCCATCCCGCATCCCCGTCTGCCGACGCCTGGAGAACGCCAGGACTTTGCACCCCGCGGAGCTCGCCTGGGCTGCTCCAGCTCAGCGCCGGAGATACTGAGCCACTCATGAAAAGCATCACACTTGTATCCTCCTGACGCTGCGTCGCTCGAGGAGCTACAAATAATGTTAGTCATACGTGGCAAGTGTTTGGGGGGGTCGTGAGCTAATCCTAGTCTCTTTGAAGCAACCATAGGACTCGCCAAATGGTTTCTGACCTGTCTGGTGAAAGGCTCTTGGAGTATTTTTGTGTTTCCTCCAGTTATTCCTGCACATCTAAGACACGTGGCTCCTTTGAAATTGGTTTTCGGACAAAATTTATTGTTCTTGCTTCTCTTACTTTATCGAGTTGTCTTAGGCACATTCAAGCTAGAAATAAAAAAAAAAAAAAGAGTTTCCTCTTTTTATTGACATCTTATAGGAGTTTAAAATCCAGTGAAATAGTTTTGCTGAATTACGTCCTGCTAGACTTTGTAATAATTCTGCCCTCCTTCTTTTAAATCCTCACAGTCTTGCTAATTACCTTCCAGGTTGGTGTGGGGAGTCCTAGTGCAGATGCCAGCATTCTCTGATCATATGAAATCTTAAGGTTTCCTATTAAATCTTAAAAAAATTACAGCCAGGGTCATATATTAGTGAGAATTCTGGAAATGTTAAGAAGAAACTTTAAGAGGTACTTGGAAAATAACGATTGACAAGATGACAAAACCACACCATTCATCCTATAGTTGCTTACGGTTCTGTTTTTTACATATATATGAATTTTCCAACTCATTTATTCGCTTTACTGACATGCATAACCAAGGACATGATTTATAATCGTTTGTTATCCGCTATTAGATTAAAAAAAAGTTTAATTAATTTTTCATTAGCCACAGCTAATGATGGGCTTGTTAACCATCTTGAGGTGAAGCCAAGAGCTATTAGCTGTATTAAGGACCAGTTTGGAGAAAATTACTCCTTTTATAATCCCCAAAATGAATTACAATGTTTTTTTCCCCTTTCAGAAAACTGTTTTAAGTTATATAGCTATATTATAATCTATACGGAGGACAAGCTTTGAGGAAAATTGATCATGTAATGAAAATTATCGACCAATTTTTGCACCAATTAAAATGAGATCAAACTTCTTGAGGATTATTCTAAAGAGATAACCTTGTGAAATTAGTCACTGGGTTTTGTACTTAAAAATCAACATAATCAGTTTGTTGTATAGCAAAGGACCGAACTAGAGGGGGTGACTATTCAGAGGAACTTCTTCGCTGCCACTAGACTTCTGCCGGTTGTCTAAGCTTTTTTTACAGAAACAGAAATTAAGCTTTGAACTGAGAATTTAATTGAAAAATGCAAATTAATTGAGAAATGAGTTCGTCCTGCTCTGTGGCCCCTGCTGGTTGAGGAGGCTGAGTGTGACAGTGGTCATTGTGCCACAGTCTGTGACTCAGAGAACTTGCAAAAGAATAAGAAATATGGATGAGTAATTAACGTGTAAAAACGTGGGGGGAGAAGTGAAATTGGAATGATTTTCAGAAAGAGGGATTACATTAAAAATAAAATCAAAATTTTAAAAATAAGTGCCTAAACATAGAGTGCTGCAAGATGAATAGTCTAAAAGCTTATTTTGAATGGGTGGGAGGAACAGGCCTATTGAAATCACTGAGAAACGTGACTGCTCGGTAGCTCTAAACCCTGTGGGTTTGAACAGGAATTCAGAAACCTAAATTTTAGCCTCAATTTTAGCAAATCTTGACCAGAGTCTGCATTCAATAAAAATGTGCTTAACTTATGTAAACAGCTGTATGAGGATGAAAATGCTGTTTCAGAAAAGATTCTAAATTCCATCCCGCTCCAAACTGCAATAAATTTTCAGCGTTTCCCCACAGCACATCTGGGAAAAGCTGGGGAAGCCATTTTCTGTGGCTTCAGATGTTTTCATTAGGTTTTCTTTCATTTTTAATGTCACCATAACATACACAATATGACCCCAAAACGTTAGGAACTCGAACTGAGAGTTGCTGCAAAATTTAAATATTAAAAAACCAAAATAATTTTATTGTATGAGACCCTTTTACTCCTTTTTTTTTTTTCTCTAAATGAAATTTCAGTGAACTTGGCATGAACTTGACGCAGCGCCAAGAGCTTCCGAATGAATTTCAGCAGAAATTCAGAGCAAAGCGAGCCCCAACGCAATGACCGACGCGAGAAGGGAAGAGAGAAGAGAGCAGAATCAGCCCCCAAGGACAGACCACGTCCCCTGACATTTTCAAAGAAGATGTTTGGCCTCCAGCCGACCAACTTGGACACAACTGAGCTCATTCCTACAGCGCAGTGCTCCCCAAATAAAAAGCCTCAGCTGCTCAGCGCTTGTTCTGTGGATGTTGCGTGGGTTTGGGGTTGTCTCCAACCACCTCTGGGATTTAACTGCACGTCAGCAGTTTCATGGATGCAAATTCCACCTCCTGTTCACCCATCGCTGGGATTGTTGCTCTAATACCACCGTAAACCCAAACTGTGCTGGAGCTAGACTTGCCCACATGTACGGGGGATTCCAGATGTGCAGGATGCGGGTGGAGTGCTGAAGTCCCAACTCTGCGTGGCACCAAGGTTCTCCGTGAGCGCCGCGGAAACGTCTGTATAGGCGATGCCAAGCGGAAGAAGACCTCATCCAACCTCGGGAAATGGAAACGTGAGGACAGGCAACCTTCAGCCTGGCCCAGAAAGGAATCGTGGGTCGTAAACGTGTGCAGCAATATCTGGATGCAGGGTGACCTTCCTGTTCGCATGAATTTCTCTGTAGGAGGATGACCCGAACGAGCGCTTACGGCTTGCGGGTGTGTGCAACAAACAGCCTCTGCCTGCCCACATCCATTCGGGAGAGGCAACATTTCACTGAGAGCAGGAACACGCACTTCAAAAGCATAAAGAGAAGTGTAAGACCCTCTAAATGTCTTGCCTGAGGCAATCTGTTTCCTTTCACAGGATTGCTGGTGAAACAGGTCTACAAGGACTGTTCTTAGCACTTCCCATCAACGCTGCTGCGGAGACGAGGGCGCAGTTCTCACCCCAGATCCACGAAGAGATCCCAGAAACACTCGTGCCTGCTGCGGCCCCGTCCCGGCTCGTGGGACCACGCACCCTCCCACCCCGACCCCGGCACTTGCTGATGGAACCACGGGCTCTTCTCGCCGCGTGGTGCAAATCCTACGTTACGAAATCCCACCCCAAAATGCGCGCGTCCCTGCCAGGGTGGGAAGGAAGGTTGCAGGACCCTGGAGCACCGGGCGCGGGGTCCCCTCTGTGGGTGGGATTTCACCCACCTTGCTGCCTGCCAGGACACGGAGTTCACCCATTTGGGGAAAGCCAGTGAACGAAATCTCTATATCCTGAAAGAGGATGTTAAATCAAGCCACATATGAGGAAGAAGAAGAGCTTATATAAGTAAGCACAAAAAAAATGTATTTGTTAATATAAACCTGCTTAAGCCAACTTCACTTAACTGATGCTTCGATTTGCTACCAAAATACCCTGCTAGGCACCTTCAAATTCTACTGGAATGATTAAACACATTTCTCCACCTTCACTTTGATTTTTTTGCCTAATAAAATCAATATATATACATGTATGTTTGGTCAATACAAATATTTAGCCATTCTAAGTAACGAAGCACAAAGCTTTTGAGTAGAAAATAAATGATTTGCTCCTCCCAGCTCCCCAGTCAAGTTACTTTTACATATGTGTGACTGTGCAGCTGAAGAGGGTGCGTGGAAGGAGCAGAAATAAAGGTGCCCCAGTTACTCCAAGCCTGGCCTGTCTCACCATCTTTGTCCTTGACGTTACAGCCTTAATGCTGCTCCTTTAACTCAGGGCTTTGGCAGGAGCAGACTATTGGTAAAACTATCCAATATTAGAGTGAAGTCTTGGTGATCTATCTTATGAAAATTATAGGCTTTTATTCCTCCCGTTAGCAACAGTGGGTGTCTGTCTATCATTTGTTAATCAGTCTTTACTGGATCCTATAGTGGAAAGAAAGAAATTGCAGATTTCACAGCAAAGCAGAAATAGAGGGAAGCACGTATAGACTGAGCCTCCTGGATCTCCACTGTTCTCTCCTGGACATGGAAAGGGGATGTAGGGCACATTGTCTGAAAAAGTAGCAGATCTTTACCCTCTGGGTACCCTCTTGGGTCACTTTGTCTCAATCTCCCCTTACCTCCGTGACCCACAGCTTACACGATCCAGCCGGAGGTTTTGCATGTGCAGGCAAGTAAATTCCAATAACTCCAGAAAATCAGGGATTTGGCTTCTTAGAACAGAAACTGGGCTAAAGTTCTGGTGAAAAAAAATCCCATCTGGTTCTAGTGAAGTGATGCTCTGCCCGCGGCTGGACAGAAGCTGTGCCTGTATGCCCATTCCGGGAACATAAGGGTACTACACCGAGGCTTAGGACTTACTAGATTGTACAGATGTCGGACACGAACTAGTACAACATCCTGGGGCGAGGGGAAAATCGTTTTACGACCTATAAACCACATAAAGGAGCAAAATCGGAGACGGTTTTCGATGAAGATGGAGGAGAAAACGTGCCCTGCTAAACTGCCAGCTTGATGTGCTGCGTGTGTATTCCGAATTAGAGAACTAAATTCTAGCAGCCCTGCCAAAAGTGCAACAAAGGGATCGAAAACGTGTCCCCCAGTGGTGGTGCCCTTGCGTTTGGCACTGTCCCTCTCATCCAAGCCATTAGATATTCTGCCCAGGGCTCACACTGAGGAGCAGGGCCATGGTGTACCACATCCAGCACCTCCCAGAGCATCTCGGGCAGTGAAGGATGGGAGGAAAAACCCCAGCAGCAACACTAACGCTGATGTGGGAATTTGTCATGGTGACACTGATGGTACTGAGAGTCCTACATTGTAATGATTGGTTTACAATAAAAATTACTCCAAATGCTGGATGGGGAAAAAAAAAAGGATGGTTCAGTCCATCAAATCGCTGTCAGCTGCAAATTAGGTTGCCCATCCCTAGGCAATGGGGAACGTAATTGGCTTTGTCCATCGCCGGGTTTATTTTTATCTGTTCTGTTAAAGCCAGGCTCTTTCCTCGCTCACACTAGTACAGAGAAAAAAAGGGGTTGGTGCAGAAAGGCTCTATCACTCCTCTACACCCACAATAAATGGGGCAAGTTAGCCATGAATTTCTAAAATTAGCCAAAGATTCTTCTTTGAGGCACTGCTTCCTGCCAGAGCGAGGTTACCGTCGTGGAAGAAAGTAAGAACAGTTGTGTATTTCAGCATATGGACTTAGACTGAAACAACCCTTAAACTGCAAGTGGCCAACGCTCTAATTTAGTCCCCATGGTTACACAAGAGGGGCTGGAAACCTTCTCTTCTCTTTTCCAATCCTGTAACTACCGCAGTAACTTTAAAACCTGCTAGAATTTGCTGAAGGCAGGATGGAAATACACATACCTAACGCCTCCCTTCCCGGGGACTGATCATTTTGACACCGCCGGTTGCAAGGCAAAGTTCTTGCAATGTGATGTCTTGGTGTTCCTACAAAATGTGATAACGTAAGACGAGATGATGAAGTTGTGTGGGACTGAAATAACCACCAATAGACTTCTCTGGGAGCGTATGAGCAACTGGAAGCCATTACTACCCCCGACGTGTCAGGATATGTTGCTTTTGCTGTCGGGAACACCTGTGCTACAGACTGGAAGAGGAAGTAGTCTCCATCCCCAGCACGACATACAACTGTCAGACAGTCGGGAGTCTCTCTCCAACCCTCCTTCAAATTCAGATAGGTTGGTGTTCAGCTGTCTATAAGCTCCAAATTTTCCTATCTGTTCTCCTCCCTGTTCACAAGTTTTAAGACTGTGCCCTTCCCTGGGCAGCAGAGCTTTCTTAACCTGCTTCCCTGACGTTGCAGGGTACAGTGGAACTCTGAAAAGGAGAAAATCGACTAGAAAAATAAATATAGCTGGCTAAGTAGGAGGGGGAACAATGTCTGTCATCTTAACCTGTCATCTTAACCTGGAGAATTCAGTTCTCCACTTACTCGCCTCTCCCTTTCTCTCACTCCCAACTTTAGGGCGACTCAGCAGTCCCCTCTGTACCTGGGAAATCCTGCGAAAAGCTTGTCTAAGCCTGGCTCTGCGTGGAGGAATGAGGACACGCTCCAAGCCAAGGGAGAGGGAAGCTTTAACTAACCTGCACCCGGCACAAAAGAACCACGTCTATGAACGGCTCCTCGTAGGATTATGTTCACTAGCAAAGGCCAATAATTCAGAGTGAAGACAAGCTGGAGACCTCTGTAAGGTACAAATGGTTATAAGGAAATAACAATTCTTTATCGCCCGCCTCCTCCTGTAGGTTTGTGTCCCGTTTGCCTGGCTCCAAATGTGCCTGGATGGCAGAAATCACGCCGTGACGCTCCCTTGGCGCTGCACACCCGGGAGCTGCTGCAACCTGAAGTGTGAAGCAAAGGATGAAGAAAAAAGTTTGGAAAGATACATATAATAATGATGGAGACTTACGAAGAACTAGTGAAAGGTGGTTGTTGCTGTTGTTGTTGGTGTTATTATTATTATGCTCTGGTAGGTGAAAATCACGGAGAGGAAGAGGCTTCCTTTGGAGATACCCCCTTGCCCCCTGTCTCATCCAGAGCTGGGAGGCAGCTCTGCTGCTAACCCTGTGCCCTGATTTCTTCTCCTGGGAATAATAGAAATAAAGACACAATAGAAATAATTCTGGCACGCAAAAAGCCTCGCAGCTGACCTCCGTAAATAAAGCGTCCTGCGTTGGGGTGTCACACGTCTGAGGGCTTTGTGGCTCAGGACCGTGCCACCGTTGCGGCTGGGCTTCGGGTGGCTTTGCTGTGATAAGGCTTTCACGTGACGCCGCGTTTAGGTTGTCAGCGAAAGTCCTGCAGATTAGTGTCCCCTGAAATCTCGCTAAGCAGCTTGCCCTAAAACGCTCTTTGTGTGGATCATTTCGAAAACCGCACAAGACAAAACATTAATTATTACTATAAAAATAGATATTATTTATTTTATATAATTCTGTTTAATGTGCGCCTCTGCACTTGGGATGCGTTGCTGAGGACTTGACTGATTTTTGAAAAGGACTGAAGAAATTCAAAATGAGACCATGCTCTAAATTGCAAAATGAAAATCGGAAGCAAAAGTCTTTTACCTTTCTCTGTAATTGAATCCAGCTGGCCTGCTTCTACCCTGCCTTGCAGTCATTTACAGATATGCAAATGGTTTGAAAAAGAGCGTTGCCATTCTCATCTGCATTGCACACCGGAAAATCAGACAACGCGTGGCTTTACACAGGGTTTTTTTTTGTGTCGGTTTTGCCATTCTGCTGCTTTCATGTTCTAATCCGGTTTAACAGCACGATACGTTTCAGTCATATAGCTTTTAAAACAAAATATCAGCCTCCACCTGGACAATATTGATGGTGTCCCTTTGACTTCCCCATCTACAGGATGACTTTTCGGAACACCTTCTGTATTTAAGGCAGGAAATGGTTGCAGTTTGAGGGACTCTTCACAAGCATTTATGTAAGGTTGGCCCCAAATGGCTTCAGCGGGAAGGGATTCTCCCCAGATGACTTAAATAGCAAAAGGTAAGACTACGTTTTAAACAGCGCAATTTAACAGCCTAATAATAGTATCTTTAAAAATTAAACAAGCAGGAGAAAAAAAATTGCATTCTGCACTAAAAATCCAATGAGGTCTCCTAAGCAGTTGCTGAAAGAAGCGCCTGGTTTAGCAGCATGAGATGCACCCTTGAAACTAGGCAGGTGATTATTTGGGACCTTTGGTAGGAAGACATCAAGTATTGGATCCGGCTGGAAACTTTTCTGTTTGTAGCTTTTTGTTTGGACTCTGCCTTGCAGGGAGGGAATCCTTGGCACTCCCGCGGTGTAAATTATTATTATTATTAATCCCTATGTCAGACTGTTTCCACGTTGACGGTCACCTTGATGGGAAAGCGCAGAAGCTTGCTGGGTGGTAAAAACCCTTGCTGTAAACCTATTTTTTTGATTTATTTTTTTTTTCTAAAAGGGTTAACACAGTAAAATATAATTAGCCGTGAATTTTCATGGCCCTGATGTATATTTAGCTTGAGATATTAACGTCGCCTTGGCTGCAGCCTTTGCCATGGCACCGTATCACTTAGGGCTCTCACTTTATTCCTGGATATCGCTCAGCAAGGAAGGAAGGACAAATGAGACAACATCAGCTTGAAAATACGGTCAGAATATAACAGCTTGGTTGCTGCTGACCACCCAGAGGACAGGTGTGACACATATTTATGGGCTTGATTTTAAACCAATATCTGTTCATTTCATTTATGAGCCCCTTACATGTTTTATTTTGACAGTTCCACAGTGGTGTTCCCGCAGTCTTTTGGCCATAAACTGTTCACAGTGGGATGTGTAGCTTATTACTTGGCGTGTAGGCGCTGTGCACCCCACAAGCTGATGAACTATGTACAATTTATTCATTGGATTTTCAGCCTAGTTAAATCAACAGCTGAAAGGAAGCCTTCCTTGCACTGTTTGAAACTGCTAACGTTTAATACTATAAAAGTGGTTAGGAAATGCTGAGTGTTTTGCATTATGACGCGGTGCTGTCCTTCTGCATTGACACCCAAGACTTTTGTCGATATTCGGGAATCCCAATTCTCAGAGCTGTTTTGTAAATCTGCTTATACTGAGGTTTTTCCTAAAATTCCAATTTCTGGAAGGTGACCACCCAAGAAGCTGGTATTTCTAGCTAGCTAGCCGGTGGGAGATAGGTGGATGATACAGAAGGATAGAAAATGAATAGAAAATAAAACCTCCAAACAAGAGAACCTTGAAAAATGAAGGATGCACAAAGTCATCTAGGGATGTAGGTTTGCAGGCATGCGTTTGTGTACATACATGTACTTTCAAGATTATGATTTTAGCCAACTGCATCAGTTCAGAGCTTGGATATACAATGCTTAGTGCAGAACTTAGCGACGCGCACACCACTGACCTAGAAAACGGGTCTTTCACATTCATTTTGTTATGTCATTGTTTCTATTGGAATCTGGTTCCCCATTTGTGTTTTATTAACTTTTCCTAATGTATTTATGAGGAGATATATATATATATTAAAAAAAAAAGAGATATAGTATAGAATCACGAACAATTTGTCCCTCCACATGAACAATCACAGAGGTGTAGGGTTTGGGTGATGCTCAGGGCATCACCTAATCCATCTCTGGGCCACAGGAATTGCCCTTTGACATTCCTGACACAGACCTTCACCCACCTTTTTTACAGAATGCTTATGCCAGAGGCTCTGCAACCTCCTTAGCCAGCCTTTGCCACCCTCACCATCAGAAACATCTTCCTAATATTTGATACAAATCTTCCTAGCTACAAATTAAGACCAAGTTCTTCTTCTCTCTCTGGCGCTATTTGTGGAGAACAAAGTACTCCCTTTACTTCTTGGCATATTTTTGTATAATTCAAAAGTATTCCCGTGTTCCTCCTACTCTTCTGCATGTGAGGGATAGCTGCTACTCCATTTCTGATGCCAACTTCCATTGCCTGAGCTGGAAGGGCAGCCGCCTCCTTCCGCGGCTGCTGGGAAGGACGGGGAGCAGCGCTCCTCCAGACGCCAGCTTGGAGCTGAAGGCTGAGGAAGACACCTCGGGTACCTCAGCTGATCCTGTCTCTCACCATTTAATACTTTCAGCGTACTAAAAATAATATCTTAAGTGCCTGCTAATGTCTTTAATGCATCATGCGCTAGAAACCCAAGTACCCCAGTATTACCTGTTAGAAAAGATCCGCGAGTTTAAGACCGCGTTGCCTTTCGCCGTGTTTACAGACGTACATTGGTCCACGACTTCCATTACAGGTAACTGGAATCGGAGTGAGTCAGCTCCTCTTGAGCTTCATAGCCGAGCCCATTTAGGATGAACGATCAGCTCTGATTCATAACTAGGGGCTGCTACGAGACTTGTAGCAAATCATCAGTAGCAAAACGAACGGAGGGAGAGACTTGCAAGAGCAGAGGAGACGCCATTCTCACCATCTCTTCCATGACTGTTGAACTGCTTCTTCCCAAGAGATTAAAGTGACTGTCCCTGGTGCCTCCGGGCTGAACGATAGGGTCTGTCTCTGTGTCTTAACTCTCCTCCAAGAGGAACTGCAAGGAGCGGTGCTGATGGGGAGCTTAGGACGGCAGTAGTTAACAGTCGACGGAAAATTCTGGCACCGCTGGGCTGAACGGAAGTGTCACCACTGACATCACTAAAAGTAGGATCAAGGCTGATCTAAAAAGCAATTTAGAATATGAGCTTTTCTTTCCAAATGAGTGGTAAGTGCCTTCCTTCGCACAGAATTCAGTGCAGTAATAGTGCCTTCTATTACATTTTAAATTGATTGGCTTTATGGGCCAGTACTGGGGAATTGCCCTAGCAGCATCTCGTCGGGCTCGCGTTTCTAATTCTGGCAACTCTAAATCCAGATGCCCTGAAAATCCGTGCTCTTGCTGACAGTGCGTGCTGTAGGGTAACCTCCATTTCCCTGTGCCCAGACAAAGAAAAAGGAACCAGGACGTATGTAAGATTAGCCCACAAGGTGAGAAGAAAACTGAGGGAAGCAACCCAGAAATTGCAAAAGAAAGTGTTTACATGCAGAGTGTGTAACCTATAAAAATAAATCACAGTTATTCTGCAACAAGTGTTTCAGCTGAGAGAATTCATACACTATTTTTGCCCTATTTTTTTTTTTATGGTAGCATGAGGGAGTTATCATCTGAAGGTCTGTGTCCTGCCACTGGGGCCTTTGGGTGGGGAGCTTCAGAAAACACAGTTCCAGGTCTGCCTTTTTCCTTTGAGTGATCTATGTTCAGCCTCATTTAGGATATAAGAACCTGTACTTGTGCTATCAGGTAAAAACAAGTCCCTCCACTGCAAAAGAAAAAAAAAGAAAAAAAAGCTTAAAAAAGATGCAGTAGGTTGTCACAAAGGAAGATGTGGATGTGTGGCTGCAGAATTGCCTACGTGAAGTATGGGGAGAGCTGAAGAAGCCCCTCTCTGCACTGGAGCAGAGCTCGTAACTCTGTAGTTCGGACGGGAAGAGATCACCCTGAGGGAATTATTCTACCTTTCATCCACGCATGAAATTCTGGCTGCTGTCAAAGGAAGTTGTGCATGCCTAACCATGGCTGTATATCATTCCAATAAAGGCCAAAGAGAAGCTCGTATATAAGTGGAGTGCGAAGTTTTTTGACACTGGCTATAATAAATATCAGCACACTTAGGAAAAAAAAAAAAACAACCAAAAACGTGGGCTTACGTGCCTGAGGTGGGAAAAAAGCTATAGCTGTGCCTGATTTGCTAGAAGGAAATATTTAAGGCTGTTGAATCATTAGAAAAAAAAAACTGATCTTGAAATGTCAGGAATCGGTGAGGATAACAGAACTGTCAATTTTGTCCATTCAAAACTCCCTTTTATTTTGCCTACTTTTTTATTTTTAATAACGATCTGTTAAAAATACTGCTCTCGCGGTTTGCTGTTCTATTTTAATACTATCCATTAGTTCTTCCCTTCTTTCTTTTTAATATTTACACATATCATCAAATACTGGGTGAGATTTCTCTGCTGAAAAAAATCCGGTGAGTAAAGCCCAATTCCATATCGCTTGTTACTGAGGGCAGGGCTGGGGTTCCTGTACAGCTTCAGTGTCCCGTCGAGTTTAAAGTAGAAGCAGTCCGTGATAACGTAATTCCGTGCGTTGTTATTTCTTAACTTCATCTTAAAATAATGCATCAGCTATAGTGGATGTTACTGCCCTGGTAAAAATCAGCATCAATTCCATGGGATAATAAGTAAGCGATAACGAGGTGACCGACAGTAAAAATTGTGGCCAGGAGCATCGGTTTGACATACGAAGCTCTTCACCCCGAAGGATTCCAGCTGGAAAAGCCCACTTTTAAAATTCTTTTCCTCCATTTTCCGTGTGTTCACCGGTGCTGATGCAGTTCAAACAATCCGTGGCTGTGCTTGGTTGTGGCGTGTGAAAAGCCAGCGCTGTCTGGAGAAGAGGGCACCAAACTTCCAGCTGAGCCACCATGAACAGGCTCCCCGTGGTGTCAAAAGAAGGACTGAGCCTTGGCCCCACTTCTGACAGTCCACATGTGATTCCCCAGCAGCCAACGAAAGCTTTGCGTTGACTTGGGGGGGGCCAGGACCACCCTCTGCATCAAATTCAGGTCCCCTAGGAGTGAGTCGGAACTGGGATGCAATAGCAAGAGAGGTTGTGGTCCCTCGAGCAGTGCTGGGACAGCATGACATTAGATTTTTAGCAGAAATACTCTCTTCCAAAGGAGGACTGTAGGTAAATTCTACATCATAATTTTGTTCCTCTGTGTTTGACAAATGAACTAAGTAACAGAGAGGGAAGGAATAAAAGCTAAGCCTCCTAAACTGCTTCACTAACTGCTACGGAGACAAGATGCTCTGTTCTGATTTCCCTCTATGAATATTTTCAAAAACACTAAAACTTCTCAGTTCAAACAACTTGTAACAAAGAATATTTGAAAGGTTCTTTTAAAAAAATAAGGAAAGGGGGTAAATCTCAGTTGTAAATGCATTTATCTGAACACACCAAACAGATGGAAATCTCACGGGGACGTAAGAGGGGACACCAGACCAGTGAAGGGATTTGAAGCCCTTGCTCTGCGAGGCTCAGCTTTGAGCCTTACCAGACATCTGCCTTTTGCAGCCGTGAACATTTCTGCCCAGGACCACTCTCTGCAATGCTGGAGAGTTCCTGCACTGTATTTTCCATGGCCCAGCGCTCTGGCCTTTCCTCCTAATTCCAGGATTTTCGCGTTCACATCGAGGAGGCCCTCAAAGGTGGGTGCCTCGCGGGATGCCCTCGGCTGTGCCCTGCACCCCGAGCATCTCTGCCCGGAGCGCCCGGCTGGCAGCTCTCCCGAAGCGAGCGCGTGTGGGTTTTGCGTCACGGATTAATCAGCGTCGCAGCCCGCCCGTGCCTCTCTGCTCTCCCCCTCCCACACTTGGGTTCCCACATGTTCACCTGCCCCGAGGAACGGCAGCTCAGGGTGATCCCCTGCCCTGCGCTGGGGGCGAGTGTGCAGCAGGAGCTGGCTTGGCCGGGGCTTTTAGGCAGAAATACAGCTGGAGCCCAGGCACTGGCTGTATCTGAAGCCTTTCAATGCTCACATCCAGAACCTCTAAACTGCTCCCTAGCTTTAACGAAATACAGAGAGCCAAGAAGCAGCTCCCATCTATAATAATTGCAAGAGAGTTTCCCTTGCCCTTGCGCTATTTATTGCTTTTGCCTTACCATAGATTGCTCGAGACAGAAGAGACTATTAAAGATCAGAATATTTCTTTCTGGACAGGCAGGGCGAGCTTTGGCAGAAAACTCTCTTTCTCCCAACCGTTGCCACTTCTATTAGAAAAGGGAAGGTGCCGGTTTACGCTGCAGACCGAACGAAGCGTTAAATGACTGCGTTGCAGCGACTGCAGTGGGGGGAATGGTCGCCTCCTGTGGAAATGTGATGCCGTAAGGGTACTTGCAGAAAGGTATAATAATTGTCCGAGTTTCCCCTTTTGATTTGTCGCGAAAGTTATCCGTGGCTTCTCTCTCCCGTTTATTTTCACGAGGCTGTCGGGAGGGGAAAGGGGCATTTCTGTAATTACAGCTGCGGCTGGGAAGAGGCAGCCAGGAGGGCACTTGCCAGCCTCCCACCTGGATGACACACATCTTCACTCACTCCACAGCTCCAGGACAGGGCTTTGGAGGGAGAGAGCTCACTTGCCAATAATAATAATTATTAATAAGAACCGAGTGACGTCCTAATCTTGGTTACATCAGGCTGCCTTACCCTTAGCCAGAGCTCCTGCCAATCACGCTCAGGCTGATCCTGGTCTCAGCAGGTTGTGTCGACAAAAACGAGCAGAGAGAGAGAGAAGCTGCGAGCTGCTTTGGCTGGAGGGAGATTAGGGGAGGGTGGGGAATGGCCCGTGGTGATTTCTGTCTCCTGGCTGGAGATGGGGGGGACAAAGCGAGACAGCTCTTTCCACCCGGTCAAACCCAGGGAGAGCCGCCCCTCCGGAGAGCTGGGCTCTCCTCATCCCGCTGTAGGACGCGTTAAAGGATGCGAGCAGGGAGATGGGGGGGGGATACCAGCCCTCCCCGAGAGCATCCCTGGGGGGCTGACCTGGGGTACAGCCGGACAGGAGGCACAGTCCCCCCCCGCCCCGGGCCGGGTCGGGATCCGCCGGGATGTCCTTGGGACCTGCCGAGGGGGGATCCGGCGGGGCCGCTGCCACCCCCGAGGAGCCCTGCAGCGCTCGCTGATTTGCATTCAAGGGCCATCCCCCCGCACCCCTCCCTCCTCTCTTCCCCACAGCCCATCTGCAAAACTTGAAGGCAAAAGCCCTGGGGGAAAAAAAAAAAAAAATAATAATGATAAAAAAAAAATGACGAGCGTTTATTCGCTGGCATTTCGGAAAGTTGCCGGCCGTGGAGGGGGGAAGCAGCAAGGTCAGGGCAGGATGGCTGCAGCCCCCTCCTCTGGCTTCCCCCGGTACATCAGCTCGGGGGGCACCTCGCCCCCTCCCCGAAACACAGCGGGGTGCAAGCGGGGGGGGGTGTGCATTTCTCTGAGTTGCTGCTAAAGCTGCTGTGCCAGCTTGTTACAAGAACAAACTGTTGTGATTTCCCCTTTTTCCCCGCCCCCCCCTCCCCTCTTTTTATTTTTTTTATTTTTAAAGGGAGGGGGGATGTCAGGTGCATGTTGCCTGCTGGTACCCCATGTTGCTCCCGCGTCAGAAAATGAATGATGCAGCAATTTAATTAGGAGGGAAGCGGTGCGTCCATATTGCACCGGCGAAGGAGAAGCTTCGGAGGGGCTGGGAAAGATGGTGCATGTCCGCGGGCGCGGAGGCTGCGCCCCTACCCGCGGAGAGCGCCGTCGGGGCGGAAGGAGACCGCCGCCCCCCCCGGGCTCTCCCTCCCGCACCTCCAGCTTCTCCCGGCAACTTTTTGCTACCGAACCGCGGTTCCAGTTAAGTCTCCTCCCGGCCGAGTTACCCCGGGGCGGGTGGGGAAGGGGAGCTCGGGTTGGGGGGCGAGAACCGGGGGCGGGCGGGGGGTGCTGCAGGGAGGGGGGAGGGAAGGGGGAGTTACTCGGTTCCCGCAGCCCTTCGGTCCCGTTCTGCGCGGAGAAAACGCGCAAATGCGTGCCCGGGGGTGGGGGTGGGTGCGCACGGGTGTGCCCGGGTGCGGACGGTGGGGATGCAAAGAGGCATCGCGGGGGAGGGTGGGGGGGTCACCTCCCTGCCCTGGCCTGAGCCCACCCACCCCACACCCCCCCTCCGACCCTCCAGCCACCCGGCGCATCTCAGCCGCCAACTTTCAGCCGCGGGCGAACCCGCGCAAACCCCCCGCTGCGCCCTCCTCCGCGGATCCGCCGCCCCCCCTCCCCCCCCGAGGACCATTTAACAACCCCCCCCAAAAAAAATGAAACCCTCCCCGCACAACCCCGTTACCTGCCTGCGGCTATCGGGGCGCGCAGATACCGGCCGGCGGCGCTGCCCTCCGCGGGCGCGGCCCCTCCGCCTCCGCGCACACTCCGAGGAAGGATGCGAAAGGTGCCGGGTCTCTCCCCCGAGGTTTTTTTTGGCTTTGCCTCCTCCTCGGGCGCGGGGAGAGGGGGGGGAAAGGCTGCCGGATCCCGGAGAGGCTGGGACGGGAGGGAGGAAGGAGAGACGAGAGAGCGGAGGAGGCGCTGGCGGTGGGGGGAGCCGGGGCCGCCGGGCCGGGACCCCGCTGCCCCCCTCCGGAGCCCACCGGGCTGCTCCCCGCCGCAGCCCCGGCAGCTCGGTTGGAACTTGCAGTCAGAGCATCTTTGATTTCCTCCAGAGTAGGGTGCTTTTTTTTTTTTCTTATATTTAAAAAAAAAAAAAAAAAAAAAAAGGTGGGGGGATGTGTGCAAATTGTGACCCATCCCGACGGCTTTTTCCTCTCCGATTCTTCTTGGGGTCTTTTTTTTTTTTTTTCTTCCCCCAGCTGCTCGTTTCCCACTTCCCTTCCTCTCTGCCAACCAGCCCCCTCCTTCCCTCTTAAATAAAAAATTAAAAAGGCAGGGGAAAAAAAAAAAAAATGTATAGTCAGGGCTTCCCAAATGCGCGCCCCCGACCTGGTGCCAAGCGCGCCCCCTTCATTTGTTCCCCTTCTTGAAGCTCATTTTCATGACGTGGAAAAGCCTGATCCAGGGCAACAACACCACCACGCACACACACAAACGCACACTCACACACACACACACGCACACCCGGGGAGGGAAGGAGAGAAGCCCGAGATCCTCCGCCGCGCCCCAGCCCTCCCGCTCCCGCTGCCGGTGCCCGGAGAAGGCGGCGGCGGCGGCGCTGGAGCCTGCAGCAGCCCCTCTCCTCCCTCCTCCATTGAGTGTGCCAAACAGCAGCTCTGCATCCTAAAGAAGATCATTGAGGGGCTCATTGCATTCCCAGCACGTCTCAAGCTTGCTTCTTTTTTTTTTTTTTCTCCCTTTTTTTTTTTTCCTTTTTGCCTCAGCTTCAGCAGGAGTAGAGAGAGGGAGAGAGAGAGAGACACGGAGAGGGAGAGACAGAGAGAAACCAGCAATCTTGAAACTCGAGCTTTTTTCCCCCCTTCCCCTCTTTTTTCTTTTTTTTTGTAACGATGTGCTAAAATCTCTCCTGCAAACCGGTAAGTACAACCTTTCTGGATCCTTTTGTTACCGCCTAGGGTCAAAGACACCCCCCTCTTCCAAAAAGAAGACATAATAACCATATTTATTTATTTTTTTATTATTATTTTTTTATTACAGCCCTTGCAGAAGAGAAAGAACTTAAGTGGCTAATATTTTGCAAAGGATATGGAGAGACTGATACTGCAATATAGCTCTCATCTCTCTCCCTTCTTCCCAATTAGATGCTGGTTTTAATTGCAGAGGGTATTTCTCTTTTCATGCTTTCAACCATCTCCTCTTTCCCACAGGGGAGGGTTTCATTTGCAAGTTGATCCTAAGGATTTCTGTTCCTCTGGCATTTCTCTCCCCTAAATGCATCTTTCTGCTCTTAAGTTTGTGGATGGGGGGCAAATTTTTCTAGTTCTTACACGAGGAAGGCAGAAAGGACCTTTTCTGTTGAAAGATTAAGACTAAAAGCGACGATCGCTCCGAATAATTCTAATGGGCATCTCAGTGATTCAAGGAAGGCTGCATCACCGCCGTTATTATTACCGTCCTTAGCATTTCTCTGTGCCCATACATTTAAAATATCTGGTGAAAGGAAGGGTGAAACCATATGTTGAAGGAGCTGCATCTCATTAGTACAGTCTTATTTTCATCTGATTGGAGAAGAATGGTGTCTTCATTCGGGAACGTATATAGTAGGATAGATAATTTGCCGGCCGGTAAGTGTCAAGGTATTTTTTTTTTTTCCTTCCACTTTCAGCTTTTTAACCGGGTCTCCTGCTTGGTCCTGGGGGCACAGAATACCCTAATCCAAGGCAGGCTGAGCGTTTCAGTCCTAGGTGCCTCTTCAGCTGTCACTTCCCTTTAGATCTGCTGATCGCATGGGCATGTGCTTTTAGAAAGATTAATCATCTGTAAATGCTTTAATCAGCTAAAATGACTAATATGTGGTATGTATTATTCTGATAATATACCAGTTGTGTTAATTCATCAGCGCATTTGAAAGGGGAGGCTTTTTCCTTTTTAAATCGGGGTCGTTACACATTTGCTGTTCTAAAGATACTGTGGGGATTTCTGAAGGGAACCGTTTCGCCAGGGACGCCGGCAAACCTTGCACATTCCTTTGAACTCACGTAGGGAATCTATCGTGCTGGGAGGGAGAGAGATTCAAGGATGGAGATTCGATAACTTTGAGACTTTGCATGTATGAAAGATGTAGTGCGACACCGGAGAAATCTGCCCGCTGGTATTTCCCCCCTGGTAGTCGATGCGGGCGGCGATGGCTACGAAGCTAAAATTGCAAACGAGTACGAAATCCGCGTTAGTTCTAAACTCTGATCCTACGGTGGGAAACATGTGAAGACGCAACACGTTCAGCCCCCTGTGCTCGTGTTGCCGTGTGGTCTGCATGTGCTGTCCTCTTTATAGGTGGCATTTACCAAAGGGGGGGGGGGGGGATGATAAGGGAGGCTGGTATCGCGTGATTAAACCTTCTAACATCTCCTAAGTATAAATCAGGGCAAGGCTCGCCCACTCGACACCCCTAGAGTTGGTTGTGAACGTCTGCCCAACAACTGCTGAACTTTCCAGGAGCCTAACACAAGTCTAGCAGGTAGGGGCTCAGCAAAAGGAGGAGGGCAGGGCAGAAATACTGAAATCTGCGTTTTTCTTCCCGTTGCAGCTTTGTAAACATCGACAAATGATGAAACCTTCCACGGCAGAGACGCTTCATAAAGGAAGGATGTTGTGGATAATTCTTCTAAGCACAATTGCTCTAGCATGGACTACACCAATCCCCTTGATAGAGGACTCGGAGGAACTCGATGAGCCCTGCTTTGATCCATGTTACTGTGAAGTGAAGGAGAGCCTTTTCCATATACATTGCGACAACAAAGGATTTATAAATATTAGTCAGATAACAGAGTCGTGGTCGAGACCTTTTAAACTTTATCTGCAGAGGAATTCCATGAGGAAATTGTACACCAACAGTTTTCTTCACTTGAACAACGCTGTGTCTATTAACCTTGGGAACAATGCACTGCAGGACATTCAGACGGGGGCTTTTAACGGACTTCGAGTCCTGAAGAGGTTGTATTTGCACGAGAACAAATTGGACATTTTCCGAAACGACACTTTCCTGGGTTTGGAAAGTCTGGAATATCTGCAGGCAGATTACAATGTCATTAAACGGATTGAAAGCGGGGCGTTTCGAAACCTAAGTAAATTGAGGGTCCTTATCCTAAATGACAATCTTATCCCCATGCTTCCCACCAACTTATTTAAGTCCGTGTCCTTAACCCACTTGGACTTGCGCGGGAACCGGCTAAAAGTCCTTTCGTACCGCGGGATGTTGGACCACATTGGCCGGAGCCTGATGGAGATCCAGCTGGAGGAGAACCCATGGAACTGCACGTGTGAGATCGTGCAGCTGAAGAGCTGGCTGGAGCGCATCCCCTACACCGCCCTGGTGGGGGACATCACCTGCGAGACGCCCTTCCACTTCCACGGGAAGGACCTGCGGGAAATCAAAAGAAATAAGCTCTGTCCCATGCTGTCCGACTCCGAGGTGGAAGCCAGCCTGGGCATCCCTCAGCTGTCGTCCAGCAAGGAGAACGCGTGGCCTACCAAGCCTTCTTCCATGCTGTCCTCCTTCCATTTCACCGCTTCCTCTGTTGAGTACAAAGCATCCAACAAGCAGCCCAAGCCCACCAAGCAGCCCAGGGCGCCCCGGCCTCCCCCGACACCCAGGGGCTTGTACCCGGGGCCGAACCAACCGCCCGTGGCTGCCTACCAGACCCGGCCCCCCATCCCCATCATCTGCCCCACCGGGTGCTCTTGCAGTTTGCACATCAACGACCTGGGCCTGACGGTCAACTGCAAGGAGCGAGGGTTTCACAACATCTCCGAGCTCCTGCCCAGGCCCTTGAATGCCAAGAAGCTGTACCTGAGCGGGAATTTGATCCAGAAGATCTACCGCTCCGATTTCTGGAATTTTTCTTCCTTGGATCTCTTGCACCTGGGGAACAACCGCATCTCCTACGTGCAGGACGGGGCTTTTATCAACCTGCCGAATCTCAAGAGCCTCTACCTGAATGGCAACGACATCGAGCGGCTCACCCCGGGCATGTTCCGGGGCCTGCAGAGTTTGCATTACCTGTACTTCGAGTACAACCTGATCAGGGAAATCCAGCCGGCGGCCTTCAGCCTCATGCCCAACCTGAAGCTCCTCTTCCTCAACGACAACCTGCTCCGCACCCTGCCCACCGACGCCTTCGCCGGCACCTCCCTGGCCCGCCTCAACCTGCGCAACAACCACTTCTTGGCGCTGCCGGTGGCCGGCGTGCTGGAGCACCTCCACGCCATCGTCCAGATCGACCTGAAGCTCAACCCCTGGGACTGCACCTGCGACCTGGTGCCCCTCAAGCAGTGGCTGGAGGCCCTCAGCTCCGTCAGCGTGGTGGGCGAGGTGCTCTGCTCCAGCCCGGAGCGCCTGGCCCGCCGAGACCTGCGCTCCCTGGAGCTGGCCGCCCTCTGCCCCGCCGCCCTCCGCCCCGCCGCCGCCGCCTCGCCCCCCGCCGCCGCCCCTCCGCCGCCCGCCGCCACCGGCGCCGCCGCCTACGAGCTGCCGCCGCCCTCCGCCGCCGCCGTCCCGCTCTCCGTGCTCATCCTCAGCCTCCTCGTGCTCTTCTTCTCCGCCGTCCTGGTGGCCGCGGGGCTCTTCGCCTTCGTGCTGCGCCGCCGCCGGCGGAAGCTGCCGTTCCGCGGCCCGCGGGCGGAGGGCGCCGACCTGGGCGGGGTCCCCCTGCGCTGCCCGCGGCTCTTCGAGGAGGGGGGAGGCGGCGGCGGCGGCGGAGGAGGAGGAGGAGGAGGAGTGGGGGGGATGCTGGAGCGCTCCCCGGAGAAGGCGCCCCCGGCGGGCCACGTCTACGACTACATCCCGCACCCCGTGACCCAGATGTGCAACAACCCCATCTACAAGCCGCGAGAGGAGGAGGAGGAGACGGCGGCGGGAGGAGGAGGAGGAGGAGGAGGAGGAAGGGCGGGGGAGGCGGCGGAGCTGCTGCGGGGCGGCGGCGAGCGCTTCGCCCACGCCGCCGCCGCCGCTCAGGAACCGGGCACCAACTACCGCACTTTGCTGGAGAAGGAGCAGGAGTGGAGCCTGGCCGTGTCCACCTCGCAGCTCAACACCATCGTCGCCGTCCACCCCCAGCACCCCGCGGGCGGCGGGCTGGCGGCGGGGGGCGGCGGCGGGGGGCTCGGGGGGGCGGCGGCGGGGGGAGGAGGAGCCCCGCGGGACCGCGACCGGCCGCCTCCCTGCGCCGTGGGCTTCGTGGACTGCCTGTACGGCACGGTGCCCAAGCTGAAGGAACTGCACGTCCACCCCCCTGGCATGCAATACCCGGACCTCCAGCAGGACGCCAGGCTCAAAGAAACCCTCCTCTTCGCGGCCGGCAAGGGCTTCTCAGACCACCAAACCCCCACAAGCGAATACCTCGAGTTAAGGGCCAAACTCCAAACCAAGCCGGATTACCTCGAAGTCCTGGAGAAGACCACGTACCGGTTCTGACCGCCGCCCCCGCCGCCCGCCCCGGCACCGCCGCCTGCGAGTCGAGGATCCAGCTGTGCGCTCTCCCCCGCCAGATGTGCGCGCTGCGGGGGGGCAGGGCCGTTCTCAGATCGTTACTCGATGAAGTGCCTTCGCAGACTTTTGCCAGCAGATGTTAATCAATCATTATTTTTTATACTGAAACTTGAGACTTTGACTGTGCCATGTCTAAGGTATATTATTATAATTATTATTATTATTATTATTATCATTATCATTATCGGGGATCTTTGTATTGATCCTGATTAAGTAAATTCTACGTGTCTCTCTCTCTCTTTTTTTCTTTTTTTCTATCCCTTCTTTTCTTTTTTTTTTCAATTGTTTTGTGGGTTTCTTTTCCGTTTCAGTCAACTTCTTTTATATTTTCCCTTGGAGGAAAGGGACGGGAGGGAGGGAAGATGGCATTTTGTGTCTTGCTTTCTTCTTGCCCATCATGGCACAGATTCTGTACATTTATTTTAAAAAAAAAAAAAAAGAAAAAAGAAAAAAAAATAATGCAAAGAAGCAAACGAGCGCAGTTTGCTGCATGCCTGAAAACTGCAAGAGGGAAAGGGAGGGGTAGGGTCTTGCTCGAATGTCTCACTCTTGTCTCCCTCCCTCCCTCGCACGCACACTCATCCTCACCTGCCCACCCACCCCCTCACCGCCCCCGCTCCGCGCAGCCCCAGCGGGGTCCAGGGATCCCCGTGGGCTGGGGGAAGCCCACCCGGAGCCGAGCAGCCCAAGGGATGTCACCATGTCACCACGTGGCGCACACACACTTAAGGGATGCTCAGTGACACTTCGTCATGACGCCATGGTTTGGAGGTTTTTTGGGGTTTTTTTTTTGTTTTTTTTTTGGAGGACATCCGCGCTTTCCTGATGAAAGCAACATGCAAACATACAGGAAAAAAAAAAAAAGAAAAAAAAAAGCTACTGGGCACCTATCACTAACAGCTTTGTAGGAAGCACTTTTAATGTTTTCTCTCATACACGCATACACGCGCACACACACACACACACACAAAAGTACAACAATGTGCATATATTTATTCTGTAATTTCAAGTGAATATAAATTGTAAAGGTAATGTTTAATCATTGTACAGTGATGCGTCTGGTATAGCTTTCCTAATAAAACGTTTTGAAAAAATGCATATATATATATATACACCCATATATATATATATAGGAATACAAAGCTTGAACCTGAAACTTCAGCTTCCCCCTGCTGAGATTTCCTTCTCCCACCTGAACCTTGAAAGCTATTTTATTAATGACAGTTCAATGCACTGTGATGTTAACAGAGAGAAAAAAAAACAAAACAAAACCCTGTACAGCTTCTCTTGCCAAGATACCACCCGAGACTTTGGGAAAAAAAAAAAAATAATCCGGTTTACAGTCTGTATTCCCACGTTGCGCTGTACTTATGGCAGTTCCCGTGTATTTAAAAATAGGCAGCAGAATTAAGACCGAGTCCTCGAGCGGCGTTTTCCTGTTGGAGCGCTGGTTCTTCTGCTCGCTGGGAGCGAAGGGAGGCATCGCTGGGGATGTTCCTCGTGTTCGCAGATGCGAAGTGAGCAGTCAGAGGGTCGGAGGGCCCGGGAAGGGGAATTTAAAGCCTATTTTAAAAAAAAAAAGGGGAAAAAAAAAAAAAAGGGTGAAGCGATCTGGAAAAAGGATCCCAACGTTTTCAGTCCCCTGGCCGGGCCGGCTCCGCCCCCGCTTCCCCGCTGCAACCAAAGACGAGCGGATTTCGCTTTTCCCGGGAAGGTCCCGGTTGGTATCTTGGCCCCGCTGGTTGTCACCTTGCGCGGGCCCGTCGCTGTCTATCGCGGCTCTATCGCGACGGAGGGGGCGCGTCCCGGCGTGGCCGGCAGGTGTCGCCGCAGCTCCAGCGCTGGCGGCCCCGGCCCCGCTCCCGCCCGGCGATTCCCCCCTCCCGGGAGCGTTTTACCGGGGAACTCCCCAGCCCCGCGTCCCCATCGCCGAGGCACCCCCCACCCAAAGACCTTCCAGTTTCGGAGTTTTCCACAGCAATGTCAAATATCTCTATAAATATCATTTGTCCTGACGGAGCCGCGGTGATTGACCCGGGTGAATTGAGATCGTTGGGTGCGTTTGATGTTGTTTGGGTTTTTTTTTTTGCCCACTGCGTGACAAAAGGTATTTTTTTCCCCCTGGGCGTTCCTTCTGGTTGTCGGTGGGGACTGAGGGTCCCTGCGCATCGTGGTGTCACCTCGGGGACTTGTTTCACCCAACGCAGCGCATTTTCATGGTGATAACCCCCACCAATACTTGTTTTGAGCGTCGCTATTTACAGCTTCAGCGAGTAGCTTGTTGCAGGCGTGGTTTTGGTTTTGTCGGGTTGTTTGGTTTTTTTTTTTGTCGGTTTGCCTTGGAGAGGCATCTGGTTGCGACAGAAGTGATTTTCCGAGCCTCGGTAGTAGCCGTCTGTGTTTGGAGATGGAGGGACATCTCCAAATGTCTGTAAATCTAGCGTCATCTCCATATTACCGGTAAAAATATTACGCATTTGAAGTCTCCAGATTCCTCTGTTGAGTTGATAGTGTTTCATTACTACCACCTTCAGCTCTAATCCGTTGGGGTTTGTCCATTTGTTGATTTTTTTTTGTTTGTTTGTTTGGGGTTTTTTTAATGGATAGTAGAAGAGCATGCACATGTTAAAAGTAATAAGCATTGAAGTGCAAAGGCCAGATCCTTCTTACAATAATCATAAGAAATATGTTGATAAGACCACATGCCATTAATGCGTGGAGCTATATAAATCAGGTTAAAGTACAACCCCTAGTGAGAGTGGTGCTGTATACATTTGGCAATGTCATCGAACCCCCGAGTGTTCATACCTGTATCCAAATATAGTAAAGCCAGTTGCAAATAATGTTTATATTTTAATTAAACTGCAGAAAGGCAAGAGAATTTCAACACAACTATAGGCAGTAAGCTCACCCGTGAATGGTGAGGAGATCTATTTATTCAGTGGAAATACATTTGTTCTATGAGAATGGAATTTTGTATTAAAAGAGATAAATTTTTGCTTACGTTGAGTTATTTCTCTTTCCTTGTGTAGGAAGCTTCGTCTTCCTTGTGTACTGGAATCATTTGGGGATGATTCGCTCTGGAAGTGTTGATAATATTTAACTGTGATATCTAATGTGTGTTATGATGGCTTCTATTTTGCTCTTTCATTGTGTTGAGCTGAGGCTGAGTGGGTGGCGTTACTTTCCACTGCGGGAAACAAAAGTGGATCCATCATCTCTGATCTGTGACGGGTGACTCTTTACGTGCTTCAACCCGGGTTACTCCTAGTTTATAGGGAGTATTAACGATAATTATACCATTATCATCAGTATTATTGGTAGTATTGGGAAGGAATCAAATAAAAAATGATCTACATTTACACTGGAACTGTTTGATGGGATAGTACTTTAAATAAATACATATTTTTTTAGCTTAGTTCATTATTGTACGACAGCATTGGCTGCTTTAAAGATTCATCCACACAGGGTGCTGGACCATCTTGTCTAGACTGTGTTTTTCCCAGGAAAGGTTGGACCAGTTGATTCTTGAGGTCCCTTCCAACCTGATATTCTGTGATTCTGTGATGCTAAGTAGCTGGTATGAGTTTCAGCAGTTCAGCTCGTGTCAGTGCTCAGAACCCGGTGGTAAATCTTTCATCGTGTGTTTGGTTTATTCCCTCGTTGAATATATTGAATTCTTCCTACAGGTGCAAAAGAAAAAAAAAAGCCAGGTAAGTCCCAGTGTAGACAGTAACGACTTCATACAGGAAAATTATAAGGATAATTATGGTGCTCAATTATCAATGCTCTTCCATATTTCCTGGATATTGTCATTGATGTCGCCATCATATTCTACCTGGATTAAAAGATTAGTTTAAGACTTGGAAATTGCTCCATCGATCTCTTGACTGTGTCAATAGTGAGAGAAAGATGTTGATTTGTATGGTATGAATAATAATCTGGCTTCTGGAAAGAGACCCATCTCAACGTCTGCTGCAGCGAGCCAGGACCCGTCCTGCTCTCGTTAGACGAGTATTACAGACAGGTAATTTATTAGGGGATTCAGTGGACTTGAGTCTGGCTGTGGTCACTCAAGGTTTTGTCAGAGACCTTTCCAGACAGAACCGCTTTTAGCACGTCATCACGGCTGACCTGCTTTTAAGCTAGAAACGCGCAGATACGGGACAATTCATGTTCTCTGCTGTAAACTTGGCCAGCGACAGGACAGAAAGGTCTCGACGGAAGGTCAGTGTGCAAGGCTCCACGTTTCCAAAGCAGTAGTTGATGAGCGCCGTGCTGCTTCTCCTTTGCTCAAGCACCTCCTTCACCCGGACCCTTCGCACGAATAAGAGGCAGCAAATTGGCTTTAGGCGTAACGGAAATGTCCACGTAGGAAAAAAAGTGTGTAGAATCCAACCCTAAGCTTGGAAGGTCAGCGCTTAGCTACGTTACGCGACCAAAAAGTCCGTCTTCTAGCAACGCTTCAGCCACTTAGGTGTGAAGTTTGAATTGTGCTTCTCCCAAAGGCATTCGCTTTTGCAACCTGGATTTGTGTGCGTTCGGAAACCGGGCTGCTGCGCGGTTGCATATTCCTGTTTTCTGAGTTTTCCCAGTGAAGCTCTGTGTGGGTTACACAGTACAATGCAGTTTTTTTTCCGTGGGAAAAACGCACGGCAGATTCACCCAATATGTAGTTTCACAGCTCGTTCCTACTAACAGCAGCTCTTTGTACAAATATGTACTATTTTTTAATACTTTGTGATACTGATGTGAGTGGAAACGCATCTTTTTTTTCCCCGATTCTCGAAAAATTTCTGGTTTATTTGGGCACGTTTAACTATGCCCAAACTCGAAGCCTGTTTGAGCTAGCGGAAGAATTGGAACAAACCCTTGTGTGCGTACGGACTGGAGGCCTGGTTCTTTGAAGCCAATGATGAAATGCCACGTTACTGCTCAGTTTTAGTCAACCGACGTGAATGAAGAACCAAGTCCGATCTCAGAAAATTACAACATGTTGTATTAAGTGGATTCAAGGCTTTTGAGACAACTACTCCACATGACTCTTTCAGAATAAAATGACTAACAGTATAGAGAAAACGGTTTTGCCATCTAGTAATTTAGCTGGTTGGCCTGATTCCCAATTTAACTTTAGCACTTACTTTTTTTTTAAATAAGAGCATTTGCATGAAAACAAGCATGAAAGCGTCTCAACAGATTCAAGAAACATGGGAATTGGCACCAGAGATTAGATCAGTAACCAGTTAGCCAACGAGATTGGTGATGTAACAATTGCAAATCATTTGGAAATGCTTCATTGATATCTTTTGCTTTAAAAGCAAGAATACCAACAGGCACTGACAACTGTGTTTCATGTAATTTCTTCTAAACCTTTGGTCCTTATAGTTTCCCAGTTTTAAAATTATGTACTTCTCAGTTTTGTTTGGGTTGTTGGAGGAGTTAGGGGGGTTACTGATGAAAAGGTTCGCTTTGCCACACATGGCTGCTGGGGTGAAACTTGTAGGTTATCTTTGATCACTGTGAAATTATTTGGAAACGCTCCCCTGTGGTGGCACTTTCTCTATTAAATTGGTCGATACTGCGGTGGTTTTCAGACGAGTGTCAGATGGCTCGTTTTTGTGGAAAAATGAGGGGAGAAGGCTCAAAGGAGCGGAGCCACTGCCTTTGCTGTAGGAATTCCCTGTCCCACCGCCGTCGTGGGCAGTCTCTCTAGAGTGGATGTTGCATCAATCTTTATATTTTTGAACAATAAGGATGTTAATCTGAAGTGTGGGGTTATTTTTAGGCATTATGAAGATGTATGTATATGCAATACTAAGATGTTGGGTGCCTTAAAAAGAATAGGTGATAATAATAGAGGGCATAGCACAATATGAAATATTAATAACTCAGTCATATGTCGTATACCGAATCTTTAATGTCCATTTACTTTTTCTAATGTCTTTATTTTTCTACTAGAATTTTCTAAATCTCTCAAGAATATCCTGTACATTCTATGAATTCTGAAGAAATATTTTAGGTTAGCCACGGGTCGAATCTCTCCGTATTTGGGAATTCAAATAAATACCACTGACTGTGAAGGAATATTCCTGTCCATGACACGTGGCGTGGCAGTTTGGCACGTTGTTGTCGCACTGTGCCAGGAAGGGAGGTTCTCTCTAGCAAGGAGATTTTGCAGTAGGGCTTGAATAATTCGAAGCAGGAGTTCCTGAATTGTCAGAAATCACCGTTGGACTGACAGAGACGTGAGATGTGCTGCTGTTTCTGATGGCACGGCCATCCCTTCTGCTGGTGGTGGGACCTGGTACCAGTTGCCAGTGGGGGCTCCTGCAAAAGTAATTCTGAAAAAAAACTAACAAAAAAAAAAAAAAAGAACCCTAGAACAATCCAACCAACCAAAAAAAAAAAAAAAGCAGAAGAAATATTGGGGAGTCTTTATCCTACAGGAGCCATCTCATGTGAAGTTAATGACTTTCCCCAAATATTAATGTGGCATTAGTATACTGAATGTGGGAAAATACGTTGTTTTTTTTTCTTGCTTGCCTCAGCTTTGCTTTGCTGGAGACAGTAGCGCGTTTACCTGTTGAGGAACTGTAGGAATGTATTTGTTAACATTTTTTCAGACCATACTTGTTTAAATTGAAGTCAGTGTATCACTACAGTAACTGTCCTAAACTGAGATGAGTTTTCTAGAAGGCTCTGTAAACCTCTGGTTTTGTACTCGGTCTCTATGTTATTTTATGTGTGTATATATAATGTCCATTATCTGAATAATCCTTGAACCAATGTCTGTTACTGAACTTTGGAGGCTTTGGCTTTACAAGTCAGAGCTAATTAAAGGAGTAAGGGGTTTTCATATGGTTTTATCCAGAGTATGACTGGAGAGAGGAAAACACTGCAGTGTGAAATTTCTCATCAAACAATAGTTCGCATCAGGACTTTCAAATTTAATTGTTTCTTTTCTCCGGAAAATGAAGGAGCTATGCTCTGAGAAGTGTAGGAATTGCCACTCGGGCTTGGAGTTGAAAGGTGTTTGCTGTGCCTTCTCATGCCTGAGAGTGCCCAGGGCTCAAAGGAAGACCTAATAAATTCCCATTAAGGGAGATTACAGGGTCCTGTGCACGCAGGACCAGGAGTGCTGAGCATGTAGAAACGTCACATTGTAGCATTTCAGTGAAAAATGAACCTTAAAAAAAACCCATCCATGGGCAGTGGATGTTGGCCATTTAAAAATTTGTCCCTCTGTTCTTTAGAAAATCCATCCAGAGTTTCTCTGGTGCTGTTAAACTGCCATGCAAGGGCACATCTGATCAGTCTTCATCAAAGCTCTGCTGAAAAAGATGTATGGCTAATGCACTCTTCTTAATTAGAGAGCGTTGCTTCTTGTGGCATCACTTCTGTTATGTTTTCTTGCAGTGACCCAAAAACCTGGCTGCTTTGGAAAGTGGATAGTATTGGCAAGCAAAGAAATATGGCAAGTAAAGGTATTTTTTAGATCCAGTTTACATTAGTGCTTTCTTCGAAGAAAGAGCAAGTCGCAGCTTGTTCTGCAGCCCTCACCGAGAATAACCAAAGGCACTGGTTAAGGCAAAGAGTCAGTCATCGTTCAATCCGTGTTTAATTTTCCCTCTCAGTTTTAAGCCCAAAAAGTAAGAGATGTGGATGTATCTAATTTATACATATATACCTTCCTCCTGTGAGCAGCGAGGGGCCGTGGTCCTAGAGCCAGTGGCGCTGGTGGGAAGGATGTCATCGGCATCGCTGGGATATGGGTTCGGTTGTGACAAGTGGGGACGGTGCCCAGGCGAACGATGCGAACAGCGCCTAAGGTTGGGCGTCTCGCTGGGTTAGATACAGCCAATACCAACGTGCGGTTCTCGTTGAAACCTCTCTTTTAAGAGCAGGTAAACAAATATCTCGCAGAATCCCATTTTTCCCGCATTTGGCTCAAGCTCCCAGCCAGCCTCTGGACCACTGGCGTTCTCAGCATCGCTTTTGCCTGTCTGCATGCACAGATAATTCGCTTGGGTGGCGATAAGTTTTAACCCCTTGGGTTTTTTTGCACATTGACCGTGTGCACGAAGTGGAGACCAACTGAAAATGTGGTTGTCTTTTGTTGGGTTTTTCTGTAGAGTGGTGTTTTGCACCTCAAGACTTCATTCTGTATCAACTGGATTGCCCTGCCCGTAACTCAGCTTTGTAAGCAGCCTCCCGAGCTTAGCCGCCGCGGTGTTACATGCCTTGTGCTTTGCCAGCCCCTACAAGCCAGCCAAAGCCTGTTAAAGCCTTCAGAGCACAAAACACTGATGAGATGGATCTCTAAGAGGTACGCAACAGGGACAAAGCGGAGACGTTCCATTTGCAACAACCTCCAATTAGTCGCAGTCAACGCGAAGCGAGTAGTCGCTGCCTCCTGTGTCGTTACTCCTGCTGGAACAGGGAGGCGAATTGATGTGATGGAAATGCTGATAGTGTGTACAGTCTATACATATATCCTGTGCACATGTGTGTGTGTGTGTATACATGCATATGCTGGCGTGTCGAAGCGCAGAAGTTGAGTTTTAGAAAGTTCTGGGAGATTCGGGTATGTGGCTTGCTTTGGACTGTTATTAAAATTATGGGCATTTTTGGTTAGGGAGCTAAAAATAGACAAGTTAAGACCTAGATTTTTTATATAAGTCGGTGGAGGCACTTAGAAATATTGGCATTTTGGACGCTTAGCAGCACCTTGCAGCTCCAACAACAGGTTAGCAGAGGCAACACTGGAGAAATCACTGCATCTCAAGTCGTTCAGAAAGGCTGCCAAGTTTCTCAATAATGAGAATGGCAGAATATTGAGTATTTTATTTGATTTGGGTTAGAAAGTCAACTGTGGGGAGTTCAGCAGAGACAACTCACATCATCTTGGCTTGGTGGGGGAGAGAGAATTTGTAACTGTTGCTAGCTAAAAAGCAGCAAGCTGTGTGAGCATTTGTGTATATATATATATTTATATATATATGTATATACAAATCTGTTTATGTGTATATAACACTGTGTGTATATATGTATGTATGTATATGCCTATAATGTACAATATGTGTATCTATAGATATGTATACATTTCTATAAATTTATATTTCTCTATATAAATATTCATGCTACTGTGGGAAATAACATTTTGACGGTGTGTCCTTTTCTTTAAAACCCCACAAGAAGCTGCTTCCATTAATAACATATCGGCACAAATGTCTTAAATTGTCTTTTCCCTGTAGAAAGGAGCGTTGCTTAGGGGTTGAGCACAAGCCTGGAAAGTTTTTACTATTCCAGAGGACTCCGAGTAAGTCGTTAGCAGCTCCACAGCTGTTCTACATTGGTGAAATAAAGGGTTGACCAAAATGACTCAGGGCTAATTTGAAAGGCAGAGGATGGGGGTTGTTGACTGTTTGGGCTTTGGAAAGGTCTGTTCTGCTTGTGGAGGTTTGATGGTGAAGTAGTCGAAGCGTTAATTGTTCTGGTGGCGATTAATTCCCTGGCTAACGCTGACAGCTTCTGAACGGAGGAGAAAAAAAGGGTGAATTTCCTGCTCTGAAGTAAGTTACCTGAAGTCTGGTTACTTTGACTCAGTGATGTATGGATTTCCATTTCGGGTTAGGATGTTAGGCTGTAAATCAAGAATCTTAGTTCAGTGACCGTCCAGTTCAGGCTGTGTATTTTACGTTATAATTGATTTTAAGTAATTTCACCTCATTGTCAGAATAAGCTACACCTTATTTCGTGATAAGCTCAAAGAATTTCTCAGCTGGAAACCCATCCATACCAGGGCGAATTTTGCACTTGACTTCGGTGGGCTTGAATCAGACCAGAGTGTTTCGTTGAGCGCCAGTATTAAAACAATCTTGTAGTCGTGCGACCATTAGCAAAAATTGTACTTTTGTAATAAAAGCGAGCCTACAAAACGACTTGCTAGTTATGTATTTTTATGATTACAGCATCTTTCACTAAGATGCAGTTGCTGGGTGTTGGCAAGGGCTTTGGGGTGGGTTATTTTGCTGCCAATCGTTACTCTGAGTTTTGCCCCAGATTCGAGCTGGAACCGGCTCAGCCCCCGGAATCCCGCACCGTTAACGCGCCGCAGTTCAAAGGAAAAGCTGCAAAGTAATGATCTCCCTCAGCATCCCCTAAGCCGCCCGTCCTGGGCGAGCGCTCGCGGCCGAACTGATGTGTCGGAATAAATGTAGGTCAGGGTAATGTAGATTTGTCGGGATGGTGGTGGCTCCCAGGGACGCCAGAGCCCAAGTCCCTCTGTCCCTCCCTGACCACGCGCGGTGACGGACACGACGCGCTCGGTGAGAGTTTGGTGCTGCCGTGGAAAAATGTTTTTTGCTGCCTCCAAAACAACCAAAGCCTGAACTTCCCTGGTCATCAGAGCAGTGTCACGCTGCCAATCTGCCGTCGTTTGCAAAGCGTGATGTGATTAGGAAAGGAAAGTGGTGAAGGCGGTGGGGGGGATGGATTATTTCTCTCTCCAAGTCCTTTGCTTCCTTTAAGGACGAAGACGAACAAACACGGAATAATCACGGAAATCAAAACAAATACCCAGCGGCTGAAAATAGATGATATTGAGTGAAATACTTCATTTAAGCTGCTTGATTATGCTTTGCCTTATTATGTCATCTGGAGGGAATAAGCACCTTATGGGAAAGTGCTTCTGAATCTCTTTTGCATAAATGTTACAGTGAAACTAGTGTGATATATAGCTGCCTGTTCAAGAAAATAGGTCATTTCCATACAAATGTCATATTTTTATGCAGAAAATATGCTGAATTCATATGCTATCCTCTGGTTAAAGCAATCCTTTTGCTGGTTTTGTGATCTCAGCATATTTGCTTGAATGAAGACAACCAGAAGGGGAACAGAAAAAAAGAAATTGTTATTTTTTAATTAACTCATACAGGCCTAATGTCAGGCCAACCGTTTGAGTGTGGTGTCTCTAGGGCACGCACAGGAACATGATCCTCAAATGGCTAATTTTTTTTTCAGCAAGAAGCACCAGAATTTGAGCACAGTGTATCACAAAGCTCAGAGGGCTGCTGCTTTGCTGAGCATCTGGAGACTTGGCGAAATAAGTTTTTCTGATGCCACTTGTTAAAGGAGAGACGCGTAGATGTCCGTATCCTAAGGGAAGCAGCCGTGGCCACAAGAAGCCCATAAACTGAAGCTGGTAAAGGAATGATGAGGTTTGCAAATCTCCTCACGCTCTGTAGCAACGTCTTCCTCGCAGGATGAATTTAATCTATAATGAGCCTGGGCTACTTGCGCTGTTGCCCTAAGAAACAGTAAACCAACCCTCCTGCCTCCTATATGGCTGAGTTTTGTCTTGACGTTTTATATTTAGAAAAGGAACAGCGTGGTCTGAGGATCAGGCATACAAAGTCATGTTGTTGCTGTAGAAAGACATCCAAATGAATTACATGACCTGAAGCACGTAGGTGCCTCAGGCTCCGCTGGCGTAAATCAGTGCAGCTCCATTGCTCTCAGCACAGCAGAGCTCCCATCCCTGGGCTGGGGAGATGATTCAGAGATGTTTGGTGCCCACTGGTGTAGCAGTTCCTCTGGAGGGCTTTCCATGCAGCCGTTAGTATTTTATTAAATAAGTTAAAAAATGAAGATGAGTACGGCCGGCTTCTCAGCTAGCGTGAGCTGGCACCAGCCCAGCGAAGCGCTTGGGCTACTCGGCGCTGCTGGGGAGCTTGACCCTGTTTGTGACAATCTTCTTTTCCGCCCCGTTGGTGATTTTCTTCCTGTGGGAATGCAAAGGTCCAAAGCCATTGCTGTGGGATGATCTCAGGCAGTGCCTGTATCGCCTGGCCTGTGCACGGGTGTTAGCTCTCAAGGACAAGGGGTCACTGGGCTCATATCCAGCTTCTGCATGAGCTTCTACGCCCACCTAAGACCTGTTCCTGTCCTTGTGTGTTGAAAAAAACCCCACGAAACCAAAAGCCAGCCAAATACAAATTCCCTAAGAAAAGCTCCCTTTACTAATTCCTGCTTAAACCAATCCTTAAAGTGATTGTCAGGTGAAAAGGACAGTGGCACCCTACCAGAACGCACTATGAATTCGCAGGAATTAGGCTCCTGCAGTTCCTGTGAAAATAAGACATCTCAAAGACTGATTTCAAAGAATAATTGCCTGTTGTAAATCACTTAATGACTGAGCAGCTTTGGAGATGAGAACTGATGTTAACAGAAGAAGCAGCCCCCAAAAAAATAAAAAAGCATAATGTCAGATGTGGCTCTTCAGCTCCTGAGCCCACAAAGATGCGGTTGAGACGGTTGAATCTCCATCCTGGATGTATTTAAAAGCTGTCTAGATACAGTGCTCAGGGACATGGTTTAGAAATGGATCTGCTAGAGTTAGATAATGGTTGGACCTGGTGATCATGAAGGTCTTTTCCTACCATAGTGATTATATGATTCTATGCTTTCGTTGCGACTGTTTCCAGCATTTGGACGGAAACGTCTGCTTATTCTTTAGTGGTGTCTTTCCCGAGCCATAAGGCATTCCCTTGCTCTTCAGCCTCTCCCCAAATTTTGCACTCCCTGTCCATGGAGGTCACATTTACAGGAGGTGTGTAATCCTGTGTAGTCCTGCCTTTGGTTGGAAACGCCATCCTGAACCCATGAAGGTCAGCTCAAAGGCAGCCGTGACCTGTATCTTGTGGGAAAACACGTGAGAAGTGCTTTCCTGAGCGGGGACCTGAAATCTCGCTGCGTTATTGCTGAACATTTGGTAAATTCCTATAAAATAAAACTGCATAAAAATAAAAATTAAAAAATAGAGCTATTTTCACAGTAATAATAACGATGAAGCTCCACATAATACATTTTATTAGCAAATAAATAGGTACTGACACCTACCAATTTTTCCTCCAACACAGCCTTTCTTTTTCATCCTCTTCCCTCTGTAAATCGTTTTAGTAGAGACTTACTCTACTTTAATAAGATGCCACTCATTCCCCAAGTAGCATGTGGGAAAGGGAAGTGATCTGAAGAGGTTTGTGTCTTAAGCAGAGCAAAAAGTTCCTGGGGACAAGAGGTCTGTCCCACCCATTAATCTTAGCTGGAGCTTTGGGAGATTGTGTTGTATCGAAACATTTAGATATTTAAAATTAATTAGAATTTAACTGGAACTAAGTTGCTGTTCCAAATTTCCTAGCTCCATGGGGAAGACAGCAAAAACTTCCTATCTCATAAAAATATTATGAGTGTAATGTGTGTTATTAGACATCTGGATGCTCTATTTAATGGAACAATGCACATATATATAAAAGATAGAAGTATATTTCTAGTATTTCTTTCTCTAGTGAAGGGATTTTAAGAGTTACATAAAAATTAAACAAACAAGAAGTTAAATTATTATTGTAAAAAAAATTATTAACTTCTAAATATACTGAGCTATGGTGATAAGTCACTGACAGCTCTGGATATTCGAGTGACAGTGTTAAGCTCTGATGGAAAAGTATTAAGTTCTGAACAGCTGAGATAGTGATTTAGTTAGTGAAGATTTTTCATCTTCAAAAATTTTCACTGAAAACTATCTGCTTTTAAATGGAAAAAAAAAATCCTGTAACTGCATTTTAATGATTATTTGGTAGCTGAAAAATACGTGACTCCGTGAATGTTGCTGCAAACCAAAATCTTTTCAACATTGTTTTCATCTTTCGAAAACGTTTTTTTTTCAGCTTAAGAAAACTTTCTCAAGCACAGAGAAGCTTTCTGAAAATAATACTAATTTAGAAGAAGAGATTTTTTTTTAACAAGACTTCCTCCTGGTAGAAGTAGAGCAAATTTTCCCTTCTTTTATTGCAAAAAAAAAAAAAAAAAGTGTGCTTTTATATGCTTTGGTTTGTGTAAATTTTGCTTGTAAGGAGGAAATAGGAAATATAATCTTAATAATATAATAATATAATAATATATTTTATATATATATAAATATATATAATATATAATAATATAATCTTAATAATAGGAAATATAATCTTGCTGGTATTATGGAGAAAAGAAAAACAACACTCGGGCACATGAAGGTTTTGTTACCTCGAAAACTTTGTCTGTGTATCAATTTTTCTAATAAATTATAGCACCTACTCTAAGGAAGAAGTAAAGGATTGAAGCGTCGAAGGAAAGAATAACATCGGTATGGCTGGCAAAGGGCTTCAGAGCGCAAAACTGGGTTTCCATAGCCAAAAATGTGGGTGTAGTCAGCCGGGGACTGGGAATGCATCGTCCTTTCGAATGAATATCGGACACTTTACTCGCTTCTGTTACGGCATTATTCCAACTGCAGTCGACAAGTGAGTTCATCACCTGCGTTGCTGTCCACCTTGTCGTTGCTCAAAGTAGCAGTTCTGGGGAAATGAAAGAGCAGCAATAGGAGAACCTGGAGAAAATTGCAGATGCTTTGGTTTTCCAGTGATGTGCAATGCTAAGACCGCAAGTTGTGCTACGAGCATCCAATCTGAGGAAGTAACAGCAAAATTGCGTGGCCAATCGCGGAGAGAAGAAAGGGTAAAAGCCAAAATGTGTTTCTTTCTTTGGCGTGCCAGCACTCATCTGTGTGTGGGCAGGTCCTTGACTGCTGCACTTTTGGTGAGCACCAGAAATAAGATGATTTTTCTGAAATTTGACTCCATTACAGGTTTTTTTTGTTTTGTTTCCCCCCCCACCCCGCCTGAAGGAATGTTACTGCAATATCAGAATAATGCTCTCAATTACTTTATTTTTTTTTTAAGTTTTTGCACAGCATCTGTAGTGCTGAATAATATAATTGCCCTTGAAGGAGTGTGTGCGAACAGATTTTTCATCTGCTTATTTATGCATGAAACCTAAACTGTGCATACAGGCTGAAAACCTGTATGTGCACCGGACAAGTATGGCAGCATAATGTATATACATATAGAAATGAACACTTGCTGGCAGAGTCATGGTTTTAATATGCTCAAATTAACCACGAAGAAGACTAAGCGTGTGCTGTACACACTTGCAGGTGTGGGTAAACCTTAAAAGAATGGGCTTTGTTAAGCTGTTACTGCATTGAATTTCTTTCTTACCTCCATTATTGTCTGATTTTCAGTAGCTATAATTAACGCGCTTGGAGTGGGTGGATCGCTTTACATTTGCCTGTTTCTTTTCACGGCTGAATCGAGGGACGAGAAAAACTTAAAATTACGATTCTCTGCAAAATGTTTTCCAAGTTTCCTGGTGCTGTGGTGGGTTGGGCAGGGAGAGCCCGTGAAGGGAAATATGCTGCTGGAAATAAATAGGTGTTTGAGAAGAAGCTGCAGCCCTGAAACGTTCCGTATGAAAAGTCACTTGCGTTTTGGGCTAGTTTCCAATTCTTAATTTTGCCAGTCCTTGTAATAAGTAAAGAAAACTCAAATATTCAAGTAGTCTCTAAACTGTAAAGCTCTGCAGCTCATTCCCAGTGAGTTAGGTACCTTTGAAATTGGGTATAACCTTCTAGCTCTGTAATTTTTAGGAGGACTAACATTTGCTTGAGCACGATAACATTTAAAGGTCTAAAGGGCACCATGTTTTTTCTGTGAGGAATCCCGCACTAGTGCTGGCATTGTTGGCTGATGGTGGGGAGTCAGTACCCAAGTGTGAACGGGCTGTATGTGTTTATTTAGAGGTAAGTTCTAGTAAAGGCAATCTTGACTGCAAATATATCCTTCTTAGAAACAATGACTGCCACCACATCTGACAGAATAACTTCGCATTATCCCTCATGCAAAAAATAGTAGTATTAATTTTTACAGTGACAATCTTACACAAAACTTAAATTTTTTAGTACCCTGAGTTAAAAAGAAACCCACAAAACCCCAAACCTTAGAAAGCCAATTCGTGGGTCCATGGATTCACAGCCGATATCGATGTTCAGTGTCTGAATAAATGTATGTCCCACTCACCGTGAAATGAATCCCTGGCATCATACTTCTACTCTCAGTGTTCGAAATTGATGGCTTTTGGGATTGTGCGTGAAGACTGTTGCTCCTGGTGGAGTAGAGATGTTTTCTTTTAGTTTCGTCTGAGTGTCGCGACAGTGTTAATTTAAACGACATCCCAAACCTCCCACGGGAGGGTGGTGGACTCTGATTTGGATGCTCACTGACTGCTGTGGTTTGTCACTCCTGGGCACAGAATGCATTTGATAGAGGTGTAAATTCACTGGTTACCTTGAAATGAAATTGCTGAGCTTAAGGTGCGTTCTACACTAGCTAAAGCGAAATTTCCATCGCATAAGGAGGGGAAAAAAATACATTCCTGCCTCTGACTGATGTATGAGGTAGTCATGGGAAATCTGCCCACGTTCTTAATGGCTTCAGAGGATTAGGGCCCTGCTAAATCAACCACAACGCTAATTTAGAAGTGTATAACTTTATAGTCTTAGTTTATTACAAGGTAAACATCGCAAAGATCCTTAATTCCAGTGAGTGGACGTGCCAAAAGCATAAATCGATAGAGAAGAGTCTGACGCTGGGAACATAAAGCTGGACAGGGGATGACAGTCCCTGATTAAATAATGTACTGCAGAGTCTGGGAGGACCAGCATGAGGAGAGTAGTGGGGACACAGCCCTGTTTGTGTCCGGTGATTTGTTGAATTCTGGACGAGGGAGATACTGGTAAAATGTAGAGTCACTGCAGGCAGTAGCTGGACCTGGTCCCAAGTACAGAAGAGCTCTCTGGGTCGGTCACGGTCACCTAAATGACCACAATGACTTGAACAGAAAAAAAATATGTAAACATTGTAATTCAGATTTTGAGGATAAACAACCAAGTGTTGTATATTTGTCAGGAGGCAGCATCTTCAAGGACAATAATATTTTAAGCTTTTTGAGCTCTCTTCTGCCTGCGTGACTGGTGAGTAACTGGAAGCTGAAAGACAACTGGTGGCCCATGCGATGCTGGTGGCTGGTTTCACGTAATTCCTGGCTCATTAAAACATCTAGCTCTGAAATCACTAGATGTCTTCATGGCTCCTTAAGCTGAATGGCCCAAATCAGATGTTTTTTTTATTAAAAAAAAACCAACATGAACTGTGGTTTCTGTTCCTTTTTTTTTTGAGTAAACACCCTAGAAAACATGTTTTTAAAACTGTAATTAAAAAGAACTTCTGCAACACTTCTCAAGTGGAAAAGTGGGAGCCGAGTGCAGGCTTTTAAAGACTATTCCCTCCTGTATGCCATTTAAAAAAAAAAAAAAATAGTGTTTGCCGTCTGCTCCAGAATCCTAACGGTAGCCTGGATATGCACAGAGCAGAGCAATAAGAGAAGATTGCACTTTATTGTGTTTGGGAGAGAAGATACATCCAAAATCCTGAATCTGGAGGAGTTTTGTTTTTTTTTTTTTTTGCAACAAGTTGTTGAAGAAAAAATGTTTAATTTGAAAAAAGTACTGAAGTGGATTAAATACAGGCTCAGAAAGGACAGGAAAAGAAAAACTACTACTAGACAAAGAAATTCTGAAAAAAAAAATTGCATTTCTGTTAGTTTTGCGGGTCTTTTAAAATTCCTGAGAGATGTATTGTATCGTCAGTCATGAACCTGGCTGATGGCCTCATTTTGGTGCGTGACAGAGAAAATCAAAATATATATTCAAAGTGATGTCCAAAGATGAGATTTGATGCCTGTAGGTTATTACCACGTGCATTGGAAAGAGAGCTCAGGTAACTGGCTGACAATATAAAGCGAAGATCAGAAGGCAAGGTTGTTCCATACACCTGTTTGGTGGGAGAGTGACTCAGTTTTTTTGGTGGGTAGCTCAGCACACAATTTTGTTTGCCCATCTTCTGCAGATCTTGTGAAATGGGACGTACCGCCACGTGTCACCGCAGTGTTTTGAAAACCGTGGTCGGAAGTTTGTGCCTAATTTGGTCGCGTCTTATGCCTGAAACACGGATGACTGGGGCCGGGTGTGTTTTGGAGAGGTGATGTGGAAGATCATCTTCCTCTCCTGGTGGTGCTCTTACCAGAAGAGCAAGTGTGGACAACGTCAAAAATCGCCTCAATGTTTTTTTTCTGTAATTAAATGAAAAAAAAGACAGACGAGTGCTTGCTATTGAGCTGGTCAAGTGAGCGAGGAGCTGGCAACTGGGACCTCCTGCTTTCCTTCCAGATCTTGGTACTGATTTGCTGTGTGGATTTAGATAAATCCTTTAATATTGCGTCTGTAGTTTACCTCTCTGTAGAACGCTTATCTCTGTACCATGGAGGCACGGTGGAAATATCCAGTGCTGCTGCCAGTGTTGAGAAATATTTATAATGTGTTATAGACCGAGCTAAATGTTTGCAATGAAATCCCCAAATAGAAGAACTCCAGGCTTGTTGTGCACTTGCTGAAAGGTTAGTGCCGGGGACGATCTGGGCAATACCTTTGTCAAGTACTGATAAATATTGTAAGCGGCACCGGAGAAGTCACATACAGGAATTTTCACTTTCAGCTGACCTTTTAAACACATCTTGTGTGGCATGGGAAGTAAATAGTAACATTGCTGGGCACTGGCACAGCTCTATAAAGAGGACATTCCCAACGGGCCTCGGGAAATATCAGAAAATTCAGTATTAGCCCTTGAATTTCTACAGGTTTGCGTGACTGTAAATTAAAGCAGAATTTACCTGCAATGTTCTTCTGAAATTGAAAAACAGCATTTTAGTTCTGCTTTAAGATAATTCTTGTGGTTTCTAGTTTAGAACCCTGATGATGCTCTTTGCTATCCTTACAGAGAGGGAGTATCTCATCCTGCAGCGGTTGGTTTCCCACATATCTCGACACACAAGTACGCCCTGAAAGAAAAGATCAGGCTCTTGCTTAATGCTCCTGTTTGGATTTAAGGAGATAGAAAGAATGCTGAGATGAAACTCGCTACCTGGTGAAAAATCACCCTGGATTGAGACATCGTGTTCATATTTACTAGTGGATAAGATATGTATCCACATTTTCACTGGATTAATTGTCTTGGATTACCCGGGACTGCTTCGGAGGAGCTGTAATGGAGTGAAGAGCAGATATTACTTTATATAGACGAAGCTCTTAGTATTCATTTTGACAGAAGCATTAAAACAGGATTATTTGCAGTGTTTTACCTTAAGTGTCTTTTTCAGCAACAGTAAGAAGTTGGGAGTCTACAAAGAACCTGTGAACTCTGGTCCCCAGCCCTTGCTGTAGCTCCTTATCGTTGCGCCGCATTGCCAGCGCTCTCAGCATCCTCAGTGTAAGTAACCTTAGCCCACTGTCGTGTTTATTATGACACTACATATTTCACATTAAATGTTATTTACTGTAACTCTGCACATAAACGACTCGCAGCGTTATTGGGAACTGTCCTCTGCGTGCCTTATGTCAAAGACAGATGCAGATCACATTTGCGACTCCAAACACATGCCACGTAGGTTCATAAATTATACAAGAAACAACAGAAAGTAATGAGAGACTTGTCACCTTTAGTTTTTCTCATCTCGGAGGCAGCGGTATGGCGCGGAAGATTTATTTACCATCCCAGCCACTGGCTCTTTTGTAGTCAATAGCTCATTGCTGCTCTTAAAATCTGCAAAAAGGAATAAAGAAGGAAAGGAGGGCAACAGTAAGACAGCAGCTTGGCTTAAGCTGGGGTGGGGTACTTGGATTTTGGAGGTCTCAGCCTACGTTGGCCACTTGGAAAAATCCTGTAGCTTTTGCCTCTCCTCCTCTCCTCAGAAAACTATTACTTTTTTTGTTTGTTTAAAGCATGAATCAGTCTATGGAAAGCATAACATAAATCACAAATCAAATCACAGAATGGCCTGGGCTGGAAGGGACCTTAGAGATCGTTTAATCCAACCTTCCTGTCATGGGCAGAGATGCCTCTCAACTAGATCAGGCAACACACGGGGACTGAATGGGGATCGAACCCGCGACCTTGGTGTTATCAGCACTGTACTCTAACCGAGTGAGCTAACCAGACCCCTGGGAATTAGGCACATCTGCTCTAAGGGGGGCACACTGGTCCTCAAGATCCAGATACAGAGATGCTGTGGGTCTGAGCATCACCAGAGGGCAGGGGTACAGAAACGGGGAGTGGGGAGAGAGGAGCTCAAGTAGGGAGCGGTGACACCGCGGCCACGGCGGCTCAGCGGAAATACTGGGAAATGGCCACCAAGAACAGCGGCGAGGAAGAGGGTGGAGAGTTCTGTTCAAACCAGTTTGCTGCAAGCTGGAGCGAGACGAAATCGAAAAGGGAAAAATGTTTCAGATCTGCCTTAGCCCGTCTTGAGGGGTTTGAAATAACATCTGCGTCGCTTTTCAAGTGCAACAGTAAGGGCTGAAAAATCCCTCTTCTTCAGCCTGGAATCAAATAGCGGTGAAAAAAACCCCTCCCCACCTTGGATGAAATTTGTATTTGGACCAACGTTTCTGCATCAGCTTTCCCACCTGTGAGAGATACCCCGCAGGAGGGATCCGCGAAGCAACAGTTGTGTTCTCTAGGTGCCAAAGAGAAGGGCCGGGGCGAGCGCAGGCACCTGCCGTGCCAGGGGACGGGGAGCAGGGCTGGCACGGACAGATCCATGCTGTAGCCTGGAGGTGCTGCCACAGATGATCTGTTCTGCTCCGGCGTCGTAGGAACGGATGCGCTCGTCTCAGCCAGGCCGAGCAGATTACATCCCTCGAAGTCAAGGCAGATACGTGTCTGCAGGGAATAGGGATAGGACTGCGTGCAACGTGCATGTTTGGAGGCTAAACTTGGTCCTCGGTTACTGCGAGTGTCGGCTTGCATCATCAGTAAACACTGAACAGAATTAGGCTGGAAGCTATTATGAATAATCATGCTTTATTTTAAGTATTTTTGCACGAGCAAATTTGAGCCGAAGACCGCGGAGCAGTCCTGGAAAAGAGGAACGAAGACGTGATGCGTTTCCTCTTTCCGCACTTATTTGAGCAACAAGAAGCATTTAATGGCAGGGTTACAAGGAGAAAGATGTTCTTCAGGTTATCGCTCTGCTAGGGCACGGGTTTTGTGTGGGCACATCCCTGCAGACACACAAAGCCCCAGCAAAGCAAGGTCTGACTGCTACACAGCGATTTGTAGAAGCACAGTGTAAGAAGAATCCTTTCAATGAAATAAGTTTCTAGACAGCCAGTAAAGCAGTTCATAACATTCAGAAAAATCACTGAAATGGTTTCCTGGTGGACTCGCTTGCTATTTTATCATAGTGTGCCAGTGTGTGTGTTATGGATGAAAATGCAAAAATTCACAGAAGTTATGTAGGCAAAAAAAAAAATGCTCAAAATTACCAGGCGTGTTTTAAAAGCTTGCAAACCTACAGGTCAGGTTTTGGGTGGGTTTGTCTCTTTTGTAAGAGTATTTAGCATTATTCAATGGAATTTCTCATCTGCAGGGTTGGAAAACCTCAGTAGGTGATGAGGATTTGTGTGTGATTGGAGTTTCCAATAAGGAAAACTAAGCAGTCAGAGAGACTGGAAGACTGATGCTGTATTGATCATGAAGGTTCTATTTCAGTGGCTACGATGAAGAATATAGTGTGATGCAAATCATGTATTCAAACAGGAAAAAACATAGACATATACAAAATGGACAAGAAAACACAAAACTTTATTTCACACAAAGTTAATATATTTGCTATCTTTTCTGAGTTTATAGTAATAATTTGAGACAACTTGATTGGCCGTAAATCCAGACTATTAAAGATGTAAAGAAAATAGTATTCATGGAAAACGCATAGAGTACTTTAGGAGCGTTTGGATGCTCCAAGTAACTGTGTACAAGTTGTCGGATGTCACAATTTCTTGCATTATTAATAAAAGTAGTAGCTTTACATCCTCCTAGTTCTAATTAGCTCTAATTATTTCTCCAAATATCTCCAGGAAACAGAAACATAAAATAGCGAGCATTGAAAAATACCGGATAAGGATCTTTTGGAGAATATGTCTATAAAATGAGCCATGCTCATGTTTACAGTTTTATATTGATTTTCAAATCGTAAGATGCAAGATTAGAAAATGGCCAAATCAAGGCCATTACTGTGAGGTCACGATTATGAGAATCTCCACTAAGTATCAGTAGGTACCTCTTGTACTCATTTATTGATGGACTTTTCAGATTAAACTGAAGAAATTGTGAAGATCACGTGGTGTTTTGTGAAAAGAAACAGCACAAACCCCAGAGCATTTCAGCAGCACCGAAACAGTTTTCAATCCAACAAAAGTCAGTCACCTCTCAAAGTGCGCTCGTTTTTACGTGTGAGCTATGTATAAAAATATCTAATGATTTTATTTAAATGTACGTAAATGCAAGTATATGTAAAGCATACATGTTGTAATCACTTTGCAGATGTCCTGAGGACCTCAAAACGTCGGTGGGTCTTGGATTCTTCTCCAGAAAGACCAAAATCTGTTAAAAATGTAATCTGGCTCACAGTAACCACAGAGAACCAAATTCTGCTCACTGTCTTCTGTAAGATTTGTCACTGTTTTGAGAAGTCTCTGGCTGGGCATTCTGTCTAACTAAAGAAAATATGATATAAAACTGTGTAAGTCTGATGTTATTGTCTTCAGGATAGCACTGTGGACTCTCTACTTAAAGAGCTGTACTTATGGTTGTTTCATTATTTGTTAAATACTGTAATAAAAAAGTAAACCAAATTTCTTGGTTTTTTTTTTTTTTAAGACATGTTCTGCATCTTCGTAAACATTTCTCTAGATTGGATCCCGTATTTTACAATATAATTGTAATACAGTCAATACGAAATTGCTAAGTTATTCCATTTTAATTTAGAGCCATGTAGCAGACTGTCTTCGCTGAAACACCCCCGTAACGAGCTGAATCACTTTGATGTTAATTTTCAGAAGATGCGACTCTGGCGCAAAGCACTGAACTGTCAGGAGAAAATTCCCAACAAACAGTCTCTGTCTATACACAATCATTTGTTACATGGAGTGATCCCTACGTTTACACCCTTGTGTTGCTCTTTAACATTTTTCATCAGAAATAAACACAGGTTCAGCTGCGTTTAGCCACCAATGGGTATGAGCTGGAAGGAAATCTAATCCCCCACTTGAAAATTATGCTAAGGAAATTGTATGCTAAATCTACTGATGATGTCTTTTTTTTTTATATATAGTATTAATATATAGGAAAAAAAAATTGAACCTTTTCTCCACTGTGTGTTTTACCAGCTTTACCACTGGTGCAAATAATTGCAGATCTCAGGTTTTCAGTGGAGCTCACCTCCGTGTCTCTTGATAATTCCTTTTTTTTTTTTTGATGGAGACTTCATATATTTTCCTGAGTGCGGGAGGCAGAGGCTTACTTTATTACGAACCAAAGGTCAGGAACATGTGAAATTTTCCAACTGCTTTTCTTCCCAAAGGACATGAATGAATTGTTCGTTGTAGCTTGTGAATCAAAAGTGCACAGCAGTTACGATAGCAGAGGCCCTTTTTCTTCATATTGGAAGTATTTGGGTGCTATTTCCTCTGAAATTATTTTTTCCCTTTTTTGTCTTAAACAGATGACACCCAAAAATTCCAGTTTTGGTGTAAGATAAACGCACATGGAACATAATGGAAAACAGGTTTTTAATTAAAATGTGGTTTTAACACAAACGTGAAATGTGGATTTGGGCACATGGATTTCAATACGCTTGTAGGAAATATCTTGGGTTTAATTATATGTTTAAAAAAGCATATTCTGTTTTTTAAGTACCAACAGTAATTTTCTTAAGAACTCCTTGAATTTTGTGTAAGTAGCACACGAGCACAAAACCGAATGGAAATGAGATTCTGAAGCACAAACATCAACTATTTCCCTCGGTAAAACACTCCAGTTGGGGAGAATTTGTGCGAGTACAGATGGATTGACGCTGCGGCTTCTCCAGTTGCAGTGATAACTTTTTGGGTGCCCCAAAAAGGCACAAAAAAAAAAAATTTCACCGAGAGTGAAAGATTTTTATAGTTTCCAGGCCACTGCTTCAAACTGAAAATCTGAATCTGGATAGGGAGCTCACGTTGCAAACATTTCAGTACTTTTCTTCTTTTTAATCAAAAGATGAGGTATAAGTTTGTTTGAAAAGGAAGCAAGAACCTAATCCTTTTTTGAACTATTTTCTTTACTAACACTAGTTCCAACTATAAGCATTTTGTGTCCATTAACTTATTCATTCTGGCAGGGGCAAACATCCCTAAAGGATAGCGAAGAGTTATGGCGATTAACAAAATAGATCTCCAGCCAAGTTGTCAACTAAAGTGCGTATTCTTTTCTGAACAGTAAAAATACATGACTGGAAGATGGAACTAGCTCATCATTTGTAGCAAAAGCTGACGAAACGGCGACCTATTAAACCGACCTAAATAAAGCTTTAGGCAAAAGAGTGTGCTTTTCTGTTTGCATCTGCTGGTTTTCCTTATTTGTAAATACTTAGAATGCTAATTGAGAAGCAGATTCGGTGTTCCTCCAAATCTCTGTGCAAAGCTTGGTTGTCTTGCTATCGAGAGCAACACCTTCTTGGTGTTTAAATTTAATTTAGGACTGGTCAAAAACTAGTTCTGGTTCTTTCTCTATGTGACTAGAGCAGTTAGCCTTGGTCAAATTCCTCCTGTCCAGATACCTACAATGTCATTTGGTGCAAATTGATGCCTGCTGGCAGCGGTTTCACAGGCTGAAGGTGGAACCAGCACCTGAAATGTCCCTGAATTGTCTAACCAGCCTTTCCCAGGCAGGGTTCAGACATCTGGTCCCTCTGCTGTGGATTCTGTCACGTGCAGGTGCCAAATCTGCAAAATAGTAATAATGAATTTGTTTTTTCCTTTGTTTGTTGCTTTAGTTTCAAGACAAACGGTGGAGTACATGAATGTTTTAAAATGTTATCATTTCCCTTCAAGTTGATTTGGTTGTGCAGTCCTACCCCCAGCAGCTACAGCATTTCGGGAGGGATGCCAGCAGGACAAGCCACTTTTTCTCAAAGCTTCAGCTGTAAATTCAATGTGCTGATTTCACCTCAGCCTGAGGAAGCTGATTTTTCATTCGCCCCTTTTACTGCAGAAGGAAGAAAGGGACAAAAAAACCCCACCAACTAGAGAAAAAGAAAAGATCCATCAATGTCACCAGTTCAGGGCTGGGTCACTCAACTCCACAGCAAGAGCTGAGCCTGCAGGTGTGATATCACAACGTGTGGCTGTTCCCTGGGCTTGTGAACAGCAGCTTTCTGAAAGCCGTTAGACACCTGAAAGCTCCAATACAGACAGCGAGAGCTAAAGGTACGAGAAGTGTCTGAATCCTTACCTGGAGCGAACAGCAGATCTGCAGACAAGGCTGAGCCCTCTTTGTGCAAGAGGCAGGGACGGTGACAGGCAGGAGGTTAGTGACGAGTCTCATTTAGTCTTGCAGCACACTGGAACGTTTCTGGTGCCAGGTTGTTTCTGCAGAGGCTGAGCTGCATCAGCAGAAAGGAGTGACAGCAGCTCTGAAGATCAAGAAGCCTCGTGAAGTATTGGGAGTGCCACGCGTGAGCAAGGGGAACCACGGACCAGCAGCAGAAGGTGATGGGAACCACTTGCCTTATCATCTCTCCAGGAAGAGGGGTATATAAGCACAGGTCACCAGAGTGCTGAAAAAAGAGCCATCTCACCTGTGGTTACATCACCAGCCTCTGCAGGCTGCAGCTTCTGGTTCCTGACTCATAATCCTGGGCAAAACAAATGATGGAAAGAGTCAAGAATTGCAAGTCAATGTCATCATTTTTCCTCCTAATAGCCTTTTCGAACATCAACTTGGTAAATAGATCAGATGAAATATGAAATATTTCCTTGTCCTTTCTCCTGTTTCTTGTCTAAGTCATACACCTCAGAGGTGACAAATGCCTAGTGTAATTGACTTTATTTTTTTCATTCTTTATTTTTTTCAAGCTTTCTTTCACAATCAGTAGAGCAAAAGTCTCTTTTTTTTATCCTCATTGCTTACTTCACCTTATTCCACGGCTATCCATATCCCTTACGGGTTGGAAAAGCATCTCTAAATCTTTCTCCCCATGGCCTCTGGTAGCAGGACATGTGGATGTGCTTAAACCTCTGCAGGTGCTGGATCTGCACCTGCCTTTTCTTGGGTGAGCAAAGCTGCTGTCCCTGGTTGGATGGTTCCCTAAAACCATAAACTTGGCTTGATAACAACCAAACCCCCCAGACCTTCTGCCTTGGCTTCTGGTCTGTAGAAGCTGCAAGTCACCAGCAAATCAAAACCCAGCTGGTTGCCAGCCAGTCAGGTTGCATGGTTTGCCTGGCCAGCCAATCAGCAGATACATAAACAGGGCATGCTCAGCAGGCTCTCTTGACCAAGAGGTGACTGAGGGTGAGGTCCTTGTGCTCCAGGTATCTAAGAGGGTACCATGGGCTGGTCAACCCAAGAGGTTCTTGCTGCTGTAGGACCTAGAGCTGAGCTTTGAGTTCTTTATCTGTGGCACGCTGTAGCTTTTCAAGGTTAGTTTTTTTAGTTGGAAGATTTTTGTGGATATTTAGAAGATACCTGCGGAAATGCTTATGAATTTTTACCCATGTTCTGCAATTTTGGGAGGCAGCGTCCAAGGGACTAGGTTGTTCCTTCTAGTGATCGGTTCACACTCCTGGGTGATGGAACTGCCTGATAGGTCATGCATTTCTAGGAACTTATCTTAATGAAACAACACTCCCCCGAAAGCCAGATGTGTTTGCTTCTAGATCACCAGGAAAGTACACAGATGGGACTTATTTGGTATAAACAATAAAACAGACTTCGGACTGTTTTAAAAGCACAGTCCGTGCCTGTGACAATCACATTTGGTTGAGTAACTTCCTCTGGGTCTTAGCTGTCAGTGAAGATATTCTATCCTGTGAGAATATTCTATCCTGATATTTTAACTGTTTTTGAAAGGCTCGTGGAGAAGTGGGTTACTTAATAACCTTTTTTACGTATTTGTGATCTAACTCGGAATTTAAGTTCTCATTAGAGAATGGGGAGGTTGTGCAGTAATTCATTTTATTTGGCCATATTGTGGTTTTTTTCTCATTTAAAGCTCTCTGGTATTTGTAGTGGAGGTGCCAAAATTCTACTATATTTAGCAAGCCTCTATTTAGGATTATGTTGTACCTGTCTTTTTTTTTCCTCCGTGTACTTAGGATTTCCTTTCAGTCTTCTTTGTTTCACATCTCTCCTTGTATTTACTCTGTGAAATCTACCTTTCTTGTGTCCCTGAACGTGGCAAATTTTGTGTGAGGATTTTAAGTTTACAGCACAGGAATGAAAAGATTCCAATCTTTGTCTGACCCAAACTAATCACCAGTTATGTTTTCCTCAAGCTGCTGTCTGCAGTGAAGAAAGACAGGAAGCTTCGAAGGCTTTTGCATTTTGCTTGCTGGGGCACTCCTAATGGGTAAAGGCATAAAATTTTGGTGTATTTCTGTGTTACTAACATATATAGGCAGAACCGATGGCTGTGGTTTCTATACAAGGTGGTATCTTGAAAATCACAAGGACTTGAATAAAACTGCCTAAGGTTTGCTGTCACAAAAGTTTAATTTTAAAATACTGCAACTTTTTTTCTTCTATCTACCCGCGGACTTTAAGTATGTCTTGGAGTAGAGAATATGTTTTGTTTGGTTTTTCTTTTCCATGCAAAAAGAGTGCAACTGCTATTTTATCCTGGGTAATCTGTAAAACCAAATGAATATTTTTTTTTTTTACAAAAAGGCAGCAAACCTCGTTAGCTACAGTGTTGGCACGCCCCTCATCCTCCTGTTAGTAATTATGAGGAGATAAAGGAATGGATATTGTGAATCCAATCCATGGAAGTAATGGATCTAAAAGTACGGAAATAGCAGAAATATAGAAAATACGTTTGTACAGTGAAGGGTTTTTGAAACAGCCAATGCCCTTTGCAAAATACACTGGTGATACCTTTTCTTTCAAAAGCCAGTTGTTTTTACACTTCTAGTGCAAAACCTACAGTTTGGTCAGGTTCAAACAATACAAAGGATCTTCCTTTTCTTTTTTTTTTTTTTCCCAGGCCCCCTTCAGAGCAAGCACAGTGCTGGTGCTGTGTAAACATCTTCATTGCCCTAAATGCATGCTTTAAATCTCCTTTGTGTTTTTCACATGGAAATTGGAAAGAGGGATATGTGAGGATTTCTGTCCAAGGGTTAAATTCTACTGGCTTAATATCAGTTTTAATGTGGATTGTATGAATGAAAATTTAGTCAATGTTTGGTTTTGATAAAACTGTAAATAGCCTAATTTAAATGGTGATTTACCATTTTTTAATTATGATTTAAAAAAAAAAATAAAATCCTTGTAACCTGAAGGGCTTATAGGATATTTCAGAAGTTCTGCTGAAAACAGATAGCAGTTCAAAGGAGAAAAAAAAAAATATAGTCATACATTTCCTGAAATATAGCCCTTTCAGGCAACATTCTAGAACCATTTTGCAGAAATATGTGTCTTCAGATATTAGCATAATATTTCTTCAGGAGGAGTGTGATATCTAGCATAAAACCAAGCTTTTGGGTTGAAACAAGGGTACTGTCATATTCTCCGTTTTCTGAAGGGATCTTGGTTCATACGTTCAAGAGTAATTTATGTGATGGCAGTGAGAGTGTCTCCACAATGAGATTACACCAGTAGTAAAGCTATTCCTTCCTTGGAGCAAAGTTTTCTGTGAATGAGAGTGATGCATTGTTAAATCTGCAGAGTTAATAAAAGATTGAACCACAATTTTAAGCAAGTATTGATAAAGGAACAGTATTAACTGTGAGGATAACTAAGTTCCCACAGAGCTGCTGTTGGGGTTTTTTTTTTGTAATTTAAGGGATATTTCTTAGGGTGCTTCTTGTGTCTAAGTCACTGTGAAAGCAATTGCCAACTCATCTTGGCTCTGGCATAACCCATAGTCATTTTGTGCCAGCACAGAAACATTGTTAGAAAAGAAGGGGTGTTGGAACCCATGGGCAACCTTAAATAAGCTTACTTACACTTATGTTTTCTGGTCTCTCCGTGCCTGTATTATGAATAGTTTTCTGCACAAATCTAAAACACAGCCCCATACCAGCTACTGTGAAGAAAAGTAAGTCTGTATCTGCCAAAAAAAAAGAGCACACTGCTGTTTTTTCTTCCAGGAGACATTGTCTGCTGCTGATCTTGTGTCCAATTCTTCGCAGATCCTGACTCTGTTCAGACCCTCCTGTGCAATGTGGATTCATTCAAGTGGCAAAACCCTTCAGGTGCAGGCTGGACTGGGAGCTTTGCTCTCCCTGCAGCCATCAAAGAGGAGAGGGTTGCCTGGTCCCAGTAGCTTCTACCCCAGACTGAGTCACTAAAATGTTTTCCTGCCTGTTTGATTACGTTAAGTAATGGGAAGAGCATGAGACGAGGAATTTGTTGTGGTATTTAAAGGAGAGGAGATTGTATGAGAGATCATCATAGAATGGAAATAAAGTGACCACGAGGTGATGTGCTTCTGCTGGGAGATTTGTCATGGGGAGAGAGTAAACACTTCTTAAGGACAAGGTATGAAAACAACAGCTGATATTAATGGGAGAGAATGCCAGGATTTATGGTGCTGAGCCTTGCGGTGACAGTGGCATTAAAGAACCTCAGATGAGCTGCGAGATCCATGAGTCTTCTGGTTAATGAATGATGGTGTTAATAACTCAAGGTGTAGAGGGAAGGGGAGGCTGTTTTTTCCTTAAATGTGTCAAAACTGTGCCTGCTGATTTTGGAGCTGCCTCTAACAGCTTTCAGCTACTGTACCTTGGCTGGGTGTTGTGGTGTTTGCTGTACCCATGATGCGACCAGAGCATCAAGAAATGAAGGTTATTGAGGGAGAAGGGCAGCCCAGCAAATGCTGCAGCCCAGGTACCTTGTATAATTTGCTGCTTCTGTCTCTGAACTCACGTAGGACTTGGGGAAGGCTCCGTGTCCTGATGGAGCTTGCAGCAGAAAATCCATTGGGCTGAGGATAAGGTTCACAGTTTTTAATCTGGGCTTCTGGAAGAGGGACAATGAGGAGTAACCTGACCACACCATGTCTCCTATGAGTAGAAAGGAATCCAGTTCAGCAGAGCTGGTTGATGCAAACCGATTTGCACCAGAGGAAGCCTGAGGTTTCTCTGCTCTGGGTCTAAATAGAACTCCCCCATCAGTAACTAAAAGTATCTGTTTTATGTGTGTTTGTTTTTTTTTTAAGAAAACTTCCAGCTGTTATGTTTAGAGAGAAGACCTTGAAACCATTATGATCAGAATCTTTAAGGAATTGTGAGGAATGTGTGTGTAAAACAGAAGCATCTAAAGGGATTATTCAAAGTTTCATGATTTTAATCCTTCATAGCAGCAATGCAAAAGGAAGAATCAGGGAGCTACAGGCCGGTCACCTTCACCTCGGGGGAGGCAAACGGCCCCTAATCATGCCTGTACCTGCCATTGGTAAACGGGTCAGCAAACAGTGCAATGAGCTGATAACAGCGGGGCATAAAGCATCGCTTTTCTCGTTGAGCTTTGCAGTCAAGAGCAGCAGGTGAAGGAGGCCGAGGGGCTTTAAGGTATGTCACTCCTTCCATTGCACCCAAGTCGTGTTTTAAGGCTCCAGGTCGATGTGTTCAGGCAGTGTCAAAGGGTACTTGGAGGAGGAACAGCTGGAAAATCCAGCTCTCATTTCCTCATCATAACAAATAAGCCTTAAGATGTACATTTTTGAATGTACAGTGTAGTTGCAGACTTTAAGTACAGTATTCCCTGGAAGAGTAACAATAAACGTAATATTAAAAATGGCTACGAATTTTTATATGAATGGAGAAAATATCAATAGAGCTATGTTATTTACAAAAGTTTCTTTTGTAATCACCGTGTTGAAAAGCACTTTGTTCTCTAAATCCTAACTTTACAGGCAACTGTGAATGGGCCAGTATTGCTTTTACTCTTCATTCACTACTGGAACTATGGGATTTCCATGAGGAGGGTGTAGGTGGGGCGACAGCATAAACTCCTCTCTCCTTGGTGCCTGCAGGCTTGTTTCTCTCAGGTTTTTCCCCTCACACCTCTCTCTCGCAGCTGCTCCGCGGTGTTTTTTGTCGTTTCTTAAATGTCGTCACAGAGATGCCTCCGGCGTTGCTGGTGGCCTCATCTTTGGCCAATGGTTGGTCCAGTTCGGAGCCAGTTGGAGCTGGCTCTGCTGGACACGAGGCAGTCCCTGATTTCTTCTCACAGAAGATGCTGTTGAAACCTCCCCCTGCAAACTCCTCGCTGCATTAACCCAGGAAAAACTTGTTTTGGTGTGCCAGCACAACGCACGTGTATTCCCACAGTTTCTTGCCTTAACTAAAAGGAAGCAAATTATCTGTATTTAAGGCTGTTTTATGAGGTTAAATGCTCCTAACCAAATGTTAAATGCAGTAGCTGCTGCCAATGCATATTGATCTGGATGCTGGAGATTAGTTTTAATTAGCTTTATTGCTGGTGCTCAGGTCAGTATTAATGGTGCTATGTCCTTTTCATGGGGCTGAGCAGCTGGCTCTGCAGCATGCCTTGCACCTCTCTGCTTCACAAAAAAAATACTGGGAAAAACAAGAGTTCCACAGCGTTTTAAGGTGTTCCCTCCACATCCATACTCTCCCTCGCCCAAGGTGTGGTTTCTGCAGCAAACTGTGATTTCAGTCTCTTCTGCTTCCACTGAACTGCAGCCCCTTGTGAAATGGGGCTTTTATGCACATGATACACTCTTGCACTTTACAAATAAGTGACGTACCCTGTTTTCTACCTCTTGTCTCTCCCAAGTGTCACGAGCATGCAATTGGAGTTCATTAGTGGTTTTGTCAAAGAGATTTTTAACAAATACCATCCTCCTTTGTGAAAGTGAGTATAGTTTGTGTTTGTTGTAAAGAAGGAAAGGGCAATAGGATTTTGTTTGTTTTCCGTTTCAGGAGTTTCAGCAACATGGAAGAAACACCACTGTTAATCTCAGGAGAAAATTGTTCTTTGTGTATAAAGTGGTTTGCAGGGAAGAAAATACAGCTCTCGGTGATTATCCACTAGTGTAATAACACACTAGTCTGCGCTGTGTGAATTATCCTGAGTAGGAGATTTGTTGCACATAGTCCTTAAGGAGTGTTTTATTTAAGTCCCGGGATTAGGGGACATGGTTTTGAACCTGAATCATTTCTAAATTGAGCTAATTCAATAAATTACTAATGCAATTTGCAGATTTTTCAAAGCTGTTGCTTCTGCTTTCCTTTTACCACTGGTGTTTCTCTGGGTCTAGATGGGCAAGAAGAAGTTCAGTGGGCTGGCAGTCACCTTGATTGTCCTCCTCTGCCTGGTGACAGCCACAGCCTGTGTCCTCACTGGGCTTTTAGCATCAGGAAAATCCGGAATCAAGACTACAGGTAAGCACTTCCCATTGCTGCTCTAGGACCAGAGCGAAAAATCCTGAGTGGGAGCTGCTCATCTCTGCTTGCTGAGACTGTTTTAAATGCCTCAGAGTGTCAGGAACTGACTATGGGCATCGTTTCTGTCACTCTTGGATTCAGGCTTTTCAAGGGCATGGACTTTCTAGTGAAGGGAAAGGAGAAAAAAGAAAAAGTAAAAAAACCTCCAAGCATTTCTTTTCTCTCCTTTGCAAAATCAATGCTTTTACTGCTCTCAGTGTTAGCATTATATTTTTCTAATTAAGCAAAAAAGGGAGAATCAATAAGCCTATTGCCTTGCAGTGAGCTGCTCCCTGGGGCACCCCAGGGTGGGAATCAGGCTGCCTCTCGCTGCTCTCTGCCTCAGCATAGCTCAGATCTCCCCAGCATTTCCCAAGTCCTCCCCATAGAAACAAGGAGTGAATGTAGGTTTTGGCCAAGTATCTAAACCTCTTGGAACCCTTGTTTTAAAGAGGAATTGTTTTTCGGTAATGACAGAGAGCGGTGAAAGGTGCAAAATTAAGAAAATTTATTAATGAAATTGACTTTTACTGTGTGTTTTGCTGATAGATGCAAAGGAGGAGTATTGATCTCTGGCTTGTTCTGTTTGTACTGATGTACACAGTAGTCTCTGTACCTCTTTTCAACACCACCAACCTCACCTCCCTTGAAAAGCTTAGCATTTGCTTTATGCAGATTTTGCCCCAGGAGATGTGACAGCCATCAGATGGGATTTGAGCTATGTGAAGGATCACATCAACACTTTAATCTGGGCTCATCTACTCTCGGTTTACTTGAGAGTTAACACACAGGCTGTGGTCTGCCTTTCTCTGTAGTGACTGGCCTAGCAGGGCTCAAGAGTGAGTCTTGTTCACTTTCCCTGGCAAGGGGAAGCTGCGATTGATTGACTAAATCTGGTGGAGTGGATTATTTTTGTGATTCTGCCCACCCGGGGATATCTTCATCTAACCCATTGCTACAAGTGGCCACAGAGAGAGATTCAAGAGATACAGGGTGGGAAGCTTTGGTGGAAGAGGAGAGTGCAAGTGTAGCCCTGAGAAGAGCTGGGCCACTTGTATGAGAGGTTTCTACAGGATCCTCTCATTCTCTGGGCAAGGGTCTGTGCTCCAGCCGTGCACCATCGCACCTCCGGGAGGAGACCTGAACCTGCTGCCCAGCGCTAGCTGAAATGAGTAGAAACTATTCTTGTAACAATTCTTGGTAAAATTTTTTTTTTTTAAGTGTTTTGTCGGGTTTGGTACTACCATAGGACCACTGCAGTATGCCGACCAGTTGTTACAGCTACCAATCAAACTCCCCAGCAGCAACATCTATGGTGTGAGAGAGCACACGTGTAAGGAGTACTGGCACGACGTTAGCTGGAAAAGTTGACCGTTGTTCACCAGGGATGTTGGTACCTCTGGCGTAAGGACTGGTTTTACTACACCTGACTCTTTGCAGGTTATTTCTGTAACCCAAGCCCATTCCACAATAGACACATTAATAATATCCATTGAATTTTTCCCCAAAGACTTGTCAGGCACTGCGTGCTGTTCCTAAAAGCTAGATGGTAGTGATGAACGATCCCCGAGTTCAGCTTTTTGTGTTGACGCGTGGTATTGATAAGCATTAATATATGAGAGTTTTCAGTTTCTGTCGATACAGAAAATAAAGAAAAAATAAATAACAAGATGTCCTAATGCTTTGCTGTGTGCAGCATTTGGTACGTGACACACGGAAAGTGTCTCTACAAGACAAAATACATCTGTCAGCTGTTATTTGTTTCCATAGTCTGTATGGCTGTCTCTTTCCAAGGCACCCATTTTTCGATAATTATAGGAGAAGACTGTTACTTCTGCACGGAGCCTTCCCCTAGGCTTTGATCCAAGTTCTCTTAACAGTGGCACTCACAGGTACACGGTGTTGCTCTGTCGGTTCCTCCTGCAGTGATTTGCTAACAGAGATACACTGACACTGTGTGGGTGAAAGTCAGGTGAGGTGCCGCTTCAAACAATGACACTTATTTCCTGCTCCTCGCTCTTTCTGCCTTTGTAATCCTGGTGACAGCCTTTTCTGTACTTCATGGATGTAAAAGCTCAAATCGTATTGCTATGTTCACGAGTATCTTTTGCTTTGACCAGGGAAATACTTACTAAAGCTTCTAAGCAATCACTTCAGCTAATGCCATGTGAAAAAACATTGAAAACCCTACATGTGTAGTACAGAATCAATATGTTATGGACATTTTGAAGAAAAATCAGTGTGGAGCATGAATGAAAGAATATTTAACATGGATATTACGGGGTGTTTTTATTTATTTTTTTTAATTTCACTTCCTAGAGTAATTTATTTATAATTAGCTAATAAACCACTAATAAACACCATTTGTCACTATTACCTCTGCTCCATAGAGCAGCAATCCATTTGCTTTACTCTGAGAGAGCACTTCAGCATTTTGCCAAAATAAGAGATGTACTAACAGCAACTAGAGCGAGACACCACTGTATGTAATTAATTAATAATTTGGAACTTGTACTCTTTACCTTGACACGCCAGCTCTGGGAGTTTTTTCTGAGGAGAGATTGCAATGTTGGGCTGATACATGGCAAGGTGAGCACTGTCTGATTGTTAGGGTTGGACATCTCTATTAATTAGGCATCTAAAGATGCAGATAGATAGTTCTGCAAGTGTGCCATGGAGATTTGTATCTCTTTAAGCTGTTCCTCCTATATTTATGGTGCCTGACTCTCCTCCCCCATTAGCTAGCAAGGAGGAGTTGCAAAGAGGAAGGTCACAGCTAAGAAAACCTTAATGACTCCAGGATTAGAGCACACCTGAAGGGCAAGCATAAAAATTGCTGCTCCACAGCCTCCTCCTCTGGCATCAGGGCTGTGTCTAGCTCTGCTGGTGGGACACTTGGAGCTCAACAGGACCTGAACCTCCTGCTTCTTGTCTAGGTCCAGCTGGAGCCATGACAAGTGTGATTGTGTCTTAGAAACCCTACATGTCACTGAAATAAATGCACCCATTGCCCCCTGCACCGCTTCTATTTCCCATGTCTTCTGAGTCTTCTACCTTTTTTTTGTGTTTGGAGTACGTTTTCTATTTTCTTGGCAAATTTGAGAGCTGTGGGGAAATTTGACAGGAGAAGCTAATTGCACGCCGTCAAGGATTAATTACTAGGGAAGGCAATGCAAAGTATGATTTGGCCTGGTGAAATATCATGAAGCTCGTTTTTGTTTTGAGGACCAAAATCTAAATTAGCTCACATCTGTCTCACTATAAACAAGCTCTATTATAGAAATAACTCAATGTATTTTCTATCGCTACTAAATAAATATTCCTTTTATAAACTGCCTTTTCTTAATAATTAGTTCACTGAGGTTTGAAGCTGGCTCTTACCTGAATGGTTCTATTGAGTGTAGACTCATTAAGTTAAACTGACAGTGAACAGAATCAGGTTGGGCTAATTTCAAATTGCTCAAATTCAGTTGCTCGTTAATTTGTTCTGAGTTTTCTTTTGCAGGGGAAGAAGAACAACCATTACAACAATTGCTAACATTTCCGAAGTTTTTGTTGCTAATAATAACGATGGAAAAAAAACCCAAACACATTAGAAAGGAAATAAAACAGAAGAAATGCACTCTCTTATTTCCATAGATTAGACATAAAAATGATTACCTTGCAGGATTAATAGAAACATAAATTAGATGTAAAATCTAATCTGCGGTGAAAGGTGGTGAAAGCACCTTTCAAGCTCTATTGTTTGCTTGATGTGCATCTCTATCACCCAGAAATAGTACAGCAATATATGCAGGCTTGCCTGAAGATCCATCATATCTGCTCGCCTGGGTTATCTATATATTTGGGGAAAGTTTTGCTTTAAATGGGGAATGTTCTCAGGAAAGAGAAAACAGAACTGTAGGAAGGGGTTGGGATCTTTATTGTTGTTGCTTGCTGTATTTTGAGAAGTTTCAAGTCCTACCTGTGATATATTTTGAAATACCCCAGAGCAGATACTGTGATTAGATTTGAATCAGCTTATGTCTTATGTTTGTCCTTTCAGGAAATGTACAACTTCTACGGAGTTCAAACCTTCTTCCTGTGTTTGGAAGACAGCAGTGGAGCCTACTTGGGTGTTTTCCTAATGAACAGCAATGCCATGGGTAAGAAAGCTTTCTCTGTAGCTCCGAGCACTGAATATAAATATCTTTTTAAATAATCCATTGAACTGGGATACAAACAGCGAATAGCTCACACTTAACTTGACGATCGCGATGGAAACGTGATGGTCAGAGAGCTATCTGGAGCCTCTGCAGCAGGCTGACTTAATCAATGGGTTGATCATGTTATGCACTGGACAAGTTGAAGCACGTTATCCATCAGTGTACTAAATTCTACGCCCTTAATAAAGCTGTACTTATGGAGGTGGTAGCAGTAGTGGATTGCATTTGGTAAACTTGCCATGTATTTTAATCTGTTTACACTAAAAAGAAAGGCAACGAAGGACAAATCTAAGGCAACTGCCAAAGTATTGCAACCCTGTTGGGTGTCAAATTCGTAACATGAAGGGTGTATTAAGAGTATTTAGATATTTGTTAGACATGGAGGATGGAAATTCTCCCTTTCCACAAGACTTCTGGGATGATGGAGAATCTGCAGGTGAGCAGTTACTGTGGAATAAAGATAGAATCATAGAATTCTATGATTATTTATTCCACAGTATGATTAACAAAGCTTTGATATGTAGAAGTGTCAAACTTCCTGTCGATTTTGTGGATCAAGAATAAGACCTTGCAACACACTATTAATACTTGCTCATTTGTCATTAATTTAGTTTTTTTTCTGGTTTAAGTTTCACTATAGCCTTAAATATGTAAAATTTGGTACATTAGCATGCAGACGGTTAAACCACGCTGTCAGGCTTGATACATGTTCTGGTGTACATCCAAATTAGTTTCAACGGGTGCAAGAATGCGCATATTTAGCGTTCGACATTAAGAATCAGTAGAAGACGAAAAACTAGCACTGTTATTAACTCTCTGGAATTATCGAAAGTGCTCGTGAAAACAGGAGACATGTTGTTAACTCCAAAGCACTGGAGCCAACATTTTTTACGCCATCTGGTTTCCACAGAATGCTGGTAAGGGGGCACACGAGTAAGGGGGCCCGGGCTCTGTTGGTCACGTTGCCAAGCTCGCCTTTAGGGAAGCTGCTGGAGAACTTGTTTCCCCCTGGGACAGTCGCTACGATTATGTCAAAGCCTGTCAGCCTCATCTCTCGTGATGAACTGGCGTCAATACTACTTACCTCACCAGTTGTTTTTTTCCTCTCAGACAATTTACAACACAAATAACTTTTTTTTTTTTTTGCTGAGGGTAAGGTTGCCACTTAATTCAACAGAAATTAATATTTAAAACCAAAACAAACAAAACCCAACAACCAAATAACCACAACACAGACCTTTAAAATAAAGTTAGAAAATAGGGAAAAATGCAACGGTAAGAATGTACAGATATCTATGAACTGGGGGTAATACCACCATTGAGGCAAAAAATAAGTGACACTACAATATTGTGTGCATGTTTTATTCATAATTCAGAAAATGATGTTGAGATCCTGCAGACAGTGGTTCCGACAGGTCTTTCATGCACAAGGTGCCCAATTGCGGATGCATCTTTTCAGGAGAGGGATCTTCAGATGTTCAGGAGGTGACAGAGATTTTCCCGTGAGAATTAACCTTGTCGTCCCCAGGTGGCATCTGAACTGCTGCACTCTCACCTCTGATACAGCTAAACACCACCTGCTGGATACTTAAATGAGTTATAATACATAAACCAGAGAAACTGGATTATCCTCCTGTTGCTAGAAGCTACCTTTACCCTTAGGCTCAATTTTTTTGCACGGGTCTTGGGTCTCTGACTTGGCTCCCATGAACTCAAGCAGCTGTTGGGGTTCACAGTTGCCTCCCCCTTTCTTAATTTCATCACTGTTTCTCCTCTGCTGGAGGTCACTGTCAGAAAAGCAGCAGAAGGGAAAATGTGATTGTGTTTCACTGCCCGTGCCTCAGCTGATACTGAGATTTCATCCCTGGAGAAGTTTAGGATGAGCAGCTGGAGGGGGCAACGGTAGGAAACACCCATCTCTGTTGGCTGGAGAGCCTCTGTTAAAGCCTTCAGCTTCACTCACCTGTCTCCTTCAAGTACCAAACTCCCCGTCAGATATTTTCTATAGGACATGTAGATCAGAAATCATAGCTCAGAAATCTGTAGCCTGAATGGTTTGAGCACCCTGCAGGAGAAAATGCTGGTGGAGGTTATTGTGCTAGTGGGACAGCTACAGAAAATGCAAAGAAAACCCAAACTGGTCAAAAACATACTTCTTTTTTTAAAAAAAAAAAAAAAGTGGTGGCATTATTAGAAAAAATTAGTTGGAAAGAAATGAGCTTTAAAAAACTTTATGCATTTGTCTGCTAAACTCCCTTTTTGTTACTTTAGGTACATCAAATATATCTACCAAAAAAACTTTCAAGCGTCTAGTTTTGTAAATTTTGTGAAAGTTAGGGGTGCTTTTAAGAAACAGAGCTGTGATTCGACTGATTATTGCTGCCATAAATATGGAAGGCTTTTGATGGTTGCTGTATGTACGGGTGACAGCTATATGTACTCCTTTGTCAAAGCCTAAAATAATGAAGCCATTATTGTACTCACTTCTGTTGAGAAACAAAACAGTAAAACATCTTGTAATTTTATTGCCTGCCCAAAACTTACAGGCTGCAGTCTTTTTGGGGAAACCATTAACAATTTTACTTGCAATGGCAGTAATTTTCTTTTTGCACATGGAAAAAAAAAAAAAAATCAGATTGCATGACTCAATTTCTGCATTTCTTTTACCCAGTGGTGTGTTGTATTCTCTCTTATGGTTCTGTGGCAGAGTTTGTTCATATTGTATTTTTTTTCGTGAAAAACATTTATTTAGGGCATTATAAGGGATTAACTTTGAGCCATACGTGTATATTTAAGAGAAGTTAAAAAGGAATAACAGTAAAAGTAAAGGTTAGTGTGTTTTAGAAAAGTTTATACCATTATGTTTTTGGAAAAAAAAATGAAAAATTTGGATCTCCTGGGACTCTGACCTAAGAAAAAACAAGTCTAAGAGCATTGTCAGTTCCTCAAGGAAGCGATGGTGAGAGAGAAACTGAAAGCTTCCAGGTGGAAATTCTAGTGAAGGCTTAACATGGCTAAATCATGAGCCATGCAGAGAGCAAACCAAGTCAAGTTACTATGACATGTACTTAACTTCACATAAATTTATGCGCAATTTCCACTCTTTTCCTGTGGAAAGTGGATTTCTGGCCAGAAAATCTGTTCTTTGGGTTACAGTGGAAAAATAGTGTGTAATTGTTCTTCTCAACTTTGGTGAGCCTGAGCTAGAGAGACCAATGTGCTTACCAATTTCAGTCCTCTGCACAGATTTAGGTAAGTGGGAGACCAAAAGAGAGCAGCAAGGATAGTTACGTGCCTAGAAAACATACCTCATGGCAAAAAGTTACCTACCCTGTGAGGCTTTGGTTGTTTTCTGCCAGAAACGGGAAATCCTCTACCATAAGGGTTAAGATAATGGATCTTAAATTCTGAGCTTTAAAAGAACACAAAAGAAGAATCAAGACCTGAGAACAAGGTGAACCTACCAGTAAAAACATATGAAATAAACTAATTATTTGAATTGACAGCATGTTAAATATAGAAACTCATTTTTTCCCTCATTGAGAAATACGATTTTATATTATTTTGCACTTTATACAGAATCTGCTCAATGCAGCTTCTGAATACCGTAAAAATACTAATAATTAACAATCTGCTAATCTCTAGTATTTTTACAGTCTTATTTTTATTGCCATTCCTTTCTGCACTGCAAGTGTAACCTCTTTCTTCAAGATACGTTTGAGTTTGCACTTTCCAATGTAAGTATTTTATTTCAAGTGATCTTATTTAATTTTCAATTTTTATCACTAGTGTCTCCAAAGCGCATTCTTTTCTCTCTCCTTGTTTTCCTGGAAGATTTACTGAGAAGCAAAATATTTGACAAAGTCAAACCCGGAGTCATGTTCAAATTACTGTAATTTAGCTGGGATGAAAATCTGCTATTTGTCTTTTCTTCTCCTAGTTAATAGAAATATCTAAAGAACCTTTCACATCTTTTCTCATAACAAACTCAGCAGCAATATTTATTGAACGAGAGAACTATAAAACATCAGTGGCAGTTAAAACAGAGTCAGAAAGGAGATGAATGTAGTGTTCGTGATTCCTAAAATATTGGAAATTTGAAAAAAAACACCCACTTTGTACACTCTAAAAATATACCTGAATGTTTCCAAAGAGTGAGAGGAAGCCCTTGTCTGAGCCCACAGCACCTACTTCACCACTAAATTTTAGGTTTTTAATTATTTAGACTGAAATTACCTTGGCAAGATTAATTTCTGTCAGGGTGGAGCTCAGATAGTTTTTCTGGTCAGTATTGATCAGATCTGTCACGTTACAAGGACTCCAAGCAACATAATAACAGAGTTTTTGTATGAATATCAATGAAAAGTTTGTTATCCTAGTTCTGATTCAACACAAGAAAAATGTGATCATCTTGGCTTTGTCTGGGAAGTAAGCAAAAATTATTTCTCTAAACTGATGAGACAGAAACATTTCCAGAATCGTTCTTTTCACTTTGTAGTTGTTAGAGTGGAAAAAGTAGTCTGGCAGATTTAAATAAAATGGGGGCACAGACCATGGTGGCCTATACAGGCAGATTTTATCCACTATGATAAAAGTCAGGTAGTTGGCAACTGTGTAAGCTCTTCCAAATCAGAAATTAAGGGAAGATCAGAAGAAATAATATTAAAATTGCAAAAAAAAAAAAAGTAGGCTTGAGACCTGCATCTTCAAGTACCTCTTCATTGCTCTCATGGCCAGCAAACCTTGTCCCCTTTGTCTGGCCTTCATAGTCACTGCAGAACATTTTAAATCAAACTGATTCCTCTGGATCTCTGAAGAAAAATGCTTGAACCCCCCGGAAATTCTGGTTCATACATGAACTTCATTGTTTATACCCATGTCAAGCAGGTATTTCCAAATTGTAATCTCTGACATGTAGTTCTCCAACACAGTTTTATGTATGAGTACCCCATGAGTACAAACATACGGGAGCAGGGTGCCCTGGCAGGGTTGAACTTCAAAGAGTCCCTCCTATTAAATTACTCCATGCTCCTCTAAATCATAAATTTACAGGTTGGACACATATCCTAGCCATGAAGACAAAATTCTTGGCTAGCTACACTTGAACCAGCAGCAGCTCAAGTGCCTGATGGACTGTCCTGATTTTGTTGAACTGTTTAGGAATAATTTTTTTGACATTTGGAAATGACTTTTCATGTGAGATCAAACTCCGTTATGGACTGGGTATGTTCTGAGCACGTGACAACGGATGAGTAAATACTCATTAGCAATTAAGATGTGTGGAGCAGGCAAAATTCTCATTTGAATGATGAGACAGGATTGATGGTAAGTGTCCAGAGGTGGAAGGTTAATGCATTAACCTACATCAGCTCATCGAACCTCGGAATACCTGGTTTGAGTGTTTATGTTCAACTGTGGCAGGAAATTGAAAATAATTTTGATCTTGCTGTCAGGAGATCTTAGATAAATAGGATGTAATTCTCAGCGACCATTGTAAGAATAATTTGTGTGACTAGAGCCAATGGAAAGGTCTCATCTGACGCTGCCTGAATATCTAATGCGTTTGGGGCATATCCCTTTAATATCCTCTCATTAACATTTATCTGTAGAGTGAAATACTTTAAATACTTAGCTAAGGAATAGCTTGAATTTCAGTACTAGTGTAAAGTATACTTATTTGTTAATAGTTTATTAGCAACCTCCTGTCATATTGAGATTTTATGAAGAGTTTCTCAGGAATTGTCGGGAAATCAGTAGTCAGGCATGAACCTTCCCCCCACCCCATCTAGTTTTTTCTTTATACTGATGATGGGGCAGTGTTTAAAAGGATTTGCTGTGTTGCCTAAATTAGCCTGTACTCTGTTTATACAGTCTGGGTATTTCAAAATACGTTACCAATTAATAATATCTCTCTATATACTTATGACCAGTTTATTTAACATTCCTGCAAAATCTTTCTTTTGGTTCCAGCGTCTTTGAGTCTTTAAGTCAGCTAGACGTGGAGTTTGATGTTCAAAAGCTGGAGCAGCAGGGCTGTAGCTCTGCAGGTGGTTTTATTTCAGTCCCGTTACTGCCCAGCACCGCGATCTCGCCCGTGGTGCAAGCAGGGTGGTATGAACCTGAGCTGCTGCAAAGGATGGGCAGGAGAAGGTGAGGTGGGTCTGTGCAGGTCTGAGCTGAAGCTGTGCTTCCACAGCTTCACTGTGGTAAGTACCTTCTGCACTTAGAGACAGATAGAATTAAAAAAAAACACCCCACAAACGCACTCGAGCATGTCTACACCTGCAGCTGCATCACGGGCTGTCTCAGGACAAGGAGGCAAAGTCTTTGGCTTGAGTTTAGCAGCTTTAAAACCACTGACCCTGAGCAGACATAATTTTCAGGATACGTTTTAAAGACAGTTTGCCCAAGCCTGGTACTAAAGAAACTTATTGCTCACCTGGCTGGGGAGCAATTCTTGGTACAGAAGTTCTAAGGACTTCATCTGCATAAATGTTACGTTGTGCAAGCTTAATTGCTGACCTCTATTATGAAACAAGATGGCCATGATGCTATTTCTCACACAGTTTAATCTGAATGTAATTACCGTTGAGGACTTCCTTGTCCCAACACATTCAGACCCAACACGTTGCCTTTTCAGCAGAGATTCTCTATCACTAGACAGTCACCAAGGCCACCCCGGGGCCAGGCTCTGCGTTGACACCGAGAGCCATCAGTCCAAAGGCACCACTCGGGTGCTCATTCGCGAGGCAGAAGAGAGGACAGGTCTGGGCATTCTGATCAGCTGTCGTAATTACTTTTTGACAGTCTGTAATTAAACTATAAAGGACTTTTTGCATCTAGGTTTTGCTGGGGTAGCCTGGTTAACTCGTAACGTTGTTATTGGTTTTGACTTATACTTTCCCTCACTTCAGTGAGGTAAACGAGTATAGTTTTTTTTAAAATGTTAATTTAAGAAGGGCCCGATTATATCGTCTACTTAAAACAAACTGAGTAGTAGTGAGAAGGGGAATCAGTGTCTTTAAAAATGCAAACCGCATGCATAAAGCTTTACTTTTAAGAATTTATTTTCCCAGTTCCAAGGCAAACGTCGTTATCTGCTCCTTGCTGAATAGCACCCCAGCCTGCTTTAGATAACGTCCGATCGAACGATAATATATCTGCGCTGTTCCATTTCCAGTTCAACGAGTGAGCAAGGAACAGCGTCTCTTTATAGGACTTAACGACCTTAAAGCCCTTGGTAACTTTGATATTACCATAAAGAAAGAAAATACCACGGCTGTTTGAATTTCTGACGGAGCGGACGCTCTCTCTGGCAGCGTGCCACCGCGGCGCTGCCAGTCAAGGCAGGAGTGGAATTGCTGACAGGCCGGGAAGGGATGTCGATAGCTCTGCTGTCGGCCGCATCTCGTGTGGTTTGGGCTTTGTAAGTAGACAATAATTCGACAGCGAGAGGAATATTGCCCTTGTTTCTCTGGATTGAGTGTGAAGTGAAATGTAGCGAAGTATTTCCATCTGTTTTGAGAGGTACCATAAGAGAAATGACTATGTTAAATGGCACAGCTTATGCAGTTAAATTATGCAGGTGTTCTCACACGTGAAATTTATAGAAAAATGTGAGTTGAGAAAAATAGGTGTGTGTGTATTTATGTATATATGTATCTTGGCTCCAAAATTATTCTTTTGTACTAACTGAGGGTGCACTTGTGCATCTGAAGGCATGGTGTTGTAACTATAATTTATTTTAATTCTACTCCACCTAAACAGGAAGATTCCTCACCTACAAAACTCACAAAAAGCCTGTACTTCAAAAGTAAACAGCAGTCTGCTATGTAACTTGATGTAATTTCCATTCTGCGTGTGTTAGACAGAGGGAGCTTCTGGATACAGTCTTTAAAATACTGTTCTTCCATAACGAGGCTTTTGCACAGACCTGAAAGCCAGAGCCCTTTCTAGTGAGCACAGGAATGGTTTGGAGTAAGTTCAGGCTTTGTGAGATGAGTAATTGCTTTTCATGGACAGAGCTTTGGCTCAGTCCTGGAGCAGGGAGCTGGCACCTCGCATCACCAAAACACTCAGGCCACGCTCAGCTTTGACATAGACTTTCTTTTACCTTGAAGTTTTAGCTGCAATTTCCCAAGCATTGTTGAAGAAGGGTAAACCAAGCGGAGGCTGAAAATGTTTGATCGTACGCTACAAAGAAATGAAAGATAGTAGAAAACTTACTGTTTGTCTTGGAAGAAATAATTAGAGAACATTAGTTCAATTACCACAGCGCTTTGAGTGACTTGTGTGTTTCTGCGGTAATTATAGTGTCATTAAAGCTGCAAATCCTGTACAAAAATAAATATAGTGCCTTCCTGAAGCAGTTGTAACAGAGAGTAGTGCGATTTAATCAGTGTAGCTTCTAACTAGTATTGAGGTCTAGCGTGTTGCTGTATCGATTCAGTCTGTGTGCCGTGGCTGCAAAGGACTTGTCCTAAGAAAGTGGAGCAGGAATGGATCCATGCTGGGCACCCAGGTTAGAGCAACAGAGAAAAGCGCTGCAGAGAAAGGTGCTCGTATCCTTGGCTGAGCAACTAGTAAGCATAAATTCCTCTGAACTCCATGGTTATTTATTTATTTATTTACTTACTTGATTGTTTTCCCTAAAGCTTACTTGTTTGTCTTTGCGGACACTTTGTGGCAATGGCTGAGGCTTTATGTAAGAAATATTTGGTTTAATTATTTGAGGAATGGGATTACTTGTTGACTATGTATTATCTATGTAACCATTAGCAAGTCAAAGTGGGAGGAATGCGATGATTTATTTTTCCTTTCAGATATGACGGAGTTCAGTGTCTTTGGAATATCTTAAGCACATCCATGAGTTACATTTAATTATCCTGATGCTGTACTTGATTTGATAGTATTGCAATCAAAGCATTTTTAAACTTTCAGAGAAGAGCCAATAGCTGTGGCTTCTTCAAAGACTTGGGAGTATAAGCCGTGAGTTTGCTGGATGCAGCTGGGTGCATGTTACCCATATCTGAGGAATCAGAAAGGAAAAAGGGTGAGTTGCAATTTTTTAACAGCTGTCAACAGCTGGACCTTTGCAACACACGTGTAGAGACCAGCCAGAACATGGCACAAGCTGCCCTGCCTCACAACGTACATACCTTCCAAGCAAAGTCGACAAGAAATGAACACGTTGGTTCTTCATTAATTAAAAATGGCCTTTATCTATACGGTAGCTCTGCCGTGAGCCTGCCCCTACCCCTAGGAATTTTTATGCCCACAGAGGGGCTGCCCTGGGATTTGGACCACCTGAAGGAAGCACATTCTGAGTCTGCTTTGGCTGAATCCAACTCCTACTTATCTCTCCCTGTGTGCCATTTTTATTCAAACACACTCCACTGGCGAGACTAAAATAGAGCTTTTATGGCAAACACGCTTAAAGGAGCAAAAGCGACCCCGGTGCTCTCAGCCCTAATTGTCCATAATTGCACAACAAAAGAGAAAATGGAACAGTGTAATAAGATTCTGGAGCAACACTCGGTGATTTCTGCACTTTGCCCATTTGCCACCATCAGATATTGTCTTTCTTCTAAGAGTAAAGGGAAATTATTGCCTAAATGCAGGTCTGTGCTGGCTAAGGACTGTGTTGTAGAAAGCTGTAAAAGAAGATAACTGGAAAAATAAAGAAATGGAAACAGCACTTCTATTCTGGTTAAAGCTTCAGGTCCAGCAGAGTAGAGCTATTTATACAGCCTATATCTAATGGATTGAAGTCTCCTTTTCAAACCCTGGGTGCTTTATCTTGCAGCGGCACACCTTTGGACAGGTCTTTTAAATCCTTTAAAAATGCAGATCCGGGGTTATCGTGTTGCTTCCAGTCTTGCCCCATTTGCCCAGGTATTGTTCCTTGCACTTATTAAAGATTGGAAGTGCTCCCCAACATCAGTCGTCAGGGCTTCGGTGTCTTCTCGCAAGTCCTGCAGAAAAGAGGAAGAACAAATCATTTACACGGGGATGTGTCACACCTTGGGGACACTTTGCATCAAACATTCTTACAGTGTTCCCCCCAGATTTTCCTCACCTTCCCTCTTTCTAGTGCCCCTCGTAGGGCTGACAGGGATACCTACTGGTTTTAGTGTCACTTATGCCTTAACTGAAGAACAAATAAATGAAGGTGCTCTACCTCATAGGAGAAATTTCCTCAGCTTTGCCTTGCTACATTGATTTTGATGCACTTTTGATAATTACCAATATTACTAGGTTATATGAAGTCTGGACAGAAACATAAAATGAAAGAAAAAAGAAGCTAAATGTGAAGTTTCTTGTAAAAATTAGCGCTTTTTTTGCCTTTTTTTTTTTTTTTTAAAAAAAGCTTTTCTGAAGAAACAAATCCAGCTCGACTGAAAATGATCTCTTGTCCTCCAGAGGGAAGACCCTGTTTCCTGGAACTCAGCATCTGAGTAGATACCCAGGAACGTGCTGAATATAAGATGCACACGGTTGCCCTGTCTCTAGACATTGATGTATAACTCCCATGCCCCATACTCCATGAGTAACTGCAACCACTTTGCTCTCCTTATCAGGAACACTTCTGCACTTACGACTCTCCTGACAATAAAGTTTTCTCCTCTTTACAGGATTTCTTATTTAAAGGAATAAAGCACGTGATTGACAAGATGAGCTTTCAATATCAAGTCTCACTTGAACAAGCACTCTTAAAATCATTAGGTAGTTATTCCTGCAGTAACGAGAGGGTTTGCAATAACAACTCCTAATTAATCTGTCTAGCAAAACATGATGATTCCATTCTAAAAAAAGCCCTGTAAAGTGAGAGCAGTTCAATAGGAGACTTCTTTATTTCTCTGCACATTGGATGAAGGTGTTTGCTTTAGGGGACAATTCAAACTTTTACGACCTCTCTTTGTTTTAACCTTATTTTGTATCTTACCTCTAAAATGTTCTTATTTTGTCCTCATTTAAGCAGCACACAGGCCTATAATGAAACTATTTTTTGTCTAAAAGTGTATGTCTCCTCTGAAATTCAGTATTCCGTTGAGTCTTAATTCTTACTCTCTTTCACAGAAAGCCAGAACTCAAAGTTTTCTACATAACCATAAAGACGAGTTTAAAAAGTAAAAGAGAATCCATGTGTTATTTATACGTTGACTTCTGGATGGAAAAAAAAATGGGGGTGGGGGGAAATTTTGTGCACATAGTTGAATTACAAGTTTTTCTGCCTTTTTTCTTTTTTTTTCCCTTGTTTCAGGGCCAGTCTCACACTGGCTACCATGAGGCGTGGATGATCAACTTGGATGACCCTAGGTGTTTTTCTTCTAAGTTAGAAGGTAATTCTTGCATTGTATGTTTTTCTTATATGAGCCCTACCAAACATTTTTTCTTTTTTTTTGTATACCAAACCACAGCAATTTCATATTATGTAGTCAAATGTAGGAAGACAGATAAAATTTTGCTATTAAACACATGTAAATTGAATGACTGTTTTTTTGTGTGTGTTTGGCTTTGATAAAACTGTAAATAGGCTCATTTACACGGTAAATTACTCATGTTCAACCTTCAGGATTTTCATTTTTTAAAATCATTTTAACATGATGGGCTTCCAATACATTTCAGAAGTTCCACTGAATGTAGATAGCAGTCCAAGGAAAAAATTACCGTAGAGCCATACGTTTCCTTGAAATAGAGCTCTCAAGGAATACAGGTGACATTCTAGGACCATTTTATAAAAATATGTCTCTTCAGATATTAGCATAATATTTCACTGGGAGCAGGGTGATATCTGGCACAAAAACAAGCTTTTTGAGTAATGCTGCCGTTCAAACAAAAGATACTGTAATGCCCTCCACTTTCTGAAGAGAACTTGGTTCAAATGCTCAAAAGTAATTTCTCTTACGGTAACAAGCGTTTCTACAAAATATGTATCATTCCTGAGCTACTTTCACCCTTTTCCGTTTCATTGCACGAATTTCTAGAGTTTCACTTTTGAGAATTTGCCTTATTCTAATTGCAATAATCACCTAGGTGGTGATACTGCTTTGAGAATACCTCAAGGTTTTGATTGGGTCAGACAGTAAAACGTTTTTTGAAGTGGCTAACATATTGCTTCAATCCAGTACAAATACATACACCAGACAACCACTGTGTTTTAAACTAGGTGCTCTAAATAAAGTAGATCTTCTCTGGCAAAAGGGGACTGAAAATTTCTTATATCCTTGAGTCATCATTGTCTAGCAGTATCCAGTTGCCCTTTTCTTTATGGTTTTTCCACTTTTTAATGGCTTTACATAATCCTTTTCATCAACTCTTTGAGACATTTATGTCTAAGACTTTTTTTTTTTTCCCACAGTTCTCTTTTCCTGTCTTTCTCCTTAATATTTACCATTTCTGTATCTCTACCTCAACACTTGCGGCCACGAATGCTCAAATCACCTTCAACAATCTTGAGATGTTTTCCTGTAAGTGAATAATAATTTTTCTGTCAATAGTATCACACCAATTTGGGCATTTTACTTACTATTTTGCCACTGAGATTGCCTCCCATTTCCGTCATGTCACCAGCTGTATTTCTTCCAGTTCATACAGAAAAATCATTTACAAGGTTCTTATTTCATACTAATTTAGATTGAACAGTCTATAATGTGTATCCCTCTGTCACTACTGGGCACGCTTTCTTGTTGAAGCAATGCTGAAATCCTACTGTAAATGTGGAGTTAAGAGGAGTTTTTATCCACTTACAACTCTAGTTGTATAGATCCTGATGAAAATATCAGTAAGGCTGCAGAGAGAATGCACTCGTGACCTTCTCGTCTTTTATAATTGAGAGAGTCTAGACATGAGCTGGTGTTTGCAGCAATGAGACTGTAAGGATTTCAGTAGTGATCATTGGACTGGAATAAAAGGGCAGAAGTCAGAGGTGGAGGAGCACCCCAGTAGGAAATCTGGGTAGAACAGAAAGTCAGACTGAGGTGCAGCACCGTCTGCAGGTCCTGGTAATGTGGTTCCTGAAGAAGAAACGTCGTTAAGCAGAGATTGTTCTTCCTTTCTAATAAATGAAGTGGGAGATTTCCCTTGATCCCTCTGGAGAATGCAGTGATCCTAAGAACTAGTCCTTCTGGAAAGATTTTGAGGAATTCAGGAATTCCTGGATTTCAGGGATTTTAAAAAGAGCGAAAACTCTAAAATATCTTTGGAGAGTTTGGATTTTTTTCTACCGTTATCTGTTATTAAGCTGTTGTTTAAAAACTAGGTACACTTTTATATGCCCTCGTGCAAATTGGTGTGTTTTTTAAGTTTAGTTATGTAGATTTTTAACAATCTACAGAATGCTTAAAAGGTAGAAGCATTTTATTACTCCAAGTATTACTTTGTTTTGGAAGTAGTCTTTGCCTTCTTGAAGCAGTTCCATTCAGAGATCCCTGTTCTCCTTTGGCTTGTGTCTGACGATGTCATGTAAGACAATGGTAAAGCTGCTACAGGGCAAGGAAGTGTCCTATGTCAGAGTCAGGCATTTGATTTGAAAGAAATATTATTGGAAGACACCTTTGGGATGATAGTGCTGTGATCCCATGTGTTCTGAAGCTTATGTCAAAAGATATTGAAAAAAAAAATCTACAGAAGCCTTGATTCATCCTACACTGCACATAAGTATGACGCCATACCTAGTTTCAAAAAAAGGTACCTATTTTTAAAGACCATCCTTTCATCCTTCCTGTGACACAGCAATACCGTGTAAATATTACGTATGACAAATAATAAACACATCAGCATTGGGAAATCTTCTTGGTGATGCTTCAGGGAGAAAAATGTCATATCTCATCCCTAATATTGCAAATGTTTCTGGTAAAATTGACTAGCTGTGGGGTCCTTCATTAGAGGAAATAGAATTTCAATAAGTTACAGAAAAAGCCTTCTCGGGCTAAAATTAGGTAAAGTTATTCCTTTGTGAAAAGATGTCATGTACTGAATTCGTTAGCTTTCATATTTCCTTCATGATAAATTAGGACTGTTATGCTAACTTTTGTATTACTATAGTAACAACTTCATTTGCTTTAAATTCCCAATTTATTTATTCGTTTTAAAATTAATTTGGGTTAATTATGCGTGTTCACAAATGTGCATTATCAACCAAAATGAAATTCTTTATTCTACTTTAGTAACCTTTATAGTCAGCACAAGGTCATTCCGGTAGTCAAGCTGTTCCTGCCTCGGAGCAAAGTTTTCCTAGAAGGAGTGATGGCATTAAATCTGTAGAGTTAGATAAAGATTGCTTCTTTATCAATGCTTTCTTAATAATGCAACCCAGTATTAACTGTACTGATTGCAAATGTTCTGGTAATTTAAGGGATATTTCTTAGGATGCTTCTTGTACACTGGTCATTATGAAAATAATTGTCAAGTCATCTTGGAGCTACCAAGGCCATAAGGAGCCACCAAAGCAACTATCACAAAAGTTACCTTGCTTTCAGGAAAACACTGTCAGTATGCTCTCTGGCCACTTTTGCATCCTGTAGAGACACCAATTTTAGACTATAAAAATTATGTGATTAAGTTTTTTTGCCTCGATTTGGCTAGTTCCCTGCTCCTGCTTCCATCCTCTCTCTGTGTCTCCTCTGCCTTTATTTTCCTTCAAGGAGACATTGTCTGCTGCTGATATTGTGGGACATGCAAGTGTCCAATTCTTCGCAGATCCTGACTCTGTTCAGACCCTCCTGTGCAATGTGGATTCATTCAAGTGGCAAAACCCTTCAGGTGCCGGCTGGACTGGGAGCTTTGCTCTCCCTGCAGCCATCAAAGAGGAGAGGGTTGCCTGGTCCCAGTAGCTTCTACCCCAGACGGAGTCACTAAAATATTTTCCTGCCTGTTTGATTACGTTAAGTAATGGGAAGAGCATGAGACGAGGAATTTGTTGTGGTATTTAAAGGAGAGGAGATCGTATGAGAGATCATCATAGAATGGAAATAAAGTGACCACGAGGTGATGTGCTTCTGCTGGGAGATTTGTCACGGGGAGAGAGTAAACACTTCTTAAGGACAAGGTATGAAAACAACAGCTGATATTAATGGGAGAGAATGCCAGAATTTATGGTGCTGAGCCTTGCGGTGACAGTGGCACTAAAGAACCTCAGACGAGCTGCGAGGTCCATGAGTCCTGTGGTTAATGAATGATGGTGTTAATAACTCAAGGTGTAGAGGGAAGGGGAGGCTGTTTTTTCCTTAAACGTGTCAAAACTGTGCCTGCGGATTTTGGAGCTGCCTCCAAGAGTTTTCAGCTACTGTACCTTGGCTGGGTGTTGTGGTGTTTGCTGGAAGAGGGACAACGAGGAGTCACCTTCTACTGAACACACCATGTCTCCTATGAGTAGAAAGGAATCCAGTTCAGCAGAGCTGGTTGATGCAAACAGATTTGCACCAGAGGAAGCCTGAGGTCTCCCTGCTCTAGGTGTAAGCAGAACTCCTTCTGCTCTGGGTGTAAGCAGAACTCCTTCACATCATTGTTTGCAGGAGGGACGCACAGCACCTACACAACAGCAGTTGCAGCCTTGCCAGCCCCCAAAGGTTTGTTCAAAGTCTGGCACTATTTGACATTTTCATTCAACCTCTCACTCAAGATTACAGGCAACTGGAAAAATATCCGTTGGGTTTCAGATTTATTTTTTTTGCTTTCTTTTAATTTTATTTTTTTTAAAAAAAAAATCTTCCAGCTGTTGCGTTTAGAGAGAAAACCTTGACATGAGTATGATCGGAATCTTTAAGGAATTGTGAGGAATGTGTGTGTAAACCAGGAGTATCTGCGGGTTTTATTTAACATTTCTGCATTTTACTCCTTCGTCGTAGTGACGCAAACATTGCCACTGGGTGCAAGGCTGCAGTTTAGCGGTCACTGCACAGGTGAAGTGACACACAGGGGACTATGCTAATAAGATCATATGATTTTGAATTTTGAGGTTTCCCACAGCTTGAACAGCGCAAGTGGAGCTGATCCCTCCTGCCTGCATGAGCCCTCGTGTCACTTACGCAGAGCTGAGCAGTTACTAAATTACCATATAGTAACGGAGGTGTAAGAAAATCAGATTCTGGGCACTGACGTTATTCACATCCTTCAGTTAGTATTACAAGTATGCGAATATTAAATATTCCCCCTTTTTTTCTTATAAAAAAGAAAAAGCTCCTAAGCCTTTAATCCTTTTGTTTTCTGACAATGAAAACCTATTATTTTTATTGGAAACGAATGCAAAGCTGAATAACACCCTGTAATATAATGTCTAAATAAGTAAAAAGCTGGCAAGGAATCAGGATGTAATAACGGTGGCTTTGCTTTGTTTCCTGCTCGATAGCAGCAAGAAGCACAGGCGTTGACTGGAGGACCATCTGCAGCAAGGACAAGGAATGTCACAGAAACAGGCAGGAGACAAGCTTTGACAAAAAAAAATGCAAAGGGTCAAACCAGTGATTTCATTAAGCAGCTACTTTCAGAATTATCTTTTCCTCCCTCCAAAAGCTGGGAGACAATCTGTCATTTCAGTTTTTTGTTCAATAATGGCATGAAAAAAAAAATGTAATGGGTTAGGAGTTGCAGATAATGAAGTTAGGGCATAATAAGGTGTGTTTTGAGTGTTATTTACTAACTGGAGTTGTTCACTCATAGGTTATTTTCAATATTGCAGCTCCATATTTTCACCTTAAAATACTTGGTATTTTTTTATTATTCTTCTAATGAGTTGAAGATATTAACCCTCATTTAAAAATAATAGCTAAAGTTTCTGGCCTTTCTAGTTGCAAAAAAGTAAAAAAAAATGTATATATGCAACTTCACAGGCCAAGAAAGTTAGAGAAAGTCCCCAATTTTTTGGTGGGGTTTGTTTTTTTGGTGGGTTTTGATTGTTTGTTTGTTTTTAAATAGAATTAGAAAATATATCAAATGCTATTTTGGATCTGCATGATGTATGAATCTTTGGAGCTGGCAGGCTCTTAGGCTTCCCAGTGGTCTGTGCATATGTGTCTTCAAACTAACACAAGTAGGTAGTAATGTAATTTTATTTGTTTTTGTTAGCATGCATTTTGACAACCTAAATAGGGACTGGGGTGGTTTGGGCTGTCAAATCCAAGACCCTCTTTGTCTATGGTTGAATTATTAGTCTGTGCAGGCGTTAGTTAAGTACACACGTATATATGAATTTACCAATTTCTAGAAGGCAAGAAATAAATGATGTGCCTTGGAAGGTTTAAGAGACAATTTTGTAAGGAATCAAAGGAGAGGGGAGGACTCTTAAAAGAGGTCTGATGCCCAATACATGCAAATTTCTTTTCCTGAAACCAGTTCTTCATTTTTTCACGGATTAGGTTTCATGGGAAGCAATACACTTTTTAAATTTGAAGCAAAAAAAATGGAACTTGAATGTTAACTTTGGCATGTCGGTGTTCAGATGTCTCTAGATCTGCCAGCAGAATTGAAGATTCCTTTCTCCTGGTACATTTCAGATAGGAAGGAACATGAAAAAAAAAAACCAAAAACAAAAAACCACACACAGAGCTGAAGAACTTGAGAGAACAAAGACTTGAGAGTAAAATCTAACAGCCATTCCCAGCAATATGACTTCACCCACAATGGGCTTGGTCTGTGAGCTTATGACACGAACAATTCAGATTTAATACCTCGTCAAGTTCTAAATTTCTAAAAGCCTTAATCTTTTCCAGTATGAGCAGGAGCTGTGCTTCTATTTTTGAAAGGTTTAGAGTTGCGGGTTTTAAGTTGAACAGTGGAAAAATCTTCTGAGATTTCAGTGTTAAAGAGGAAGGTTTTGGGGGCTGGAGTAACCGCCATGTGGTCTGTTGCTTATTTGATGGTGGAATTTTATCAGGGGATTCCCAGGAGCCCTCTAAGAGCTGCACTGAATTTAGACCAATTTTCTGCTTGCGTGCATCTGCCTCATTAGTTTGCCAACATCCTGAAATTCTTGGGAGCAAATTCATCACCAGTATAAACCAATTCATGGCAGCAGAGTTACGGTAGGAACAGATTGGGTCTCCTGCCAACAACCTGTTCCATCGTATCACGTAGAATCTGAGACTCTCACCAAAAATGTTGATTTGACCCAATTATTTGACTCTTTGCCCAACTAAGATATTTGTTTCAACTCAGAAAAAGTTATTAATGTATGCAGGATCTGTAATATTAATGATTATATCCCTGATTAATCTGCAAGCTGTTTTTTACAGGAATTAAGGGCGCCAAACTCTAACTGAAAGAAATTTTTTGATACCAAAACAGCGAAAAAACAAATCTTGCAAAACAGCAAAAGAAGTGTAAATTATTTCTTTTTCCCAACATGGTCCCTTAGCTGAAAACTCCGTTATTAGCACAGCAATCTGAATGAATATGAGGGAACTATGACCAGCTAACAATTTTTTCAAGTTGGATGCAATTTAATTAAAACCAGACCTGTTAAAAACGAAGAGATAAAGGCCTCTTTTTAAAGTACTACATTTTTAAGTGTACCTAATTTCCTAACTTGTTTTCCTACGCTATTCTCTATAGCCTAGCCCATACCCCTGGGCTTCTAGTAATTCTGCTTACCAGCTGTCAGAAACGAATCAGCTCTTAATTCCTGGAGACCAAAGCAGGACACAGCAGAGACCCTGCTGTTCTAGCTCTTGATTTAATAGAGTTCTTGATTGTCTTTATGGTTTCTCAGTGTTCCCGGCTGAAGAGCCTTCCCTATTCCCCCTTCTCGGAGTTCAATATCGCATCTTGACCTGAAAGCCCTGTTGTTGATGTCCTTTGTAGAAGAATGAAAATATACTCAGCCGGGAAACCTGCTGGTTAACCCTCTTGTGAGACCTTTTCGTTCGGTGCTTTTAAGCTCTCGAGTTGCATAGAAAAACGCTCACCAGGTGATTGATAATACAAGTCTGTGGCACCGTAAATTCAGGAAAGCACTTAAGCAAATGGCTGTATTGATGGCTGGGTGATTGCAGACCTATTAAAATGAAACACATGGCCGTATGCTTTGCTGGACTGAGTATTTTTCCTGGAAAAAGTAAATGAAGATATAAACCTTGGAAAATAGATGTACAACAAACACAGCCCCCAGACCTCCCAAACCACTGATATCTTCATAATCCATGTAAAACCATTATTTCTCATTATGCACTCATAAAGCAGCATATTTAACAATATTGAGAGGGATGTCAGAAATGCGTTTCCAGAGCTTACTTGCGGACACGCATGATGGTACAATGAAATGGAGAGGGTGAGATAGCTAAATAACAGGCTGCATTTCGAAAACAGAATCTCTGAGTGTGGTAGTATTGATTTCTGTAAAGATGGATGGTTACAGGAGAGCCCCAGTGCTCTATAGCTATGATTGATTTTCTTTCTTTTAAGTGCTGACTAAGGAAAAGAGGACCATTCCCTTTGTGCCCAGAGAGGACACATCTCATTCCTGCACTTCACGGTGAGATATTGAGGAAATTTAATGAATTTGTCAACAGTTCAAAAAAATACAGGGGGCATGTCTCAGCCATTTCTATAGTACTGGAAAATAACTTATAAATACTTCAAGAGTATGAATTGAAAGCTTTCATTTGGAAAATAAATATTTAATGTCCAGATTCTATCTATCTGTTGTCAGAACACGAGAAAACCCAGTTATACATGAAGGTTTTGTAGTAAGATTATGTTCTAAGCCTGTTCCCTATAAACTTTTTTCCACTTTATTCTTTCATTTTTTCCTTCTGCTTTTGACATTTATTGTTAGTATGAAAATGGTTTATATAAATATTAAAATTAATAGTTCATAATTAAGTCATTAAAAAGTTTTAATGATCATAAATTCAGTCATCTCCTGAAACTATTTTAATAGCTCTTTTCCTCAGCTGGGCACACTTAAAGACTTTGTGTGGTGCTTAAAGCAGAAATGATAGACAACGACTATGAAGGTCCCATGAACAAAGTAACAAAGGTAGGGAATAAAAACCCTTTAGTCATGCCACATGGATAAGCTTATTGGCATTTTACGATCGCTTTTCTCTCACTTGCAGAATTTGATATATCATATTGACTGAAAATAGTAATAATTAACCAGCTATTCCCTGGCTGTCATAATCACAGTAATTGTGTCTAGTCCAAATGGTTTCCACAACCTGCCCATAACTGTGTCCGTACCTGCCATTGGTAAACGGGTCAGCAAACAGTGCAATGAGCTGATAACAGCGGGGCATAAAGCATCGCTTTTCTCGTTGAGCTTTGCAGTCAAGAGCAGCAGGTGAAGGAGGCCGAGGGGCTTTAAGGTACGTCACTCCTTCCATTGCACCCAAGTCGTGTTTTAAGGCTCCAGGTCGATGTGTTCAGGCAGTGTCAAAGGGAGCTTGGAGGAGGAACAGCTGGGGAATCCAGTTATCATTTCCTCATCATAACAAATAAGCCTTAAGATGTACGTTTTTGAATATACAGTGTAGTTGCAGATTTTAAGTACAATATTCTCTTGGAGAGTAACCATAAATGTAATATTAAAAATGACTGCAAATATTGATGGAGAAAATAAGAATAGCACTGTATTATTTACAAAAGCTTTGTTATTAATCACCGTGCTGAAAAGCATGGTGTTATCTAAGTACTAGCTTTACTCTTCTGGGGTTGGTATTTCTTTTCTTCTTTGTTCGTTCTTGTGGCTGTGGGATTTCCATGAGTAAAGACAGGTAAGATGATGGGTTATACTTGGAAGAAATGAGAGGCAAAAATATCCAATAGACTTACACTCTTATATCACATTAAAAAGAAAAAAGAAAAAAAAAAAGCTGCTTCTAAAGTATTTTTAGTTGTTTTGAGTCACAACTGAAACACGTAGAATTGTTTTGATGTGCCAGTGCAATGCGCGTGTATTCCCACAGTTTCTTGCTTTAACTAGAAAACCCCCAAATTATCTGTGTTTAAGGTTGTTTTATGAGGTTGAATGTTCTTAACCAAATGTAAAATGCAGTAGCTGCTGCCAACATATATTGATCTGGGTGCTGGAGATTAGTTTTTATCAGTTTTATTGCGGGTGCACAGGTCAATGTTGATTGGTACCGTGTTGTTCTTCGTACGGGGCTGAGCCTTAGCCTTGTGCCTCTGTGCCTCACAAAACCCAAAGTAATACTGAGGGAAAAAAGACTTTCACACAGCTTTTTAAGACATTTTTAACAAATCAAGATCCTCCTTTATAAAACAGAGGATAGGTTGTGTTTGTTGTAAAGAGGAAAACTTGGTGAAAAAGAAGGGGGCAAGAGGGTTTTATTTGTCTTCTGTTCCAGGAATTTCAGTAACATAGAAGAAATGACATAGTTAATCTCAGGAGAAAATTGTTCTTTGTGTATAAAGTGGTTCACAGGGAAGAAAATACAGCTCTTGGTGATTATCCACTAGTGTAATAACACACTAGTCTGCGCTGTGTGAATTATCCTGAGTAGGAGATTTGTTGCACATGGTCCTTAAGGAGTGTTTTATTGTCCCGGTTAGAGCCAAGAAACCCAATTCTGTTTAGTGATTTTTCCTTTCCAGTTTAGTCTCTTCTAAGAGGCTGCACGTTCTGAAGTCAGCAGCATGTTCTTGCAGACAGTGTGTGCTACTGGCAGTGATAACACCTGATGTTTGCAGTCACTGCCTGGGACTGGGATGCAGAAAGGCTCTTGCTGATACTTATTCCTACAGTGCCCAAGGCCACTGCTGGCTCTTGTTTGCCACGCTGGGGGTGCCGGGTAGTAAGAGGGGGCACAAGGAAGTAAATTGTTGCACCTCCGGGGGGGGGTAAGAGACAGGACAGGTGACCAACGAGAGTATTCCATCCCATATACGTCATATCTAGTAAAAATTGAGTGATCAAGAGGGTTTAAGCCTCTTTCCTCAAAGTCCGATCTTCTGCCTCTGATCCCCATCAGGAGTTCCTGAATCCAACCCCTGTAGCCAGGGGACCTCTCTGGTGCCTCCTGCTCTGCAGCATCACTGGGGATTGCTACTGGGGTGGAGTCGAGTTCAATATCGTGTGTGTATATATATATATACACATATATATATACATGTATATAGTTCTTTTTTTTTTTAATTATTTCATTATTATTTCTATTATTGTTTCATTAAATCTCTTTTAGATTTCTTTTCTAACCTGGAAGCCTCTCTGCCTCATTTCCTTTTTTCTTCCCGTTTAAGCAGGGGAGAGAGAGGTAGAGAGCGTCTGTCAGCGTTTAGTTGGCCGACCCAGCCCTAAACCTTGACATTTATTTAAGCCCTGGGATTAGGGGACATGGTTTAAAATCTGAATCATTTATAAATTGTGCTAATTTGATAAATTACTAATGCAGTTTATGGGGTTTTCAAAGCTGTTTCTTCTGCTTTCCTATTACCACTGGTGTTTCTCTGGGTCTAGATGGGCAAGAAGAAGTTCAGTGGGCTGGCAGCCACCTTGATTGTCCTCCTCTGCCTGGTGACAGCCATAGCCTGTGTCCTCATTGGGCTTTTGGCATCAGGAGTACCCGGAGTCAAAACTGTAGGTAAGTACTTCCCATTGCTGCTGTAGGACCAGAGCGAAAACTCTGAGCAGAAGATGCTCAGCTCTGCTTGCTGAGACTATTACAAACTCCCCAGAGCTTCAGGGACTGTTGGCACTGTTTCTGTCACTCCTGGATTCAGACTTTTCAAGAATATGGATGTTCAAATGAGAAAAAAAAAAATAAATCAATATAAGTGTTGTAAAAATGATAATTAAAGAAACGCGGTGTAAAGTCCTGAGTCTCAGCATTACTCTTCTTATCACTACCCAAAGGTGAGTCATGGTCAGTCGTTCCCACAGATAACAGGAGTGAAGTTGCCAGTTATGAACATAAGAAAAATAACGTGGCCCAGAGTTTATTATCACGAAACAAACTTTTATCCCTTCCTCCCAGGACTGCACTTGTTTTATAAACACAGAACTGGCATGATTTCAAAAATTTGAGTAAAAAAAAAAAAACACAAACCAAACAACAACACTGAAAAAAAAGAAAAGGGATGAGAGAGACTATGTGGGAACTGCCAGATTGTGTGGAACATACATTAGAAACATAAAAACCTGTGGTGTTTCCTGCTAATGTATTGGTACATCAGAAACCATTTGCCTTACAGGGATGTGATACAGTCCCTTGCTTTACCTGCAGTTTTGTTGTGTGTATCTCCATTTACACGTGGTGTTTGAAGCAAACAACTTGGAGGTGAAAATGGCAGTAAAGTAAAAATAATCATCCATACAAAAAAACCGCCTCTGTGTTTTAGTAAAACTTCCCATGCCGATTTAGAAAAACCCTTCCAATTTTAATTTGCCTGTATTTTCACAAGAAGTGATGCATGTTGAGCTACAGGACCTGCTGAAAACTGGATTAATGTATACCTTAAGAAAGAATATTACCAATGTCACCCATTTGTTCAAAAACCTTAAAGCAAAGTTGTCCTACCTTTATTTGAAATAGTTGTGTGCAATTTTTCAAAGGTAAAAATGAATCACACTAGCAAGAGTTTACACTCATTTGAACCTATATTAGTTGTTAAGAGACTGGAGATGGTGCGAAACAGACAGCAGAAACAGTTACTGAGTTAAGAGATCATCAGGTTATTCCTACATTTTGGAAATGCTGGTAATAACCCACTGATTTATTTCTTTGGCAGTGTTTTCGCCAACATGCCCGACAAAACCAATAGCAGAGAGAATTGACTGCATCCCGGATCAAGTAGCAACAAAGGTCTGAAAACATTCCAGTAAAAATTAGAAAATACGCTTTATCCCATAAAGCCTCATGTTTTTTTTACAAAAATTTGACTTGCCTCTACTATATTGGTTGTTTTCTTAACTTTTTCTTAATCTGTGGTTGCCTGAACACTTTGCAGGGCAGTGTAACTCCTGTGTAACTCCTGTGTAACCCATTTCAGCCTATTGACAAAAGGTCTGACTCTTCCAGCCACGGCAGCAGTTTGCTGTCAGTGATTGAAGACGACTGCCGAAGTGCTCCTCAGCAGTTTGGTTTTGGGATAGGTGGAAACAAAATTAGTCAGACATTGAGCAGTTAAAGAAAGGTCACCCTTTACATTGAACAACTTTGCCTGAGCAGTTTCTTTTTGTCTAATGGTCAAGTACTAGCATTTGTAATAGTTCAAAAACAGCAGGTGAAGAAGCACTTTATCCAGATGCACCAAGACTTTTCTAGAATAAGAGATGTGGTCACAGTTTTCTTTCAGAACCAATTTGAATCTCGACGCTTTCTTTGCTTCTTTCTGGTGTCTCTTATGTGGGTGAGCACAAGGTTTGGAATCACCTTTTAGGTTAAGAACCCTTGAGTTAAGATTTCCAGTGAAAAACATCATCCTAATTTTTCCAGTGCTCTCATATTCAGAACAGTTTTGTAGTTGTCAGTCTTGAAAGGCTAATTTTTTATTGTCATTATTGGTTTTCGTCTTTACGGTGGATGTTCTCATTTTCTGATGGGAGCTGGTGGACGCCTGGCATCTTGCTTTGGTTTGGGGGAGCAGCTTAGGAGAAAAAATAGTTAATTTATTATGGGGTGTGAAGCTTATGTCATTCACAGAGGTATAAAAAAATTATTAACCAGCTGTCTCAGTCTCGGAAGAAATTCCCAGTCTGATTCCAGAAATGGCAGTTGTTAAAGCTCCTGTCATGCCGTGAGTTTTGTTATGATATATAGTTCAATAAAGCCCCATGGGCAAACAGGTCAGTAAAGGCTCAATTCACAGCCTGTTCCTCTATTCTGTCGGTTCCTTCCCCCCTCCAAGACAGAGCACACCAGGGTAGGAGCAGTCATGCAGATCCCTTTAATTACTACCTCTGAACCGGTTCCTCCACGTGGATGCTGCCCTGGTGCAGTGGTGAGTGATGCTGCACTCATCATCCAGGGGAGGAAAGAGTTTTGCTATGGTTGAAACTGAGTCTTATTGTAAGTCTGCCCTTGCTTTTTACCATCGCCCTTAGAAAGAATGAGAAATAATCAAATTATGGATACCAGTTAAAAAAAAAAAAACAGTAGGGCCAGATGCAGATTTGAACACTGGGGTACTCGTTCTGGAGTTAGAGGTAAAATAAATGATTCCTGAACCTGTTATTTCCTTAGTGAAGACCAAGCAGCGGATTTCATAGGCATAGAGAGATAAATACCTCTTTTAGCCTGTGCCCTGATAAAAGCTCTTAAGTGCGTGCCTGACACAAGCCAGAGTCCCACCCCAGTCTGTCCACTCACACCAGTATAAATTTTCTCCTGGAAGCCCTTTGGCTGTCCTTCTTTAGAGTATTCTACCAAAGCAACCAGCAAAGCTGTATAATTACAGGTACCTGCTTAGAATAACATAACTCTTCTGGAGTCATTTCCACTAGTGGTATTCAGAATAAACAGCACCTGGGAAAATTACGATTTGCCCAAGCTCATACAGCAGGTTAGAGTCTGTCTTGATTTCTTTATTTACTGGGGATGTCTTAGATGAAGACAGAAAATGAGTAGGATTGCAGAGGGTAGAAATATGGCAAGAGAATATACATTTATCAACTGATCGCAGTGTGGATGACGATAAATATGCTGAAAGAAGTTATATATTTATTAACTATTCACTGCTGTGAAAAATTGCCACGAAGTTTGATTAAACAAGAATGCACCAGTAAAAACTGAACTCTGTATTTAGGATATTTCCCCATGCATGCAGGAAATTAAGTAAATCAAGAGAGCAAACCTGTGATCTCTGCAGTCTTGGGGGGGTTTGGGGCTTCTTCTCATTTACTCAGAAATAGTTTATAAAATGGGAACCAGTGAGCCCTCATGTTGGGAAGGTGGAGAATGAGCATATTCTTTTTCACAGCCTTAGAAAGTGCATTAATTTGTGAATCCACATGGAGGAAAATGAGTCATTATATCTCTCCTCCAACCACGTGTTTTGCTTGGAACCTTAATGAAAATGACAGCAGATGTGGTTTTTGACGTGATGAGTCCATGATAGAGAGACAAACATTTATCTGGTGAGTCTCGGGTTTTATCCTGGGCGATTTTGCAGCGATTTCTGTGCTCTGTGCAATCACTATTGAATAAACACACTAAGGCTTCCCAAGCCAGCGGCTCTGTGAGTTCCTTCTGTGCTTTCCTTCAACACCTTCCTGATTTCTGGGCTGGAGGTGGCTTTATCTTTGCTCTCTTCAGAGACTGAGAAAAACATCTGACCCGCACCAACCAGGTTATGCTCCATAACCCAAAATCCAGATGCCACTAAGGAGAGCGGCAATAGAGATTTTGGACCATCTCCACCTGTTTCAATCTACAGAACACTTTAAATAAGTGTGGTACAAACACTAAAAAACTTGACCAGAATCGGATGAAGGCCCAAAGAGCTTCTGTTAATGGGCAGGTAGAAGAAAAGCTCTTGAAGATCTGCAGGTTGGGTTTGGATACCTGAGATCACCCATGGGCGCTGCTCTTTGCCCTCAGTGAAGGCTGTTGTGTTACCACTGCCCTTTGCCCTAAGTAATGACTTGGGTTTTTAATGTGAGAAAATGTGAGGAAACTTAGTGACGTGTTACCTAAATCTTATCTTCAGACATAAAACTCATGCAAGCAGCACATGGATAAGTTAATTTCTAACAGCAAGGCAAAGGTACTGTAGTGTATTAGGCTACTAAAAGGTAGTGGAAAGGTTGATGCCACTACACTGAGATATATGCTTTAAAAACAGGTTTATTTACTTGTTTGGGGTTTTTTTGGGGGGGTGGGGGAATTGATTTGTCTCAGTTTGAGGCTCTGCAGAAGCAATCTGAACACTTCTGATATTGGAAAATTACATTAAAACGTAGATACTGTACATGATGATCAATTATACATAGATTTTTAAACCAGATGCTTACTTGATGTTAAGCCAACTATAACTTTTACCCATTCTCTGGTGTGTGACTTCTGGTGAGATTGTACTGCATCTGTCACAGCACAAACGTTTCAGTAATTCTTTTTAAGTGTTCATTTTGCCCGTGGACCTTGTGGTTTTAAGAAAAAATGAATGTCTAGTAAGCAAACTTCTACTCTGAATCCAGAAAAATACCCTTTTTATTTAGTGTATTCTGTGCCGTTGAATTCATTCAGTAGAGTTTGAGAGGAGGAGTTGATCTGACTGCAGATATTATTAAGGATTCTGGTGTTTAAGGTAAAATAAGCTCCATGTACATTTTAACTATTTTAATATAGAGGCTTTATTTGTGGAAAATCAGCTCATCTGTGCCCCTCATGTCCTTGAATTAGAGCATCTGCAACCTGCGTGGCTGCTGTTGGAGCCCCCAGAATGATACCAGCGTGCCCTGGTGTTTTTATCCTTCGAACTCGGGGTATGAAGTGGACGGGTCAGTGAGATCAACTCAGGCAGGTAAGCTGCGGGCTGAGCTCCCTGATATATTCTTGTGCCAGTGTCTGGTTCAACACCGTAACGTCGCATTGTTTTTTTTTCCCAAGGTTTCGAGGCTACGTTAAAGAGGCTGCCATCACCTTCCTTCTTTGGAAATGATATCGACACCGTCCTCCTCACGGGAGAGTATCAGACACCAAATCGCTTCAGGTTCAAGGTTAATCCTTTTTCTATGACATTTTAAGGTTCATGTTCTGTGCAAGATTTTAGTCTGGCTGTTCCTGTGCAGTGAGGTGAGGAGGGCTGGGTTAATCCACGCAACCCAAGTGCTCGGCTCCTCCTTTCTTTGTCCTCTCTGCTGTTGCAATGCGTCAGGTTAAGGAGTGTTTAGCACGGTGGGATTTCAGCATGAAAAATCGCTGAGACCTTTGAAAAACTCGGCTTCTACATTATCTACCTTTCTTCCTCATCATAGGAAAATTTTGGGGATAAATGTGTTATTTTTTTATTTATGGCCTGGCCATATCTCTCACTCATTGTGACAGACAACATTAGCTCTTCCAGTGATTTTTCTGTGGAAAACTTAACGGCTCGTGCCATGAACATGGGATGTTGATGGATTCTGGGGTTGACTGGGGCTTCTTCTGTTGGAGACCTTCCTCTTGTGGTGCGTTCCTGTTGCCCCAGAGAATTATGAGGTATTATGAGGAAAACTACGACTGATGAAAACTGGAAGTGAGTAACAACAAAGGCAGAATAGGAGACTGGGAATATCCTAAGGGGTGGAACTTTCCTGAGTCAGAACTATTAATGCTGGAAAAATGTCTGAATTGGGCATTGTTTTTTAAAGATGCAGCATTTCTGTTGTTTGAATACGTGCAGATCACCGATCCTGCAAGACAAAGATTTGAAGTCCCTCATGAACACGCAGGAACTTTCAGTGGACCCGCAGCCTCCAATTTAAGCTACAAAGTGGAGGTGAAGCAGAATCCCTTTGGCATCGTGGTGACCAGAGTGAGCAGCGGTAAAGTGGTGTAAGTAATGTGGGTGGGTTTGTCTGAAGTCATTGCTTTTCCCTGAAAGCCCGTGTTGCCACGCAAGCCATGTGAGACCAAGATGCTGTGTGTAAGGTGCTGGTTTGGACATATAATCTGCTTCTCTTTTTTTGACTGATGGATGTTCTGCAAGGCCTTTGGAAGCAAATTCTGTGCTGCGGAGAGCTCCTTTTAAGGTTTTATATCTGGCTCCGTGTTCACTTTCCCCAGTACTAGGAAATCTTTATAGCTCCTTTGTTCCAACAACTCAGGAAATTTGAATTATCTGAAGGACTCCTTGCCAGTGCTTCATGTTGCATGGGAACACTGGTCATTGCATCTTTTATCTCATTTGGCACAATCATGCTGAAGCTCTGAGTCACCAAAACAAGGTTGCCCTTTAGGTCTATGATATCCAAGAATATCTGGTGCAATTCACTGACAAGCTGGTCATGTAACGCTGTAAGTAAAATATCTGACAGACTTCGACATTCAATGCTTTCATCTCATTTAAGTTCTAAAACTAAATAAATAAAATGACCCTACAAACCTAATGGCATGGCTTTAAGACCCATTAGAAAGAGGAAGTCACAGGATGAACGTGCTTATTAAATCAGCCCGCGAGTGATTACCTGTCCGAGTGCTAGGGCAGCTGGATTATCAACGCTTCAGGTTTAATTAATTAGCAATTACATTTGTGCTCTTATTAGTATTGTTTTCTTGCTTAGAATCCTCTGTAATGATTGATTTGCAATTACAGAGAGCACAAAAGATGGACTTGGTGTTCAGCAGTGCATGACTGATTAAACAGGTACATGGAGGGGGAATAAGAAACCTAGCCCAAGAGAGCTGTGTTGAAGCAGTGCTCTGGAAGATTGTCTTCATTTTCCTTAGGTTTTTCTTTAATTGCATAAAAGCAATTGCATTTTCTGTCTCTAAGGAAAAAAAAAAAATGCAACGGTGCTTGACTCTAAGTTTGAGTATCTTAAAGCAGCCCCTCAGAGATAAATCCTTGATCAGTCTGTCCACACAAGGTAGGAATAATTTTCCCCCAACTCTTAAACAACCAAAGAAAAGGGAGGAGAAAGGAAAAGGACAGAAATACATCAGTTGAGGATTTCACCCAGGAAGCCTCTCTAACTTGTTAGTATTTTTAACTCAAAAGAAAGAAAAGGTAAATGAGCAGATTAAAATTGCAGCAAGTCCAAACTCCCCCTTTTTTGTCACTTGTTTATTCAGCATTCATAGTTGCACTGTGTGTTTATTTAATAGTTTGATTACCTCTTTATGCATAAAAGATTTTGCTGATAATGACTTACTCATAGTGATAAATGTAGTTACAGTGTACTAATATATCTGAAGTGGTAAAAGTCCCTTATAATAAATGTGGCTGCGTTTGCATAAAGTCGAGATAAAGTTGACTAATTTTCTCTATATGAATATCATGACTGTTAAATGTCACAACATCATGTTAAATGTCTTTTTGCAATTGCAAAAAGAGTTTCAAATTAAAACTACGTGAAGAGAGTAAATAAAAGCATATTCATTTGAAATTGTATATGATATTAATGCACATCAAGGGGTTACTTTTTGACACATTTGACAGTTGGAAATGTTCAAAATCTTACAAGGTTTAGAAGACAGAACATTCTATGTTCCTAGAAGATATAAGAATGAAAAAGGAAAATGAACATTATTAAGTACAAGAGGAACAAAACTGAATGTTTGGACTGATTCCATGAGTTGTGGGAGATCCTTACCCAGGATGATATTTGGTGTTGCCTGGGAAATACAAGACAGTTCAACCATTCTGGCGCACTTGGCTTCTTAGGGAGATATTTAATTGTGTCACTAAGGGACCCTGAAAATAACTGGGACTTGTATGAGAGGTTTATACAGATCCTCTCCCTCTCTGGGCCAAGATCTCTGCTCCAGCCTCGCACCATCCCACCTCCAGGTGGATACCTGAACCTGCTGCCCAGCACTAACTAGAAGCTATTCTTGCAATAATTCTTGGTAAAATAATTTTTTCTTCTTTTTTTATTTTTTTATTCCAACTGTTTATCAGGTTTGATACTACCATAGGACCACTGCAGTATGCCGACCAGTTTTTACAGCTGTCAATCAAACTCCCCAGCAACAACATCTATGGCGTGGGAGAGCACACGCACAAGGAGTACCGGCACGACGTCAACTGGAAAACCTGGCCGTTGTTCGCCAGGGATATTGGTACCTCTGGAGTAAGGACTGGTTTTACTACACCTCATTCTTTGCAGATGGCTTCTGTAACCCAAGCCCATTCCACAATAGACGCATTAATAATATCCATTGAATTTTTCCCCAAAGACTTGTCAGGCATTGCGTGCTGTTCCTAAAAGCTAGATGGTAGTGATGAAGGTTCCCCGATTTCTGTGTTGACGTGAGGTTGAAAACTACTTGGTAAACATTAATAAGAGAGTCTTCATTTTCTACTGATAAAGAAAATGAGTATCCATACGCCCTAATGCTTCGCCGTGTGCAGCATTCAGTACGTGACACGTGCTTCTTCAGTCATCATCCTCGTAACTTGGCAAATGATGGAAAAGTTCTCTTTAACAGCTGTCTCTCTACTAGACAAAATACATCTGTCAACTGTTATTTGTTTCTACAGTCTGTATGGCTGCTTCTCTCCGAAACAATTTCTAGGGCACCCATTTTTTGATATTTGTAAGACTGTTTGTCGTTATTAACTCTGCTTCATAAAGCAACAACCTGTTTGTTTTACTCAGAGAGCACTTCAGTGTCTTGCTGAAATACGATAACAGAAACTAGTGAGTGAGAACTCTGTAGGCGATTAATTAATAATTTGGAATTTGAACCCCTTACCTTGACACACCTTCTTACACTCTGCTCTGGTTTGAAAATAGTTCTTACCTGAATGGCTCTATTGAGCGTAGACTCATTAAGTTAAACTGACGGTGAACAGAATCAGGTTGGGCTAATTTCAAATTGCTCAAATTCTGTTTCTCGTTAATTTGTTCTGAGTTTTCTTTGCAGGGGAAGAAGCACAACCATTACAACAATTGCTAACATTTCCGAAGTTTTTGTTGCTAATAATAACAATGGGAAAAAAAAAAAACATTAGAAAGGAAATAAAAAAGCAGCAAGGCACTCTCTTATTTCCATAGATTAGACATAAAAATGATTACCTTGCAGGATTAATAGAAACATAAATTAGATGTAAAATCTAATCTGCGGTGAAAGGTGGTGAAAGCACCTTTCAAGCTCTATTGTTTGCTTGATGTGCATCTCTATCACCCAGAAATAGTACAGCAATATATGCAGGCTTGCCTGAAGATCCATCATATCTGCTCGCCTGGGTTATCTATATATTTGGGGAAAGTTTTGCTTTAAATGGGGAATGTTCTCATAAAAGAGAGGAATGCCAGGAAAGAGAAAACAGAACTGTAGGAAGGGGTTGGGATCTTTGTTTTTGTTGCTTGCTGTATTTTGAGAAGTTTCAAGTCCTACCTGTGATATATTTTGAAATACCCCAGAGCAGATACTGTGATTAGATTTGAATCAGCTTATGTCTTATGTTTGTCCTTTCAGGAAATGTACAACTTCTACGGAGTTCAAACCTTCTTCCTGTGTTTGGAAGACAGCAGTGGAGCCTCCTTGGGTGTTTTCCTAATGAACAGCAATGCCATGGGTAAGAAAGCTTTCTCTGTAGCTCTGAGCATTGAATATAAATATCTTTTTAAATGATCTGGGATCTAAACTCTGGTGTTTAGTACAAATGACACAAGCAGTAAGCAGTTAACGTGAACACTGAGCTGAAAATGTGATGGTCAGAGACCTCCCCAGAGCCTGTGCAGATGTGCAGGACTCTGGAATCAGAACCTGACTTTGGAATGAGCAAGACTTGAAAGTAAATGTCTCTTCAGGTAGGAATGCATGAACGTACGTTTTACAAAGCACTTCACATCTCCGGAGGCTAGAAGGTTGTATTAAAACTTTAAAGACAGAAGGCTGAGCCATTGGATTTCTTCTGATTTTTTTCTCTCTGGGATGTAAAGGAATGGAAATGTGGACATTTAAAAGAGTCGCCTGAATACATATCCCCTTCATTGCAATTTCAATTAATGGTTTTCTTTCCTTAGATATTTTTGGTTTGTGGTCATTTTGGTTGGTTTTGTTTTTTTTTTTCCAAGTAAATTTTCTAATCAGCAGTTAGAAAATTACAAAGTTATTTTATATTTAGCTGTTATTCAGAACTGGCTTTGTGCACTCTTGTCTGGCAGAGTTTGCGGTGCAGCCCACCCCAGCAGTGACCTACAGAACCATTGGTGGGATCCTTGACTTCTATGTCTTACTGGGGAACACTCCAGAAGAAGTAGTCCAGGAGTACCTGCAGGTACCTTAAGCTAGAGAGATTACACATTGAACAGATTTTTATAAGTACTTGGGATTTTTTAATTGTTTGGGGTTTTTTTTCTTTTTTTCCTTTTTTACATGACAGCATGACTTCACTATATTATCTATTAACTGAAAATATGATCCAGAATATTTTTAATTGAGAATAACTATTAGTTTGTCCCTAACGTGACTGCTATCACTAGTAATAGCTAGCTGGGCTTAAACTGAAGTTTAGGTATTTTTACCTGGCCCGTTAGGGACAGCCGAAACTCAAGAACTGCTTTTGCTGGAGATGATGGAGCAGAAAACATGCAGCAGCTTGAGACCCAGGAAGTCTGTAGCTGCTAAATTCATAACTGTGTGACCTGACTGATCTACCCAGTGGTCATTGGAGGTGGAAATGGTCCATACTTAACCATTTATTCTTCCTTGCTGGGGCTCACTCTTGTTATAAGGACTAATTCCTATTCATGTGGCAATATTATAGGGTAGATAATGTGCTATTATTAGTTATTATTATTAGGTATGTCATGATTTTATAGTCATATCACTGATATCTTTAGCACTGCTTGAGATCTGCGTTAAGTTTCACTGACACTTTAAAGGAAGGTCATTGTCTCAAAATATTTCTTCATATTAAAAGATAAAGAAATAAAAAGAAAATAAAAATATTTATTTCTTAATATAAAAAGGAATAGAAATAAAAGAAATAAAAGAATATAAATATTAAAATAGAAAAAATATTGCATTTCGGAGCAGGCAGCTCATTTCACACAGCCAGGCTTAGCGTATAGAATTCAAACACGTTTGAGGAGTGTGCATCTGGGGAAGGGGCATAGGGTGACAAACACAGTGTCTGCTGATGGTACAAGGGATTTTTTTGTGCTCTCAACTCGCAGTGCGTGGGACTGCCGCTGTTTCCTTCCTACTGGAACCTGGGCTTCCAGCTGAGCCGCTGGAATTACGGCTCTCTGGATGAGGTGAAGAGAGTCGTGGAGAGGAACAGGGTGATTGGACTCCCTTGTGTAAGTGTGGGCTTGAGGAGGGCACTGACCCTCTGAAGGCAGAGCTCTGGAGGAGAAATAACCCAGAGGTCCTCACCGCGGTGTTCTGCAGCTGATTAGTTTGACATCAGTTCAGATTAATCAATTTTTAATATACAGGCTTCTGGTGTCAAAGATTTTTGTGCATTTTAATGGCAGACTCATCGTCAGAATGTGAGACGTGGCGGGGCTTAGTTACAATAAGTTTTATTTAAGCACCTTATTGTAATACTTTGCCAGTTATACTTTCCAGCTATATTCACTTCTCAAGTTATCAAATCCATGAAATATTTTTAATTGTGCCATGCTCAGTTGTGGAACCGTATATTGTTCTTAACTGACAGCCAGAGGTGAAGTACAATTCACTTTAAAAATTATTCAGATTACATTAGCCTGACAGCTTAAATAGAATAAAAATACCCTAACGTTAAGCTAAGAGTCGAGGGAAAAATATCTGGATTTAAGGTTCTTGGAAGTCAGGCAACTGCAGTGAAATAGCCACATGCCCAGGGGCTATTTGAAAGGATGCCAACATACACATTCATTTAAATTCTGTTAAGTGTAGCTCTTTTTAGGCACAAAAGATGTGTCAGTACCACTAATTAGGATTGTAAGTATGAGGTGAAGTGCACACTGTTTGCAAGTGGTCCTGACAGCACACTTTCTGCCAGGCTGCAGCGAAGTCCCAACAGCAAATTCACTGTTGGACAAATGGGAGTTGTTGGAAGAAGTTGTGTTGGGCTAAGACACAAAATCTTTCCGTATCGCTTCTCGTGCTAAAGCTGAGCTACCTTCTCTTTCAGGATGCTCAAGTCACTGATGTTGACTATATGGAGGATAAGAAAGATTTTACTTACGACAAAGTGAATTTTCAAGATCTCCCTAATTTTGCAGATTATCTGCATCAGTATGGACAAAAATATATTATCATATTGGTAAGAGTTTAACTGTTTCTTTTAACTATTTATTATTGTACTTTGCTGATTCTACACAATTATTGCATTTATTGCCTAACATTCAAGTAGTCTATAATAATTGATGGAGTGTAGCCTGGTTTCTTCTTACTTTTTGTGTTCTTATTTTTTTTTAGGATCCTGCTATTAGCATACAGCAGCTAGCTGATGGTCCATACGGAAGCTATGTCAGAGGAGAGAGCCAAAAAGTCTGGGTTAATGAATCAGATGGAGTAACACCATTAATTGGGGAGGTAATTGCATTTTTATGAATATGAACTTGGCCTGTTGTTGCTGTTACGGTTTAATTTAGGTTGGGTGCTCTTTTTAAGTTCTCATTTTCTAAGTTGCTCCTTTTAAACTCTCATTTTCTAAGTTGCTTCTTCCAGTAAAATTAACTGCCAGTGAGAGCTAAGTTTATAAGGTCTCACTCAGGATATGATAATTCTCAGCCTTTCTTGGTAATTTTTTGTTGCAGTTTTTTGCATTAAATAAAAAGGAAAATTAGCTAGGTAGTTTTGGGCTCTGGTTTTAGACTGGAGAGGATCCGAAGCAGGGCCACAAAGATGATCAAAGGGCTGGAGAGCCTGCTCCATTTGGAAAGACTAAAGGAGTCAGGTCTTTTCTCCTTAGAGAAGAGAAAGCTCAGGGTGACTTCATCACAGTATTGCAGTAATTAAAGAGAAGCTACAAAGAGGACAGAGGCTTTCTCTTCACGAGGACACAAGCTGTACTGTAGATTATCTATGGTGAGAAGAATCAGTCACTGGAACAACCTTCTCAAGGACATGGTAGAGTACCCATCACTGGAGGGCTTTGAGATGCAGTGGGACAGGGAGCTGGATGATCTCCTCTGGGTTCCCCTTCTCATGAAAGGTGGGACCAGATGATCTTTCAAGGTCTCTCCCAGTCTGGGCTGTTCTATTATTCTGTGAACATCTTTTTAAAAATACCATTAAAAGTTTAGTTAATTATTTCCTTTTAATATCGCAGGTGTGGCCAGGGGAGACTGTGTTCCCAGACTTCACCAACCCAGACTGCACTAACTGGTGGGTGGAAGAATGCAAAATATTCTATAACACAGTGCCATATGATGGACTCTGGATTGTAAGTAATTCAGAATTTTTATTTTTTAAAATAAGCAGGGATAGATGTTTACCAAATTCGATTTGCATTGAATTTGAGAGGGATGTTTGCTATTACTAACCTGGAATCAGTGCAGGATGCGCACGTCTTCTGCTGTTGAATTCGTAATTCAAATTTGAATTTTAAATTTTAATTTGGATCATTAATCATAGCATTTAAATAATCAGTGTGCTGGATTTTGGATGTTCAGTGACACTTTAAAATGCTTAAATTGATGAACCGTTGCTAAAGGCAAATTCTAGCATGCTCCTGTATTCAGAATGGCAATATTTGAAGACCTGCATACCTGCTCGGTGCATGTGTGCTCAGCCATGGGCTCACAGGTCCTGCCAGCAAAGCTGCTCCAGCACAGGCTTTCCAGGGGACCGCAGCTTCCTTTGGGCATCGACTTGCTCTGGTGTGGAGTCCTCCATGGGCTGCAGGTGGACATCTGCTTCACCATGGACCTCCAGGGGCTGCAGGTGAACATCTGCTCCACCATGGACCTCCAGGGGCTGCAGATAGACATCTGCTCCACCATGGACCTCCATGGCCTGCGGGTGGACATCTGCTCCACCATAGACCATCATGGGCTGCAGGGGGAGAGCCTTCCTCACCATGGTCTTCACCAGGGGCTGCAAGATTCTCTCTGCTCCACACCTGGAGCACCTCCTCCCCCTTCTTCTTCACTGATCTCAGTGTCTACAGAGTTCTTGCTCTCACATTCTCACTCCTCTCTCTGGCTGCAGTTGTGCAGTTTTCTTTCTCCCTTTCTTATATGTGTTATCGCAGAGGTGCTACCACCATCACTGATGGGCTTGGCCTTGGACAGGGGCAGGTCTGTCCTGGAGCCAGCTGGCATTGGCTCCATCAGACAGAGGGAGAGCTTCTAGCAGCTTCTCAGAGAAGCCACCCCCGTAGCCCCTCCTGCTACGAAGACCTTGCCACACAAACCCAATGCAATGAGATAGAATGACTTTTCCTCACTTATTTTTGTTGACTCTGTGGTTCGTCAAGTCAACCTACGAAGTGTAAGACTGCACAGCTCTCCTATAGAGGGCAAATAATTTGAGTGAGAGCAAATCAGTCACTAGACTACAGCATCTCCATGATGAATTTGCTCTCCTCTTCCATGCATGCTTTCCCTGCAGTACATTCGGGGATACACATAGAAATGTACTTACAGCACCGCCAGATAAAATATTCACGGAAGGAGGCAGAAAATTTGAAAGCACAATGGCTTGGAATGTGTTGTAAAGGAGATGCTTAGGAATATCTAGTCTGCTTGCTGGTTCTGCGCTCCTCTCCAAACACACGCTCTGTTCTGAAAACATTTCTTTGAGAGATGTGTGGAGTTGGTCACAGGTAAGGGCAACGGGCACATGAGCACCTCTTGCAGCTTCTTTCTGCAGAGGGATAAGATGAAGTTCTTGTGACATGATGCTCACCAGAATATAGAAATCAGTCCAACACTGAGACATTTATTAATACAGGAACAGACGAAGTCGGTATCTGAGTTCTATCATTCTTGCCTAATTGTATGGTGCTAGTTCTAAGTAATTATTCCTTAAAAAGAATGGAATGTGAGACTTCGTTAGGAAAACATGCTTGAGGAAACTTTAGTAGACTCTTGTTGTACCAATTCTGTGTCTTATCTTTTCAGGATATGAATGAAGTATCCAACTTCATTAGAGGCTCAGTAAATGGTTGCGCACAGAATGACTTAAATTATCCTCCTTTCACTCCCTGTAAGTCCACCTACTTTAAAAAGAAAGCAAAATACAAAAAAAAAATATAAATTGATAAGCAATTGGCCACAAGGATGAAAAGTGATTTTAGTGTAGTTCTTATGAGTGGGGATTGAACATCACTATTGACAAAAAACACTCGTATATTTTGACCCTTGTCAAAGGCAGGGATTATGCAGTTATTCTGTTTATAAAGTTGCACTATTTTGTGGGGGTTTTTTTTCCCCCATTTTTCAAATTATTACTGAATATTGTCATTGCTTTAATTATGTCTGGTAATATCTTATTTCACTATCAGTAGTTTCCAAGATGTATGCAGAACTAAAATTGAATTCACAGTTCAGAAATTTAGAGCGTAGTTCTCAGTTATTCCTTGTGTGGGTGAAAAGCTCAAGAGTAGAAAAGGTCACAGAGCAAAGATGAATCAAACCATCAGTCAAGAGTGGCATTTTGTTTTTGTAGTTGTAACATGGGCCTTGGTGCAAAAGTTAAAGAGAAAAAAGGACTCGAATATCATGAATGTGCATTAAAGAAAATAATGGGAATATTCATAATTATAAAGGTACTTTAAAAGTGGCGTTTGTATTATTTTATTGAAGGTATTCTTGATAGGCTGCTCTATGCCAAGACGCTTTGTATGGATGCTGTGCAGAAGTGGGGGCGGCAGTACGACGTCCACAGTCTTTACGGACATACCATGGCCATATCAACACGGAAGTAAGGAACACACCCTAAAATCTTTACAAAAAGGCTTCAGAACAGTACATGGCCTGCATTTCCCAAAACAAGAAGAGATTTCACTTCTAAGCGACACAGTTCCTGGAAAATACTGTGTTATATTTAAGCCAACGCAGCTAAGGCAAAATCTGCTAACTGAAGTTGGTAGTAAAAGTCTCACAGTTTTTCAAAGGTGTATAGAACAATTACTTAAAACTAGTGTATAGAACAATTATTTAAAACTAGTGTGTAGAACAATTCTTTAAAACTAGTGTCTCGAACTTCGCTTGAACACACCTGGTTAACTGTAAAGGAGTCCACATTCCTCCGATGAATAATTCTTGTAAAGAAGCCGGTGTGTATCTGTCTTACGTAAAACTGTTGCTGGTCCCAGTCATTTTTTTTTCCTTTGCATAATTCCCGTCTCATTTCCTTTTAAGAGCCATCGAATCAGTGTTTCCTGGAAAACGAAGCTTCCTTCTTTCGAGGTCTACGTTCGTTGGATCAGGGAATTACACCACACACTGGCTGGGAGATAACGCAGCAATTTGGGATCACTTGAAATGGTCAATACCTGGAATGCTGGACTTCAACCTCTTCGGAATTCCTTATGTACGACATCAGTTTTTGACATCCTTTGCAAACCTTCGGATAAGCAGTAATTCTACCTCTGTGCTAACAGATTATCTATTCAAACACAGATAACCATTTTACAGTTTCACCTTCAAATTAATCCCTTTTAGGAATCTTCCTTTAAATTTTTTTTCCAATTATTGATGTCTGGATTAGAGCACTTAATTCCTGTGGCTGTGTGTGTATGGTCAGACAAATGTGGGTGACAAACACCTTGCGTATAAATATATATGATGGATATATATCATATATATCTATATATATAGATACATATATATAGATATATATATTGATATATATATCTATATCAATATATATATATCCCAATGTACCTGTTACTTCTAGTGATTTTTCAACACTAGTGAACAATATGAAACACCTCGCTGGTTTTCTTATTACTTCAGATTAAAGAGAGACATCCATTTATAAGGGAAATACCCAAATTCCTCTCTGTTATTTAAATCTGTATGGCTCTTGAGGTTTTCTCCTAATCATGCATATTAGCACCACACAGGAAGGTAAAGATTTGGAAGAAATAGAACTGTGGAAGTGTTAGCTAGGAGTCAATTTATTTATTTTTTTTATACAAAAAAGTTGAATTTGAAAGAAGGTACAAATGTGCTGGATGGCTTGGTTGATCAGGCAAGCAGCTGAGGTTGCATTAATGCGTCTCTAAAAAAATAAAGTTTTGTGCAGAGATGAGAGGCGCGGTGTGCTGTACCTCCAAAACGTTCTGCTTTTCTTTAAAGGTTGGGGCAGATATTTGTGGTTTCTTTGACAACACCACAGAGGAACTTTGCACACGATGGATGCAGTTAGGAGCATTTTACCCATTTGCCAGGAATCACAATGCTGAAGGATACATAGTAAGTTGCTCTTTCTCTTACAAAATCCTTTGTGTCGCACTACCACATTCCCTTTAACAGCATCACCGGTAATAATCGCTATTACTGATGATTACGTAGCTGCCTCGTTTGAAAGTGGCAGAACCTTTAGCTCTTTTTCCACAAACTTAGCTCTTCCTAAGGGTTGATTTGGATTACACTTATTTGGCAACTGCCTGCATGCTGGGATGAGAGCCAGGCTACCCCTGATGTGACCTCCTTGCAGAGGGAGAACCCAGAGGAGCGGGACGTCAGGTCACACCACCGAAAAGAAAAACGCCATGCGGGTGTGCACCACTGGATTTCAGCCTCTCTGAAACCGCAGCCGCTTTCCACGTGTTTCACAGAATGTTCTGTTTTCTGTGTGATCAAAGTACTACTAATAATCTGCATGTGTTTTCAGTCTCAGGATCCCGCTGCGTTTGGAAGTGATTCAGTCTTGGTGCAAACCTCCAAGAACTACTTAAACATCCGCTACACTTTGTTGCCCTACCTGTACACGCTTTTTTTTAAAGCTCATACTCAAGGAAGCACAGTTGCACGGCCAGTTTTGCACGAGTAAGTTTATTTACCAGCCTTTGTGACAGTTTTTATAAGGAACATCAGACACGTTAAATGATGTTAGAGATTTTCTGAACATCCGTGTAGTCTGTGAAAATGCACATTAGCATATATATATTTATATATATATATATAGAGAGAGAGAAAACTTCTCAATCCATGAAATACCATTTTGGAGTAATCACAAGAGTAATCAGAAACCATCTGTAACTTCTGCATATATGCATACATTATTGTCAGTCACAGTTAGGACTTGTTTTGAGACGTTATTGTGAGCTAATCAAATTATTCTCCACCATCATACATAGATATTAGAATATATGTTCCCTGATATGGAAGGAAATGGTTCTGGACAGTCAGTACCCTGAAATATTGGCATTGCTGCTGATGGTATAGTTCATAAAAAGATGGTTTCCTCTATATTCTTCCCACGTGCCAGGTTCTACTCTGACAACGCAACGTGGTTTGTCCATAAGCAGTTCCTGTGGGGTCCTGGCCTGCTTATTTCCCCTGTACTTGACCCGGTAGGTTTGGCTGCTTTGGTATCTATCTCATAACCACTTTGTGGGGCACAGGGACATGTCAAATCACCTGTTCCAGCTTTTTTCTCTGCCAGGGGACTGCAGCATAAAATCCCCAAGTTGCACTATTCCTGTCACTCCTTTATTGCTCCGATTAGAAACCACCTTCCAGTTCCAAGCCTTTTTTTTTCAGTGACAGTTCTTTTATTTGGCTTAAAGCTCATCGCTGCTCTACTATATCTGCATTTCCTACTGAAATTGCACTCCCCAATCTCCTCTTTTTTTTTTTTTTTAATATTTTTTTTTCCCAAAACAAGCTGAAGAGCAAAAGTAGGGTCTGCCATTTCCCTCCCAGGAAATTTGGTCTGGTCCTTTTCCAGTCTGAACTCTTCGGTCTTGACAAGAGTTGTAAATTCTATTGGCAAAGCGATTGCAGAGGGCCTTGTTTATTAGCATTAACACAGCTCTATCTCCAGTGCAAACATGTTTTTTTGCTGGAGCCTTAGATTATATTTATTTTTTCATGGGTACATCACATTACTGAATTATGGTTGTTGATGGATTCCTAACAAGCTTTGGTTTTGATTATTTTTTTTTCCCCTTTCAGTTTTTGCTTCTAGTGAGAGATCCCACAACCTATTTTTATCACTACTGAAATGGAAAAATCTCACTCTTTGTGCTATTAAAACCCAGTCTTATTTTCCAGTCCCCTAGAAAGTCAGTCATCTGGTCAACTTCGTAGCATCTCTGAATTTCCTTCAGAATCAGCTTCTCTTGCTGCGTTTCAGCTTGTCCGTGGTGCAACAAGAAAGCAAAGAGACGGTGGCTGCTTCTGTGGCAGAACCTTGTAAATAATGAAGGTTAATGCCATATGCTGTGGAGAAACACAAAACATTTGTTAAATAGATAAAATGAAGGCAAGAATCTGCAAGATGCCAACCCAGAAACATGATCTCTATATTCTCAAATAAGGAAGATATAGAGATAATTGTGATTATCATCTGAGCCACAGGATCTGAAGCACGGTGACTTCGGGTTACATACCATGAACTGCCACCTTGTAGAGCGATGATTAAATTGTTTCCCAGTAGCTTTGCCAGTAGAAATTGCATTTGGATTGTTCTCTTCCTTCCTGGACATCATCATAAGAACCATAAATGGAAAGAGCAGAGAGAAGTATGCATGGTTTTCTCAACGCAAACTTCACTTTTATTGGAAAATTTAGTTTGTTCAGTTAAACTGCCTTCAAATATGAAAGCTGTTTCTTTGTTCACCTTTCAGGGTGTGGACCAAATTCAAGCATATATTCCTGATGCAGTATGGTACGAGTATGAAACGGTAAGGAAATGCAGAGGATGCTGTGGGGAGATTTTTGAAATGGCTGCGTGGCAGCATAAGGTTGTCAGCCCTGCTTTGGTGATAGAGACCTTCCAGAGAAACCCCCCAGGAAGGAAATGGTGAGGCAGGGGGTAAAGGGTGGTGGGGTACATGCGTGAATCGGTGCCTCAAGAAAGGACAAAGAGGTGTAGAAAATAGCCAGGAGATGGGAAGATGGATTGAGTGGAAACTTTAGCAAAGACTGTGTCCGAAAGGAAAGAAAATACTGTAGTTATAACACACAAAACTCTGCAATTGTTGTTTATTAATCTGATTTCTGCAACTAAGTTTACAACTGCTGAGATGATGTTTGGATGGGTAAAAAAGGACATTGCTCACATCAGATTCACTTATTCACGTCAGGTTCCCTTATTCGCGTCAGAGTCCCAACAAGAACTGCTCTCCCTGCGCTGGCTGAGCCAAAGCCAAATAGTGAGAGATGCTGACGAGAGACATCAGACCACACTTTTAGGCAGGTGTTACAGCTTTATGTGCCCATCAGATATTGCCATAACTGAAGCCTTTCCTAAAGGAAGCATTAAGGTGAAATGCAGGACTCAGAGCAGCAGGTAACGCGACGTACCCGTTTCCTTTTCCATCCCTGTCAACAAGGGGGCAAAAATCTCAGCGAGAAAGGAATGGACCACTCTGTACCTGCCAGCAGACAAAATGGGACTCCATCTGAGAGGAGGCTACGTTTACCCTACCCAGCAACCTGCTATGACGACGGTTGAGAGGTACTCTGCGAAACTCAATGCTTTTATATTTCGTTGTTGTTGGGTTGTGGTTTTTTTTCAAAATTTTACTTAGTATTTTCACCTTGAAATATGGGAAAAACTTTGAGCAAAACTCCATTTCCACAACTGTTTATGTCACAGGTTCAATCGTTAATTATAATTAAAATTAATTATAAATAGAATATAAATTAATTATTTGCATAGCATTTTGTAAACTTGCCATGTATTTTTTTTTAATCCGTTTACATGAAAAAGAAAGGCAACCGAGGGCCAATCTAAGGAAACTGCCAAAGTATTGCAACCCCGTTGAGTGTCAAATTCTAAACGTGAACATGGATGAATTTAAGAGTTTTTTGATATTTGTTATAAATGTAAGACAGAAAGACTCTCTTTCCACAGCCGCAAGAATCCGATGGGACTCATAATTGCCCCGAATGACAATGATACAGCTTTTGGGGAGCTGTTCTGGGATGATGGAGAATCTACAGGTGAGCAGTTCTCAGCAGTGAAATAAATATGATTAACAAAGCTCTGACACGTACGCGTGCCAATCGTCCTGCTGATTTCATGGTGCAAGAATAAGATATTGCAAATGTTATACCACGCTATTAATACTTGCTCATTACTTTTTTCACCACTTCTAAGTAGTGAAATCGTAACTGTTATTAATTTAGTTTTTTTCTGGTTTCGGTCTTACTATAGCCTTAAATATGTAAAATTTGGTACATTAGCATGCAGACGGTTAAACCACGCTGTCAGGTTTGATATATGTTCTGGTGTACATCCAAATTAGTTTCAACGGGTGCAAGAATGCGCATATTTAGCGTTCGACATTAAGAATCAGTAGAAGACGAAAAACTAGCACTGTTATTAACTCTCTGGAATTATCGAAAGCGCTCATGAAAACAGGAGAAATGTTGTTAACTCCAAAGCACTGGAGCCAACGTTTTTTACGCCATCTGGTTTCCACAGAATGCTGGTGAGGGGGCACACGAGTAAGGGGGCCCGGGCTCTGTTGGTCACGTTGCCAAGCTCGCCTTTAGGGAAGCTGCTGGAGAACTTGTTTCCCCCTGGGACAGTCGCTGCGATTATGTCAAAGCCTGTCAGCCTCATCTCTCGTGATGAACTGGCGTCAATACTACTTACCTCACCAGTTTGTTTTTTTTTCCTCTCAGATAATTTACAACACAAATAATTTATTTTTTTTTTTCTAAGGGTAAGATGAAGTTTGCCACCTAATTTGACACAAGTTAATATCAAAAAAAGAAAAAGACACCCAAGCCAACACCCAAAGAACCACAACACAGATGTTTAAAATAAAAAAGCAAAGTACCCCTTGGGGTTCAGAATTGCACCTCCCTTTCTTAATTGCAGAGCTACCTTCTCCTCTGCATGAAGCGTTCAACCTCTAGAACTCCCTTTTATCGTTTTAACCAAACTCACCTTCCTGAAAAACTTTGAAGCCTCTACTTTTGCAAAATTTTGCGGAAGTTAGGGATGCTTTTATGAAATAGAGCTGTGATTCGACTGATTATTGCTGCCGTAAATATGGAAGGACTTTGTTGGCTGCTGTATATACGTGTGACAGCTATATGTACTCCTTCGTCAAGGCTTAAAATAACAAAGCCATTATTGTACTCACTTCTGCTGAGAAACAAAACAATAAAATATCTTATGATTTCATTTCCTGCCCAAAACTTACAGGTTGCACTCTTTTCAGGGAAACTGCTAACAATTTGCTTGCGATTGCAGTATTTTTCTTCTCCTACATGGAAAACCAAAATGGTCGATTTCCTCTCTTATGGTTCTGGGGCAGAGTTTATTAATAATTATTTTAAATTGTTCATGAAAAGCACTTATGTAGGGTGTTTTAAAGGATTAACTTTGAGCCTATCTATATTTAAGACAGGCTGAGAAGGGATAATAGTCAAAGAAATATCAATATATTTTAGAAAAGCTTATGCCAATGAATTTTTGGAAAATTTGGAAAATTAGATCTCCTGGGAGGCTGGCCTAAGACAAATAAGAAGATATTCCAGTTTTGCAAAGAAACATTAGTAAATATTTGAGTTGCTCAGTGCAGGTCCTGAATGCAATAGTGATAATTAATAGCAATTTATTGGTCTCTAGCATTAGCACAGTCCTTTTTAATGCCATTCCTTTCTGCACTGCAATGTAACCTCTTTCTTTACCTTTTAGATACGGTTGTGAATAAAGCCTATATTCACCTTGAGTTTGTATATTCCAATGTAAGTATTTTATTTTATACGATCTTATTTTCATTTTTGATTTTCATCAATATTTTCAAAGGGCAATCTTTTCTTGCTCCTTGTTCTCCCGTAAGATTTACTTAAAAGTCAAATATTTGCCAAAGAGAAGTCATGCTCCAAATACTGTGATTTATCAGTGAAAATGAAAATCTGCTCTGTGTCTTTTCTTTCTCTCTAATATAAGTATCTAAAGATGTCCTATATCCTTTCAGCATGTTTATTGAAGGAGAGAACTAGAAAGCATCAAGGGCAGTTAGAGTCAGAAAGGAGGTGAATGTTCTGTTTTTACCAGGACCTTGTATTTTTATACCAGAAGTGAATATGAATTTTCACTTGTTGGAACCTGGCGAGATCACAGTTGTAGAAATTATCTGCCCTGTCACAGACACGTGTCAGCCTTTTGTTATTTCCAAAACAAGGAAGCTGAAACACAGTTAAGAAGTATATTATATACATGGTAGAAAAGCATCACTGTGATAACAAGCAGGGAAATAATTAAATTTTAGGGAAAAGCCACTGACTTTATGCTACAGTGTAGAAAAAGCCATTAAATCATGAGGATTTGGGGCAGGTTTTGTCAATGAGAATGTGATCACTACGTTATTTTTCAGAGTGGGCTAAATGTAGTCACTGTGCACAACAATTACACTGATCCAAACAACGTGACGTTTGAAGAAATCAAGGTACTGGGAGCGCCCACGGGAATAACGGCAGTTACCGTATCTCAGAACGACGTCATGCAAAACTTTCAGCTGAACATCACCTATGATTCTGTAGAAAAGGTAACGCAAAACCAGGAAAATGGGGAGTAAATGTCTCTGAAGTTGCATCTCTTTTATTTTATACATTGCTAAGGACAGCGCTCAGCACTAATGTCATTTCAACAAAACGCAGTTTGGGTTTTATTACAGAGAAGGACAATTGCCTTTAACTCAGCTGCACGGAAAACACATCTAAGTTTTGCTCTCACAGCCCAACAGAAAGTCTACTGAAGCGGTTATTCATGCAGCAATATTAAATTTCTAAGAGGAGGAATAGCTTTGTGATTTCGTTTGATATTGGCGGAGGGTAGGTATTAGGGAGGGAGACAGAGAGTAACGAATACTTACGTTTTAGGTGAGTATTTAAGCATTGATTTTCAAACCCAAATCAAGCACGCAGTTTAAACCTCCTTTATCACTTCATACAGCATTTTTTCCCCGGGTGGCAGCAACGGAGCTGTTCTGTGCAAAGCAAGTTAACGTGCTTCTGTTAGCGGGAAGCTTTCACAAAAATGCTTTTTCATGCTAAGGACAGTGCTGATGGTCTGAATTTGCCTTGGACACCTTCTTCATTTATTACAAGCACCTGAGTTATCTGTTATCTCAGTTATTGAATCAAAATATAAGCAGAATCAGAATCATATCATTGTTTTGGTTGAAAAAAGACCTTTAAGACCATCAAGTCCAACTGTTACCTAACCCTACCAGGCCCACCTCCAAAAAATATTTTGACTTTTTCTTAGCTCTTGCGTTCACATTTCAAAAATGAAGGAGTCGTGCCCTTTTTTCCTGTTTGCTCCCAAGGAAGCTGTGCAATCGATTCATTTTTTTTTTTAAGATTCTTCATTTTTCAGATTTTTTTTTTCTGCAATATCAGTTGTGTGTGTTTGTAAAAATGAGACTACAGCAATTGTTACAAGACAGGGTTTTTTTGTGAGTTGTCGCAATGTGTATTATTCCTGAGGACTGGCATCTCTTCCAACTGAAGGAAAGGCAGATGTGATCTGGGGGTGTAATAACTGTTTATTGTTTAATATTTATAGGTTGCTCTTATCAAAGGACTTCAGCTTGAACTTGGAAAACCTTACACAGTACAATGGACCTAACGACGGAGTTGTCAATGTTGGAGATTAAAGCAGTTTACCTGTAGAATATTAGGATTAATTGTGGCATCGCTTAGAATTCCGACGAATTGACACGTTTTGTCTTATGAGTGACGTTGCTTAGCATGAGTAGCCAGATTTACTGCAGCCTTAGCCCACAGACTGTGGACGTTTGCCTAAATATTGATGAGCTTAGGCTGAGGAAAGGCCCAGAAACCAGCACCAATTGACAAGACCAACAGAAACTGCATCCTCAGAATAAAGCACAGAGTGCCCGTCTGGCAAGAGAGAAAGGATCCAATGAGGAACAAGAAGACCCCAGACTCAAATGTTATTTTTGCATCCAACCGCAGCGTGAGGGGAGCCTGTACGGGTGTGATTGCCCAGGGACTTGTGTCTTTGGGGTCCCTCTTGGAGGGTCCCAGCTCAAGCTGAAATAAACTGACTCTGTGGCAGAACCTGGGGTCCAAACTCTTCTTTACAGTCCGAGGTTAACTCTAAAAGCCATTTCTTGTGTACGTCCCAGTTCTCTGAGAGGCACAACGATTTTCTATACTTAAAGTTTTCTTTAGGTGACCACAGCATTGGCCGTTAAGGATTGATCACTTGCTTTGGTTTGGAGGAATGGTTAGGACAAAAGAAAAAAAAAAAAAGGAAAAAAAAAGGAGAAAATAATGTTTCAGCTAACTTGTGCATAGATTTTGGTAAAACGACAGCTAATAAGTCTGACAGAAGCTCCATTTCTTTCCTTGATTAAGCTTAAATCAGAGTTAAAAAAAAGAGAAAACAAAGATGTTAGCAGTTGCATGTGTTATGTTTCTTACTCAAAAAGCATTCCTGTGTCATTTTTTTTAAAGTGCTCACAACTTAATTTCAAGAAAAGTTTCTTTCTGCCAACCAGAGCAATCATTCAAACTGGAGTTCATCCTCCTGGAACGACGCAGTTCTTTGGCAGAGCACCATGAGGTTGCAGTTTGGATTCTGATTGTAAAGACGCTGATTTACAGCAAATGAGACCTCTGAGCACAGTTCACAGTGTAATCTGCACAAAAAGTCCAGTGAGCTGTAAAAACCACCTTATTTACTATATTCCACGTTGCACCAAGGATCAGTCTGGGAGGAAAATACCATCACATTCTCCTGAAACACGTTTTCTCCCTAAATTGCCAATTCTTAGATATCCGCATTTCACGTGCTTTAGTTTTTCACGATAACCGTAATGGTTTTATTCCACCTTTACTGAACAGTGCGATTTTCACAGAAGAAAGTTTAGCCTAAAAAAAGCCCCTGCCAGCTAAACACAGCACTGAAGACACTATAATCTTGGGTTTATTTTCCACTTTCCATTTTAGCTGGGATTCACAGCTGCCCACCTTCATGTTCAGCGACACGTTCATTCAGATTTCTACCCACTTGGCATCCCAGTGTGTGTGTGTATATATATATATATATATATGTGTGTGTGTGTATATATATTTATGGATTTGGAAAAGGAGAGCACACCACGACTAGACCTAACATGAGCTGGCACACCGTGGGAACATTCACCAGAGACCAACCTCCTGCTGTAAGTAGAAGTGAACGTGGCTTTTACATCGAGGAGCCTCATGTGTGGAGATGTTCAGCAGGACTTTAAAGCCGAGGGGATGTCTGCTGACACACCCATTGGCTTCGGTCCTATTTATCGTGGCTTGTAATCTAGACGACGTCTCAGTGGCAATGGTCTTCTCTGAACTTATTCTGTGTGGCAAGACCAATGTGTGGAGTTCGGGTCCAGGCATTTTGATCACCTGTTGGGAAAAGAAATTCTTCATTGAGAGTCTCAGGTAATTACTGTAAAAGACTTCTTCTTTCTAGGTTTTGCTGGGACAGCCTGGTTAACTCCTAACATTGTTATTGGTTTTGACTTTTATACTATACATCCAGTCAAGTGAGATGAATATGGCTTTTTAACAAAATTTAAGAAGAGCTCGATTATACCCTCTACTTAAAACAAACTGAGTAGTAGCGAGAAGAGGAAACAGCGGCTTTAAAAATGCAAACCGCATGCATAAAAGCTTTACTTTTAGAATTTATTTTCCCAGTTCCAAGGCAAACGTCGTTATCTGCTCCTTGCTGAATAGCACCCCAGCCTGCTTTAGATAACGTCCGATCGAACGATAATATATCTGAGCTGTTCCATTTCCAGTTCAACGAGTGAGCAAGGAACAGCGTCTCTTTATAGGACTTAACGACCTTAAAGCCCTTGGTAACTTTGATATTACCATAAAGAAAGAAAATACCACGGCTGTTTGAATTTCTGACGGAGCGGACGCTCTCTCTGGCAGCGTGCCACCGCGGCGCTGCCAGTCAAGGCAGGAGTGGAATTGCTGACAGGCCGGGAAGGGATGTCGATAGCTCTGCTGTCGGCCGCATCTCGTGTGGTTTGGGCTTTGTAAGTAGACAATAATTTGACAGCGAGAGGAATATTGCCCTTGTTTTCTCTGGATTGAGTGTGAAGTGTTTTGAGAGGTACCATAAGAGAAATGACTGTGTTAAATTACACAGCTTCTACAGGTATTCTTGCACCTGAAATTTATAGAAAAATGTGAGTTGAAAAACAAAAAACCAATATATATAATCTCAGCTCTTTGGTAGTAACTGAAGGAGTACTTGTACATCTGAAGGCATGGTGTAATAATTTAATACTGCTCCACCCAAACAGGCAGATTCTTCACGTGCAAAACTCACAAAAGCCTGTAATTTAAAATTGAACAGCAATCTTTTATGCAACTTGATGCAATTTCCGTCGTCCATCTGTTAGACAGAGGGAGCTTCTGGATATTGGCTTAACACTATTCTTTCGTAACGAGGCTTTTGCACAGACCTGAAAGCCAGAGCCCTTTCTAGTGAGCACAGGAATGGTTTGGAGTAAGTTCAGGCTTTGTGAGATGAGTAATTGCTTTTCATGGACAGAGCTTTGGCTCAGTCCTGGAGCAGGGAGCTGGCACCTCGATTCAGCAAAACCTCAGCCTTGAGCAGTTCTATACCCAACACACAACCTTTAAACTTGAAGTTTTAGCTGCAATTTCCCAAGCATTGTTGAAGAAGGATAAAGCAAGTGGAGGTTGAAAATGTTTGATCGTACGCTACAAAGAAATGAAAGACAGCAGAAAACTTACTGTTTGTCTTGGAAGAAATAATTAGAGCACATTAGTTCAATTACCACAGCGCTTTGAGTGACTTGTGTATTTTTTTGCTGTAATTATAGTGTCATCAAAGCTGCAAATCCTGAGCAAAAATAAATATAGTGCCTTGCTGAAGCAGCTGTTTAGGAAGTTCTTGCACTGGAGAGCAGCATGGTTTGATCAGTGTAGCTTCTAACCAGTATTGAGGTTTAGTGTGTTGCTGTCACGATTCAGTCTGTGTGCATGGCTGCAAAGGACTCGTTCTAAGAAAGTGGAGCAGGAATGGATCCATGCTGGTCACACAGGTTAGAGCTACAAAGGTACTTGTATCCTTGGTGGAGCAACTAGGAAGCATAAATTCCCCTGAACTCGATGATTTTTAAATTATTTTTTCTCTAAAGCTTACTCGGTTGTCTTTGCAGGTACTTTGTGGCAATGGCTGAGGCTTTATTTAACAAAATTAAATATTCCTTTATATTACTTGAGGAGTGGGGTTAAGCAGTGAATCAGTTCTCCATCCAGCTCTTTCATACTCCCACCTCTGAGGCCTCAGGAGCTGTTTCTCCTGAGTGCTGGCAAGTCACAGTCTCCCCTCCCAATAGCTACGATCCTGAGAAAAGCCGAGGGATTTGGTGCCAGAGCATCCTAAAAAGTCCGTGGCAGTCCTTGCCTGGTGCTAGCTGTTTCCTTTTACCCCCCCCAAACTCAAGAAGCTCCATGTTTCCCATCCTGTACATTTTTGCCTCTGATTTGGGAAAGAAAAGTAAGTCCCACCACCCTTGAGAGGCTACTGACCTCTGGTAGAAGTCTCTTCTGCTCATGAGGAAGCCAAACGTGATCAGACTGAGGTTGGCTAATGCCCAGGCAGTTGCACAGGTCGGTCACTCCTTAGCTGCAAGGTCTGTTCCCCACCCTGAGCACAAAACAGCTGGTTTAATGTTTGCTTCTGGACAAACCCATGCTAGTCATTTCATACTGGTATCACACCATCCTAGGGTTTCTGAAGTGACACAGGTCCATGACTTATTTTTTCATTCCAACAATTTTTTCTTCTGGCAACTAGAGTTATACCGAGAGGTCCAATACTTTTGGCACCTCTACTTTCCCTCTTTATGATCTTTTGGGTATGAGTTTTGCTGTAATTCTTTTCAGCTGCCACTACAGGTTTTCAGGTACTGTAAGAAAGGAATGATGCACCCTGGAACATACCATCGAGCCCACTGAAAATGTGCAAATTGGGCTTTATCTCCTATTTTCCCATACGATAATTAGCCAGAGCTGGAAATTGGTATTTTAGCACCTCCTTGTTTGCCAGTTCTCTTTCCAGCTACGGGCTGGCTGACACTGCTGAGTTTGTGTGTGTGGGAATCATAGTGAACTGCAGTAAAAAGCACATCTGGACTGGATGTATTCGTGCATAACCCAATGCTGCCCATCCCTATGAAAATACACGCCCTTATGTCTATTTTCAGAGGACTTGGTTTCATAAATTCTCATGTAATTTTTTGTCTGCTTGTTTTTTGTTTGGTTTCTTTTGGTCTGTTTTCAATGTCAGCAGCTTGAAGGGGACCACCAAGGAAAGCTGGATCGTTTCTTGCCCGTTCCACACATCCCAGTAGCACAAGATGGGCAGGACAGTGGCCGGGTGCTAACACAGCGGCTCACGGTCACCTTAGCCACATCTGTTAGTGGCACGCAGGAGAACTCAATTTACTGTGCGCAGTAACTTCTTTTCCTTCGTCTACTTGTTTTTACTGTTCATGTGGTTTTAATGCAATAAGCGCTTCAGGTCAGGAACAGGAATTTATGGACAATTCCTTTTTTTAACTACTTCTTCTTTGCTTCTACACCAGGTGCTGGGAAATCTTTAATTCCTCTGGGACCAGCCACCTTTATGTCCTGTGTCTTGACACTCATTTCTTTGTTTGCTCCTGACCAACCACCTCCCGTCTCTTTCAGAAGCAGAAAAAAACATAACAATAGAGAAACAGTGGCTGGGATTTTTTATTATTATTTTTTTCACTTCTCACTCACCATTACCATACGTATTACCAATGTAACTACTAGCATACTAAAGGAGGGAGGGAACCAATAGGTAATGTTGAATTATTTTTCCTTTCAGATATGATGGAGTTCAGTGTCTTTGGAATATCTTAAGCACATCCATGAGTTATTACCTTACATTTAATTATCCTGATGCTGTACTTGATTTGATAGTATTGCAATTAAACAATTTTTAAACTTTCAGAGAAGAGCCAATAGCTGTGGCTTCTTCAAAGACTTGCGAGTATGAGCCGTGAGTTTGCTGGATGCAGCTGGGTGCATGTTACCCATATTTGAGGAATCAGAAAGGAAAAAGGGTGAGTTGCAATTTTTTAACAGCTGTTAACAGCTGGACCTTTGTAACACACGTGTAGAGACCAGCCAGAACATGGCACAAGCTGCCCCGCCTCACAAAGTACGTACCTTCCAAGCCAAGTCGACAAGAAATGAACTCGTTGGTTCTTTATCAAATAAAAATGGTCTTTATTTATACAGCAGCTCTGCCGTGAGCCTGCCCCTACCCCTGGGAATTTTTATGCTCACAGAAGGGCTGCCCTGGGATTTCGACCACCTGAAGGAAGCACATTCTGAGTCTGTTTGGCTGAATCCAACTCCTACTTATCTCTCCCTGTGTGCCATTTTTATTCAAACACACTCCACTGGCGAGACTAAAATAGAGCTTTTATGGCAAACATGCTTAAAGGAGCAAAAGCGACCCCGGTGCTCTCAGCCCTAATTGTCCATAATTGCACAACAAAAGAGAAAATGGAACAGTGTAATAAGATTCTGGAGCAACACTCGGTGATTTCTGCACTTTGCCCATTTGCCATCATCAGATATTGTCTTTTTTCTAAGAGTAAAGGGAAATTATTGCCTAAATGCAGGTCTGTGCTGGCTAAGGACTGTGTTGTAGAAAGCTGTAAAAGAAGATAACTGGAAAAATAAAGAAATGGAAACAGCACTTCTATTCTGGTTAAAGCTTCAGGTCCAGCAGAGTAGAGCTATTTATATGGCCCATAGCTAATGGATTGAAGTCCCCTTTTCAAACCCTGTGTGCTTTATCTTGCAGCGGCACACCTTTCCATAGGTCTTTTAAATGCTTTAAAAATGCAGATCCGGGGTTATCGTGTTGCTTCCAGTCTTGCCCCATTTGCCCAGGTATTGTTCCTTGCATTCATTAAAGATTGGAAGTGCTCCCCAACATCAGTCGTCAGGGCTTCGGTCTCTTCTTCCAAGTCCTGCAGAAAAGAGGAAGAACAAATCATTTACACGGGGATGTGTCACACCTTGGGGACACATTGCATCAAACATTCTTACAGTGTTCCCCCCAGATTTTCCTCACCTTCCCTCTTTCTAGTGCCCCTTGTAGGGCTGACAGGGATACCTACTGGTTTTAGTGTCACTTATGCCTTAACTGAAGAACAAATAAATGAAGGTGCTCTACCTCATAGGAGAAATTTCCTCAGCTTTGCCTTGCTACATTGATTTTTTTTTAAGCTTTTCTGAAGAAACAAATCCGACTTCACTAACAATGGTCACTTTTTCAGAGGGAAGGCCCTGTTTCCTGGAACTCAATGTCTGAGGAGATTCCCAGGAACGTGCTGCATATAAGATGTACACGGTTGCCCTGCCTCTAGACATTGATGTATGACACCATACTCCATGAGTAACTGCAACCACCTTGCTCTCCTTATCAGAATTTTCACTAACACTTCCGGACTTATGACTCTCCTGACAAATTTTCTCTTAGTTACAGCAATTTTTATTTAAAAAAAAAACAACACATGAGATTACGAACTTTTAATACCAACTCTCACTTGAACAGCACTAGTTCTTCAGCTCTCACTATGCAAAATTGAACATTTTCTTCATTAGGAGTAACATTTAAATTTTAAAGGTCGCCTTTAACCTCTTTAAGGGCAAAGAACAAAGTTCTGGGCTTGTTCAGAATCATAACCCCCAAATGTTGCAAAAAGACCTGGACAATAAGTAAAAAAGAGGGAGTTCTGCCACTAGAGTTTTGCATGGAAAAAAAAATGGTTGGGTTTGTGCATGTCTAAGCTAACACAGCAGATTTAAAGAAAATTAAAAAAATTGTTAAGACACACAAAGCCTTCTTTGTTCATTGTCAGGAGGAGCAGTACCCGCAAAAGGTTTAACTCCAGTTGTGGAGTTAGATGGGATCTTGCATCCACGTGCGTGTCTGGGCTGAGGAACGCTGACTTCTTTGCAGGTACTGACCAGCTTGTTTCAAAATAACTGTCTGAGAAAAAGAGTGGTGCAAATTGGAAAGTTCTTCCCAGTCTCTCCACTACCTAATCTTATTATTGCTAATACCAGCCAAGTACAACAGCCCTTCTGAGCTGTGTGATCTAAATATACTGAAAAGCAAATGCAAAGAAATGGCAAAAAAAAAAAATCTGTAATAGCTTTCATTTCTCTAATGAGTTTCACGGATCTTTACGCATTCCTGGCATGCATTAATTGATCTATCAATTATTAATACTAGACTAAAGATAAGGAAATAGCAGAAACTAGGAATAGTAGATTCAATTACGGACAAAAATATCTTAAAGAAAGAACACTTTGGAGAAGCTCAGCACCCAATATCTAATCATTATTCAGTTAATTTGCAGGTTTATGGAAGACAGAACGACCTGGAAAATATATGAGCAGTTCCTCTGGGGACCTGCACTGCTCATCAGCCCTGTGATGCAACAGGCACATTTTTTAATCACTTTTAGGAAAATATTCAAGTCATTTTAGCTAAACTTCACTTTTTGGTTGAAGGTGACTAAAACATTGTACGTTTAATTCCAGGACACTGTAAAGGTGAATAATTACATACTTAATGCCCACTGGTGTGATTACTACACAGTAAGTCATTTAAAAAATTGTATTTTCTCTCTTCTTTACAGTGCTGTTCACACAGCAGCAGCATGTGGGGGCTGTGAACTCTTACAAACTTAACTCATAAAAAAGTCCTTCGCTGCCATCCCAGAACGCACAATAACGTGACCAGTTAGGGTGAATTAAAAAGTGAATTAATACCTTTAATCTGAAGCCTTTCTATTGACTCTTTCAATCTTCACATTGAATACAAAATGTCTTTGTAAGGAATGCTGGAATGCAGAAAGACAGAACACGTTTAGTCACATCGTCTTTCGCAGAAAATAAGAAAAGTTTTGGCAACAGAAAAAGCAGGCATCAAAAAATCATTAACTGCAAGTTCGTACTTTGCCTGACTGGCCCCTTTGTCACAGCTGCCGTCAAGCAACTCGTTCATAAATCCAGAATTTTGGAGTTTCTCTTAAAAGCATCAGGAAGTTACTCCTGCAGTAAGAACTCCTACCTAATCTGTCTAGGAAAAAAAACAAGATTTCATTCTGAAAAAACCCTGTAAAGTGAGAGCAACTCATATTTTTTTTTCTACATAGCATGAAGATATTTGCTTTAGGGGAAAGTTCAGACTTTTACCAGCTCCTTTAGAACACGTCAACCTGCACAGTTGAGGTGGATACGCCCTTGCTTGGCAAACATCTGATAATACAACTTTTCATGGGTAAAATTAACTGAAACTTAAAATCTAGTTTTGCACAATTACATATAAACAGCAGTTCTCAGAGAAGTTGTGTGTATGATAGCACTGGAGCTTTGTGGGTAGTTTTTCTTTTTTGCTTTCCTCCCAAGTCTTCTTTAAATTTAGCAGAATAGGCTTAGGAAGATGACTATGGGAGAACCGTTGAGTGGCACAGAGTATTCTTTAAAAATTCTAACATGAGAAATATGAAATGTGATTAGCTGAGGAAATTGAGGAAAAAAATTGTCGTGTCTTCCATTGCTGGAAAACCCCAGTGGGACTCACTGTCGCTTTGGATGATGCTCTGTCTGCAGAACAGTAGCTTTATTGGGATGATGGGGTCTGCACGTACGGGGCTTCTTGCCTTTGTGAAATCCTTTTTTGCTGTGAGGGTGGTCGAAGGCTGCAGCAGGTTGCCCAGAGAGGCTGTGGAGCCTCCAGCCTCGGGAGATACTCAAAGCCCAAATTAAAACAGACAGACCGAAACCCAAGGACGTGAGATGGGGAGAGGTGAAATGAATCGCAGCAGTCCTTGAAAGGCAAGCAGAGCTCAGCAGCTGACTTACGGGCTCTTCCATCTGCATTTTTTTAACAAAAACACAGTCTCAAAGTGGGAAGCCCAACCTGTAAGAAGCAGCCTCGCTCAGCCATCGCTTTTGAAAGGAAGTGGAGGTGGTTGCTTCTGCCTTACAAGTCCTCAGTGCAGCGTGGGGTGTTCGAGGAGGAGCACGAGGAGGGGATGGGAATGATGGACTTTGGCCAAAGCAATCACTTTTCCGGAGGATGTATCTGACTGTGCCTTCAGAGACAAAAATGAAACTGAGCCTTCGGATCGACGTTACAATAAAATGACTTTTTTCCTGATTTGAACTGCATAATGCTGTGATTTATAGAATTAATATGTTGTGCAAATCAAATTGTGCCCTGGACCTGAGGCAACACAGATAACAAAGATTTGTCCTCAAACCTATGGGAACCATAACCGCAGATTATGGAGGAAGCTTTAACTAATTTCCTCGACGTCACTAAATTTAAATCATCTTCGGATAACAGATACTTAAACGTCCTTTATCCTTGCCATCCAGAGTGTATTGCCCTTGTAATAACAATAAGCTGTCAGCTGAGATTGCTGCAAGTACTACAGAAAAGGGTGTGATTTTGCGTAATGATGGGCAGGGAAGATTGCAAGGTGCTATTAGTGGGCTTTGAGGTGCTTCACGGACGCCGCTGCCTGTTAGCACTGGAATTCAGAAACGATGGATGTGCTCACGGAAGCCTGATGTTAAATGAAATGGGCTCAGATGACAAGGTGCAGGTCCCCAGGATGGCTGGGATCTGTCTTCGGTTAGTAAAGAAAGGCAGGAACCTACAACGCCCATGATTATCAGCACTGCTTTGCATTTAGTGCTGAATAATAGGAGTGAAAAAACATACAATAGAGATTAAAAAGAAGCATCGACATTTATCATGGACACGTGTAACTGGACAGGGAATAGAAGTGGATGTGGTAAATGACTCCTGTGCCTTCTGCACTGAGAAACACTTTTCTCTTTCTGGTTTTCACACCCTTGATCTCCCTCGTGCTGATTCTTTGCCTTCTTTTGTATCTTACCTCTAACACGTTCTTATTTCATCCTCATTTAAATAGCACACAGTCCTAGAATGAAACTATTTTACATCTAAAAGCGTGCCCTCTGTAAATACGGAACTTTATTTATGTATAGATAAACATACCAGATGCTTGTCCATAGTATACAGACTAAAGGGATGCTCACATTTTTTGCCCGTTGGAAGACGTCATTGTGTGGGAGGCTGTGGAACACGCGGTGGAAGGGTGCGAGCAGCGAGCTGTGCAACACGAGGTCTCCTCCCTTCGCTTCGACCTTCCTCCACAAAACCACTGCGTTTGGAAAGCAGCTCTTCCACCGCTGAAAAGAAGCGTCCGCTTCTGCCGGTTTACAGGAAAACTGCCACTAATTGGTGCGGGAAGGAAATTAGTTCTGGGCCCCTCAGTTCAAGAAAGACAGGGAACTGCTGGAGAGAGTCCAGCACAGGGCAACTGGGATGATTAAGGGAGTGGAGCATCTCCCTTATGAGAAAAGACTGAAGGAGCTGGGGCTCTTTAGTTTGGAGAAGAGGAGGCTGAGGGGTGACCTCATTAATGTTTACAAATATATCAAGGGTGAGTGTCACGAGGATGGAGCCAGGCTCTTCCCGGTGACAACCACTGATAGGACAAGGGGTAATGGGCTGAAACTGGAACATAAGAGGTTCCGCTTAAACTCGAGAAGAAACTTCTTCTCAGTGAGGGTGACGGAGCCCTGGCACAGGCTGCCCAGGGAGGTTGTGGAGTCTCCTTCTCTGGAGACACTCAAGACCTGCCTGGACACGTTCCTGTGTAGCATAATCGAGGCGTTCCTGCTCTGGCAGGGGGATTGGACTTGATGATCTTTCGAGGTCCCTTCCAATCCCCAACATTCTATGATTCTATGATTCTATGATTCTATGATTCTATGATTATAAAGCATGAGCTCAGAGCTGCCTTCGGTGTGACTCCAAAGGATTTCCAAACGACGCGCTTACTCACTCTGAAGGACTCCTCTCGGGCACAACGTCCGTGAGCGAGCAGACGGGCTGTCTGGGGGTGAAGCATCTCTGTCGAACAGGAGCAGATATCGTCGTGCTAAAGAGACACTGAAATTACTATTCTGCTAATGCAAAAGACAAAAGCGTGTCACACTCGGCTGTGCCTCGCCTAATGAAGCTGCCACACGCGCGCCGTTAATTGGATTTTTCCCCGGAGCCTGGAAGCAGCAGCTGGACGGCAACATCTGGCAACATGGCAGGAGCGTGCTCTGGCTCGCCCTGGTGTTTTTGTTTGTTTGTTTGTTTTTTGTACTGCCAGCTGACGAACTTTTTGGGTTTTCTTTGGGTAAACCAGGAAATTTTGGTCAGAAGCTAGACCAGGCATGAAGAGTTTGTACGTTCCTCTTTACGTTTGCTGAAAACACCCATCTCATATTGTTCTGCGGATGAATTCGAGCTTCGTGGTTTTTCACAGCTATTAATAATATGGATATGAATTGCAATATGAATTTTTGAATGATGATAATTAAAAATTAATCCAATGCGCTACAACACTTCTAATTACTCTGTGTGGAAAGGTTAAGTTAACTACACATCTGGTATATGCTGCATATATATAATTCATATATGCATAAGTAAGTGTATATATTTACACACACACACTATATATATATTCTTTAAATTATTAATATTCTAAATCCTATTATGTAAAATAAGATGTTTTTTACTTACTGTATGGTTATTCTCAAATTCAGAGCAATTTTAGTTGAATGTTTAATGCATATGAGGCAGTATGCACATTATAATAATTATTTAATAAGCAATTTAGAAATGCTCTCTGACCAGTGGTTCTCTTTTAAAAACCTCATGAGACCTTTCGGGCAGATATAGCACACCACTGACTCCCACTGATATAAACTCCATATTCAGGGTCAGGCCCTAAAAGCAGCTGATACTAATACATTCTAGCTATTTTTAAAAATTGAAGCAATTTGCATTAAGCGCTCGGTGGAGGAAAGGCAAATAAAAGTGACATTCAGGCGGGATGGCCAGAAAAGATTTGTATAAAAACATTATTTGCCATAAAGCACCTCAAAAATGCCATGGGGGTGGAGGAGAGCAAAGAATCTGGTCGAGACGAGTCCCTCCAGGTCCGTGGCTTTCGTCTCTGGCGTGGGAAGAGTCGAGCTGGAGGATCTGTTGTGTAACACAGAAAATCTTCAACGTCTACGTAAATCTGAATATCTGAACCTGGGGCTCATCAGGAAGTGGAATTCCATCCGATGGGCACACGAGTTGATGCAGCAGCTTTCCCTTCCAGTCCCTGTGTTCGGGGACTGATCGATTCGCTTTGAAGCAGCTGGTTAAAAAAAAACAAAAAAAACCACGTGTCTGGTTTTGATATTTGGATAAAAGTCTAGGACTGGGGAGTACGATCTGATGTTTTGAATCCAGAGGAGATGCTGCCGCCGAAAAACGACAGAACTTTGACGGGTTCTGTTATTTTCACATGAATATGAACGCAACGGGGAGTAACACACTGTGCCTTGTGGGTGTAATCGTTGACACGAAGCCTGTAAATGGAAATTTGAGAGAGTTGGGCTCTTTCTCAAGCCCAACCACGTGGCTTCATTCATTTTGTTACGGCTTTCACCAATATATTTAATTCTCTTGGTTATTATTATTATCAATCCATGTGGTTTTTTTGCCACTTCCTATTTTTTTGCCCCTGGGGGCTGCGTGGTGCCCAGCCCTCCCCACCTGATATCTGGGTGTCCTGGGCAGCCCCTCCTCAGGCTGGCAGATGCTAAATCTCAGCTCAGTGCTGGCTTACAGCAGGGTGTCAGTCAAAGGTTCTTCTGATGTTTCAAAATTCTACAATTCCCTCGTCTTAAATAATGAATGAAAAGGAAATCGAATTTTTCCGCACCGCATATACAAGCTCTCAGGTTAATTTGCTGCCATCCAATATTCCCGGGTTCATTTTCCATTGCAGCGGGCAGCGATGCTCGGGAAGCGCGTTTTCCTTATTTTTTCACGCCAGGCAGCTTTTGCCTCCTCTACAAGCTTCCATCTGATTCCTTTAATGAAATATCTCTCACAATTGAGCTAATCTCTCCCTCAGCTACTCCTTTTCTCATTTTTGCTGCCAGCCTCTGCCTTCCGTTCAGCACTCTGCTGCTATGAGGCTTGAGAAAGTGCTTTTACGGGTTCTACCTGTTCCAACTCTAACTTTAGAAAACAAAATATTTTCATGCCACCTCTACACACTGTGGTTTTAAATGGATCTAAACTGGTTCTGCCCTCTTTTACAACTAGAAACATTTTCAAATGAAAATTGAGACATCCCATCCTTCAGAGACAGCCTCAGCTCTCGCTCTTCCCATATAATGTTACAAGCAGTCAAAAAAAAGTTTGCCTGACTTTGAGATCCTGCCCACAGCACAAAAGCCTTTACCAGGAGTTTTGACACTAAACATCTATTTAGGTTACGATGTCCTATCTCTAACTTGAATAGAATAATTCCTTCTATTGTATTTAACTTTTGATAGCTTTGAACTCTTGGAAAACTACCCCCTTCTCGTTATCCTTGTCCCATTTCTCCCATAGCTCTTGTGTAACTGCACCCTATAAATCAAAACAGAATTCTTTTAGATGGTTACAATTAGTCTGTCGCTTTGTTTTTGAATATACCCACTATGGAGATCTGGGGTATAATACTGTAGGCCATTTGTAGTTTTAAATTAAAGCCAGTTTTGTGCAAACTTTTTTTTTTAAAAAAAAATAGATAAACTTTAAATCCAATGTTTATATTCTATGCTTATATCTCTCTTTTCTGCCCCTCTCTGCTCATGCAAAGCATCCCTGGTGATGAAGGGGGGAAGCAAATGACAAGCAGGTTGGTTTGGGTTGCAGCAGCCTTTGTGTAAAAAGCAGAAGCTTTTCCTGCTGAAATGCCTGGACGGCTGCAGTGCCAGAGAGGGGAGAAAACCAGCTCTTAAATTGCTCAAACAGAACTGCTGGAGTAAGGCCACACGTAAGTCATTCTGTCACTCAGCCACCTAACTTCTGCTGTAGGTACCGATCCTAAACGACTCATGTCTAGGACCTAGAGAGAGCTCGAGTTAACGGATTTTAAATATTCCAGTGGAGTCTGTATAAACTTGCAAATCTATCTTCAAATCCTCCCATGTTAAGTGTATCAAAAGAACATATGTTTACAAAAATAATAATTATTTTTTTAAAAAAAATTTACATAAATCAAAAATCAATATGATAAAATTGTGGCACGGTCTGAAATTTTTCTGATTTTTTAAAATCTCAGCAGTGTATGATTTAGAATGTTCTGAGCTATCAATTAGCTTAATTACGTGCATTAAATGATTTCCTGCTTCAGCATAGATGCAGGTAACAATCTCCCTAATATGCGTCCCTAATTCAGAACAGAGAACTGAATTTCTGTGTTCATAAAGCACGGACTAGTCAACAGTTATCAATCCCCTTTCCCCAAAATAGTTTCAACCTCAACAGAACTAAGTGATTTACAACTCACGTGGCGCTTGCAGCCTGGGCACACGTACAAAGGTGTGTTTTTTCTTTTAAAATATCCTTGTCCATCACACAACCCACCCCACTCCTATTATCGTACCGCAAATGAAGTGCAAACATTTTCTTACCCAGTGTGCATACGGAAAAAAAAAAAAAAGTTCTGCTACTGGAATAACCCAACGGTCTGGCTCATTTTAAGAACTACTGTTCCATAGATTAACCTAATTTTCCCTCTATTGAGTAGCAAGTTCACAAGGAGACTGGAGCATTAATGAAGGATGGCTCATTAATGAGAGAGCCAGCATGAGGGAGAGGTTCTTTACCACCAAGGAGAGCTGTGCCGGTTCCTCTCTGTCGGTGTTCCCGAGGATGCTCAGCTTTTTGCAGGCTCTCTTCATCTCAGCATGTTCTGCACAGCAGCACCTACTGAATAAAGCAAAAAAGGCATGGGTTTAATAAAATAATCCGAAACTAAACTATTTCCGAAACTAAAGGACATTAACAAGATGACCCTAAAGAAGGATCATCTTATTGGATCTAAAAATACCTGATAAATAACACTGATGAGAGGGTAACTGAGGCGAGACTTGGGAGAGTCTGGGGCTGCAAAGTTCAATTAAATCCTTTCTTTGGGCATCTTTTCGCCGGTTCTGTTGTGCACCGAAAACTCCAGAGGCTGCCAGTTCACGTGGGGCAACTTCACTGGGGCAACATCCCCATGCCCTGTCAGTAGTCCAGCGTGCTTTAAATACACATTAAGTGTACTAATACAGCTCAAGTACGGCAGTGCTAACATTTCAGTCAGAAGAACCTGCCCGTACATCTGAAGGCTCCAAAAAGTGCACGAGCGCGTGAGGAATGCTGATTTGTGGTTATAAAAAATGCCCACAGTTAAAACATTTTACCTGACCCAGTGATTTTTACACCTCCTTGTAAACGTGATTTAACCAGGCTCACTTTAAACAGGAGCTCAGGTGAATCAGGCTGCGAGTCCCAGTATATTATTTAATAACAGGGAGCTTGAAGAATAACTCAGATTTTTTTTCTTTATTAAGCTATTTAATGCTACGAGATCAGCCGAATGCACGTCTTCCACGGGATCCACAAAATTATCACTGCGTTTGCTCGGGAGTTTTTGGACTTGGATTTTTTCATAGGTTGTAAGTCAGGTAGGAGTCCAGCGAAATCTCTGGAGTTACACTGCAAACACCAACCAGAAGCAGGTGCCCAAGTCTTTTCTAGCAGTGGATCATTCCGAGTGTTTCTCCAAGTTGGTTGTTTCTCATCTGTGTCCTGGCATCTCTCAGACCAGCATTCCCCTTACTGGAGGTAGCCCATGCCCCGTTATACTGATTTCCAACAAGCCTAAGGTTTTTGATATTTCTTCAGACATTTTTATGCTTTTATGACTTTCAAAAACTGAATATTGCCACCAGCCAGTGCAGGCTTTAGCTGGCAGCGTCACATGCATGACCAGAGTGATTATTTAAATACTCTCTCAGTACCTAGAAAATAGAACCATTCATTAATATCTCATGAGAAGAATTTGGGGTCAGGCTTTTTGCCTCTCATAATGCATTTTAATGCATTTCTTATTGAGTCTTCCATTACAGTGCTGGAAAGGTAATTCATACTTTCTTTCTATTCAATATTGCCTTGCAAGAGAAGTACAAAAGCCGGAATTCTTTACCTGCTGCCAGATAATTCCGACGAGATTTGTTTTATTTATTACTAATAGATGTTAGATAGGGAATATACTTTCCACCATACCATAAAGCATATTTATGACAACATAGATACATACAAGGGTCAAAAAGGAAATAATTATTTCCGTAAATAAAAAGGGAGGAAAACCAAAAGAAGCTTTTTTTTTTTTTTTTTAATGACTGTGCACTGAAAATGTCAAACTTTGAGGCTATATATTTCCAACACAGACTGATTTAAAGTTCCTTTACATATTAGGTAATGAATCATAATATTCTTTGTCGTGTTGCTGTTGTCGTGTAGAAACAACAACCCAGAGAGAAAATATTTTCAGCTGCTAAAAATGTGGCTTTCATGTCTAGCATATACCTACACAGACTGTGTCTATGATGATAAATATTTACAGACATGCCTCTACATATTCTGCAGAACTGATTATGTCTTGACAAAAGACAGTTTTTCTTCTTTTAATATATACTGCATATAATAAAGACAACGTATTGTAATGTGCTTTCCAGCCTCTATGAAGCACACCATTTTCGTGCATTCTGTAAAAAGTTTAGAGATTGTGCATATTGGTTTTTTTAATGGATATTTATGCTACCTATACGCCCTATATTCACACACACATCTTTCTCACTATCTGTTTGGCTGTGTAGATGTGTGGATATAAGCAGTGGGCTTCCCTTGGGGTTTTTTGACGCAATTTTAAATAATTATGAAATTCATTACCTCTAGTAACAAGGCTTAAAATACTTAATTTTTAATATTCTGGTAACAAAATAAACACTTTCTATAGCGTGATATCTTTTTTTAAATTTTTTTCTTTTTTTTTTAATAAAGTATCTTAAAAAAACGCAACTCCTTTGGTTTGTTTCGCTGTCATGTAAAAGCAAAAAGCAGCAGCCCTGCACTTATTCCAAAACGTGTCTGAGAACATCACCTGGGAGCTGAGGTGCTCACCGGGGAGCGCTGGGTACTCGCTGCGGATGACAACACAGTTGTGCCACAGCAAACCCACCGGAGTTTTCAAACACGCCGCAGCCAAGCAGGGAGAGAATTCTTGTACACAGTGGAAAACCTTAATCCCTCACTCCCTTCACCACAAGTATCATGCTTTGACTTATATTTTCTTTCTAGGTACCTTCTGAATATGTAACAGGACCCACGGAATAAAACGAGCTTCTCGTGCAAGGTGACCGAGTGGTTTAACTTTTGGGTATGTTTAAAGCTTTTATTGCCGTCTTACTGGAAGAGCACAGACACAGTAAAACAGGTGAGGTGAGGAGGTTGAAACCAGGTGGAGCCTCTCGAAATCCTCGGGGCACCCCACATCCCCACGGGGCAGCTGGGAAACCGCATCCCTGAGGCATCTGCACATGGGGGAACAAAACAAATTTTGCACGTAGTACTGTGGAAAAATAGGAAAGAATCATAGAATCATAGAATGTTAGGGATTGGAAGGGACCTCGAAAGATCATCAAGTCCAATCCCCCTGCCAGAGCAGGAATGCCTAGACTATGCCACACAGGAACGTGTCCAGGCAGGTCTTGAATGTCTCCAGAGAAGGAGACTCCACAACCTCTCTGGGCAGCCTGTGCCAGGGCTCCGTCACCCTCACTGAGAAGAAGTTTCTTCTCGAGTTTAAGCGGAACCTCTTATGTTCCAGTTTCAGCCCATTACCCCTTGTCCTATCAGTGGTTGTCACCGAGAAGAGCCTGGCTCCATCCTCGTGACACTCACCCTTGATATATTTGTAAACATTAATGAGGTCACCCCTCAGCCTCCTCTTCTCCAAACTAAGGAGCCCCAGCTCCTTCAGTCTTTTCTCATAAGGGAGATGCTCCACTCCCTTAATCATCCTAGTTGCCCTGTGCTGGACTCTCTCCAGCAGTTCCCTGTCTTTCTTGAACTGAGGGGCCCAGAACTGAAAGCCGGGAAAACCTTTTATTTTTCCCTTTAAAATTCCAAGTCACGTATCTCAACAATAGGGAAAAAAAGGCACCATTGCTGAAACCAAAGAATTTCAACTTCCCAGTCGTGCGGGTTTTTTTTGTTGGTGTCAACTTCAGAAGTTTCCAAACCCTAACAACATTACTTCAAAAGCATTTGGTTTAAATGGAAGCTACATAACGAAAGAACATCTTTTAAGAATATTTTCAGACACATAAAAAAAAAAAAACCCAACAAACCCAGCAAGCTTACAGGAGTGACATCTTGACAAACGACAAACCAAAAAAGATCTGGCCGCGGAAATAAAGTCGGCGGGGAGAGTGACACTTTCCCTCCCGCTAATTGACAACTTGGGAAACAAACACATGAAAAGAAATACGTTATGGTATTACTCCGGTGAATACGGTCTGTCAGAAAACGGCGCCTGTTTATTTGAAATAAGCATTCGTTTTGATCTCCAGCAGGGTACAGGGACGAGTTGGGGAAGCAGAAGGAACCTCTCCGCGAGGGCTCGCAGCACAATGCGCTCGGAGAAACAACGAAGGCACGTTTGAAGGCCCGTTAGACAGCAGAGAGAGAATGTGAAAAGGCAGCAATTTAAATATTTTTAGTGCTCCGCGCCTTCTTTCTTATTCAACAGCTTCAGCGGGGCTGCATATATTACCGACGAGTTGGAAATAACTTCAGGATGGGAAGCTGGGAGAGTAATACGTTAAAAGCATGGCTTGGCCCCTCGGCTGACTCTGGATTCGGGGCAGCATAATTCAGAAGAGAAACTCCTTCCACGAGTTGTGTTTGGGGGCAAAAAAAAATCCAGCAATCTGATGTCAAGTGCTTCAGACCCAACCAAGTCACACGAAACTGTTTCCCTCCTGTGGAAATGTGGAGCTTGGAATCTCTCAGATCATCCCCCAGAATTTCTGTCCAGCAACCGGAGTGTCTTTCATCTGACCACATGCAAGCCTACCCCAAAACCATTAAAAAACACCAAATATTTTGAATGTAACCAGCCCCTGTCAACACATTCATCATTAGCAGGTCTACCAGCTCTGAAAGTCCTCCCGTTGCACCTATTTGTAAATGTAAAATTAAGGACTCCAGGGAAATGGAAAAGAACGTAATAAATCTGACATCCCGCAACTTATTATGAAACGAAGTACTACTACAAGATAGAAATGTGAAAGAAGTAAAATGTAAGAAGAGTCCTTTAAAAAGTGCAGAGAAGAAAATATGACAAACTTCAAGCATGGCCTCATGACTTTATGATCACCCTCCTACCCCAAAGTCAAAATATGCAGATTTTAGGGCGTTCAGAGTCAAACCAAATTCACTCATAAATTCAATTTCATTAACCACCTGGGTTTCAGACCCCTTCTCCAGTGGTCCATGGTGCAAATACAGAGCAAGGAGGCAGGGGGATAACACCTTCTGTGAAAAAGTTTTCCTGCTCCGTATTTCTCTCTTACAAATTTCCATAAACAGGAAATAAAGTGTTATCATACTAGAAGTTGCACGTGTTATTCATTTCTCACAGTTGACTGTGTCTTCATAAAAAATTGCAGAAAGATTAAACAAAAGTCTGATGTAATTGCTCTTTCCCTTTTTAAATGAGGCCACACAAATGGCCGAGGTGAACACGTTGACTGATGAGCAGAGACCAAGTGAAGTCTGTCTAAGCTTGGCTTAGCGGGGATGTGGTTTCAGTGTATTTAAAGATAGGTCTATACCAAGTCAGAGATTGCCTTCTCTTCCAAATTTATACCTATTAGAAAAATGACTGAAAAGAATTAACCCCAGCAAGCCATCAGAACAGATAACACCAAATGCCATTTCACTCGGCTCGCCTGACAGCCTAACGGCAAAACCATCCACAACAAAATTATTGTCCAATTTAAAAGCAGAGTTGAGGCTTTCTACAGGAATGAATGGAGACCGTGTGCATTTGATGGTGACAAGTTGGTTTAACTTCTCTAGATGGATATAACACATCCTTTCACCTCCATCAGCCTTCATACAACATCCTTTTCTTTCTTGTGGGAATTTTCCACTTTTAGTTTAATGGCATTTTCTGGTGGCCAAGGAGGAGGAAAAAATCCTTCCACCACTGTCCCTTAATAACTCGTGAGTACTGGCTAAGCCGTAGCCTGCCTGGAGAGGCTCTAGCCTTTTCTCATTTTTCTTTTCCAGATAACTTCTACAGAGTTATTAACTGCAAACATCAGTGACCACGAAAAATAAACAAGAAAAAAAGCCACACATAAGTCCACCAAACGACAACAAACCCCAACAGTTTTCACGTATTATTGCAGAACAGCTTCAAATCCCTTACGTACAGGAGTGAGGACCGGCGCTTAGCCCCTGTAGCAAAATCCATCACACGGCCTGGCTGTCCTCAGGCATTTCTAGCATGTGCAGGTAAAATATTGATAAAACATCACTTGGAATGCTGGAAATCCTCTGTCGGCTCCCCCAAACTCTGGCAAAAAGGCCTCCTGGGCAGTAATTGGTATGAAGAGTCCAGCAGTTCTCTTTGAGGGTCGAGCCAGAAGCCACGGGATTTGAATGGGCTGGAAAACGGGTGTAGGAATCAGTGACACGAACCGAAATTCAGCCTCACAAAAAGATTGAACTTGCAGTTCGAAGCAGCACCTGGAGAAGAAGTGCAGACCTTGGAGCACACGTCTACTCCACATCGGGTTATGTGAGCAAAAGGTCTGTGCAAGGTTATTATGTTGAGTCTTTGGTTTTGGCAGTAATAAATGCGACTGCTTTTCTCCTACATATGGTGTTGCTTTTTTTTTTTTTTGGTTTCTTTCTGTCAGTGAAATCAGCAATTATTTGATACGCTTGCTATAGAGCTCTCTAATCACTGCACTATTACAGGTCCTAAAACTTCCTGTCTTCTGTAAATGACACAAAAATAAAAAATATTGGCTATTTGATTAACCCTCTTCTAATGCATTCTTTATGCAACCATGAAACAGCCCTAGGTTTTACATGCCACACTAGGAATTTTGGCTAAAGCAACTACAAATCAGATTAAAAGAAATTTAAGATTAATAGCAGTCTCCTATTTGATATTCTTAAATAATCAAAAGACATAGGAGAGGTGACCCTCTGGGGAAATTAAATCTGGGACAAAATAATTTTTTTTACCAGTTAATTTAAATTGTTATCCATGCTGCAGACCTTATATTTACAAAACCTGTCACCAGACTGCTTCGTGAAGATGCTCTTATGCTCCTACCCTGCTGCTTGACTTGCTTCTGCCACGAGATCATCAGCCCACTCGGCAAACTCAGAGTCTTCGCTGACGGCAGAAATAATTCTCCTGGAGAAAGCAGCAATGGTCCCTAGTCTGAGAAGAGAAAATCTACAAGAGAAAAGCCCTTTTCAGAGCAGGGAGGCTGCACAAGGTGTGATGTTACTCTGCCAATGGCAACAGGGATAAATTCTGCCAGCCCCTGGGCAGAGACACGTCTGCACGGACGTCCTTGTCTATCAGGTTTCTGCTCCAACTCTTTGCATTTTCTCTCTTCACATTCTTTAATGAGGCAGATTTGTACAACTTCATTTTACAATTTAGTGTCCTTGTGCTCTTCTACTTGTTTTCCTTGAATTTAACAGTAACACCCTGCCTATCTGTACCAAGAGGGCTCTTAAGAATTGTTCCACGCAAGAACAGTGGTCTGGTGGTTTGTTTGGTTTTTTTTTCTTCCACACTTTATTTCTCTCCACCATAAAACCAATCCTGCATGAACTTATCACCACTGGAGACAGTAACAGAGAACAAAATGCACTGATGGAAACTTTACTGCCAACTTTCAAGGTACAACCAACCCTTGTGGCGACGTCAGAAATGCTATAAAATACATCTTGTTTACGGGAAAGCTGACAACATTTTTGTTGTGCCTAAAATCTCTGTGGGACACAGCTGCTCTGAGTAGTTTTGATGATTTTTGCTGAAAGAATTATGAAAACTTTTAAGGGAAAGGCCACCAGGTCATGTGCTTTGCATCCAAATACGATGCATGGGGTGCTTACGTTTGCCACATACATTATTTGGTACAGTGATGGCAGAAATTAACAAATTATTAAATATAAAGACAATTGCACGCCAAGTTCTGGGCACTTCCTACTCAGGCTCAGCTATGAGGCATTTTATTTCACTTTGCAGAGAATTTTGTTTCGTCTACTGCAGAAATACTGTCATCAAATATTAATAGTTTTCCCCTATTCACAGTCATAATATGTTAAGTGTTTGACTGTTTTCCATCATCCTAATAAACTATTCTGAAAGGAAAGAATTATGAATTGTCTTCGATGATGAAGCAATATTATACTCATAGCAAAAACTAAGTTCCATTTCTGGAAAAGCACAGTAGAGAGCAAGTCTACGTGACAGATGGAGAAATGTTAAGGCTTTCTCTGTACAAATGCAATTTGTCAATCTTTTTCTTTTTTTTAATACCAGAACAGTCCAGATATTCTTGTACCTTCTTCACACAACTTGCGTGGGAGGCAATTAACAACAATGAAAGCTAACTTCAGTTTCGAGCACGTTGTTTTTAAATGCCACCCACAGAAATTCAGGTAGCTCTTGAACACTTCAGGTGAACAAAAACCTCAATTTCAAAAAGGAGATGGACAGAGTCCATCACACAGCACGAACTTTTGTTTGACTTTGCTGTAAATTAAAAAACTTGCTCTCATCGCAGAAATTATGGTTGACTTTGAGCAGGTGAATGCACGACCATAACATGGATAGGAAGGAACTCAACCTCCGAATTCATCCCAAATTCTGGAGATCTACATCACATCTGGACTTCATGGCTACTTTTTTTTTTTTTTTTAACTCGGATGCATCCAAGGACAACCAGCAGAAGACAGATTTCATTTGCAAAGTGAAGTTTAAACAGATTTCTCATCAACGTGTAACTATTTCCTTTCTGAAATGCTTTTAAACAAAAGCTGCCCACAGAAAGAACACAAAGACGTTGTTAAAATTAAGACATTCTCTCTATAATAATTCAGAGCAAATTCATGATTTAGTCAGTGCGACTGTTGCTGCTATCACGCTCCCACAGTATTTCAAAAGGAGGAGATGGCTGGAAAAGCCCTCAAGAATTATTGCTAACAAAAGCGTGGTGTGAGAGTTCTTGCCAACTACAAAAGTAATAAAGCTTGAAGAGGATAATACAACAAATGCAAAGGTTTGCTTTGCATCTTAAATAGACAGTGAAGCAACTAGACGCAATATATCTCGCAGTTAACGCACTCAGCACTACGTAAATAACAGGTTACTGCAGTATAATTCAGCGCTCCAATAAAACTAACAGATGACCAAATTACGCCTCTTTTACTCACTCCGCTGGGCAACATTCTCCCATAGAATCACAGAATCACAGAATGTCAGGGATCAGAAGGGACCTCGAAGGATCATCAAGTCCAATCCCCCTGCCAGAGCAGGAACGCCTCGATAATGCTACACAGGAACGTGTCCAGGCGGGTCTTGAATGTCTCCAGAGAAGGAGACTCCACACCCTCCCTGGGCAGCCTGTGCCAGGGCTCCGTCACCCTCACTGAGAGAAGTTTCTCCTCAAGTTTAAGCGGAACCTCTTATGTTCCAGTTTCAGCCCATTACCCCTTGTCCTATCATTGGTTGTCACCGAGAAGAGCCTGGCTCCATCCTCGTGACACTCCCCCTTGATATATCTGTAAACATTAATGAGGTCACCCCTCAGCCTCCTCTTCTCCAAACTAAAGAGCCCCAGCTCCCTCAGCCTTTTCTCATAAGGGAGATGCTCCACTCCCTTAATCATCCTAGTTGCCCTGTGCTGGACTCTCTCCAGCAGTTCCCTGTCTTTCTTGAACTGAGGGGCCCGGAACTGGACACAATATTCCAGATGGGGTCTCACCAGGGCAGAGTAGAGGGGAAGGAGAACCTCTCTCGACCTACTAACCATCCCCCTTCTAATACACCCCAGGATGCCATTGGCCTTCCTGGCCACAAGGGCACACTGCTGGCTCATGGCCATCCTGCTGCCCACCAAGACTCCCAGGTCCCTTTCCCCTACGCTGCTCTCTAATAAGTCATTCCCCAACTTATCCTGGAACCTGGGGTTGTTCCTACCCAGATGCAAGAAGTCAGTGGGGCTGCTCCCATTAATAACACAACAATGAACTTGGGCCACTAGAGCCAAATCTAAGCCAAAACCCAACTACTCTGGATGGAACAACTGATTTGGGGACTGGGGAGAGGATGGACCAAAGATCTCCAGCACAGGGCAGTGATCACCCATCCTGCAGGAGAAGACTCTGATCCCTGCCCTGACCCCTCGGTACCTTCAGTTCAGCAAGGAAAGAGCTGTCCTAACACGCTGAACTACGAGCTGGAGATAAGCAGCCGCCTAACGGCAGCAGCCCAGGGTTAGGCTGACACGAAACAATCTCGTGCCTAAATGCTCTCTTTCTACTCACGCGAAGAAAATCCTCTTGACATAATTTAATTACACCTAAGAGGACATTATGCCACAGCATAAGCAAGAAACTCTGAGAACACTGTGTCACAGCTGATGACATTATCTGAGTCACTTTTGATGGGATTAATGTTGTTTAGGTAAGCTGAAGAGAATTTCACTGCACGAGATAGAACGGCAACAGAACAACAGGTCCAGAGGGTGAACGATGCTGTGTTCTAGGCAAAGGCGGATAATTATGAAATGTAATTATACTTCGAGCTTCTCAGGGAAAAGAGCAAGACTTGATAAACATTTTAGCGCGTTCTTGCTGTTAGGAAAAAAAAAAAGGACATTTCAAGGAAATTAAAAACAGAAGCCAGTGGTTTTTGCAGTGAGAGTTTGAAATGCCGAATCCTGGAATTAGAGAGATCATTTAACTGCACAAAAATATTATTTATTTCACGTAACCTATACTCGTACAAATAAAAGAAGAGGTAAGGTGCATATTCTGCATTGGTGTGCATAATACAGGTATGTTTATCTCATTTAGGACAGGTATTACGGGACCAGAAATGTGTGACGGTTGCAGAATCAGGCATGCGACAAAATGGGAAATTCTGTAGCTGCTTTAACTGGCATCGTTTGCCTTTTTTTCAGTTCAAATACAGATTTTCACACAGTTACACATGGTTTTGGCTATTTTGATGAATCTAGTTTTTAAATCCTTTTGCACAGACTGGAAAGAAACCCAGCAGATCAGAATTTTCCAGCACAATCAGTGACAGATTAAAAACAAGCTTTGTGAGGTTAATAAGGAGTCACTAGGAGATACATATAAGTGTTTATTTTTGTCATTCGGTGTCCCTCTGAACAATTAAAACTCCTTAAGTTGTTAAAACGCCCAGGTGTGTTGACTTTACCACAAGCAAGGAAAAGAAAAGCCTTATGAAACAGCACAAGAATAGAAATGCTGTGAGGGAAAAGAAAACTTTGGGTTCCTGCACATTTCTGAACGTTTACTTAGATCAAGTACCTAAAAATAAAGATGTCTGCTTTTTCCACTAAATTAGTCTCAGCCAGAGAATGTTGTTGGCTACATACATTATATAAGACCCAAAGAAAAGGGTATTAAAAATAGAAGAAAATAAATAAATCAAAAAATAGAAAAGCAAGTCTCTTGCTTTGAAATAAGAGATTTGCTTTCATATACATAAATACAAATGATTCTTTTATCACGGCATATGTATCCGTAATTAGAGATGTACGTACAGGATTCTTCAAGAACTACAGAGGCTCCGTCAATACAGTTCACAACGTACATCTGAGCAGTCACGCTGCACGGAACCACTGCGTGCAGCAATTTCTTTTGCAGAACAACGTGGAGGCTTGTTTACAGCCATATATTTATGTTATGTTGTTCTGAAAAACAAATTTTAAAAAATCAAAAAGCAACCGATTCTGCACCAAACACTAACTGAAGAGACCATGAGTACGTTTGCTATCCAATATTTTGTTTGGTCTCCTTGTAAAACTTATTTCTGTATCTACTTAAAATAATTCTGAAACCTATTTGACTTACTGTAGCATCTGAGCAGAAGAAATTTTTACCATCCTCTTAGACTCGTATCCTCTGGTTCACTCACATCCTCATTTTCCATGAAGCTGGTTGGTTCTTTTGACCTGGGACAAGTGATGCACATATTGCACAGCCTGGCAGTGACCTCCCAGCGGGGCTGCCAGAAGGGAAAGGAAGAGAAAGAAAGACAGAAGGGGAAGGACAGAGAGACAGAAGCATCGTGACTCGTCGTGATTTGAGAACTCGGGCCTTTTGGAAAAAGGGGTCATGCCCAGAAGACTCCTAGAGCACTGCACAGGGATGTAAAAACTCTAATTTCAGCTACAGGGCTATTTTAGAGAATCCGGGAAAAGAAAGGACAAAAGAAAAAAAAAGAAGAAGAAAAAAAGAGAAAAAATTAAAAAGAAGAAAAGAAGAAAGAAGAAGAAAGAAGAAGAAAGAAGAAGAAAGAAGAAGAAAGAAGAAGAAAGAAGAAGAAAGAAGAAAGAAGAAGAAGGAGAAAGAAGAAGAAAGAAGGAAAGAAGGAAAGAAGGAAAGAAGGAAAGAAGGAAAGAAGGAAAGAAGGAAAGAAGGAAAGAAGGAAAGAAGGAAGGAAAAAAGAAAGAAGAAAGAAGAAGAAAAGAAAGAAGAAGAAAGAAGAAAGAAGAAGAAAGAAGAAAGAAGGAAGAGGAAAAAAAAAAAGAAGAAAAAAAAGAAACTACAGGAACCTAAGCACTCTGGATTACTCAGAGCTCCCACGATTTGAAATTCCTAAGGCTGCCAGCACTGGCTGCCTAAGTCAGTGGGGAAAGCACAGGAAGAGAAAATCCAGATGTTGGACCCAACCATTTTCCTGCCTCGCCGACACATTTTTTCTAGTACAAATGGACATCTCAAACTGCACATCTGCCAACCACCTTAAAACCTCAGGATCAAATCGAGTGATCAGTGAGTAACAGAACTACGGCCACGTGAGGTGTTTCAGTATAAAATCACCAAGTACAGCCATTAGAGCTCAGCAGGTGGCTCTGCAAGAAATTAACGGAATCGGGCAAGACTGGAAAACACTGAGAGGAAGAAGGAAATATTTGGGGACAAAACACAATGGAAAATTAGAGGCACTGTATTAGAAATCCCACAGTCTGCTTGTATTACTTAAAAAGGAATGAAGAAAAGGAAGAAATGAACACAGAAAATGAAAAATATGTTCCGGGCATTCAGAAACTTTCAAGAGTTTATCCGACTATGGAGACGTCTTCAAAATAATTTGTAACGTAAAGCAAACAAACGGTAGCAAACCAATTCTCTAGCAGTGAGCAAAGATTCAGCGGTTCAGACATATTTAGACAAAAGAAAATTAGGGGATTTGATCTTTTAACAGCAATATGTGCGGGCTTACAGATTCACGTGCCTTTCCCTCTGTGCTGGATGGTATTCTTGACACTGATAACGACGGACAAAGTGTTCATCTAAGAATGTGTTTGTGGAAAAATGCAGATTCAGGTCAACAGAACTATTTATATCTAATTCACAAGATTGTCTCATCTGAGGCAAAAAGTTTTAGTAGACATCAAAGTAAGTTTTTTTGTTTCAACATTTCAAAGCAAAATTGCTTCTATTTTTTACTTCCGATGTTTCATTTCAAAGTACTTCTTTTTTTTTTTTTTTTAAAGAGTAAAACATAAAGACATTTTTGAGATTTTTGTTTTTGTTAGAGAAGCTAATGAAAATAGTTTAGACTAACATAAAACAAGCCCCTAGATGCCTGAGGAGTTTTTAGCTCTCCTAGCAAAACAAGCATCAGTTAACCACATCGTTCCATAACTTCACAATATAACTAAAGTAAGAAACTATGCTAAGCTACATCCCACCACTTGATAAACACGACACAGCCAAATAGTCACATCGTATTGTAATGTGTGTGCGTCCCCATTCCTCAAAGTATACTTTTAATGAAGTTTCACTTCCCTTTTCTTATGTTTTTTTACAGAGGTGGTATCAAAGAAGTCAACAGGACTCGAGGCCAACAACATATTCTCAAAGTTCAGAGCTTCTGGTGTGCTTGTGGGTGTGCAATTGTACATGGCAATTGTGAATTTCTCATCAGGTATATGTACTACAATGATATATATTATATATTTACGTATACTTCACAAAAACATTTTTATATAAAGACGTTGAAGTATTGAGAATGAGTATTCCCCTTTGAAGCATCCACTTGCTTCTCTGGCTCGCCCACAAAAATGTCGAAAGCATAGCTTAAGAGCTGAAATGGTGTGGTTTTTTTCCTTTTTTATTTCCTTTCCTTTCTGCGTTCTCTCTCCTTTTAAGATTCCGTGACCTATTTGCGAAGGGAAGAGCTTACCCGTTTGCCGGGAAGGAGCCTGCCAGCCTGTCGGCACTCGAACAAAGCCATCAGCTTGATCACAGGAGATGCAGCTGCTTTCCCCAGCGAGACAGCCCACACGAAACTCTCATGTCACGTCGTTTCTAAACATCTACCTTGGAGGCACAAATCCCATCGTTCTTTACTTTCAAGCCACCCACCACAAACACAAGGATATTGGGGAAACACATCAGATTTTAGAATTGCTGTTTTTCACACAGGAGAAACAAACCATTCCACCTGTCATCCCCATTAAGAGAATGTCTCAAGCAATGTTATAAGAATTTATAGGGTACTACTAACAGCTTATTTTTATTTTTTTCCCATCCCGATGACAATTTCAATGTTCAGGGTTCATAAACCCTGTAAAACACCGGGACAAAACTTGGATGAAAACATCACTTTGCCTGCACTAAAGCTGGTGATGGGGAGAGAAGCTGCTTGGATAAAAACCTCTGTTCTCAATAGTGAAATGCTTCAAAATTACAACAAACATATCATCAGACAGATTCATCCTCACGATTTCTGCTTTTTAATGGATATCATTCCAAACCACCTCGCAAAACTTCAAAACGTTAGTCCATTAGCACACTTATTCTCTGAAGAAAGCCTAAAACCAAAGCCAGACCCAAGTTCTTTTGTTTCCAGTGCTGGACTGCAAACTCCATCCTAGGAAAAAAACCCAAACACCAAAAAAGCCTTATAAGAAACAAGAAATAGGGAAGTATCCTTCACCAAATCTAGGAAACAGAAAACAAATTCCAGAGCGGTATGATTACTTAGAAAACATAAATGAAATAAAACCAAAATTCACAGTAGAGTACACGAGAGAAGAAAAATTAAGTAATGGACTTTCAAGTCCCTAAGGTTCAGCCCAATATGGGAATTAGACCTTTAAAAAAGAAATGGGCCAAAGCCTCAAACTGTACTTCAGGCATTTGTATGGAGAATTCCCTAAAGCTCTTTGGAAAAAGCAGTTCTTCGACCAAAAAAAAAATAAAATAAAAGAAAGAAAACTGAAGTTCTCAATTGTATTTACACTGAGAAGGGGAAACCAGGCCAAGAAGAGAGTAATCTGGGAAGGACGTTTTCCATAGCGCTACTCACTTCTCGAGGCAAGACCATAAATCCTGTAACAGATCATAATTGGATTGCCATAGCAGAATCTCCACATTCTGATATTATTCTGATTCAATTTCTCAGGTTGCCGGGACATATTTCTCCGAGGGTCTCACAAAGACCCATTTTTCTGAACCGCTGCAGGACTCCAGCAGGCAGAAGGGTGCTGGGTAACAGATGGCACGCTTACTGCTTTGTAATATCACAAGGAGGCTCGCTCCGGTTTTGTTTTCCCAATTTGTTTAATTTTACAGATCTGTGGATACGCAAAATGAAATAAAACCTTCCCTTCCTGATGCACAGGTAGGGTTTATTCTCTAAACGGCCCCCCAAAATGTTCAAGGACTCCAAGAGCAACTGTTCAAACACATAACAAACAGCAGCCTTTGTGCCAAAGAGTTTGTAATTTGAACAGGAGGGGGGGAAGAAAAAATGATGAAAAACTGGAATTGCTATTTTCTCATCCTGAAAGTGGCAAAAGATGCTCCTGGTTGAGGAAAAGATGAAACCGAGAGTGCTGAGCACGGGTCTGACAGCTCAACGAAGCAACCCCTTGCCCTTCCTTACTTGAGACAGAGGGAGCTGGAGAAAAAGAGTTACACAACCGAGAACTTCTTGTATGCGTCTGATTGTATATTTAACCCTAAGAGGGTAAAAATAAATAAATAAATCAATCCAGAAAATCTGTAAGCCTCGTGCAGCCCGTGCCAATGCCTCTCCCTGGATGCACCTCGTAGTATCTGCCTCCAACTCTTAGTTTATGGGGATTTTTTGTCGATGTGAAGGAGCAGCACCAAGTCACTCGCTTTGCTGAGGAGGCTGACGGGAGGAGGTTTCACATCACACGATGCAGGTGAGTGACAACAGCCAAGGAGGCTCCATTCTCTATACGTGTACGTACGGGTGCATATCTCTGTGTGTGTACATATATATATATAAAAATATCACACCTCAGCTCTCTCCCAAATGTTGTGAGAACTGAAATAATTACGCTGTTCACAACTTTAATTAAAAGGCTCTGGGTTTTTTTTCTTGCTGCTTTTCAGAAGCCTTTTCTCTTTTAAACACTGGGGGAAAAGTACAGCATCTGATGGAACAAACTCCTGTGACTTGTGCAGTTCCAGAAATTTCAAAAATCGGCTATTTATGTTTTCTACAAGTTTCTTCAAATCATGAGCCGACTTGTAATGAAAATCCAGACTGGGTATTGCACAGTAACTATTTACTGAACCTCAGCAGTAAATTATGCTTCTTGTGCAGAGCTACAAGGATTTTTCCCTCTTCAATAACCACCCAGGAAAGCCAGTTGATTTTATTTATTTTTTTTTTCTGCAAAACTCAGCCCCTCAACTTTTAAACTTCTCTCAAAGATACAGCATGATATCACAAAGTCATCCAGAAGCCTATTTGGATTTAGGAAATGAATTTTGCCCGGACTGTCCTCAAATCCAGGCAATCCACATTAGGCTTAAGGAGCATCTGCTCTGTGGAAAGCACAGAATTGTATTTACCACACAGGTTATTCCTTTTGCAAAAAAAGCTGAAGGAATCCAAAACAAACTGAAATTTTTCAAAAGAAATTATTTTTTATAGCTACAGTCCCTCCATAACTTATTCCTACAATTATTTTTTTTTAAAAAGAAGAAAGAAAGAAGAAAGAGACTCTTATAATTACCATATTCATGGAGAAAACTGCTTTCCTGATTATCGGATTCTTTATATATCAGTGACATCAGGAGTCACTTTATGGTGGCATACAGATATACATATTTGCAAGGGAAATAGCAAATTTCTAATTGGGATTCACCTGCTGCCAGACTTGAGAGCGCACCAGCGGCTGTCAACAAAATGTCAGGTGAAATTATGCCATGTGCAACGTAAATATAGGGAGAGATCATTTGGGAGACATTACTAATCACGTTAAATACACAGAGCAATACTAAAAGCCTGAATTTCAACGGCCTGAAGGCGCCAAACTAGATTTTTAAAACTGCTTTTTTTTAACAGTACCGACCCGTGGCGGGGAGTGTCCCGCCGTACCCACCTACCTTCGAACTGATTATTTCATTTTCTGCCTTCAAATGGAAAAATACTCTTTTGAGGCCATGGAATGAGCCAAGCCAATGCCATCTCAAGAGGAATTTCTATGGCTCCACCTGTATCCTCGCTTTCATCACAAGCAATTTGTTTACCGCCCATATATATACATGCGCACATATGCATATGTAAAAAAAAGATATATTTATATATATTAAATAATATATCTATGTGGACATGATGTATGTACAGAGGTTTCTGCTCCAGGCAGGGGCCTGAAGGCAGCAGGGCTCAGAGATGGTCTCTTCTGAAGCCATCTGCCATATCCCAGACCACAACTTGGCCATTTCAGAGGTTAAGGAATTCACAGTATGCTAGGGATTGGAAGGGACCTCAAAAGATCATCTAGTCCAATCCCCCTGCCAGAGCAGGAACACCCCCATGTTTTACAAGAAAAGGGTTCTGTGATTTTTTCAGCTTGATCTGAAACGTGGGACCAGGCTGAAGCCTGGCAAAGTGGCTCAGAGGATGGGGCAAACAGCACGAAGCATCATCAAGGACCCTTGGGATGGCCCCGGAGAACGGCACCGAGTCGGTCAACAGAAAAACAGAAAGGAAAAAGGGCTGGATTTTATTTTATTTTGAAACAAGCCAAGCCTTGCTGAGCAAAATCACAAATATTAACAGATAAGCGTGGAGGACTGGGGCTTGGGACCGAACCAGGGAGCTAAGCTTCTGACAGCATAGCTACACTGCAATTTCAAACAACTCTCAATTTTTTTTTTTTCCCCTTTTAAATTTGCTGTTTCCCTCTTGGTTCATAACCGAGATATATCCTCTTAAACATGAAGGGTAAACATTGCATTTGAAAAATGCAATAAACCCCCCCAACAAAAAGCAAATTATTTGCATAGCGATCCCCAGGCCGCCCTTTTCCTCCCCACAGACAGGCTCTGATGCTTCAGAAACACAAAGAGCAGAATACAAATCAGTTCCTACTTCCATGACATCCCATGATTTCAGCTGAGAGCAATTTACTTGAGACGTATTTCTTCAGCTGGGAATACGCAGCACCAGTTCTCCTTATTGTCCTGGACATTTCACCCACTAAACCATTAGTTTTCCTCCGAGGACAGAAGTAAATAGCACAATTTGTTCTCACAGAAGACTAGCTGTTTCTGAAATGTGAAGAAGCTCATGGCAAATGGGCAGAACGCTAGGAATAAATAAGAAAAACGGGGCAGCAGAAATAAATCTTCTCGCGATGACTTCTCTCATTCATTTAAATGGGAAACAGCCTTCGCTGCTGCTTGCGGGAATCAAGACGCAGAAAATCTTGCAAGTTCCAGAGAAAATATCTTTAGTTCATCGGTAATTTTCTACGCAGATGTGAAACAGAAACTTTAAAGAAAACCGTGAAGATGCAGCCTTCCCATTTAAGAAAATTGTATCAGCAAAGGGAGAAAATACGTATACTATAGCCATTTAAACAATAAATCATTTTAGACGTGTAAATAAACCAATGAAAACACTAAATCTTATTCTATTTTTTAAAAAGCTACTGCTACACCAAGGCAGGAATTAAACAGTACATATTGTACCCTATTTTACAAAAAAAAATAAATAAAAATACCTTAATCTCAGGCCCACTGGAGGGATTTCAAAGCCGTGCAGATGTGGTGCTTGGGGAGGTGGGTTGGTGATGGGCCTGGCTAACAGTCGGGCTCGATGATCATAAAGGTCTTTTCCAACCTAAATGATTTTATGATCGATTCTATACCTCACTTGTCTCAATTCTTCCTGAATTTTCAGATGATTTAGGTAATTTTTTTCCCTCATACTCAGCGGGGCAACATGAAGAGGAGTTCTTGCCGAAGCTGCACCATCAGAAAGAAAAGGAAGTCTTACACGAAGAAAACTTTGGTTAGAAACATTGGTTTCTAAGTATTTCTGGATTTTAGCTGATAGCAGGTAGAAGATGGCTCAGGTCAATGAGCGTATCTAAAAAAGTTAAAACCTGATCTCCTGTCCCAAGTAATGACCTCGGGTGCCCTTCCCAGTGCTGCTCCTTCTTACAACCCCCAGCAGAAGCCTGTCCCCTCTCATCCTCCTGAGCCCTGTGACAGCGGGACCTGCAACACACTGCTCTGGTGCCCAAAGAGAATGTCTTCTCCAAAAGAGTCTTTTCATTCATCTTTTTTCATATGCTTTGGGCCAGAAAGGAATTAAAAGAAATCCTCATAACCAAACATGGCCAGAGAAGGTGGTCCCGCAGAAATGTTGTATTTCAGTAACAAAAGTCCAGGAGTTTGTTGAATAATTTCTGATTTATTCTCCTCAATATACGCAGCGATTTCACTACCCAAACAGCATCTTCATTCCCAGCCTGACAAACTGATTGATCACTCTTGTTATATGTCTCAGAGGTTCCTCACTGAATTTTGAAGAGAAGATGTGAAGGGTGAAATAAATCCAGGAGATAAAGTGGCTGAAATCAGAAACCTTCAGATTTAAGACCGAATTACAACACTTCACCTTTTTCTCTGACTTTAAACCAGGGGAGACATGAGCATCGCACAGGCACCGAGAGGACAGGTTGCAGAGCACAAGTTAGAGCAAAAATAACTGATTTGAACTTCCAAAACATTCCACGCTCAAATGCCTTAGCAACGACACGCCTTCCTTTTATATTCAAGTGAAGTTAAAGTTAGATTCTTTCAGCATCAGAGAGAACAGGTGACTGTAAATATGGTTATGGAATGGTGAGAGTGAGCTTAGAATCACAGAATCATAGAATCATAGAATCATAGAATAGTTCAGGTTGGAAATGACCCTTGGGATCAACCAGTCCAACCATTAACCCTACACTACAAGTTCACCCCTAAACCATCTCACCCAACACCACATCTAAGCGACACTTAAACACATCCAGGGATGGCAACTCAACCCCCTCCCTGGGCAGTCTGTTCCAGTGTCTGACCACTCTTTCCATGAAGAATTTCTTCCTAATGTCCAGTCTAAATTTACCCTGTTGCAACTTGCAGCTTGCACCTATCTGCAAAGACAGAAGTTGGGGATTAGCAGAAACCATGAGTTATAATCTCTGTTTAGACTCCCTCCGAGTGTGGAATTTGGTCCATAAACCTTAAGGATTACTCAATTAATATTTCTATTCAAGCGTGTGCCCACCACAAGCTCCATTAAACCTTTTGTCTGTAATAATGTCACCAGGCAGCCGTAAGGAAACCCCCCTCCCCGAGTCTCCGCAGGGAGCACGCGGCGATTTTTGCGACAGGGATTGTCACGGGAACGAAGATGTCACGTCACAACTGCAGCTTTCCAAAGGGAGCGTTAACGAACTTTTACAAACCTTCAGGATCCTACAGAAGGAAGACTGGAGATTCTCCTACCTCTGCGTGAGAAGAAGTTGCCCTTCCAGAGTTTTATAGTGAATAAAAGCACTTGGGTGGAGGATGCCCAGTGCCGGGACTGGGACCAATATGCAGGAGACCTGTGCATCCGGCATGGAGGAACGGCCAAACGAGCAGCTCAGCAACAGGTTGTCCACCTGGACAACAGCATCACAAGAAAGCGCTTGGACAGCTCTGGGAAAAGACAAAGCAAGAACGAATGAGATCGCTCGGGTTTAAAATCATGTGAATAAACCCAGCTTTCAAGAAGCTGCAGGCAGAGCAATAGGGTATTAAATCAGCACACAGAAAAATGTTTCACCAACCTCTCTACCAGATCTTAAAGCTGGCAAGAAGAAAGCAGGAGTGGCCCAGCAACGTCATCCTGGCAGAAGACCTTAAGCTCAGTTCAGCCATTTCAACCAGAACACAGCAGAGAGTTCTGTGGTGGGGGTGTCCCGGCACTCGTGGGGAGCCCAAGGGTTCAGATTCCATAAGAATCTAAGAAGTTTTGCTCAGAAATGGCTTTAGACATGTTCGCCAGCCCACATATCACAATTTCCCACGTAATTACCAAGAAAGGTTGGTCTCGCACTCAGCCTTGAGCTTTCTCTCTCCTCGGACACCGCTTCACTTACGTTTATGTCTGTTATTCTCACAGAGCTGTGTTAGCATCAAAATGTGAACAGAACCATAATTAAAAAAGCAGCAGTTCAAATACCTTTGGCCAGTGAAACAGTAAATCAGGTTGTTCAAACACAGGAGAGAACCTTGTTTAAAGGAGAGTGTTCCTCTACCAAACCAAAAGCACCGAAGAGAGGACATATCACACAAATGCAAGACAAAGCAAGCTTCAAATACATTTTCCTCCATACTAATGAAAAATTCTGTCCACATAGACTGTTGGTAGTGTTTTACGTTAAATTGCAGCACTTGGATCTAATCAACCAAGCAAGCTCTCAAAATAGGTGCATATAAACCATAATCTCCTTTTAACAAATATGTTTTTATTAGGATGCTGCGGTTTCCAAAGCAGATGCCGTGGAGCCGAAAAGGAATACGTTTTATTCAGGACTTTTATCTTCAGGAACGTGTGCTGCAAAGAGTCTAATATAAATGTCAGCCAGGGAGAGGATTTCACCTCAGCAATATTCAAAGGTTAGGACAATATGTCAATGGAGATACTTTGTTGGTGCTGGCACAATGGCTATAAAAACACCTGCAACAGAGAATCAGGAAAAGCAACTTTAATAAAACTGAAAACTCACTCAGAAGGTGTTTATAAAATGCATTAAGTTTCTCCTTCAGCAGAGAGGGAGCCTGTTGTTGGAGTGGAAAGACAATTAAGTTGTTGAAAACAGCTATTTTAAAATCACAGCCAACACCCAGGCTCCACACACGGTTTCCACTGTAGCAAAATTCCGTCCCGATCATTAATTTTCACGCCTGAAAGTAGTCTTGCATATTTTATTCTCATTTAGAATACCCGAGAACAATAAATGCCAAAACAAGGAACGGGTGCTTTGTAAGTTCACCCAAAGTGATTAATACCTCTTAACTTCAAAGCAACAATAGGACATGTCTGACCTACACCGCTGAAAGAAATGATGAGCAGACACGTAAATCTTCCTTAATTACCTGCCTTTGTAACACAGACGAAAAAAAAAAAAAGGGTGGGAACTTGAAGAAGAAATAATCAGCCAGGAAAATCAGAGAGTAGTGGAAAGGTCAGATTCTTACCATCTAAACATGGAGAATTACAAGAAATATAAAGCATTAACATTCCAACCGGTTTCTTTTTGGCAGAGGTTTTAATGAGAATGGCAAAACAGAAAGCCACCTGCCCTCACGGCAAAAATTGCGATGATGATACTCTCCTCCTCTTCAAATAACTCTTCAATGAGTGAAAAGACTCTTCTGCACCAGGACCTTGAGGGATCCCATTCACGTTTGCACATTATACTTTTCAAGCATTTTGCACCATCAGTTTGTTTCCCTGCCATTTCTCCATTCAAAACCAACTGTGCCGGAGCTTCATCCGCTGTGACTCCTGCTTCCCACTTGGTCGGTAAAACTCCCATCCAAACTCTCGAGTGGGCAAGGAGTAATTGGGAAATAAGCGTGAAAAATTACAAATAAAAGCTAAGCGAGCCTGGCTAAATGATGAGATTCTTCAATTTGCCATTAAAAGCGCGCCTATTAGCGGAAGAGCCAGAAGAACAAGACTTTATTTTTCCTCTCTAACTCTCCAAAACCCAATTCACCCTTGGCTAAAGATGCCTGGAGCTTGGTCCCACCCCTGGGACCACGAAGCTGTGCTGGGAGAGCGAGCACCAAAGTGACTTCTGCAGCTTTCTCACCCAGCTCTCAGTGAGCTCCACTAAGGACATCCCGAGTCCCAGATGGCATTTCTTCACTTAATGACCCTTGTTAGAAACGTGCCTAATGATTTTAATTCCATGTGAAAAGCAGCATTTTTAAAGCTTCCCAGCGTCTCTTTACTAATGTGCCTCAAATATGCCCGGGAGAGCTGTGGCTCCCGAGTGTGAGTGTCTTACTCTGTTCTTGGTTTCTCTACTGCACATTTCACCAAGGATGTAGAAGTTTGATTTTCCGTAAGCACTAGAAAACAGACATTTTTGTGTCTTCTTTCCTTTTTTTTTAAATATATCACTAACCACTGTCAGCTTTTGGTAAGTAGCAGACAAATAACACGCACTACTTCAAGGTGATTACATCTGAGCCTATCTTTTAAGGAGCCTCATACTGATACCAAGTGGTTATAATAAGTCTTCCTTTCTACGTTTAAAAAAATAATCACCTCATCATGGTGTTCTACCATTGCACTTCCTCTTGCTCTCTTACTACAGCAAGCCCCATAGGAAGCAATCACTTCTATGCAAATGCTGCATAACAGAAATACAACTTCTCCACAACCTGCCTTTCCTTGGGGAAACCAATCTGCTTCCTGTGTTTGGACTTGATCATCCCAAAGGTCTTTTCCAGCCTCAACAATCCCGTGATTCTGTGATACACACAAAATAAAACCTTTGTGGTTTCCAAGCAAAGCACCAAGCTGCAAAATTTTATGATATTAATAGCCTTCTGCATCATTTACATATTTATGTATAGCTACTGAGTTGGGCACACTTTATTATTTTTGGAGGCACAAGAATAATCTCATTTACACAGCAACTGACATTGGCCAGATTTAATAATTGGAGGTAACTGGTACAAACACTAAACAGACCGTATCAGCTACCTGTAGTAGTAAGGAAGTAGTAAAGGAAGAAGAGGCTCTCTCTGGCATTACATAAAGCCTTCAACACGCCTCCTGAATGCATAAGCTGTGCTATATTAAGTCCAAGCCAGCCACCAAAAGTCTTTTTGCCTTTCTAAACAAATTAAACTTCCAGGGAAAACTATAAACACCTGGGAAATTTATTTCTGAGAACCTCTGAATTAATACATGGGGTCCCTGGCGCTCAGCAGCACTGCTGACTCCCTCCGGGGTGTAAGACTTCGAAAGTGAGTTGGACAATGTAGCCTGTTCAGATTTGTGCCCAATTACCTGAAGCAAATAAATAAACATGAACCCTTTGTATGCACAACACTAAAAAAAAAAAAAGGTATCAACAGCTATTTCCAGGGAGCCTGCACTGTTTGCTTTTGCATGTCACGCAGTGGATTTGATCTTTGCTAATCTTAAAAGGTCACCGCATCAAGAAAGCAAGCCCCTGGGAGCTGCTTCTCTCCAAACACCACCAAAGTCGGGACTGTCCGGGAGGCAGGAGTTAGTCCTCACCGCAACCGCTGCAAGCAGATGCAGAGCAGCAGGTCCTCAAGTGTATGTGTGGAGCAGGTGTCTGGGTAAATTTGCAGTCACACGGAGGCACCACAACCTGCCACGCTGCTGTACTGCCTGTCCTTTTGGTACTCTGGAGGATAATAATGCCCGGGGAAAGGATTTCTTCATGTAAGAAGGCTCCAAAGTAGGCTTTGAACGGAGAGAGGTGCCGAAGTGCACAGCAGTGACAGAGCTTCTGCCTAGCAAAGGTTAATCCAGGCAGGAACGGAGCCTGTGAAACCTTAGTTACACGATTGCCAGCTCACTTCTTGACACGGAAAATCCGTTGGAATACACACAGAATGTCAGATTTCCTATAATAGTGCCTTTCTGACCAGGTGTTGCTAGATGCACACTTTCAAAACAAGAGATCCAATTCACTTTCATCCCAAACAGACACAAACCAGATCATTCGTGCTCACGATGACAGTGGATCTCTTAAGCAAACATCCACGTTTCCACCCTTACCTCCGCTGGCAGAGTTCAGCCTCCTGAAAACCCATCTCTTTATCTCTTGTGCTTAGGGACCCAACCACTTCCAACCACCAGAATCTCTCATGCTTCAGTTCTCCACCTGAAAAAAAAGAAAAAAAAATATATAATCGCACTTTTCTGCTTAACATGACTGGAGAGAAAGTGCAGAAGAAGGTATGAAACCTTGCAGACCAGTAGATATAGGGGCCATGTAAGAGAAAATCCAGCTACAAAACAAGCGCTGCCACAAAGACTGTGGCAGATTCGGAGCATCAAGATGTTCTAAATGTGAAAGGAAGACGCGGTGAATTGTTAACTCAAAACCAGAATAATTAAATCCTTCACTTTTTAAGGAAATGCACAGAATTGAAAAAAAAAAAAAAAGTCTGAAATATTATATTTCCTTGAAGCAAGGGCCGCCCAAAGGTAGTTGCAAAGAAATTCCTACTTTCTATAGTTTCAGTGTGAAAACTGCTAACTCCACACAAATTAAGGTTAATTAAGTTTAAAAAGATGGCTCATAAAATAACCCATAACGATCTAAAAAAAAGTTCATGTTAAATTAAGCAGATTTTTTTTTTTCCTTCTTTTCATCAAAGCCTTTGGTTGTACTTCACCTGGACTTGGTTCCTCTCTCTAATCTTATCCGTGGGGAGGTAAATGAAACCAAGTGCATTGTTTCTGGTTGATGAAGCACTTCAGCCTCCCTCAACAAGCTCATCTTTCCATTAATAACACAGTCCTACCTCTAACAAGAGATTATATGTTCAAAAGCGAAAACAAAGAAGAAGGAAAAAAAAAAATCGATGCACAGGTGACAATATTTGAGGAAGTAAATAGAAAAAAAACCCAACTTTGCGCTAATCAAATAGAAATAAAGCGAAGCAACATGGGAGTCGGCAACGTTTGGAGCCAATTCTCCACCCCTTTGTGGTTGCTGGTGCCTGCAGGTATCTGTAGATTTTTACTTTTTCTGCCTTCACGGTTGTTTTGGGTTCATTTTTTTTACTCTTCCTGCCTTTACGATTGTTTTGGGTTCATTTTTTTTTTCAATCTTCCTGCTTTTACTGTTGTTTTGGGTTCATTCTTTTCATTTTGATATATTTCCCTGGCTAAATAAGACTTGTGTGCTAAGCCAGCACCTTCTTCCATCCTGGATGTGCCATTTTTCCTGCTGCTGGGTGAGCCAGAGCCCCGTTTTCGGAAGAGCTGTGATCGCGGCTGGGTGCCGTGGTCGGGCGCAGTCCCTTATTCCAACGGGAAAGAACCGAGCCCTGATCCATTCCCGTTTGAAATGGCTGGAAGTGTACTTTTATAACCTTGTGGGAATTAAAAAACACCAGCCTAATTAAAACTGTTGTTCTATTTGTTTTGTCAGGCTCTCCCTTTTATCTGCGTGATAATGATTTTGCCTCATCGGTTCAAGAAGAGTCTGTGGGTGGAAGCAGTGAGTGATAGATTCACATAATGAGGCCCTAAATGACTACAAAAGACTTTACATCGCTGTGAATCATCCATCTACAGTGCTGCATTATTCAGAAATTAATGCAACCCTATAAATGAATAATGATTTCAATGTACTTTTAAAAATTGTTAACGCTCCAGCATTTTTTCCTTCCTCTAATCGGAAAATTGATTATGACTATGACTAGACCTGTGCTCTTAATTTAACTTACGTAAGGGTAATGTAGAGAAAAGTCTTGTGACAACAATGGGACTGGAAAGATTTCCAGGAGATTAGAAATGGGTTTATAACCTTCAAAATTTCCTAGCCAAATTCAGTCGACTTCAGAGGGGATTAACATCAGAAAAAGCCTCCTGAAAGGCTGCAGGGTCTAGAGCCAACTGAATTATTGCTGAAGTCAATGAAAAAGATCCAAAATACATTAGAATATATGCCAAATAACAAAGAATAATACGACCACAGAAAGCATTTTGCTCATTATTTGTTTTCTCACGTTAACTGCTTTTTTTTAAAAGGCAAGTGGTCAAGCAAATCGTAAAGCAAGGAGCCATATGAGCAGTAGAAATAACACAAACCAAGTTCCCAAGCATTTGTCTGAGGATAATCTCTGGGGTAGATTATCTGATGGACAAAATGGGGTGAACACAACCACAGCCTTCATCACAGTGGGATCTATAAAGGGGTTTCACTCCTCTATCTAGATTTTTATTTTTGGAAAATACCAATAGCGCTCTCTCTTTGTGAGACAAAATTGATAAACAGATTCAAGACTGTTGGAGGCAGTGAGTAAACGCAGAGGTAAACAGAAACCAAAAAGTTGTAGAGAACGGTCATATAAGCCTTCAGAAATCAGAATAATATCTGGTATGATGTTACAGCCTTGGCTTCACCACTTTTGAGACCCAAATACATGGGCTGCCCCTCCAGCCACGTCATACTCAGTGCACACGAGGGTACGTAAGGTAGACGATGCTCCCCGGTGTAGCCCTTCAAGGTTCATCTGTTAAAAATCACTAGAGCTATTCCGGTGGTTTTAGGTGGATGGAGAGGACGTGACCAAGATTAGAACAGGGTCTATGGATTTTACTGAAAACTGTGTGGACAACGTAAAAACCACTTCTTGAGGCACATGCTTTAAACCAGATATTACATAACTTACCAAATGCTTTCCTGTTCAACTCATACCAGCGATTTTAAAGAAGGAGACCACAGGTGAGAAATTGTTCTCTTCACACAAACACAAGTGCAACGCAATCACTCTCTTCACCAAAAGTGTCTGTTGAACAAGGTTTCCTTCATGTGCAACAGCAGAAGTATAAAGGACAGGCATTTAGGGTTTCATTTCAGCTAGACACTTTAAAGAATCTTGAGCCACGGGAAACGTTTTCAATAAAGTTATCTTCCACCACGATTCTTTTATATTCTGCAAGCCCCTATTAAATTATTGTAAATTACTGACGCTATAAAGGACATGAACTCTACGAAGGCTGCAGTCACAGATCTCCCCCTTATTAAAACCTTGTAAAAATCGCTACCACTCGAGCAGCAGAATTGAGTTTGCATCAAAGGCGCAGTGAAATATCGCCACCCACCCATCAAACCGCTGCTCCTTCCAATTACTCCGAGTTTGATAAACCTACCAGCGTGTACTTGGGTTATTGCTTCATTCCACTGATAAACTGCGAGCTCAACATTTTTTGTCCACAAGTGATATTGAAAACAATATTGCCTGTCTTAATCCATCTTAGGCACCGAGGCTCGGTTAAAGGGTTGGATGAACGCTGGGGCTGCGCTGTCATCGGATGTTGGGCTATGGACCACCCTGTTGGCAACGAAATTCATTCCAGGGGTACCCCAAGGAGATCTGCCTTAAGCTCGCCCATCCTAGCTACTCTTCCAATTACGGTCCTGCTCTACATATTTAATACGGCAAGTGAGATTTTTCAATATTCTAACGCACAAACGATGACCAAACGCGCTTCCTTTTGCATTAGCTGCCAAGCAATATTTCTAGTTCTGCAATGTGATTACTTGTACTGAGTCAAGCAAAATTCTTGAGCTCCATGTCCAGGATTATACTTTTTTTTTTCATAGATGGTGAAAAAGAGAGGCTAAAGTTTTCATTTTTTTTTAAAAAAAATAGATTTAAAGGGAGAAAAATGTTTGAATCTTTCAATATTGTTTCCCTTCCAAGACAAAAAATGTTGATCTCAACAGTAAGTAGCAGCCAACTATTGAAAAACACGTGTCTCATCTTAATATTGGATAGGATTTGCAGTGTCTCCTCTCACATGTGACCAAACAGTTAAGCAAGTAACACCAAAATCAGCTTGGGTGCAATTTTACAATTGACTCAGTTTAATAAATTTTTGCTATTTTTCCCCTGCAGCGTCACTTTGTCTACTTTTTGTCAACAGTAGCTTCTGACTTTTGTACTCCCTTGACTGAACTCATTAATTAAGAAAAAAGCAAACTGCTGCTACTGCCTAGAAATTATTCCGGGGTTTATTCCAAAAGCAAAATGTAGACTGAGTCAAGGAATTGAGTGAAAAAATCCTAAACTACCTCACAATTCACAAGCGCCTGTGGGTTTTTTTTTCCTGTTTAAAATAAATTCAGTACAAGGGGATGTTCCACTTTTATACAATTAACTTTGGAAATAGGAAGCACACAAAATCTGTCTCTCCTGTATTTTCAGGATAGCTGGCAACGTGGCTATTACTTGTATAAACTCAGACAGGAAGAGACAAGAGCAATAAGCAAACGAATCCAACTCATTTAGTACTTCCTGGACAGACAAACAAATGGAACATAACTCATCTGTCTTGTCCTCTCCTGATCTTCACCATTAAGGGCTGCAAATATTAAAATAACTTCGTGTTCCTTGTTTTTAAGAATGCCAGGTCCTAGCTCTTGAGGTCTGATCTCACAAGGTCTAGGAAATGCTTTATCTGAAACTTGTACCATTAAACAGGCATTGCCACGAACCATAAATTATTCTCTTTTTAATGTTTAAGACTAACAAACACGCCAAATTTTCAATTTAATAAGGGAAGTTCTCTCCAAGAGATGAATTTTAGTCAAGATCTGCTCTCCTACCTTCAACAGTAGGTTTCATCCTTTACATCAGCCAAAGAAATCATTTCATGTAGACAAAATGCTTCATCTTCCATATTCATCTTATCTTGAAAGACGCCTTCAAGTCCTCCTCTGTCTGGCAGGGAGACCCATCGCTCTTCTGAGCTTCCTAAAGGAACAGCTTCCAACACAGAGCAGTTAAAGCGTGTGAACTCACCACCATGCGACTACCTCTCACAACCACTTCGCCTTCCACCTCTAGCCCACGAATTCTGCCATTACATCTACTTGACAGAATACTGCATCACGGAAAGGTCAATCAAGAAAGGGACAGAGCAATAATCAGGGAAGATTAAATAAATTAATTACACTGAACATTTAAAGAAAAAAACCCAACCTCTATATAGCCTTTCTGCATTAATCATGGATCCTGAAAAGAATCAGAAAATATCTTTTTATTGGAAGAATTTTGGATATTAAACTTTCATTACTCATTTTCTGCATTTTTCTTCAAGATCCTGAAACACAGAAGTCATTGGATCCTTGTGTGATGGTTTGCCAGTTATAGTCCTAACTATGGATTTACTACTATTGATTCATAATATAGTAGCGTAGGAGAAATACATCAAGTTGATTAAAAATACCCATTTTTATTGAATTCCCCTGTAATGAATTTTCCTCTAGCTGAACAAAAAGCACACTAATGCAATCTAAACTTCTCCTGTAGTAAAGAATCAGAAGCAGCAAAACAGACAAACTACTTGGAAAGTAACGTGCAGAGGTCCAGGGGAGGCCATGAAGATGCTCAGAGAAAGTCTCTTGTAGTGACCTGCGGAACATGCAGAGACTTGGATTTTTTTTGTACGTAAAATGTTGCTTAGGACTAGCTCTAGTTTTACAAAAATATTCAGAAACTTTTTAACAAAGGAAAAAAAATATATAGAATTTGTAGAAAGGCTGTAACAAACGTGAACGTTATTCCTTTTCTCATCTGTGTGAAATTAGGTAGATTAATTTCATTCCCAGCTATCGGACTTCTCCTGACTTCCCTATTGCTTGGTTTTCACAAATTTTGGTGCTTTGAAAATTTCTGAAGTACTGTAGCCTGAGTCTTCTAAAACTTGGTGAGCAGTAAGTGACGTGACATTTAAAATACAATTTATTATATTCCTGAATTACACACGTATTACTTTTACAACTGGCGAACCCACAAAGATTTAACAGAGTTTTTGTCACCCTGAGTAACTGGCCAGGTATATTAGTGTATTTTGTAGGACCTGCAGATTTCAGTGAAAATCCTTTTTGACACATATATAATCCTGCAAACTTGAAACACCATCAGCTGACGGAATACAGGCATATGAGAAATCAACCAAAATCAGTCCTTACTAAAAAGCCCTCTGTTGAGGAAATTAAAATAGTTACTTATAATAGAGAATTACCAAACGGGAGATCAAGCTGTCTCTCCCTCAGACACTGAGGCAGTGACAGGTAGGCATCGAGTTGATAATGAATGAATTCTAGAGAGTGTGACCATGGGCACAGCAAAAATAAAAATTTTTAAAGTTTTTTTTGGGATTGTATTTAGCCTCCCTTTCCTTGACGAACAAAATTTCTGTTACCAGAACACTTAACAGCTTTGGAGCTCATGGGCCACCTTGAATCAAATCAGAGTTGAATAATATCCAGTAACTACTTTCCTACAGATTTTGTACTATGGGTAGCTCAGAGGAAAAAAAAAAGAGTGCCCACAGTTTGTCCCCTATTCATGATGTGACCTCAAACCTTACTCTTCCATTCAAGCACAACTATTTTCCAAAGGTTTGTAAAAGAGCGTGTTTCGTAAAAATAAAAAGGTGGCTCCCTATCCCAAATCCTTGCTATTCCAAATCCTTGCTATTGTCTTCCAACAATTTTGTCTCGGTCATATGCATTTTCTTGCTAATACTGTTATCCTTGGGACGGTTTTCAAGATTGCTCTGTGAGACATCTCTGGATTGTTTCTTCTTATTCTCAGTCCTGTAAATTATATTGAAGGGCATAATCCTTCTTCTACTATTTTGGTTTTTTTTTTCTGTATTTTATTCAACAGAACCACGATTTATCAAGCTCACGACTATCTCTCCGTGCTTTTCCCCAATGAAATGTAGCAGCAAAAGATGCAAAGAAAAAATTAAATTGTTCCAATTTTGTAAAACTAGGGGGTTAAGTAAAAGAGAAATCGGGTCGTGAACAGTTTTGTCCTAATAACTATTGATCCTACTGGGGAATTTCTGCAGCAACCAGCAGGTAACTGCCAAAATATTCAGCAGAAAGGGATTACAGGCATATGCAGAGATAACATAATCTTCAGATAAATCAGTTAAACAGTCGATCAACCAAGAGACACAAGTCCATAGGAATCCTGGCTTCATTAGCTTCACTGCTCACTTGGATTTTTTTTTTTAATAGTGCTTTAATCCTGTTAGATTTCAGAGGCAAGCAGTTATGAGATTGAGCTAGAATCTATTTCTTCTTATGCATCATTAAGCAACTCCAGAGTGAATTGATTACATCTGATCAACCCACTGAAGGCAATGAGGCCATGAGAGGTGCAAGTTAGGGGCAGCAAAACATTTATTACTGATGACAGGGCACCAGAAAGAAAACTCTTTGACTTTCAGATCCAAGTGTGAGCTACAGATCCAAGCTTGAGTTAGCAGGGCTGGCTTTAGTGAACTAACTCTTTTCATCTATAAAGCGGTGGCATTTGAAGTGGAAAAATGGAATACAGAACGCTGTGACATTATTTTCAGAGCCATTCTTGAGCACGATACTACGATTTCACTTTGATGCTTTGGGCTTCACCACCGACCTCAATTCCTGCAGGACTCCATTCAGCATACAAACGAGCATACTGGGCAGCATCTCAGGAGCCCCCAACCCATCTGGATGATGAACCAAGAAGCTACTTTTGAAGAGCAGAGGTCACAGCAACATTTGTTAGTCACAGCCTCTTCAGCTCTGTGCTGGCTGTCATCCAACAGAAACATGGTGGCTCTGACTCTCGGTACCAAAACGTCAGGGATAATCACTGCAACTCCTGTGAACTCCAAAGGACGAATTTCTGCGAGGAAACGGACAATGGGGCATTGTCAGGAGTGTTAACCATTCACATGACAGCAGAGTTTTAGAGAGCTTCCCGCTTCCTAACTGGAAGATTGATCTAAGACCAAGATGTTACTCCGCAGCGCTGAGACAGCTCTCACCCGCAGGAGGAGCTGGACCGCACAGGAATAATGGTAGAGCACCCACTTGGTGTGCCCAGAAACTGAGCCTTCAGGATCAAAGCTGTATCTAGCTAGCTAGCCACAACATACGAGCCCTATGGGACAACTCAAGTGCCAGCACAAGTGGAATGTCACGCAGATCCTCACCTGAGCCATAAATCCATCACGGTTTTTGCTCTTCACCCCCATGATCTATGTTCTCCTACCTCCACCTCTGAACACAAAGACTCCTTGGCAAGCCAGGACATTTTCCTGCTCGATACAGCAAATGTGGAATCTTTACACCCTTCCAGAGCTGAGGACTGGCAAGAATTGCCCGTGGGCACCACCGGGACCATCTGGACCTGCTCTAACCTCTCTGGGCTTGGTCTTCTGAATGAATTTGCTTCTTGTTCTGCTGTAAACTCTTTCAAAGACAAGATGGGGCTTTCTATGTTTTGTGCTTTCAGGATATCAAATAAAACTCCACACACAGCCGAATGGTGTGACCTGCACCTTCCGCCTACGGTGTATCAACATCCACAGCCTCACATCGACTCTGCGCTTACAAACGCTTTCACAATCTTGTAAACATCTCGGTCAAAATGCTGAGACCTTTACAATACCACAATCGCTGGGAGACAGATCTGAAAACTCTCTACTCGGGCAATTAAATTAATCTTCCTTCCAGATCTCGGGGTTTTTTTGTGACCCACTGGTTATTGTGGCAGCAGCAGCATCGTAAATTATTTTCTCCCAACTCTTAAACCCTTGAGGTATTGGCAGATAAAAGTCTTATCCCTTCTCACCTTTCATTTTGGTAGGCTAAGCACACCATAAATTAGGTTCTTTGTTCTCCCTATCACCTTACAATTCTTTCTCTGTGCAGGCTCCTATTCGAATTCACATTTTTTAGCATAAATATACTATATTTAAATGAAATTTAACTAACGGCCTATATTTTGCATTAATACTATAACCGCGTATCTGCACAAAGACTGTATTATGCAACCCTAAAACAGTGACATCTCTTATTTTATAATACCTTAGATCTAGCAATCTAGCTCTCTTCCCTGTCAAGACTAGAAAGTGGACAGGAAAAATTATGATAAAGCAATTTCAGTGGGGTTTACTGACCTCTATTACATGGACGTATTTCAGTGTTGGCAGAGTTCACACAGCAATTTTTCTGACCAGCTTCCCAGTAGCTGTCCTTACCTGCCCAAGGGCTGCACCCTCTTCCACGAGGGTCTCCAAAATTCAGGGTTTGTTCAGTTTGTAAACACAGCTACACTTCAATATTCTGTACAAAATAAAATGGCCTGTCTTTAGCAAGTTATTCAGTTAATATAAGCCTAGGACCCAGTGAGCGAGGGGATACAGGCTGCTTTATATACCAGACCGTCCATCTCTACCATTTTAATCCATACAGAAATTATATCGACTGTTCAGATAGTTCTTCTGGCACATTTTTCCAAACCTTTTTTAAAATATTGAAATTGACAGCATTTTACGCAGTAATTTGAAAATGTCATGAAAAAAAGTTCGTTTTTTTCAACACGATGTGTTACAAAATTAACAGCTCCTTTCCCTTTCTCCCTCTTCAGCTTCTGTCGTAAATGAGAAGAAATTAAGCGGAGCTCGTTAAGCATATTTAGCACGCGCACCTAAAGTAGATTTCAATAGCTGTGATATTCTTAAAATTACCTCTTTTGAAAAACATGTAGGTAAAAGAAATACATTAGCGTGCGGTGCAGTTTCCTTTAGAGAGACTCTTAAGCAGGTATCACCACAGATTATCTTTGTTACGAAGGATTACGAAGATCTTTTGGCTTCTGCTCAAGAGGCTACTTGACATCAAGTCAGCTGGCACCACCTGGGTACAGCACTCCCCAGAACTGGACCTCCTGAATCCTCACGTTCACTTTGCAGAACTGTAATGATTTTGGGAAGCTTTCTTTATATTATCTTTATACATCTCGTGATTTCTTGTGGGAAAGCGTAAAACTATTACACTGTTCGACGTCTTAATGCAGAGTCAGTCATTTTTTGTGGTGCTTCACAATCCTGTACATCCCCACTCTGGTTGTTCTGGTTTTACAGCTCTGATTTGTAGAGGAGGATAGTTGGTACAACTGGTGTAAGAGTACTGAGAATGACACTCGAGCCCATGGCTTATTTCACATACGTGAGCAGCCCCACTGCGGAGTCGGGATGGGCAGAGCAAAGAGCTTTCCTCATCTCACAAAACCTCAGAGGTTGGTATGGGGAGATACCAGAAAGAATAAATGGCAGTTTCTTTATAAACGTTGGAATCACAGATAAGAAAACTGTCCTTCAAACCTTTGCTCGTCAATGAGAGTGACAGGATCCGCACATTACTGCTAACTGCAATTCCAATTATTCAAAGACCTCTTCACCTCTTCAAATGTCAAGCACTAGGAAGAAACCCACTGAAGTCAACCCACTGAAGTCAACTAAGTCTTCTGTGCAACTAAGTGTAATGTGGGCCTAGGGCTCATGTAACTCAACCATCAAACAAAATATCTTCTCCAGAGTCTCAGCATGCCCCAAAGTTTATGGTAAGAATTTTTACTCTACAGAATAAACACGCCAGTACTTCACACTGACCAGCACAGCACATTCGAAACTCCAGAAAACACCAGAACTGTACAAAACTAAAAACTGTAACTTCTTAACTAGAAGTAGATAAAATTAACTAAACTGATTGGGGGTGGAAATCTTTGATTCAGTCTGTCGTACCTCCGCATTCACGTTAATCTTGCTGAGTGCCCCGGGTACCAAGCGGTAGGGATGGAGTCATTCAGCAGGTCGCCAACGTGCGTTGTAAAATAAACGTGACCATGTCCACACCAGATGAAAAAGCTGCAGTGGTAGGCAGTGAAGAAGAGCACGATAACACGGATGCACGTACCAAAATATTAGATGTTCAACAGGAATGGCGATGGCAGTTCCACTGGGAAGGAGATGGAAAGGACCCAGCACCAACAGGCTGCCCATGGGTGACCTTAAAAAACATCTATGTTGAATCTTCAAAAATATTCCAATTGTATGTGACTACAGATCCTTCCAGTTCCCTTTCTCTGTAAACTCTGACTTCTTCTTGTGTTCATTTAGGTATTTATTACTGCTGGATCCTGATATCCCTGTGAAGTCATTTGCCTTTATTTCTAGATCCAAACTTAGAAATAAAAAGAGAAGTAAAAATACAACTGCTGCTGGGTTTTGCTTAACCGATCTTGAATGCATGTTGGTATGGTGCACGGTTCATTGACTATTCAGACTTTTTCCTGAAACAGAGAAAATTGGATTTTTTTTTACCCTTAGGCTAAGAGTTTTATTTATGGATGCTCGTGAAAAACAATTTTAACTGATGTTCAGTGGTTATCATGTATGTGCTCACAGGGCCTCCTCTTACCAAAAAAAAAGAGCACCATTAATGAGTTAATCTTGTATAAATGACCTAGTAGTTGTCTAAATAGGTGTTAATGACAAGGCACTTCAGTATTTTCTTGGGAAATCAATAGTTTCAAAGCAGAAATTGTGATTTTCTGCCAAAATTAATGAATCTGTTGCTCTAGAGGTCAGGATGTCATTTGTAGTGTACTGTGCAGGCTGTGAAGGAAATAATTTCTCAGTGCACTTATTCACACAGAACTGTCCAGCGTGAATATTAATAGATGCATGAGAAAGTCTGGACTGGAATATAAGGCAGCAAACACCTGAAATCAAGGAGATAGCTGAATTAAAAAAAGCCAATACGTGTTTGCTGTAACAAGAATAATAAACCAAAACATGCCAAGTCCCCAGAGCGGTATTTTTTCTGTGTCTTGCTCCCTACGAAAGGTAAAGAGACTTATGAAGTAACTCATTTTGCCAGCTCATTTCAAATGTTGTCCTCTCCCTCAAGTTGAAACAACTCCAATAAACCCTCCAGGCCTCTTCTGCTCCCAGATCTCATTTCCACAGCCTTGGCCAGCACAATAATTCTGCTGTTCCAGCACGGGGAGAACTGTCAGTTGTGTTATTTACCGGGACGTGGTGCCCACGCTGGAGGCGGACAAAGTCTTCTCCTGCTCCAGACTGCAACTCCACGTTCTTCAGTGACGAGGTGGAATCACCCACATCGTAAATCCCACTGGTTTCATACCCGTGGTGTGATGGAAGAGAACCCAAAAATCTAGATCGCGTCGCACCAGTGCATCCTGATTCTGTAGCTGAGGTCTCCATATTCTGTGATTCTGTGATATTATTCTCTATGAGAGAAGAGAAGAGAAAAGGCACGCAACCTCACTGCAGTGATTTCCAGAGTGGCTACTTTAACTCAGATTTTAAATACATTCCTCCATTTTAAAGCATTCTTCAAACTTTCTGTAAATAAAAAAAAAAAAAAGTTTCTCTTGTCCCTAGGCGTATTTTCCCAAGGTTTCACGGCTCTAATTATTATGAGCAATATCTTCACGGTCTCCTGCTACATCGCTCAAAAATATAACGCAAGAAGATCTATTTTGAAAGTTTCTTTGAACTTCTTAAGTCGATGATTTCTTATATAACTGCAATAAAAACCTCTGGGAAAGAACCTATTATGAGTACTGTGTCAGCAATTTTAGCTTATTACAGATGGCTTGCTCCCCTTTCCACATAACTATTTAATGAATTTAAACTAAGGATTGTATAATTTCATAGCCGATAGCAGCCAGGAGCTTCCACCCGGAGGTTTTTAAGCTGAGATTACGGACCAATTTAGGAAAGGAATTTAATGAAGAAGGTAATTCTTAAACGCAGCTGAGCAGCGTCTGACTTGAGCCGTTCCAGCAGGAACCTGGCGCCAGACAACAACTTCCAGAAGCGGTTTCAGGGATCCTGCAGCACCTTTCAGCGCACGGGAGACGTGTTTTGGACGTTGGCTGGTGACAACCTGGGACAGAGAAAGTGGCTACAAGAAGAACAGGGCCAGGGCCAGTGGTGGTGCAGAGTTGCTGCCTGACGCAGCCGTCCTGGGAGGCAAATACCTAAATTCTCTGTATTGTCGTATTTTCAGGTGGCTGGTAGGAGTTTCAGCTGTTAGTGGCGAACCTCCAGGAGCAGCCATTAAAAGGCAGCAGCACAGATCTCGACAACTGGATGTTTTTTTTCTTCTTTCGTTGTTTTTAACTTCTCATCCATTTTACAGCCAAATATCCTTACACTTTAGAGCAGTTACTGTAGGAAATATTCTCTTGTCCTCCCTTCACTGTTATGAAGCAATTATTATTGCTCCTTGCTAGAACAGCAGTTATCAATAAAACCATTTATATCCTTATGGTGTGACCATATGCTGGTCAAAGTTTAATTGCACTAAGAACTGTAAACATGAATAAAATAAAACAAAGTGACGCTCCCTCTCTTCTGTCGCCCCCCAAAAAAATCCCACAATTTCCCACAGAAATCTTATTTCCAGAATAATAAAAAAATGCTGATGGAAGAAAAAGAGTGAGGATAGAAAACGAGCGCAAAAACACCATATCAACAGAATTCTTTACTCGCGTTACAACACCATCGCAGGCTTTAGTATCTCTAAGAGGAGAATGAGGTCTTTTTAAAATGTGAATTGCAAAACTCCACCTTTGAAAACAATTTTGATAACTGAAAATAGCAAAAAGTTCTGAATGCTTAACCTACCTTTCCAGACTCACCTTTCTCAGTATGACTTTCGATTAAAAATACGGGAAATCTTGCACGTTTGGAGTGACCTTATGCTTTTACAAATCTCATTTTTGTTTTTGGGTTTTTTTTGGGTTTTTTTTTGACAGTTTTGACATTTATGGACCTGAAGGATCAAACCAGAGGTTCCAGCCAGGAAGATTTTGGTTCATAGCCTATGCAGACATTGCCTACACTGAAACAACAATCCTTCTGCTTTTGCAAAGTCATTAAACCCAAACTCGCCACCATTCAAGTTCTCTTCTTCTTCCCGTAACAGCCACAGAATGTGGTTGGCATGTACGACACATATAACACATGTAGCATCACTGCTGGCACTTAATGTCTCAAATAATACCAGAAAACAATTTAAAGGTTTGTTCTCTGACTTACAGAGAGAGAATAGATTTAATTGAGTGTGATATTTTTTATCTGACTAGCACGTAGGGCATAAAAAAACCCGAGTGCCGTCAAACCGGCTCGGATCTACAGCCCGTGTACTCCAGGTTTCTAGAAATTCTCCATGATCGGGAAGAAGTTTTAGAGAAGAGGGAGAATCGAGTCATGCCAGACTCGAACACATGTGGGTATAAGTCAGAAAAGAGACTAAAGCAGAGTATTCAACACACAACAGGTCGTCATGGTCTGCAGAAGAACTGCTTCTCGATGCCACACAGCTACTTTCCAAAGCATAGTGCTTTTTTTGAATGTGTTAAACTCACAGTATCGAGAGGAAAAAAAACCCCTCTGTATTAGTCACAGGTAGCCAAACGCCATCTGTTACCCAGCCTGAAAGTGAACACTCACCACAAACCCTTTCCTGATTGCAGTTTGCCTTCTGGAGAGGGTAAAGCCGTGCTACGGGAATTGCCGAGAGTTCTGCTGTCACCCACTGCTAAACTCTTGTTGTTCTACCTATTGCAGATGCCCTTTTTAATGTTGTAATTCTGTTGTCCAATTTGCTTTTGCATTTTGTTGGGAAATCGCAGTGCGTTCCAAAAAAACCCCACCCAACCAAAACTAAAATACTGTGTTTTTCCAACAAAAACCTCCATGTCAAAGGGAAGAACTTCTCGATATCTGTTTTCCCGGTGAAGCTGGTTTCACCAGCTTAGGTTCACGCAAGGTAGATCGAAGTTGCAGGTCTCCAGAATTTGGCCACTATCCCCAAAAAAATATCCTGACTATGGCGAATCATAATGTGGCAAAGAAATACAGTTACTTCTCTCACTCTGGTGTCTTCAGAATGCCTCCATACACCAAAAATTATTCACTACTAACCAGGTGAACACACACGACACCATCTTCATTCTAGTTCATATTTGATGCATTGTCCTTTTGCAACCCAAGTGCTACAACCTTGTCTTCAAGCCAAGTGGGGTTATTAATACATAATTCAAGGAAGAAGTCTACAATACCTGTATTTTTTTTTCATTTCTAGGCTAAGCTGTGCAACAGCATCAGAACAAATTCCAACATTTTGGAATTGCAAACAGGTAACTAAAAGCAAACAAATAAATCCGTAAACAATGTTTTGATTACGTACATTCTAAACACTGTGATAACAACTAGATAGACAGCACAAGAGATTTCTTCAGCATCAGCATTATTAGCTGCAAATATTGTTGCAGCAAGTCAACAAGCAACATTTTTGTTGTTAAATATGCAATTAAAAAAGAAAACATCACGTTCACCTAGGAAATACTGAATTGATTTGAAATATAAAATTTTATTTTGAATCAGCCGAGAAGCCCATATCACCAACAACTCGAGAACTTGGTTTGTCTTTTTTTTTACTACTCCATAGTCCTCACACAGTGAAAAAAATAACCTGACCTTGAAGCCTACACGCTTATTTGCATAATAAAAAATATACGAAAAAGGTCAAACAGGTATAGGATGAAACAGAAAATTAAGTTAACATAAATTTGGCAGGTTTTCAGCACTTTTATGACTAAGATTTTGACCTACTTTTCCGGTATTTTTCTGAAGCTGGTGCAATTCCTTCCAGTAATCCCTGAACTAGAACTGAAAGAAACTTAAGACTTAAAATGAACAATTCCTTCTGGAAGAAGCGATTCTCCAATACCAGGTAAGTCTCTATGACATTTCTTGCACATCATTGTTAACTTAAGCCTACTATAACTTAATCACTACTACATTTAGCAGTAGGCTCATTACCAGGAACATACTCTCAGGTCTGCCTTTCTATGTCTTTATGGTACCTTTTACACCCTTGGTTAATGGGTACCTCAGAACTTTAAAACCAACAAATCCCATTTATGGGTTTCAGCTGAAATGAGAGCATTACTTGGTAAACACAAGGTAAGACCCACACAGCTCTATGAGAAAGTTAAGAGGGGGAAAAGTAAAGTAATGCAAAGTTTCACTAATGAGACGATCTTCATAAATGGATCTACCATTCGAACTGGTTTTATCATGTTCTTAAAATACCTATTTAGACATTCTTGCATTCTACTACAATATGACATAATTTCATTTATTCCACATCAGTGAGAAAAGTCAGGCACATATTAGGATGTGAGATAAAGGGATAAATTGCCTTATTTATGGCGTGCTTAGTGCAATAATTGCTCCTGAAAAAGATCATACGGAGAGATGTTTCAGTAAGTATCTATAATTCTATCAGAAATATGCCTGTGTTGAAAATTGGAATGTTCTGATGCTTGACCTGTATCTGCATCATTGCAGGCAGTTATTGCTTTCTTAAAAAATTTAGCTGCAAACATTATTTCTGTATCTATTTCTCGCCAGCCTGGGTGGAACCGCCTCTCCACAACCTCTGCTGGGATATCTCTTTGCTCTATCTCTCCCCACCGTGAAATTCCGCATCTGATTCTGTTCCTCTCCACCTTCCTCTTTTGAGGTGGAAATGTTGAGCCATAAGGATGCAGCACGACCAGTTCCCCTGTCACGGCCACCTCCCTGCCCTGGGGAACCCAGAGCTGTGCACGAGAAAGGGATGCTCGATAATGAAAATGAGTGGGCTGACCGAAAAAGAACCATCCTGAAAAAGAACCTAAGAATATCACCCGTGCGCAAAGACTCATGAAAATACATGAAGGATTTCCCTTGATGTACACTCAGGCACAGATTGTGTTTACCTCTCCAGGACGTGAAGCTGATTATTCATCATCAGTACCTCATCAGTAGCAGAAGTTTCAGTTTCCACCCGCACGCAATGAAAATGATATTATGATCGCATCAGCGTTATTTTATTATTACTGTTACATCAAATCATCCTCCCGAGGTACACGTAAACACTTTTTTGTTGTTGTTGTTCTTCCACTGAAATTGCTCACTGGGTGGCCTTCTCATAAAATAATGAAGAATAAAGGTGTTCACATAGATTTGTGTCAAAAACTATTCATCCGTCCAAGGAACAGAATGAAACAGCATCTCTGTACCCCTGTAATAAAATCTGCATGACTGTTTTGATAGCACTAAGGCCCTAATCAAATAAAAGGGAGTTAGAATCATTAAACAGACACATCCTGAGAGGCAGTGACAGAACATATTCACCCTCTGTTCAACCCTCACACATACACAGAAACATAATTTTACACAATACCAAGTGGAGTTCAGACTGTCTAATATTAAACTTAAAAAGATCTACGAGAATAAGAAGCACCTTCAAACATATGGCAAAATAAGTATATTTGCGGAACTTAATACAGTGAATGAATCCTTTCCATACTAATGACAATGAGAGCTTCACACAAAAAAATTGCAGGTGTAAAAAGTTACCAAGATTCCAGCCTAAACCATTTCTTTACACTGACCCAGGATCTCCAGGATATCTAGATGAGTCTTGGGGAAGAGCAACAGAGTTGATGATGCAAGTCGATAAACAAGGAGGATTTCAGGACAGGGGATTCCGAGGCTCGAAAACATTTTTGAGAAGCTCATTAAGGAACTAGAATTCATACACCTCTTGAGTCCACTGGTAACAGAAATTCAGACAGGTAGTACTGTCCCAAAGAGCACGTTTGCCTCTGCTGATAATTCTCAAAGCAGAGACTCCAACCACTCCCCATCCCGACCCGTCTCACCAATTAACATAACTGTCAGAGCTTTGATTTCAAGACATTGTTCTGATTCAAATTAGCTTTGCTCTTGCTTCTGCCTTCAGGGTGTCTCTCCAGCTGTGACAACCTCCAGGGAAGCAGCGTCTCCAACCGCTGTCTGTAAACTGTTCCTTGCCTCTCCCTATCCTGGGTTAGAAGCCTTTCTTCCTAATATTCAGTCATAATAATTTTTCTTGAAAACTATTCACTGAAATGCATCGTTGTCTATTTTTGTAAAAGCCCTTCACGTATCGGACAGCTGTCCTGAAGCTTTCCCAAGATGTGACAGCCCTTGGAATGTGCATTCAACACATGAAACACCTTCTGCCAGCTAACCTTCCTCTCCACACATGTACACGCATGAATTCACATGCACACGTACAGCCTTGAGACTAAAAATGGAAGAAATCTTGTGTTCCTTGTGTTCAGCTTGAGAATGACATTTCCTTGATGCCATTGGAAGAGTTCAAATACGATCAAGTCTAAGACCACAATCCACGAGACTGGAGAACGCAAAACTCATTGAACACTCACTTAGAAGCTGCCTCCACAAAAGAGACACGCGCATTCCTGAAGAAAATTTTCTATTTGGACAGGAACATCAACTGGATGATCTACAGGAAATTTGTTTCTGATGCCTGTAATTTTTTTTTTAATTACAAGTTTATATCCAAATTCATTATTATATCAGCTGTCATCCCAATAACAAAAGCAAATAAATAACCGTGGATTTTTCAGACTGTAATACCTCAGCTACAGACTTGAAAATGTTAACCATCTATCAAGTAATAAAAACTTTCCCCAAGAACAGCTATTTAGATTTTCTGGGAATGACAGTTACTGGTATTTGAGTAAAGCTGCCAAAAACCAAAATGAGGAGTAGTTTGTTTTGATTGATGGAAAGGACTTTTAACTGCCCATTTATCTGAGCCCCACGTGTACATCTGACAATATACCGCACAACGCCATAAATAAAACCCATCAGATATTAAACCAGAATTAAGTCTTCAGTCCAATTTTTAACTTGCTAAACCATTTATTCCATTCTTTGTTTCATACCTTAATCAGTTTCTAGTCCATGAAAGTCCATTATGTCCTGCCCTGTGATTACTCTTAGTCTCCTTAATAGCCACTTCAGCTCTTTAAAACCCAAAATAAATTATATGTATTACTTCTCAGTTATCTGTTATTTTGCTGACACCCTGGAGGAAAGAACATTTCCCTTCTGGTAGCATTGCAATTTGTCCTTACAGCATCACACTCATTATATCTCTATAGTTATTTTTCAGCTAATTTCCTAAATAGTGAAGTAAAGCCCATTGGTTTGTAAGTCCTCAGCTCCAGCCTAGCACGTATTTTAAAGACAGACAAAACACAGTTCTCCCTCTGGTTGTCCAGATTTTAGCCATAAAGTAGTTCAGGAAACTCATTCTTCCTGGAGAAACCCTGAGAAAGAGTCGCCTTCATTTAAGGAATATACATTAACAACACCCTCAGGTGCCTTTTGTAGTTTTTCTTTGCTGAGTCCCTTGGTGTGCTAACAACACAGAGCAGAGGTGGCGGGGCTACATTCCTAAGAAGAAATGTGATTATTACAAAATTATGCAGAACAGATTATCTGCATCTTTAATCAACAGTTTCAATGTTCATGCGTATCGGGCGTTGAAAAATGGTGTTTACTGCTCTGTCCCTTGTGGAGTATAATTATATTTTCTATGCATGAAAGTGATTTCGTTTGTTTGTATCAGGAGATGCACTTGTGTAATGTACAAAATAATAGTAATAATAGTAATAGCAATAATAGTAATAAGAGTAGTAACAGTAACAACAGCAACACAACAACAATAATAAAAAGAATATAGCAACAACAAGACACACAAAGATCCAGACAGGTTTTAAAGGTTTGTAACAACTCTGTATTAAACAACACATCCTTTTATTATCTTCGCGTACTCTCTGAGCTCAGTCTTACAGAAGAAAATTAGGAGTGAGCTCAAGCAGAAGTGAGAGACAGTTTGATTAAGCCTCATGTTACTCCACTCTTCCTCCGGAGTAAATCTGTTCATTTCAGTGGGGTTAAGTAAATCAAATATGTGATAAATTAATTATGTCTCTCTCACATTCTCTAACCACTGGATTTAAACTCATCCTGACCTCAGAGTGTCTGTTTACCGGGAGAACCGAGTGTCCAGGCTTGCCTCTGCACAGAAACGCGGCACGGTTGGCTGCCTTTGTGGTTCCTTTACGTAAGTGCTACTCTTTGCAAGGTTTGAGTACACCTGGGACAAGGAAATCAAATACCAGAGATCCACCTTTCGCTCCTTGTCCTCAGATTTTTCCGCAGCAAAGAGGTAAAACGAAAAACAGAACTCATGGACAGCTGCAGTGGAATAAGACTACATTTGCTGTTTTTTTTGTATGTTCTTCCTTTAGATTTTGTTATTCATGTGTATGTAGAAAAGGAAAATGCCCTGCATTCCTATCACTGTCAAAAAAGAACACGCTGCTGAGCATCCTTTCCAGAGAGTGGTGTCGTTCATCCCTCCCTGAGCTCATGGGGCAGCAGGGCGGCCGCTGCGTCCCCTCCCATCGCCAGACCCAGACACAGAGAACCAAAGAGTGAAAACAACCACTACCTTTGCAGGATGTTGATAATAAAAAGTTCTCTAATGACTAAGCGATCGGTTTTGACGTGCAATGCAAATCTGAAGTTAAAAATAATCGTCTTCCCGCAAAGTTACATGAATCATTAGAAAGACCAAAATAAATTCTCCTACCACTTTCCTCTTAGCTTTTCTGAGTGAATATGGGAAACATAAATTGCTTTAGAGAACTGTTACAATGCAGCAGACACTTGGTAACCTGGTAACCTTTTTTTTTTAAAAAAAAAAACTAGGCTAGTGTCTCTCGATCATATGGTTTTGCTGTTGCAACTGGAGGTACTACAAACTAACAGACCTAAATTACCTTAGTGGTTAGAAATATCTTCCCATGTATTAAAACTAAAAGGTGTATGAATAGACACACATTTTCTGAGTGCGATGAGACTTACACTGTGCTTTGAAAAAGCACTATCAGTTACAGCAAACCAAAGCAGAAACAGAAAAGTATCTCTTCCAAGAAAGTAGCCCTTGGTAAATTTAAATTCAATTGCTTTCTAAGCTGCAGCATCTCCTTGGGCTGTAGGAGGAAATTCCTATTGCTGAAGCTACGGAAAATACCGTGTTTTCTTCCCCCCCCAACATCTTTTGAAATCCAGAAGGAGGTATTGCTCCCTCCTCTTTTAAGTCACTCACGAAAGAACGCTGTTTCAACAGACCAAGGGGTTGGTTTGCTGGTGGATTTTTTTAAAGCAAAGCACAAGAAGGCAGGAACAGCCAAGCACACTTCCTTCTATTCTCTTAGCACCGTGCCTCCACTCTGAGCTCCGAGGAATCTTGTTCTGCCCTCAGCTGTAGCCCCTAATGCTTGAATATTTAAGTTAGATTTCACTGGGGATGGAGAAGAGGGAAGTGAGAGAAAAGACAAGGGGAAGAAAGACAAGAGAAAAGTCAAAATGTATTTAAACTTCCAGGAATATACTAAAGACAAAAATGGTAAACAAATCGATACGTGTCTCTACACACATGGCATGACACCAGTAACCTCTGACATTCTCAGCCACAAATATCACCTAAAACCTCTGCATATGACGACTTTCAGAGTGGGAAAGATGACACGTAGCCAACTGGTGGTATTGCTCCGCAGAGAAGCTTCCAAAAGTGTGTTTCAGGGTGAGGCAGCTCTTCAATACATTGGTAGGGCTCGTGTGGGGACTGGCAGAGGCAGAAAAAGCCTCTCTGAATGCACATCAAGGCTTTAAACACACTGTTCAAAAATATAAACCTGCGTTCCTCTTGAGTGATTAAACTAACTTGTTGACTGACTCCACTTATCGCGTACCTAAAGCAACGTTACTCCATCAAATGTGCTTCAGTAAGTACTTGCCTCCCTTCCAGGATCAAGTATCATTTTAATAACCTCAACAATAAGAACGATACCCACTAAACGCACGTGATGTGGAAAGCGGGAAGAAGAGGATGCTGTCATTCTTCACTCCCAGCGACTGAAGAAAGAGTTGATTCGAGGAGCTCAGAAGAAACCTTCGTCTCCTGAGATCTAAAGAAAAGTCTTGCTCACCAGGGCTTCTCCTTTCCCTCAGTTCCCTTCCAAGCAGCCCAAACCCTTCAGTAACCTGCAAAGTCCCTTCAGGCGAGTATTGAGGACACAAAACTTTGATTTATTTAATGCCTGGCTCTGTTAATTTGTACCTCGTGCACTGGGCTTTGTTACGCCACAAGATATTGTCCCTCTGTTCTATTTAAACAGGTTTTTTACCCCCTTGTAGGTTCGTTTCCTCACTTTGCTTTTGCTCTGGAGCAATTCCTTTGACTTTAGCAGGACTGCTGCAACATAATGCAAAATCAGGATCAATTCTTGTTTAATTCACATGAAAATAAGAAAAAAAAAGCCATTTTTTAAAGAATGCTGGACTTCTGGCTAGAAAAAAAAAATATTTATTTTTTCTAGTGCAGGCCTACAGATTGCACCAGCAAAACATTCCAGCAGGAATGCAAGTTGTGCGAGGTGTTACAGTAAGCTGGGAGTTAACATGTGCTGACAATACACTTGAAAAGCTGATTTTCTTCACAGACATAGATTCCTGGATTTCCTTAACTTCTCACTAAGCCTCAAGCACAACACGAGGCTAAGTAAGACTGTCCTTTCCTTTCTCACTGTCAGTTCACATTTACTAATTTATAAGTAATGGTTTACCTTTATTTAATGGAAATTACTTGCCCCAAAAACTAGCTTCAGCATGAGCTAAAAGGTGCTGTACCTCCAGCAAAATTAAGATAACTTTATATACGTTGCTGCTGCCTTTTTTTCCTTTTTTTTCCCCCTTGCTATGGAGGTCAAGTGCACTTTTATTTAAAAAAAAAGAAACCCCAAACCTTAGCTTTCACACTAACCACCAGGAATGTAAGAGTGGCCTGAAACCGAAAACAGTTACTGAAAATCTCATTTTATCATGTTGTAACACCTACCTGTTCTCCGGACTAAATTACCTGCAGAGATCTTATTAAAGAATTTCTGGGCACTGCACTGAAGAATAATAATGGCAATTTCATAGTGATTTCACAGTTTTAAGCATGCACCACACAAGAAAACTATCACAGCAAAATCCAATTTGTTACTTGTCCAGCGCTGAATTTTACTTCTCTTTGGTTTGCAATTAGTTAGTACAAAAGCTTAATCAAAGTCTCAGTTTCTTCTTCCTCTTTAAATGTAGCACAGTCAGAATAAGATGGAACCAATAATTAACCAAATTGGACTTGGCTTAGTACACAGGAAATTGAGCATAATTCAAAAACATCACCCATTAGCAATTTGCAAATTTATATAGGGCTTTGGTTATTTTTAAAGAGATAATATATAAATATGTGATTAGAAAATAAAAGTATTTTTCAGGTCTATTAGAACGATAAATTCTATTACCTGCATGGAGAGAGGGCTGCGCTAGGATTTTAAGGGAAGCTGTTGTTCAAGTCTGTGGAGATTGACCTGAAAGAGAGAAATATAAATGGGAAAGCATTACAAAATCACAGCATGAAAGAATGATGCAGAATCTTTTCAAAAGAGGAAAAAGCATCACGGGCTCAGCGAGAACCGAAAGAGAAATACCTAAAGCAACAGGGAAATCAAAGACCGATTCGGGCCTTTCAGACCCTACAAGAGTGAATTGTAGGACTGAAAAGAATATTTCAAATAAAAATTATGTAGAAACCCCTCTCTTTGCAAAGAAGGAACATGGTTCAGCGGCCAGAAAACGATGCTCACAAGCACTCTTCAGCCAACTCAAAACCTGTTCTGTGTGTAGAAAAGTCAAAAAATAGAGGTGTAGCCTTGCAATTAAGATTTTTGTCAGAAGGGATGAGAGCTGGAAAAGACAGAGTCAGGAGGGACAGAACTTCCTGAACTGTGGCCGCTTTCTCAGATGAAGACACTCAATATTCAGGAGGTAAAGGTGGGATTTAGAAAAGTGCCACATGTCCTACAGAGTCAGCAAATCTAATATCTCTGCACTGTTTTCTCAGAAAGCAAAAAAAAAAAAAAAGTAGAGGTAGAAGAGTTGCAATTTCTTCTCCTTTTCATCCTTTATTTTATACTGTAGGACAGTGGTCGGGACCAAGCCCTAAGGAAATACGAGGGCTCAGATTCCATGGCTTCCCCAACCACAGGAGGTTTAAATGCTTACCCCTGCAATATTCAAAAATCTCCACAGCCACCGAATCCCACCCGCAAGGTGCTCCTGACCTCAGTTTGAGGGTGCTGAGATGCTTCTGTGGCAGAACTCCCTTCAACCACCACAGCCTCCTTGGGGAAAAAAAATGAACCGTGCCCACCCTCCTCTTGGCAGACTGCTCCACCACTGAACTTCCAGAGAAAGCCGTGCACAAACACCTACATTTTCTGCAGTAGATTGGGAAGAAAGCTGCTAGAACCATGGGGAAGTTGGTCCCGATGGCTGTGCTCAGTGAATGGCTTCCACTGAAAGAACATCTTGTTTCTGGGTCAGGTCTACGCAGGTTTACGTGACAAGTTGTGTTACGTGATTACCAGCAAAGTAGTCTTGGCATGCACAAAACTCTAATCCCAGGTCCCCACAGAACTTGAAAATCACAGCGCGGGTTCCTGGTTTCGGGGTCTGAATGGCAACTGATGCATCTTGAGGGCAGCAATTTTTGACTTGAACACTGCAATTCCACCTTAGCTCCGCTTTAGGTATCAGGTCTTTCTGTTGGTTGGAAATACATCGAGCTGCGTTTCACAGAATATTCACTCAACCACTGAGGAATGGCATGCTGCAGATAAAAATAGAAATATTTAATTAGCACCTCCGTAAAGAGAAAGCAAATGGTTTGTATGCTCTCTGTTTTCCTGCAATGGCTGGCGGATGAGAAAGCTACTCTTACATTTAGAGCTGCTAACTTTGATGTATATTTGCTCAATATGTATGAAACCAGACTGATCATTATGGAGTTCTGCTACTTCAGTCCAATTCATCCCCATTTTCTCTTTGATTTCTCCTCTTTCTTCAGTATATTAGTTTTTAGCTGAATGACTCTGGGTTGTCACTTGAAGTTTCAATGCTTCGTCTTTGATTCATGTGATAAAACAGCAAGTGCAGCAGACAACATCAAGAACTGTCTGCGGAAATGCTGATTTACTATTGCATCGCTTTGTTCTGAAAAAAAAAAAAGGACTGAAATAATGAATCTATGGCCCACAAAGAAACCCTGGACTAGATTTTCAATCCATTAGAGCTTGGTCTACAGCATAATTAATGAACTTTCATCTTCAAGTACGTGGACACATAGCGTATCTTTAAATAGAGATCATATCCAAGCTGCTGCTGCCCAAAGTCTAAAAAAATCATATGGTATTGTGGTTGTACTTCACCAACTCTCCTTCCATGGATAAATAATTTCCAAGAAATTGAAGACTGCTAACTAAATTCCAGTATAAACACCTGCACTTAAAACTATGAGCTGGATTTGGGGCATTCGACAAAGTCACAAAAATAATAAATTAAGCAGTGTGCATCTTATATGCTATAGTCATGTATTCTTACATAAAAAAATAGAATTTTATTATTCACCCTCAGAGCATAAGAGTTACACACCTGTATTTAAGCCTCTATGCACCAAAGCTTTGACCGCGGTAAGACGAGAGTGAATCGTACTGTTGCACAAACTCACGTCTTAACGGTCGCTTGATTATATTATCCCAATATTCTAAGGGTAAAATTAGTTATTATGGCATTAGATGCACCCCAAATACACGGTAGATTAAGTGGACAGACCAGATTTCATCAACAAATTCCAGCATGGTTTAAAACTACATAAATAGACAAGGTCTTAAACGCAGCATCTTAACCAATTCCGCAAGGTCAAGGGTAGAAGCAGAGGACCAGGAGCCTACGATCCTGGTTTTGTTGTTCGTTGTAGTTTTGAGGCTGCCATTCTTCAGACTGTCATGGCAGGGATTAATCTTTTAGCTTTCGTGGAAAACACAGGTAGGATTTAATCGTCGATCACCCTAAAAAATGAATACTCACTTAAACAAAAAAAATTATTGTTACCAGTTGCTCCGTCGAGGGTATGGGCAGACACCGAGTCAAGGCAACACCAACACCGCGGGAAGGTTGGGAGAGCCCATGGTGTGTTGTGCAAGCCTGAGAGTGTCTGTCCTGCACGACAATAAAACAGGAGAATAAAATGGCTTACCTCAAAGAGCGGTCAACGAGAGCAATACCGAGAACTTCATTCCAGAAATACCCAATATCCTCTCTGCCTTGGAACTGCAAGCAGGAGTTTTTACATTTCCAGATTAAAAATAATTACTGAGATATGAGAGCTTGTAGTAGGACATAAAATCCAAATTTTACTCTGATGGTTTGAGGGTTATTTGCAGAGGAAGGTTAATAATTGACGGGTATAAGAGCACATACTGGTACTGACAGTATCTGTATATCTAATCTCTTGCAGTTGGATTCCAAATTAACGAGAAAAATTCTTTACTAGCTAAGAGAGACTAGTCTTTTTTTTTAAAGTCTTCTTGCAACGCTATAAAAAGAAGCCCTACACAAATGTTTGCTGACAATAGTTTGCACATATGGGATCGTGTATTTACACAGCATAATGGCTGGTCATTGGAGCACAAGATGGTTTTGTTGGTTTTTTTCAGTTCACGCTCTACAGTAACGCGTTTTCGTTTTTAATAAAACAGTGCGTGTCCCCGAGCTATGATTAGTATGCGAATTTTCCAAGGTAAACTTTCCTGTTTGAAGAGAATCGCTTAATGGCTCTCTCCATTTTACTACACATTACTTTCTCTCTTTATATCACTGCCGTCTCCTCTACTCATGACATAAGCAGCGCAAAAAAAAAAACCAAGCAAAAAGTATCCTCATAAAAAAAAGATTGCCAAGGGATATCAAATGCACTTTGAAAGCCGTTATCTCCTAAATGTGGATGCTCACTCAAGTGACTTTGGGACTCGAGAATTTACGTAGCCAAAATCTGGCTCTATACATGCATTAAAAAACAAGTTATAACCGCTCAACATGGCTATAAAGTTTGGGGTTTTTTGAAGTTTCAGAGTCATCAATACGGAGTCAGTGCACCAGTGCCGAGACGGTGGGTAGCAAACCAGCAAGTGGCACGAGCCGCAAACGGAGGGGGGAAACAAAATGTGTATTGGCAGACGGAGAGGGGAGCTCGGTCCTAGATGTCAAACACCCTCGTGTTTGAGGCGTTTTATTTGTCTGCCAGTTTATTTGACTGTCTGTGTTCTGGGCGGGGGTGTTGAACACCTGAATGAAGCCGAGCCGACAAGCTATTTCGGTAGGAGGCGGGGGCTGTTACCGCCACTAAGGATTGCAGCGTTCTCGCTGCTGAGGCTGCGATCAACTTGTTGACTAAACTTTGAGTGATTTGTCATTTCTTTCCAGTGTGGAGATGGAGTGAATCTGAGAGAGAGTTAGCAGCTTGTCAAAACTGTGAGCAATGAACAAAGGAGTCTGAAAAATGACTGAGGCTCTTTTCCTTGGCAGTTTTGCTTCACGTCAAGCGGTCGCGGTGGCTGGTTTTCTTCAGTTCCTTTCTTCACTGTGTAAAAAGGAGCAAGGACAGACCTGGAGGAAGGCAACCGAGTGAGATACTTGGTTTGGGAAGCACCGCAAAATCATTCTGAGGGACCAGAAACTGTGTCTGGAAGTACTTGATGATGAGCACGAGAGGAAAAATGAATGTGAGGCAGTTCCACAGGAATTATTCAGCCAGTCCTAGGTCATCAGGTGAGCATCCCACCCTGTGAGGATGCGTTTGACTGGGAAGAAAGGAGACATTTCCACGCCGTGGCTGGGGAGGGCCAAAAGGAGCAGCGCTGAGATGCTCGTGTGTTCACGGGGGTACCCCCGGGTGGGCAGGAACGCGCCGCGGTGTCTGCGAGACGCTCTACTGCAAATGGCAACAGCGCTCAACGGGGACACGATGACAGTGGGAGGGTGAGCTGTTTTTCCAGAGCTCAAGAAAAAGAAAAGTTCTTAGCATAAATGGTTGTAGATTACTTTGGAGTAACTCTGCAACCGTAAATGAATATTTAAATGACTTCTGTGGCAGCATTTCAACTCTTTCAATCCAAGAAAGGCAGAAGGCTAAAGATTTGAACATTGAACATGAAGCTGTGGCTTAGATGAGTGATGTGAGTGGACAACTTTGCTTTTGAGGCGATCACTCCATCTTTGTCAAATGGATACAGTACAATAAGGATTGATGCAGACTGAACAACCTTCTGGGAGACAGGCTGCTTAGAGATGTCCAAAAACAATGCAAAGTCTGGTATACGGAATGGTTTGAATAAGGAATGAATGAAGAAACCCATTACATGCAAAACCAGAATGACAGAAGTAAAACTAAGCAAAGGCTACAAAGCACTTCAGCTGCACCTCGTCCAGTTCTAGGAGCTTGGGTAACGTGATCCATTTTGTTTCTCCTCAGTGAGTATTCTTGACTTAGTTGGCTGTAGTAAAAGCTGGTGGAAAATTTTAATGGGAGTAGTGGAGGTCCCTGATTCAAATTTATGATTTAGGAGGGACCAGTGAGCCAAAAGGTAGAAGGAAATGGTACCTTGTAACTCACAGTCCCTAAGAAAATACCCCTGAATACTTAAGGAGCAATGTGCTAAGAAACAAGGAGAAGCACTTTGTAGTTGCTGTTACTTATCAAATCACATAAAATCACCAAATCACATAAAAGAACAGGAAAACCATCATCATTGATTTATAAACTATTAGAAAGCTTCTGTTCTTAAATAGTACTGTGAAAACAGACCTGATTAAATTAGGTAATATTTGCTTACAGAGCCAAACCATTGCAGTAGCACAAAAGAGAGGTCATTCACTTCAGCCTGTCGATACACAAACTGTTGAACAAAGGGCTGAACAAGCAGGTTCCAGGACCGGACGCTGGGATGTCCAATTTCTGCAACACCAAATACAAGATTTGGTTTATAAATCATGAAGTGTAAGATCTGGTTCACGCTTTTGGCTTTTTTGTTTTTTTTTTTTTGCAACTTACTATTTAAAATGCTTCTGCCCATTATGAATGAAGCCTCAACCAGTCAGCTATACCTGTGATTGACTTTTTCAGACTGACGTTGCAAGTGTCTCCAGCACTAAGGAAAACAGGCCACATTGGAAAATCCACAACCAGACCTGAAAAAAAATGCAGTAGAAAAAAAACTTGGGACGCAACAGCAGTTATATAGAACACATGCCTATAAGAAAAGATGGGTAACCAGCGTAACAAATTTGATGCAGAAGTTGGAAACTGTAAAAGACTGGTAGGGAAGGGTCACAGGGTTAAGCATCTGAACACCTGTTTTTTAAAAAAACACTGTAGTTAATACTACAATATCCTCCACAAAGTTCAGAAAACTCTGTAATGCATTCTAGAGATGTAGGGAATTCCAACAATGGGATTTCTCTGTCACTGGACAAAAATGATAGAAAAATTAACTCTGATAAATTCCTGTTCAAAAATGACTTGAAGATGCTAAGCAGCAGCTATTAAATAGAGGCATCATAAAACGAGGAGGGTCAAAATATGCTCCTTCTGTAGGTTTCAAACAAATCTTATTTATTATCCTTGACTATGCAAACAGTAGGATATTTCTGGATTAGTAAAAGAAATGCAATGTTTTGTCAACATATAAAGGAGATAAACAGAATGACAAAGTAATTATATAATTATCTGACAATGATTCCAGACCAGCTAAGAGAATGACTGATGCAGAGCTCATTAAGCACACAACTAAAAAAATAAAAGTGTAATTACTGCCAATCAAACTCAAGTTTCTAAAGACTAGATCATTGCCCAACTAACGAGGTGCCTCTTTGTAAGATTACAGGTTGATTAATGAAAGGTGAAAATCCAAGAAACATTTATTGTGAGTCCTGGATGCTTCATTTTTAAAAGCAAAGTTAGAAATAAACAATAAATTGCTCATCCTTCCTTGTGTAACCATCCTCTTCGGTTTTAAACAGTGTCTATTTGTTTGTCAGATACCGTTCAAGAACAACTCTGTGATATTGCCATTCTCCTCTTTTCACAATATATCCCACTTTTGCAACCCATTCCATTAGCATCCTCCTATTTTTCTCCAGAGGACTCGAGAAAACATCAAATAAGATCACTTCTTAGATTGATTCTTTAGAAATTCCATATTTGAGTCTCTGAGTTCCTCACAGTGCAAATCAAAACAAACTTAAAAGTCAAACAGAAACTACATGGCGAACAAGATTGAAAATGTATTATTCAGGCCAGCAGATAGAGATAAGATTCAGTTTTTGAACACTGGTACAGAAAGATCTACTCTAAACCAGAGGTATTTTTAAAACAGCGACTCGAAATAATCCTGACCCTTTAGTGGTTATTTAAAGCTGAAAATGCTCTAATCCAGACAGTATTTTCTAAATGGCATGAGTTAATTTAAATCAGTAGACTAAGCCATGGCTGCTGGATTATATGTTAACAATAGTTTTTTCATGTTTTATGACCTATTTAGAATCCCAGCGCGACTGAAGACAGAGGCAGAATTCCCAGCGGACTCAGAAAATACCGACTCCCCCTGCATACACAGACTTGAAACGCGGATGTCCGTATACAAGCTCCTTGGCATTCCTACCTTTTCTGTCTCTATCTCTTGTACAACTCAGGGTGGATTTTCAATGTTATATTTGCCCTCTAATACTCCTTTTGATGCTGCATTAAGTGCTCTAACGATGTTAATCACATATTGCTCCACACTTACAGTTTTTTGAACTGTCCTAAGCAGACATACTACCAAACCTTTTTCTTTTTTTGACAATTTTCAGGAAGGTTATAACTTCATTTCAGTTAGACTTGACCAAAAGCACCACCTTTGGTAATTAGGCCTCAGGATTTCTGCAGAACGCGTAACTCTCCGGCAAAAATCAGCAACGTTCATAAATCAGAGCCTGAAGAAGTGCGAAATTTTACATAACCTCTCACATCCAACACCATTTTACTATGCTCGCCGCTTCACGATACAGAGGAATATTTTTTGAGAAGTAATGGTTTGCTCTGGACAAGGAATTGCATTAGCATACTTAGCTCTTGGATGTTATTGATGTATCGGAGTCAGAGGCTGGTTTTCCGAAGAAGGGGCCGTGCTGTGGCATGAAATATCAAGCAGAGAAACTACTGTACAGAAAAGCAGTTCAAATACTGAGAAGTTTGGATAAAGTAAGCTTTTGGCAGCTCTACATCACATCTGCTTTTAAGATGTAAAAACTTACCTGAGACAGAGCCAGGTATTAAAGATAACTTGCAGGCAGCGAAGAGCCAATTCCCAGAAACAAATGAGAGCTAGGTATTTTATAAAGAAGTGATACACACTTCTTTTTTTCTTTTGCTGCACTTGAAAATAGGATGGAAGAGGTCATGGATACAGGCTGGCAATCCAGCGCAGCAAGGACTGCAGTGGAAGACAGAATTCTTTCTCACTTTCTCTTTATGATGAAGTAAAACTGGAGCTATGAATCATCACAGCATAGACAAATCATCTGAGGCATCTTAAAACAGCCGCTTGACTGACTGCTGTAATATCACCTGTCATTCAATAAAAAGAACTCCAGTACGTGCTTACAAGTTGATAGAAATGTGCCCAAAGCCACACGGAAACCCTTGGCTTCATTAAAATAACATCATTTTAGACGCTCCTCGATTAAAGCATTTGAAGTCCCTGTAGGGCGGCTGCCGTGACCTTCTCGTAAGCCAGGTGGGTACTTGCGCGACAGATGGGATCAGACCAAATGGATGGAGGTTAAAGCAAAAACGACCGTGAACGCATCGGGGACGGAGCTGCAAATCAGACACAGCACCTGCAAGGGTCCTGGGTCACCCGAGAAACCCTTCATTCCGAGCTGCTGCCAGGTCTAAAAAAGTTTAGATTGGAAACAAAATGGAAAAGCAGAGATGTATTGGCGACGCGTGCTTCCCAGGCTTCCCAGCTCATAAAGGCAACGCAGACAGAACACGTCCATCCGCCACCGCGCAACCGAGCCGGAGCCCCCCGAATCTCAGGGCGTACCACTGCCCCAGCAGAAACAGCGTCACGTATAAAGCTCTTCCCACAAATGAATTCCACCCTCTGAAAATACACAAGTTGTACGAAAAGTCATGATATTCCCATCTAAGTGTATTCACTTTTTTTTTTTTTTCCCTCTACAGCCAATATCTTCATCTCTGCAAAGACATCTCTGCCAATAGAGCTTCTACCAGAGGAGAATACTCTGAGGGACGTTCAGATCACATCAGTGTCCTTTAGAGATTCCACTACAAAGCTACAAAAATCCACAAAGTCATTTGTTAGTTGTGGTGGTGTTTTTTTTTTTTTTTTCCCATGAAGACGCAGGTTCACACCTCTCAAACAAATTACACTTAAATATCAAGACACAGTGATCTCGCTATCAACGTTACCTCTCTACATGCCGGTTTTTCTGGGGTTCTGTGATGGCAGATGATTGAATTTCCTTTACCACATTAAGAAATAAATTGTCTTCAGCTCCCTTCGGTCCGCGCTCTTTGTCAGAACCAGCAGGTGATGCCAGCAACTCCGAGGGCCAACTCATCCCAGAGTCAAATGAGATTTTAACTGTGTAGATTTAGGATGAGATGCTTAAATGATTTTCAGGGTTGCAAGGAATGCTTAGCCAAGAAATCTCCAGCTGTCTCCTAGTTTATAACACAGTCGAAGATAAAAGATAAAAATACAACATAACACGAATTCTTTTTGTATTCAGAAAGGCTTCTGGCACGTATTTGTGGCTGGAGATGCTACACAGCTCTTCTGCTGATTTCACAACTGTTCAGACAATTCAGCTATAAATATTTTTGTGTAGAGATCTTCACGGAAGAAGAACATTCCTTTGGGTCTAACAAAAGTTACTAAATAATTGCAGCATCTTATTTTCCTATTTTTCCCTATTTATCACCATAGGTTCATCCTATAGGACCAAATATTCTTCCACAACACATACCAGAGCCTTTGTTTAAAGGCTACATACAGATACAAGGCTCTAATAGGGAAGACACAGTTATAGACCATAACTTGTAAAACCTGCAGTAATATCCTACAGTAATGGACATAAGAACATTTATGAACTCGGCAAAGATTTTGCATTTTTGTTTAAAATAAAAGTCTTGAGCAAATCTTCGTTATTCAAAAGGCAAAACCTAAACAAAAGAACAGCGAAGCAACCCATGAATCCCTATTTTTAAGTATTTACTTAGGTTAAATGAAGTATTAAATGCACAAGAAAAACAGCCTTTGCCAGCAGTTTCAAAAATATGGTCAGAAATATTTTTGGAAAAAAGGAATTTTACTATAGGGTTATACCTAACGTGACTTAAACCTAAAATCTGCTAAGAGTTTGCCATCTGCTTCTAACATCTGAGTCTATCTTCCACAGTCTTGGGGGTTTCTTTTGGCAGATGATGCACAAATGTGTGTGTTTCTGAATTAGATTGTCAGCAATTACTTCGATGGATGCTCTTTCTGAAGGATAAGTCATATTTGTAATATCCCTGTTACAACCCTTCCTCAACCAAACAAGACAGCACCTTCCAGCGGCACCAACAGGTGCCCCAGGAGTCTCAGAGCCCAACAAAAACTGCTCCACCCAGTCTTGCTAAACCACCTTCCTCACCCTCTTACAAAATAAAAATAAAAATCCTTCCATAATTTACATTTTTAGCCCAAACCAGGCCTTGAGCACTAACTATAGAAAATGCATTTTTGTGGAGGTGATATTTTTTGGCTTTATTCTCTCTTTTGCTCTTCATCTGCTTGGTTCTTCTCACTGTTTGAGTCCACGGCAGTGCTGGGCAGAACCACAGTTTCTGGAAGTTACAGTTATCTGGGAGCACAGCCAAATTTTCCCTTTTCCTATTTCTTCATTCCGTGTGAATATTTGCCTTTGTAACAGAAAGAATTCTCAGCGCGAAGGGCACGGTTGTTGCCGTGTTTCCAGCTTTGTCATTACACCGGCAACACGAACAAACTTTGTTTTTTTCAGGGTGACTGCATCACCCTGAACACTCAGCGCCTGCGACGGAGGCCAGTTTTAATAGCTGAGACCTCGCAGAGCCACTTCGCTTCTGCAAAGCAAGAATTTATCGTTTCTCGCCCGTAATCCCAGCGAGTACCCGGCTGAGAAATCCAGTCCTTGCGCGTCAGCTCTGCTTGTGTCACTCAAAACCAACCCATCACGCTCACCTGTCACTTGGCACGTGATCGAATTCAGCCCTTGTACGTCCTGCGCAGCCACTTTCATCACCGGCACAAGCTCTCGGTGGCAGATAATGATATTCTGAGACATTTAATTTCAACTCTTAAAAAAACTGCTTAACCCAACGTCTCGCGCTCAGCTCTCGAGACGCCTAAATGAGCATTCGCGTGGAACTCGGGAGGATTAAACTCACCCGACCCCAGCCCATTCCCACCCACCCGTGAGAGGTTCCTGCACCCCCAAAGACGACCACGCAGGTGGGACGGGACATTTGCTAAGCAGGGTTCAGCTGCGTGGAGGCTCTCGAGGCAGAGGCATGTGCTGATGGGCGCTGGGTGGGAAGGGCAGGAGAGCAGGAACCCTTCCCACAAAATCCTGTTTATATATTTACACATTTTCTTGCGGGTTCTTCGTTTCTCAGTCTCGGCGTGGGACGCTGCATGATTGATGAGGCTCAGGAGGCTGTTGCAACCCTTCAGGGGGCAAGCTGTGTCTTCATTTATGCTGTAAGGGCTTAAACGCCAAGGTCCTTACACAGATTTAGGGCGGTTTTTTTTTAAATCCACCACCACACCTCAGCCACAACCACCCAAAACAACTCAATCGACAGCACAAATTTCAGACAGCAGGATATACAGATGCTCAGGGGCTAAGACTTGCGTGGACCAGGATGTCCTACAATGCAGCAGAGCCCAGTCGGTGTCTAAATTTGGAAGCACAACAAAGTGATCCCTTTAATTAGAAATGCTCTGCAACCATTTACATATATTAAAATATCCATTTCTATATATTTCTATGCATCTAGCCCCTCCATTGCCAAAGATTCCTTCTCGTTTCAGAAAGGCACTCATTAGCATTTAGAACCAGATTCTTTCCACCTTTATCGTCGGCCTTAAAACTGATCAAGGGAGGACACGAAAAAATCTGAATTTTATTTTGAAGTAAAAAGGTCTTAGAAGCTGGTATACAAAAGCTATAAAAATCCCTAATTAAAACCCCAGAGACCCCAGACATCTCTAAAAAGCACTTATCTTCTCAGAAGGTACATCTTTGTTCCCAGTATATCTGTGCTCATAAACTGAAAATAGGTGAACACACTTTGGGCTGTATAAATTATTGTCTAATATCCCATGCAACATGTACAGATACATCTCATTATGAAGGTGGGTTTTTTTTTCCAAAGGTAACAAACATTTCCTGGCTTTTGGAAGAGAAATTTTAAATGTTATCTTATTTACAAGCATCATTTTTTCCTGGATGCAAGATGTTTAGTGGTGGTAAAATATATCATTATTTTTTCTATCCATTTACTACACTTTCTTTGAAACTAAATCAGAGCCAAATTCAATAAATAAAGTTACTGGTAAGAAAAGCAAAGAAAAAAAAGAGAGGTGCTTTAAACAAAGGAAAATAAAACCCACAGTTTCTTGTTTTCTGTGGAGATGCTAATCTCTGTCTACATCACAAGGACTTTTGAACTACATTTCTATGGATGCTGGTGGAAAGTCAGTTTATTTCTCTTGTGTATTAAAAAGAATAATTTATCTTCCAGCAGAAGAATATGAGCGCATATGCAAATATCTTCTCCAAATAAAAGCATTCTATTAAAATTCACATTTGTGAATAAGGTAAATGTTGTGTGGCATGCAGCTGACAGCATTTGTATAAGCAAAATGCAGACTAACGTGTTCCAAATGATCATTACATTAATTCTATTTTGCCTTTGCTAGCAAGGCAACACAATGAAACTAGGTATTTTTCTCAAATATGTTCATTTTGCCTTTATTTCATCTACCGGCACTTCAGGCTATACCAATTGCATCTTCTGTTTGTTTCTTCAGAGCTTAATGAATTTATTTATGCAAAATCCTTGACAGTTTCCTTTCCCCTAGATCCCTTTAAAGGCCACAGAAGTTAGCTTAACTAGAAAGTGAAAATATGATTTAACTCAGACATTTAGGTATCACTTTCCAAGCTGGGTTTTTGCGTGCTGGGTGTTTTTTTGGTTTTGTTACTGTAGGAACGCTGCTTCGCAACTCACCTCTACGCTTGGAGGTTTTCAGAGCTCAACCCAAGAAGGGCACCACTGACCTGACCTGGTGGTGTTCAGGCAGCAGGAAGGGGCAATTGATGCAGAATTCCCTTCCATCCTCCATCCTAATTTAGATAATATTTACAAATATCTAAAGGGTGAGTGTCACGAGGATGGAGCCAGGCTCTTCTCGGTGACAACCACTGATAGGACAAGGGGTAATGGGCTGAAACTGGAACATAAGAGGTTCCGCTTAAACTCGAGAAGAAACTTCTTCTTAGTGAGGGTGATGGAGCCCTGGCACAGGCTGCCCAGGGAGGGTGTGGAGTCTCCTCCTCTGGAGACATTCAAGACCCGCCTGGACACGTTCCTGTGTAGCATAATTGAGGCGTTCCTGCTCTGGCAGGGGGATTGGACTTGATGATCTTTCGAGGTCCCTTCCAATCCCTGACATTCTGTGATTCTGTGATAATTGTAACGCGGTTACCGCTGAAAACGAAAACTCTTGCATTTCGAGACTTCGTACTGTTGAAGCCAGAACGGCATTTTTTAAGCTGCAGAATTAAAATGAAGATCCAGCCCCTATCGACCACAACTCTGGGAATTCTGAGAGGGTTTTCGAAGCTGGATTTCATCGACGGCACGTCAGCTCGCAGCCCGCGCCCGTGAAGCGGCACTTGGTGCATCCCTGAGCTCCAACCACTTATCGGTGCCTCAGGCAGGAGGTGTCCCATTCCTAAACTGGGAAGCTGAGCGGTCCGCAAGCTGGCCTGCAGATGGGAGTGGGAGTTTTGGATTACAGGGAATTGTTTTGTTCAGACTAGAAAATTTTTATCAAAAAAACCCCACAACCCTTAAAACAACACAGAGCTAAGGCTGCTTAGTGGTTTGCCTAATCTACTTTCCTAACTGCAGACTGGCTACACTTGTATTGCTGGATTTGGAAAAAAGGTCAAGTTAAGATATGTGTTGACTGTGTAATATCATTTCAGCATTCCCCTTGATAGTACCTCCTGGAATTGTTTGCCCAGGGAGAAAGCCATAATAAATATACAGGAGCAGATCTGAGGTGCATAAGCAATTGCTGACATTCACGAGTCAGAATTTCAAATTCTGGTACAGGTGTGCGCCTCCGTCTTTACAGTATATTTGCCACAGCTGAGTCCTACACTGAGGATTTTATAAAGGGTACCCGAGAGCAATGTCTTGAAGGAATCAAAGATTGGGACATTTAGGAGTCAAGGCACATTTGTGTCGTCTAATTTATTCCTAACTCAACAGCAATCCTTCATGCAAATGACGATGGGTACAAACAACAGCTGAAGTTCACGACGGAGCAGTCAAAAGGAATTTCAAAAGAGTTGGAAAAGCAATGCTGAAACCAAAAGGCAAACACGATTAAATACTGAAAATTCATCCACTTCTTCATGTGTAATCATACAGGTATGGTATTTTCATATTTATACACAATTTTAGACCATGAATTATAGACAATGCTCATTCTGTGAGTTACACAACACTGAAAATGGCATTTTAAGCTGTAAATAATATGAAAGTTGCATAAAAGTACTCTTACTAATGGCCTTTTGCTAAATCCTTGATTTTACCACCACAGGAGATTGTAACATTTACATCACTCAAGAACTGAGACACCTACCAGGATTATTAAGGGCTTCCCTTCAGCCAAATTCCTCAATTGTCACAGAACTTGCTGTTATTTCACATGAAATTTCAAGTAAGTGAGCCGTGCACTTTTTAAGAGGCTCAAAATCCAATTTTACACTTGTCTTAATCACCGCAAATCAGTTCATCACACGTACAAACTGCCATCTGCTCCTCCGTTTACCAAATTTCCAAACATAAACTCATTTTGCCATTTATGTGCAGATACAGAGGGCCGTGAGCGTGCGAGAGATTCGCACGTAGCTCCACCAGCACGCGTCCCTTTTTCCAGATAAACCAAACACTGCAGATGTACTGGGATGCCTCAGGTATCACAAACGACAGTGACGTGCCCCCGGTGGCATCACAAAAAATGGGGACAACCAATAGGGGCACTGATGTCACATCACACATTCTAGTGGCATCACAGTCCCTAAAAACCACCCCAATTCTCGTTAATACAAGATTTTTTTCACCTCTCACTAGTCAGCCCTGGCACCCAGGCCAAGGATTGAAATGACTGGCACTTAAATCCAAATCAAGTTATCACCTCTCTCTGTGTCACAAATACCCAACTGAAGGACCCAATGGACTCGAACATCAGTCCAGATGTTTAGGGCTTAAGAAAGCATGTCAGGTCATCAGACAACGTGCACGTTTACACTAAATCATGCAAAATACATAAATTTATAAACGGACAGTTTCTAAGAATGAGGAAGTTTTATGAGAGCTACGCAATGACTTTGAAATGGTAAAAGATCATGATTCCACTAACCAGAAATTCTTAAAAATATCCCTTCTTTAAAAAAACACGAAGACTGTTACTGTTAAAATGAACTTGTTTACACATTCACAGTATTTCTGTAGTAGGGGAAAGAAGAGGACAGGCTATTCAGAAGAGTAACAGGCTATGCTCTTCTGTGTCTGTTAGATACTGAGACATAAATGTCATTAATCTTCTCATAGCATCTGAAGTCAAACGCTGTCTTTGAGCATAAATCCACCTACCTCTTCCACATGAGTTTCTGGTTTAGGATGAAGAAAGGGTTTGCTCACATTGTAGAAGTCTGAAAGAAAGGAACAGAAAAATTAAATTCAGTACTCTGTTCATTTTAGGCATACTTAGGTAACCCAAATTACGCACTGATCGGTAAAATTCAGAAGGAAAAACTAAGTTCTTTTTTTAATCAAATGTCTGTATGAAGTCATGCACATTTGGTCTGTATTTTAATTTTGTAAAATGATTCTTCGACGGAATGAAATAAGCGCTACCCAGTTACCCTGCTGGGGACGTACATCTCTGCATCCGCGCTAACTCAGTTTCCTAAAATAACACTATGATTAAGCTTTCACTTGTTTTTTTTTCACCCACAGCCTTCTCTGGACACTAGGCACCAAATCAAAACAATTGGCTGAAATGGAATACCAGCTAAAAACGACCGATTTATCCATATGTTAATACTTGTCAGTGTTAAACTCATCTCATCTCCTGTTATCGTAAGACCAACATAATTTGCAGCACATTCCCCGTGTTACTGCTCCTTCCTGGCTTGAGGTACCTGCTATTTTCAGGGGTTTAAAAAATGGCAAGCGTGAGGACAAAAATACAGTAATGATTAGAGACGTTCGTGTCAGTAGTTGGAATAGAAGTATATTGGCATTTCAAATAATTTTACCTCAAAAAAGGCCAAAGCTAAAAATACAGCTGACCAGTCCCTAGAAGCAGCTGCTGAAGGGCATCGCTGGCCTCAGTTTGCCTCAAATTCCAGTAAAAAGCTACAAGGCTCAGAAACCCGCGAAGGATTTTAAACCTTTACCGTTTGCTCTCCAAGCCAGACAGCTGCTGTGCTAAAGGCCTCTTCCCGCTAAACTAGAAAACACACTGAAATGAAACAATTTAACAAAACGGAACAATTTTTATTTTTAAAAATAAATCACGTCTTTGTGATTTTTGATGAATTGTTATTTTCTGGTGCCAAAATTCTGTCTTTAACGCCTCCACAGAAGGCATTTTGTCAGGGAAGTGAACAACTGGAACTGACCTGTTCTACGTCTCAGAACATTCTTCAGAGCATATTTTTCCAGAAGGTAAACTCAGTAAAGCTTCCTGGACCTTTCCATTTAGTGACGAAGTAATTATGGCGGATGCATGTGTACCACACGTAAACCCAAAGTAAACGAAAAGGAAATTCTCCCTCAGTTATTGCAAAGATCTTAACGAAAATGACAAATGACGTGACATTTCATATGCAAGTGAGTTAATGAGCATAATGAATTTCGTTCGTAAGAATCCTAATTGTAAGCATATTCTCACAGCTAAAGAAGCCACCTGTCCAGATGGATTTTCCACCCAGTAACAAACTCTAAGCCAGAGATTCTTTCTCACAGGAACCCCATTAATACCCTGCTGAAACAAATCTGAATTTAATTCAAACTCGGCGGGTAACACTGCTGTCTGTTTTCCTCTTTACTGCTACACTATAAAACCCCAGGAATTAGATTTAGCACCAGCCACCTGCTTTCACAACAGACTGCCAAAACCTGAAAGTATTCTCTTTACTTTTTTATTAGACCTTTTTTTTTTTTTTTTTAAAGGCTTATTATGGCTGCAGACATAATTTCACGAAAGTTTGTTCCTTTACTGGCAGGTGAAGAATAGTAATAGGCAAAAATCTACATCGATTTTTCTTCCACCGCATGATAATCCTCAATTCCCTCCCCCAGATCACTTTTTTATTCGTCAGCCCTGTATTGTTTAGTCAGCAATGACGGAAGGTGCTGAGAACGAAGAACAACGTCCCAAATTTTTAGTCTGTGTGAAGAAGCGATGCAGACCAGGCTCAGAAAGAAATTAGAGATGGCATCTGCATTGCTCCTACTTATTCTGTGGGCTCCTAATTCCACAGTCAGCGCTGCCTCCCCTGAGTTTTTGCTGGTCCTGGGCCACCATCATTTTTCTAAAGGCTTTGCCCTTAACACAGACCCGAAGGAGGAGGTGAAAGCAATCGTGCTGAGGGTAGCTTTTGCTAAAAAACAGAGAAACAATGCCATAAACAGCCCCCAAGAAAGGAGACATTTAGCGTGCAGGCAAGCTGCTCGATGAAAGTCGAAACCCAACATCCTAAATAACGGAGCTTTAGTGCTCTCACCGCTAGCGTCAAATTAAATTTTCTTTGGAAACTCCCGTGAGTCAGGAACAGTTCTGTTATGCCTCGCTCTTAATCACTATTACAAAATAATATTGGTAAGGTGCACAAGCAGGAAAGTGGATGATATTGAGGTGAGAGCCATGCTCTAACATTTCAACCGTAATAATGAAAAGCATTGAGAGGTCTGTTGACTGAAAACCAGAAAAGCTTTAACCACATCGCAGTGCAGAGCTCTAAAGCAAAATCTTTAACACAAGTGCCAAGACTTTGGGTGGTTTTCTTCCTGCAATGCTCTGAATTTGCTAAGCAGGAACCCTACAGAAGAAAACGCTGCGTATTTTCAGAAGTCGAAGCTAAACTAATAGAAAACTGAAATGCCCGTCAGAAGTACGACATCTTGCAACATGGAATATATTTTTAAGTACTGAAAGGGAAGGAATATGAAAGACAGGAGTGTTAAAAAATAACTATGCTTCATTTTGCAGAACAGCATTGAATAAACCTTGCCCTAACCTCTGTTCCCAAGCCCATTCTGTTATAACTTTGTCCCAGAAAAAGATACGTAGAAGACTTGAAAGAGTGATGCAAGCACGGTTAAACGGGAAAGAAAACAATAAAATAAAATCGACATCTTAAAAAAGGGAACTGGAATCCTCACCATCAAAAAAACCCAACAAAACAAAGCAACAGTAACGCACTCCAACTCGTTTGGGGACCTGGTTATTCCAGAAATGGTTCTACTGAACAGAGGTGTTTGCTGCCCCCGGTTCCTCACACCCAACGATCTCCAACATCCACGTCAGCCCAGGCATTTACGCGAAATCTCTGGTCACTGAGCAGCAGCTCCCAGACGCTCCTCTCAGGCACTGCAGCTACAAAGTGCTCACATTTTTTCTTTGGCGACCCGATGTGTCTCACACCGACACCTCGTTGTCCGGGACAGCCCCAGGACTTGCTCACAGGGAAGCTCTGAGGAGCAAATTCGAATCAACCGCCAAATCTAGATCGCTCGATCAAAGCTATAAAGGAAGAAAAAAGCGAGCACGGTTTTCTCCTGCTTCTTTTATCGGTGCTGCCAGATGTGAGCCCCATTTTTTTTCCTTTGGAGTCATCAGAACTGGGTAAAGCATTTACAAGTAAATTAGCCAGTTTCTGGTGAAGCCCAACAGCATTCAAACCCCTGTGAGGCGCGGTTTATGGACTCTCAGAAAATGATAAAACCAGCAATATTGACAATAACTTTCCACTGTAGCAGCACAGATATTTCTACTCCTTCACCTCAAATAGAAAATATTTGGTAACTTTTGCCAGACTGTCCAAAGGCTTCTAAAACAACCTTTTTGTAGGAGGAGATAAAGCCACTTTCCTGTTCGGCAAGCAGATAACACTGGCACTCATTTGATGACCATTTTCCCTTTCTCCCCCCCCGTCTTTTAAATGAACAGCCTGTACTAAAGGAAGGCTGTAAAACCTTGAGTACAAAACAGCAAACAAATGGTTTGGCTGGGCTGTGAAACTCTTTCAACACTTTCTACGTGAATAAAAAGCTGTGATTCTGTCATGGCTACCCTCACCATGACTTCTATTGAACTAAAATTTGGCTGAGAATTGCACACAAGCCCCATTTGCAGGCAGGCAGAATTCATGTGAACAAAACCAAGATGATAATCGGGAGAGTTTCTGAATAAATGCTGCATTTGTCCTAGTCAGCACTCCTCCACGGTTCCAACTCTGTTTGTCAAAAAGGATTATTTCTTGGATGTTTAGATTATGCTGAATGTGAACGCTCACATAGGCAACATCCACAGAGAAACCCGCACCAGGAATTCCTTATTACTACAATGCAGAGTCAAAAATTTGATTTTAAAAGTGCTCTTTACCAAAGCACTTGCTTGCATGGGCCACACAAAACCATGGGCAGTCAGCAGGCAAGTTCTGCTCCTTCCTCCAAGGGAGGAGCTTTGGTGTAATCCAACGTTCAACCCCAACCCACACGCCCGTTACGTGCCTGAAATGTAAATACAGGCAAAAACTCTTTTTAAGCACCCCAAATTGCAGTTGCTATTCCACAAAACCTTCAGTGAGTTGACACTGTCATGTTGTAGTTTGCGTACGTCATCTCAGCACGACGTAAAGCCAAGAACACCGCACCAGGTTCATCCTTCACTTTGAAAGAATGCTCAGATATCGGGATCGAATGAGCCCACCTGGTTTTACTGGTTCCAAACTTCAGTCAATTAGATACTATGACATATCTAGTTCAATTTCCTCGACTCATATCAACCAAACTTTGTCTTACCTATTTACTAAGTTCCTTAATTTCTAAGAATCGGGATCCAGGCACATCTGTTCACTGAAGTCTCCCAGTATCCACCATTCTGGGTCTAACTCTTCTGGTTTTACCAGTTCAGAGGAACAGAACAAAGTGCAATACGCTGCCAAAACACAACCACCGCCTTCTTTACAGCGTCTATCGCGTCTCTGGGATGGAGAATTGTCTATCGCTAGCAAGATGCCAGCAACCCCAAGAAAAATGAAAAAGGAAATAAAAATAAAATGTAGGTGCCAAAATGGAGCCACTATCTGAGTCTGGTCTTGTATTGGTTTCGATGTGTTTATGTTTACAATGATTCATCCTGGTGGAGGTATACACTGCTGCCAAAAGCTGCTGGCTGCTAAGTAGTTTGAGTATCTTGTTTTCTTCTTGTTACATATTTGAAAATAAGCAAACCACCTTTTGGTTTTAACTCGGATCTGAAACCAGCAGGAGGAGAAGAGGTGATATTTCAATCTCTATAAACAAAATCCTGAACAAACCATGAACTTCTTTCCAACGACGTTGGAGGAAGCCTGATGCAGTGAAAAGATGAGAGAGAGAAGGGTATGAAAACAGGTTTCCACATGCTGGAGTCGTCCTGGGAGCCACTGGCCACAGTGGGGTAGAAGATGCTGTGGAGGTGTTTCTGAAGAAGGAGCTGTTGCAAAAACAAACAATACGTCACGCAAAATCCCTCTGTCCTACCTGAAATGTTACTCGCAAAGTCTTTTACACGTAATTGCAGCATTTTAGAGCATTCCTGCTCACAGAAAATAGCACTCATAGTCTGGGCTGACAGGATTCTGTACTTAGAGAAGGCAACTTTTTATCTCAAACAGTTTTATAAAGGATTCCAGGGCAGAACTCCTGAAAGCCTCGCGCGGTGCTTCCGTGCTTTGACATTAGTCTCAGTCCCAGGGATGCGCGAACGGGTGGGGGAAAGAAACCCAGCTGCAGAAATTGAACTTCTGAAGTCTCACAGAGCTCTGAGTTGGTTCCTAAGGTATCTGTGCAACTTCATCCACCTCTGTGTTGAAAGTTGGGGGATAAACTGAGGGGAAAAAAAAAAAAAGAAAGCATTCTTGAAGGCTGTTTACCAGTCTGAGGGAGAAAGCAAGCTTCCACAACACTGGGAATGTGTAAAACCTCCAACACCATGCAGCAGGGAATCTTCAGAACACTTTTGAAAAGTTTTCCAGTCGAAAAAAACGCAGACTAATCCTTTAGTGCTAAGCCAGGCTAAGAGTTAAAGACCTAGTTTCAAGCCAGTATGCTGTCAGAGAGTAAACACCGAAGGAAAATGTGTTCTATCCTAAAGATTGCTTCACTTTTTTAGGCATTTTGTGTCTTAACACTGGAAACAACTAAACAGGGCATGCACAGACTACTGGCATTTTCTAAATTAGCATGCTCTAAATCACTGCAAGACTGGACCATTACTCAGTAAAAAAGTTGGGTCAGAAGTGGTAAATACATATTCAAACATACAAACCAGTTCATCTTTTTAGATATTTCATAAGAGCTGCAGAGCTCCTGAAAACCATGAAATCTTTCTGTGATTACATAAAAAAAAAAAAAAAATCACAGCAGGTAACCAAGAGGCATAAAAGATGTGCAATCACAGTTAAAGAAAACTAGAAAAAAATGAAGAGAACGTGTCAACTAGACAACACAGAGCAATATAAAACACGTAAGCTGATGCATCACCTTTGAAATCAAGGGGCCATGGTGATAAGATTCAAGTGAAAGAAGTGGGAAATCTCTCATAAAAAGTAATATCTGATCCGTTCATCTCACAACCGTCGGTGGCAAAATCTTTTGCTTCGCTCTGAGACAAAAAAAAATAACATTAGCTGAGGTTTCTAAGAGCTGCTTAGCTGGAAATCTGACCAGTCTTGAAGAGGCTGTTAAGCGAAGATTACAGTAAACTGTGTTTCACACTGTGCGAAATCATAGGAGGCAATCAAAGCCTCGCTCTCCACAGAAAGAAATTCCTCGGAGATGCTCTGTTGTAACGGAGAGTACAGAGGGAAGAAGCAGGATCTGCCCTGTGGCCATGAAGCAAACCACCGGTTCTCAAACACACTCTGCTCCTAAGGGTTGGATTTCATCGTAACGCTCGTATTTTCAACTGGGAGGGTGAATCCTGTGCAACAGAAGCAGACCTGGCCGCAACCTTAACGCTGGCAACAGGACCAGCACAGCCCCAGCAAGGTTATTTTTTGAAAGTCTTTGGTCCCTGACAATAGTCTTGTATAATATCGAAATATCATTACCTACCATTATGAATATGACAGATTTAGAAGCAGTCCTCGTATCTGGAAAGAAATTGAGTTCTCAAAATTATTCCTCTTACCACAGGATTCAGAGATATCTTCCAATTCAGTCAAAAAAAAACCCCCAAACCCCAAACATCAGAACAAACTCAGCATCCTTAATGGCAATCTAGAGAAAAATCTAACCAGGAGGACGAACACGGAAATCACAGAGCACAAAACTCTTTCAGGAGAAATTACGGTGCAGGAAAATAGCAGAATAACATTATTGAACGCAAGCTTTTATTTTAAACTGTAAATAATAATGTTTGTCTTGGGATTGGTTTTCAATTACAAGCCTAGTACAATCACATCGCTTGTTACGTATTTAGCCTTCAGAATGAATTGTAGGTAACTACTAGGTGGGATTAAACAAAAATGCAATTGTGCTCTGCATTACTGGGCATTCTAGTGGTCTTGAACCTTCGGTAACAAAAAAAAAATCAAATTAAAAAGCTCTAACTACACTAAAACGTAACTTTTCGTCTCTAAGAGATAACCTTAATGTTGAAATAGTTAATTAACTTAAGCTGTATTTCAAATCAATTAGACTGAATATTAAAATGCACAGTGAGGGTACACTACAAGTGGGACTATCACACTATATTGTCATGGAGTCACTACCTATCCGTTATAACAAATACTGAGGCACCTAGACTGAAATTCACACCTTAACAGTTCTAATTTATTTTTATTATCTAATAATAATAAAGCCTTTGTCATTAATAGCAACTTTCACTATTCTTTAGCTGGTAGTAGAAAGCCCTCCTTTTTTTTTTTTTTTTCATATGTAGTAACTGTTATGAGTTTCCTTCCTGATATTTAACACAGCTTCATTATCAGTTTAATGTCTTTTGTATTTGCGCTTTCACCAAGGTATGTTAAGTTTTCCAGCTGCAGGGCTTGGGATGATGTATAACATTTTACTTCACGGAAACAGAGTATTTTTATAGAAGTGCCATGCTTTCAGCTCCCTCATTCGTATTGTAATGTCTCAGCTCTACGCAGAATGTGCAATTATTTGTATGCAAAAGATGCACAGAGTTACCTACTCCTTCTGCCCTTGAGCCTCTCTAAAGGAATTACGGTAAAATAACTCTATCTTGGTTTTGTTTTTTACCACCCTCTCCCAAAAATTCTGATCAGATTTTGAATCAGTTTGTGTCAATGCTTAAAATTGTTACTTCATCTGAACAGTTTAACATTCAAATTTAATTTTCCCCATATATATATATATATATACACACACACACATATAATCACAGCTTGCCAATACACATATAAATGATTATTGGTATTTTCCATTCCCATGCTACTATGCAGTACTTCATGCAGAACCACCTTTATGGAAAACAACAAACGAGGAATAACTTTTCATAACAATTCCTCACACCAAACGACGCCAGGAATCAGGTCACCCCTCTGAAATCTGATCTTGTGCAGTGCTTCTTACCTCAGCATCTGGAGCGGTTGAGCCTAGGGTATCGGCACCCCAACCAGTGTCCAAATGTCAACGTATTGTAGGAAATGGATAAAATGTGCAACAGTCCTTGGCACGCATAGACTATTAGACATACTTAGCGTGCTGGTTTTGAAGCAATGGTGGCTCAATTCTTTTTTGTCCACCGCAGGGATAGATTTTAAAAAGAAAAAAAACCCCACATATACTGAATTAGTTGTGTAGGGAGAGAACGATGTGCCTCCCCACAAAAAGTTACAAGACACAGGGCAAAGCATCACCTCTCTGCTGGCCTGCGCTAAGCAGAAATAAGGAGGTCTGACTACATATATCAAATATTTCATGTCTTGGGCAGGGTGGGAATCACTTGGCGTATTTAAAGCATTTTTTGAAGCCTTGTGCAAATCACCCGAGTTTCATTTTTACCCCTAGAGGTACTCTTGCCTATCTGCCTCTCTCACAACGAAGCTTCCAAGAGAAAAGTCCATTTTCCTGCATGCTGCCTTTTGCTCTAGTTCCCAGCAAGCACTCACCTACGTTTCCTTCCTGAATCTCAAGAAAAATGTATCGGCCAACTCACATCTTAATTGCTCAGAATTCACCTTCTGTAACCCTGAAAAGATGTCGGCAGTCTGAATCTCTTTGGATTTCACAGAAACGGGAGTAATTTCTATCGCGTTTAGTAATGTTTACATCCACTGACCTTTACCTCCTCCTGGGGAAAGCGAGAGGAGAAGAAATGATCATTTAGCTGGTTTTGGAAAAAAAATAAAAGGAAGGGCCCTTCTGAGTTCCTGAGTTATCCATAAACTCCGAGAAGTGGCTGAATTTTCAACGCTGCTACCGACCGCGTAAGCCCTGCTACCACACTCCACGGAACACACCAGGGTTTGGGTTCATCTTGCAATCGATCTCTTACCTCCACCAAAATGATGGACAGAACAATCAAAAAAAGAGGAGTGTGTTGCATTACACAGCGCTGGTTAACCATGCGGTGGGCTCCTGAGACATCAAAGGCATGAAAGAACTACTGAGGTCTGGGGTTTCTTTGTAAAAAAAATAAATTGGGATACAGCGGTTGCATACACACGCTATCTTCATCCCTAAAGTCAGCTAGACGAGTGTGATGCCCCAGCATGTCAGGTGTAAAAACTCAATTATACTGTTTCATCTGCAGTGAGAATCTTTGAAAGTACGAAAATGCTCACAGCTTCCTTCGACTTTTTCCTTCTGCTCTGCCCTGGTGAGGGCACATCTGGAATATTGTGTCCAGGTCTGGGCCTCTCAACTCAAGAGAGACAGGGAACTGCTGGAGAGAGTCCAGCACAGAGCCACAGAGATGATGGAGGGAGTGGAGCATCTCCCTGATGAGGAAAGGCTGAAGGAGCTGGGGCTCTTTAGTTTGGAGAAGAGGAGGCTGAGGGGTGACCTCATTCATGTTTACAAATATGTAAACGGTGAGCGTCAGGAGGACGGAGCCAGGCTCTTCTCAGTGATGTCCATTGACAGGACAAGGGGCAATGGGTACGAGCTGGAGCACAGGAGGTTCCACAAAAACATTAGAAAAAACTTTTTCACTGTGAGGGTGACAGAGCCCTGACACAGGCTTCCCAGGGAGGGTGTGGAGTCTCCTTCTCTGGAGACTTTCAAACCCCGCCTGGACACGTTCCTGTGTGACCTGCTCTGGGTGACCCTGCTCGGGAAGGGGTTGGACTGGATGATCTTCTGAGGTCCCTTCCAACCCCAAATATTCTGTAATTTCTCAAAGCATTCAGGGGGCAGCTAAATAAGCTTAAGGGAAGAAATTATTTGGGTCACAAATTCTAATCCATTTGGTCAATCCACATAAGAAGGGGAGAGATGATTTTCTGTAGCCTTCAGTGATAAGGAGGTAAGATTACTCGAGCATTCTAGCTATTAACTGCACATTTTAAAAAAGCAACATTTTGGGCAGTGCACCACAGCTGCACGCTTCAGAACAGAAATCTGCCACCAACTTTCCTTACAAGATGAGCTCGATTCTGCCTCCTAGGCAGCCAGGCTAGCTTAGCTTTTAGTTAGGATTTTTAGAGGATTAAAAGTACAGCGACAGTGCAAGCCTTCCTTTCACTGGAGAAAAAAAATGGATGTGTTAGTTGTCGATGGTGAAAAATACTTGAAAAATAATCCGGCACATAAAAGAAGGGATGTGCTGATGGTTTTATCCATTTGTATGCAAAATACGGCTACAACATCTTTTTCCTCTTCTAGTTTCTGAAGGTTAGAGTTGCTAAAACCTATGTCTAATAATGGATTTAAAATTAAGAAACACAGAAAAAAACCAGACAGGTAGAGGAAACCCAGACCTGCACCCAGGTATGTGGTAAGAGGTTAGAATAAGAAAAGATACATGCTAAGTTCTTTGGCTTTCTTGAGTTGGGGCAAGAAAAAAACTGGAAAGGAAGGAAAGCAGTGATGTAAGGATGTAAATTAATACTGGGATAACTGCTTGAGTAATTAGGGCGTTGGTCAACCAGGTTCCTTACCCCGTGGGACAGGCAGCCCGCTCCCCTGCCGTTCGGTTTCTCACGACACTGGAAGGAGCCAGAGCTCCCAACTGCTACAGAAGATGCAGCAAGATTTCCTTTATTCTCCTCTTCCCATCAAAACACAGTTCCCGTATTTATGCACAGAATTTTCCCTGACATTTGCAACTGGCTGAATCTGAGGTGTGGAAGCGAGAACAGATAAAAAGAGAAATACTGCTCTGGGGACACAGACCATGGTTCAGCCTGTCTTGATGTTCAAAAGTCTAATTCTTCCCACTCTCTCTTCAGCCTCTCTTAAAAAAAACTTCCATTGGAGACCATGGACATTTTTGTCTGCTTGTTGGTTTGTTTGTTTTAAATGCATTAGCCATTTTCTTCACTTTGAAAATCCTATTTTGTGTAGATAATATAATTTAAGTGCTGTTACATTAAAATTTCGAGTCACATTCCTTTCATCATACCTTTCTGCATTAGGAAGGAAGAGATAAATTTTTAATCTTTTATTTTTAATGAAGATTAAAGAACAAGTTCTGCTTGGCTTGCCTTGGCACACCATACATTTTAATGTATATTGATTTGTATAAATGTCTCATTTAGAGCATATTTTTGTTAGTATTAATGGCTCTTGGACAGATAAGATTAGTCCTCCTGTAATATCGCCAATCTCATTGGTCAAAGTTGAAGAACACATTACTCTGTTTTGAGATGAAAAAGGAAGACAAAGAGACAGCTCCTGAGACTGGAATATCAAAGGATCGATGTCCTCGGCAAGAACAGGCAGCTGCGGTCTGCAGGAGTCAGCACAAAATTCAGCCTTGTATTGAACACAAGTGGGAATTCTGTGCTGATTCTTCATTTTCTCAGCAATTTCCATGGAATTCTGCATTGATTTTGTCAGCAAAAGGGATTTATGAAGCATTTTTGAGGGCGAGCTGCAATCCAGCAGAATTCTGTTGCTATCCAGATGTATGGATTCTGCTAAACTACAGAGGTACATATGGCATACGTAAAGGAGAAAAAGAAGCTCACATTTTAAAGCTCACATTTCAATGTGAGCTCTAAAAATACTTCTTAAGGCCCATTCTCATGCTACTAACAATACAACCACAAAATAATACAATAATAGAAATTACATGCATTTTATAGTTGTATTTTTTGTTGTTACCTTGCTTCAGTCCATCGAGACATTAATGCTTTGTAATGTCCCACATATAAACTATTTATATACATCACCTTCCATGTAATCCAAATACAACCCAGGAACTTGTAGTAAGTTAAACCATACTCTTTTCCTATGGTTTAATAACGGGCAAAAAAAAAAAAAATCAAAATAAACCAAGTCATCCAAGATCAAACTATCTGCCTCTCTGGTTGCTCTCTAGATACCATCTCACTTTCTTTTTCTTCTCTTGAGCCACCATCTTTTAAATCATTATTGCAAACAAATACGTTTCGACAACAGCTCAGTGAAGTTAGACAGCCCTGTCTGTCGTGGATATAATCTTGCACGAGATTGACACTCCTGAAAATTGTGACTGATATTTCTCCAATATTTACAGTTGAAAGTTTTCCTTGTTGAGCAAGAAACATCTGTCTTTCATTGCAGGCTGCAAAGATCTCAGCATATAATGGGGAATCCCAGGTACAGATACCCTATAAATTACGTGAACGCTAGATAAATTCTTTTGCTTTCTCCAGCAGACAAAAACCCCTAATCCTTTCAGATTGACCTGGACTTCTCTAGGGATTTTGCTACTTGGAAATACAACTGGTCAAACCCTGTTTCTAAAAATCTCTCTTCACAGAGCCATCCTCTCCTACCATAAAGATTCAAAAACCATTAATGCTCGCAGCAAATACATCCTGAAACATCTGTGTCCGTCACCACAGTGAAATCATTTCATGGACAAATTGTCCATTTGCAATTTGATCCACGTCTTTGGTTTCACTTTTCACCCACGCAATACAATTACGAATCAATTACGCTCTTTTTCTAGAGCTCACGGCTTTTTAAAACGGACATGACTGTCCGTAGACTTAACGGCCGTCTCTCAAAAGAGAGACCTTTTGTAACAAGAGATGGGGAGTAGGTCTATAGCTTGGGAAAGTACAAACGGAGGACAAGCCTGTAATACAATGTTCTGGAACGGAGAGAGAAAAAAAATTCAGGGAAACTTGAGATGCGGCAACGCTGTAATTTTCAAAGCACAAAGAAGTCAAAATCAGACCGGTAATGAGAACACAGGCTTTGGAAATTATTCATCTGCAACGAGAAAGGCAACAAAGAAACTTAACTGAGTGTAATCGTTAATAAGTTTAAGAAAGACTTTTTCTTAGTTCACAAACTTGTCTCAAAACTCCGTGTTTTTTTCTGGCTACGGGTAGGAGACACCCCAATCCTTCTTCACTCCCTGCCCTCCCATAGACACCCACCGTACCCTGGCACACCGCAGGGCGCTCGGCAGGGACACCCACCAAGAGCTGAAAACCTGGAGCCAATACCAATATCAACTTTCATAGGCTGCTTTCTCTGTGTTGGAGAAACTAGCTTTTATAGGGAAGTAACACCAGGTACAGAAAAATAAACTAGTATTAGAAAAAGCATTTTACAAAACTAGTTAAGTGGTTTTCAAAATGTTTTACTTTATGTTACTTCCCCTCTGAAAGCTCTGCCAAGTGTCCCAAGTGCTGCTTCCATGAGAGCTGCGCAATGACCGGTCAACAACTTCAGCCAGGATTTCTAGCCAAAAAAAGCAATCCAAGTCGTCTTTGTCCATATATTGAATTTTATCATAAATCAAACTGAAGCGAAACGCGGGTCAGATTAACAGCACAGCACAGGTTAGCTCGTCATCAGAGCGGAAAAACGGCTTTGTTGTTAACGCAAGCCTACGGGAGCCTCACCGCGGATTTCAGGGGCACTAGGGACTTAGCTCCTGGGGAACGTCCTCAGCACGAACCTCTGGCAACACAGAGGAGGAAAACAAGGAGTCACCTCCAAGGCAGGAGACAGTCACAGTCCTGCTCGTTGTGTGGCAAAAGCGCACACCCTGATCTCACTTTTTTTGCTCAGGCCCTCTGAGGGCTGCTTGTAGCTTCAGGAGACCTCAGGCCAATGCTTCACCCTAGACAATACTTCTTACGACCAGTATTGAGTCATTTCCCTTTTTTGCTCTACTAAGATATCCTAATTATCCTTTTTTTTCTTTTTTTAATTTTTATTCATGACAAAATCCAGCAGATAGGACACGAACGACTCCAGTTTGTGGCCGCTCGGGCCAGAAGAGCACCGTCACTCACAGAGCAGATGTCAGAGTTGGGACCATATGGGCACCAGGCAGAGCTCCCAAGGAAAAAAAAAAAAAAAAAAAAAAAAAAATTCACAATCACAATGAACTTTACATTTTGTTTTACAGGTGTTTTCCATTGTACGATACTCATAAACCCACCGGGGTTTTTCTACCATGTATCTGCCACTTCACCTTGTTGTTGGGCAATTTGTTTCTTTGAGCTCTACCATTCCCAGATTTATCTGGTGCCCCGATAGGGCTGGACTGCTTCAGGTCCTGAAGCCAGTTTATTTAGCCTGAGCTAAAGCATCAAACTCAGTGTTGTGCTATGAGATAAATAACTAAAGGCCTGCCCTGCTCCAATGCATTTCTGCTTCTGCCACCAACTTCTGCAAAAGCAAGACCCACCAAAGGGTTGGAAAGTTTGTATTTATCTCACCACAGACTTTAGGTTTCATTTTCATTTCTTCTGAAGTACTGGAAAATCAAAAGTAAGCAACTGCAATAGGAGTAAAAACCATCTGGTGACGGAAAGACCAGCACATGAACAAGACGACGGACGAGATCTGTCCACTTGATTATGGAATAAGTAAATCACTGTTTTAGTATATTTCTGACAAGGAAAAATGATTTAGAAAACTTTGCCCTCTATCAACAGGCAAACACAATTCATGGGCTTGTCTCTCTATAGACTGATAAAGTATAATGTATTAATGTGATTGTCACCTGGACAAAGGATACAAGGGAAGCAAGGTATTTAGGGAAAACCATTCTCTCCATCACGTGATATATCCTAAATAAATAAATAAATACATATATTAGATTGACCTCCTTCTAGAAATCACGACAACATTTAATTTGTGGGTGAAATAAGAGGATTTCTTACTTGTAATCCTTAGCGATGACAAACGCAAAGAAACGTTCCCCGACACAAATGCCGCGCGTAAAGGTCAGCTCGGCTTTGGGGAGGCAGTCAAGTAAAGCGCTGGAACATATGCCTAATTCTAAGTATAATTGACTGAAGTAGCTAAAATTGAGCACCTGCTTAAGTGCTTTCATGGCTTCATGCCTAATGAAATATTAATCACAAATGGCAGAGAGCCACTCCACCAAGAAGGTCTTATTTATCCTGAATTGAATTATATAATAATTAAGGCATATACAATCAGCCCTTAGTAGTAAGTCTGCCGGTGTTCTCATCTGAATCAGCACATTTCAAGAGTGCTAAAGCTACGGTGAAATCTTCCCGTTTCTAATTAACCTTCCTAGTGATTTTCATTTGCACAGAAACTTGCCAAGCACCCGCAGCAGTCCCGGCGACCCGCACAGATCGCGTCAGCGTCTTCGCTCGCACGAGAATACGGGGCTGCAGGATCGCCGGTCTATCAACAAACGAAAACCAGGAATAACATAAAAACCCCTCAAAATGATGGAAGTAAGACTTACATCGGCCACGGGACTGGTGATAAACCTACACCCTACACTGGTTTTTTTAGCTTTTTTTAATCTTTTCTACTGTTTGATGGAATTCAGGGAGCGTAGCGATAGTTTTCAAGCTTAATTCATACTGGTTCCCTACACGCATGGAACTGATTTGTCTGACAGTTGCCACACTACACTTCTTTTAAGTCTGTCTATTCTCCCCATTACTCTCCTTAAAACATGGAGGATCCAAGAATTGTGCGGGTTTTATTACTATTTCGAGCCTTCTCAAAATACAACGCACCCAAAGGATGGGAACGCGGTTTTCTGAAACCTTCCAAGATTTAGACATTTTAAAACTACTACTCAGTTACTATACACGCCCCCTTTTCAAAGAGAAAACAGGTATTTGGTCAAAAATGTGCCTGAGCATTCTTTAAAATGGTACATACGACAAAGTCAGGGTGTTAACTACTTTAAGTAGAGGTGAATTGTTAAAATGATGAGCAACGGCAAAACCAGAATTGCATTTTTATCACAGCATTAGTTTCACAAGATGTGGGTAAATTGATACACTATTCCCTCTTTCAGAGTTTCGAAATCTAAAATGCAATAATGGTAACTTTGAAAGAAATCATTTTCCCTACATTTCCTAGACAACTTCACACACAGAATCACACAGAATGTTCGAAGTTGGAAGGGACCTCAAAGATCATCTAGTCCAACCCCCAACATAAATATAAAAAAAAAATTTAAAAAAAATCACAAACTCAAAAAGATCAGAATAGAAAGTGAACTCAAATATTTTTTTTAATCTCTCTTTACTCAGTATTACAGCAATTACTGCTCCTATAGAATCAGATTTAAACGGGGCTGATTACACTGGGTTCTTGGTCTATCAGATCACAATTAAGGGAGTCTGGTGTTTTCTCTAAGATTCTCATAAGCCGAAAATATTTTTTAATTAGGTCTGAGCATCTTGCAAATAAAATAGAGCACTACAACCAGAACAAACCAAACTGATATTTGTCAAATGCCGTTTAGCATTTCCTACCAAACGGGGACACTTTGGCTCCGTATGATTTTAGATGTGTGCAAGCACCGTCTGCCAAAGTAAAGACGGATGAGAACTTGTACGTGTGTTGGGTTTTGAGCAATCTACCCATTCATTTCAATCTGGCCGAGCATTTTAGTTTAAAAAGATGAGAGTTTGGACAAGGCAGCCTTATTAAAATGAGTTCGCGCTGCACTGCACAAAACAAACTCTTGCCTAAGGATAATGGTTGATGCTACTGCTTTCAAGCGTTGATCTTTTTAGAAAAGGAAACAATCCAGGGCTAGTACCTGCTTTTAATCACATTCCCACAGTAAACAACATCTTAGGGCAGAAACAGTTGCATTTACATAATGCGATACAGGTGCCCTGGGCTCTTGGTACAACAAATCCACCCCACACAGACCATGATGTGGATCTGATGAACCAGCTGTCAAGCACTGACCAGCCAAACTCAACTACGGTGCTGGGGGTGGACTGGGTATGGTGGGACCAGGTGCAGAATTACCAGGGAGGCGGGGGAAGGAGCACTACGCGACCGCTGAATGGAAAATTTCCAGTTGGACTCAATAGCAATTCGTAACAGATGAGGCGAATCCAAGAAACACCTGTTAGATCTGGGAAGCGGGAGGAAAAAAAAAAAGAGTTGGCACCACGACGCTTCACCAAATGAGTCATCAGAATACAAAGGAAGAAACCACATTAAAGGAAAAGAATGAATTTTACTCTCAGATCTGCGAGCTACATAAGAATATTTAATATTTGTCACATTCCTTCTAGTGGGACAGTGACTCATTTAGATCAGGATTCTTTCGCAACTCCGCTTCAAGTAAATTACAAAAGGAGCTCTCAAACAAAGAACACATTAAAAATGAGTTTGAAGAAGACGTTGCTCTGAAGACGTCCTCAGCTGTGCATGCTCCCTCAGACAATGTCAGTCTGAGTATAAATATAACCTATAACGAGGCATCGCTGGTGTGGGTTTGGCAGCTGTGAAGTCAGAACGCCTTGGAGTTTAAAGGCACCTCTTCGAGAGCGAGGTCTGCGGTGGAACAGGACCTCACCAGCGCTGTTCAAATGTCACAGACCACATGGGTGAAGCACAAGATGTCTGGACAGAGCTTTTACTTAAGTGTGGGGTTTTGTCTTGGCTATAACCACGACACTTCAAGCTCCAGGAAGGCTTTTAGGTCCAAGTTCTTTGTGTATCTTATTTCTAACTACCCTAACAATTTGAACCATAAATACAAACACTGGTTGAAAACAATCTTGAATATCTACAGCATTTGGAAGTCGTCAGTCAGAATTTTTTTTAAATTTCCAACACAGAAGCAACTTGCTACTCTAGAGTTAAAACATTTGCTCCGTGAATGCTATTAGCATCGAGGAGTAACACAAATTGCAGTTTAGACATCCAGCTGCGGGGAAGCTGCTGACCTACCTTCGATAACACCTGTCAGGTTTCAGAGCTTTCGAGCATCATCTAGAATGAAACAGGTCACAAATAAATGGTCTGGAAAATATTTCAGATTGCTGCAGAATCAACTGAGCATGATGTTGAAGCCTTTCGCAATGCCTGGCAGTGCTGAGGTGGAATTCCTGCTTGGGTTCAAGACAATCATGATCCATCAAAAGTCTTCTCACACAAGTTGGTTAACGAAGACCGTCAACGGAGGGGTCAAAATACCTCCGGCTGCTTTTGACAGAGATCCTGAAAAGGTTAATGAATGAAACAGAAATGGAAATCCACTGCCAACCTTCCGTATGTCTGCTACATTTCCGCAGCGTCTGTGTTCATAGCGAACAAGTCCCTGCGTGCACTGGATAGAGAGCTTTCGAGAACCTAGTTTGGATAATACTATTATTAGCAGAGGGGAAAATAGGCTTAATAATAATGTCATGTAGGTCATCAAATTGCCTTGGTCTTCATAACACTGGCAGAGATCCCTGACAAGAAAAGCTAACATGGATTATTTTAGGAACTCAATGAACTGTGGACAACTTACGTCTGTAGAAATTACGTTATTACGGGATTTAAAATATTAGCGCCTCAGAAAATTCCATGTGCTAAAACACTGGATGGGCAAACAGGGATCCAGTAGCAGGAATCACACAGTTCCCTTCACAGCACATCTCATCTGACTTGGAAAACCCACCCGATTCTCGACGACAAATTGCACTTATTCGTCACGCGTTTCTCGAGGAATGCTGTACGCCACACCAACAGTTTGCTCCGACTTAATTTTCCCCTGATTTTCAAACCTCTGTTCTACGGCTCGGTTGGGGTAAGAGGAGCAAGACAACCTCCGGGCCATTTTCACATCGCTTCATCGCAGTGTAACCTCCTCCAAAAGAAGATGAAACAGATGCATTTACCTAAGTGAAACGAACAATTATGGAAGGGTTATTTTCCTCCTCCCTGTGCCAGTTCGGGCTTGCCTGAGGGTTTATACACTTCACCTCCCTGTCGCTGGCTTCGGCAGGAGCTGCGGTCCCGCGGTCCCTTTATGCTCCTCCCGCCATCCAACACGACGTTTCCATTATCCGTATAAATGTCTAATCCTTCCTTGAACCCCACTAAGCTCTTGGCTTCACTGAACTCTGGGGGGAATTAATTCCACAGGTTAATTATGCATTTGTGTAAATACTTATTTTCTTTAATGGTTTTAATTTTGCTGCCTTTCGGTTTCATTATAAGTCCCCTGGTTCTTGTATTATAAGAAAGGATAAGTGAAAGTGCCAGATTTACTCTCTGCATATGCAATTCATTATTTGTATATCTCCATCGTGTGCCCTCTTTATGTCCCCTCTCCGCATTAAACCGTCCCAGAGTTTTAATTCTTTCTTCACACAGAAGCCATTCAAGCCATTTGCCATAATTAAAACAATTAATTTCAAGAAAAATCCAGACTGCTGCACAGAGAATTCAGAAAGGAATGAGGAATAAGCTGAAAGGATGACTAAGCTCCCTCTATCTACTGGGACTTTTTGCAAGCCTTACAAGTGCACACATTTCCATGCAGAAGCCCGGTGCTCTCAGGCTATCTAGCTAATAAAATTTAAGTGTTTTAATAATCCGGTAAAGTGAAATTAATGTGTTTAATTTATTAAGAGTTTCTTCAGCAGCACTGCTGGGTTTAAATTCATCATTACAGGAATTTAAATTTGTGACAGCAATGAGCACTTACACTCTTCCTAAACTTACGAGCCCGCCTTTCCGGTGAGCTGCAAGTTGGAAGAATAAAAGTAAAAAAAAATTCTCTTTCTTCCCAGTAATCTTTGGGACACAGACAGCACGAACAAACATGGTTACTTATACCGAGATAAAGACTTTTTGTAGCTGGACTTTAGCCTATTTAAATATTTAAACGGCATCAATATCTAATTAACCTTTCATTAGAGATGACCTTTCCAAGAAGTAGGTACATGTATATTTTTATATATATATATTTGGCTGAAGCTAAGATGGCAGTGATGGTACATCTTTGAGGAGAGACTTAACCAGAAGGAAAATGTTTAGGCCTTGTGGTTTGTTGGGATGAGTTCCTCACTAGATTGGAAATGACTGAGGGAGGGTATGAATTACACGGCAGCCCGTTCATTCTCCTCTCAAAAGAAAGTTTGGGAGCAAACTAAAACCTCTGCAATTTACTTGACACCGAATTTCCTCAGTGCAGTTGTTGACACGTGCGTTGGGACTCAGGATCCACACCAGTCAATTCAGTAAAGCTCTCGCACCACCTACACGAGAAATCTGTCTGCAGGTCTAATAAATAATACATTAAGAAATTGTAACGAGTTTAGGAGTTTTCCATAAAGTATGGTCCTCCTTTGCAAACTTACTCACACATAACTTTTCACCTCAGAAGCAGCAAGGCTGGGACACACACGGTTGCCCAACTCTTTTGGTGTGAAACAGTCCTGGCAGGTCACTCTTCAGTGCGTTCCCTGCAACAATTACTTCTCCCTTACTCTTTCTGTGTTGTCAGGAATGGATTGGTATTTTGGAAGTTACATTTATGTAAGTATTTGGGTTTAAGCTTTATGGAATTGTATTTAACAAGATTAGTGAAAATAAACAGGGGATTATCAGGGGGAGTACCAGGGAGGTGACAAAACTCATATCCCCGCATATGGAAGAAGGCAGACCACCCCAACCGGAACACGTCTGACTTCCAATCTCACTTATTTCAGGAAGCAAAAAGCCAAAAAATAAAACATCAGAAAAAGCTTTGCTTGACAAAAATAATCAGTAAAGCCTAAAGTCACGATACAAAGAGTTGCACTCTGGTTAATTAGCCTGGCAGCCAGGGGAAATCCCCAGACGACTGCTTTGATACCTTCCTTTTATTGCTCTGAAAGGAACGCAGGATGTTATTCTGCGAGCCACATCTAAAGGACAAGTAACACATGTTTATCGGACTCGGAGCCACCTACCACTGTGCAGTGTCCTGCTGATTGGTTTTATTAAGCTGAGCTCTTAACCAAAGCTCTGCAGAGGGGCTGCACTTCAATCCAAGCTTGTGAGAAGTCCCGAAGCTTCCACACAAAGACCTGTTTCAGCCGAACGACGCATATATTTGTCTTGCTTTGTAACTCCCTTACGAAAACAAGAAGTCTTTGTTTACCCTTTACTTAGAGTGGATTCATTTTCTGTTACCTTGGTTTGAAAATAACCCATTACTCCACGTGAATGTAAAAGAAGGAACACTCCCTTCCCGCTAAGGCAACAAAACTACACGCTGAACAGCCAAGCACCCTTACAAAACGTCCAACACGTAACGAGCAGCACAACCGTGCTCCGTAATTCCTTTACTTCGCACCCAGCTGCACAAGGAGCCCCGGCACTAAACCGTCACTGTGGAGATTCATCTATTTTGGTGGGCAACCCTTCAGGCTGTTCAAAGAGGGTGTGAAACAGTTGTTAACTGCCTCTTCTCTTCAAAGCACGTATCATTTTAATTGTGTCTTTCAAAGACACAATTGTGGTAAAGGAAAAAAAAAAAACCCAACAGTCTCCAAAAGGAAATCTGCATAATGTACATGTTATTTAAGGTCTCTGTCGCTGGAGTGAGATGATAAATGAAGAATCTATATTTTATAAACAGGATCCGGTCTAATTGCATGCAGAAATAATGTGCTGCTTTCCCTTTCTTCCTGGCTTTTGTGGTTTTTTTTTTTGGTTTTGCAGAATGCAGGATAATTGAATGAAATGTTTTCTATGGTAGAGGGATAATTACGTGCCCTGTCTGCACTTTGTCTCTCCAGGTCAGGCCGTATCCCAGCTGTGGCAGCAGGTTCTTCCACCCTCACACAAGGTAGGATGGGGAACATCGTCTCTGACACGAAGCCAGCCTGAAGCACCCCACTGGGAGGTCAGCATTTCTTCCTGCTCTTTGCTAAACGACCAACTTTCCTCCTGTACGCTTTGATGACAATTGATCTTTAGCTGTCCAGCCTCTCCACTCAAGCTATAACAACCTTCTGGACAAAAAGTTTAATACCATTGTTCTTGCCAAAAATTTAATTGCATCCATTGATGCATCAGAAGCAAAAGCGTTACCTAATGAATTTTTCCTTAACAGTGGCTTGATCTTCCCTTCTTCACTAATTTCTCAAGGTTATTGGGCTACAGATCCTACCGCCTGCTACAGCAGCACCTGACTTTTAAGTCACCAATACTTTGACTACTCTTTTTGAGTATTGGAGCTTCTGATCTAGGCAGTAAGGAAGCTCTAGCAATGGGTTTCTGATTTTTATTTTTTTTGTTCCTGGATGATTATTAAAGGTTTGAGACAGTTCCCACACAAAGATGGACACCAGCCCAAGTTCCAGACTAACTGAAGCAAAGGAAACAGACTACAACCAAACAGCAGAGTATAAGTATAAATATAAGTATATGTTGTCTTGAAAAATTAAAAAAATATATATATTTAAACCAATGAAGTGCAACAGTTCTGGGGATTGATATGCAAAGTAGTTGAGCATCTGTCTAAATTTAACACCACCAGCATACCTGAAGCTAGAAATACCATAACTACCTTCTTAAATCAAATATTTCTTTTGTCTAACAAATTGAGGAGCACCGTAAAGCGCTGGTCTAATTGCTCTCTCAAACAATGCTAAAGTCTTGGTTAAACCAAAGCCACTGTTCTGGTACTGTTGCACTGTGCATTCTGGTTTGACACTGAAACGAGATGTGCAGCTCCTGTAAACCAGCTGCCCTGCTTCTCCTGAGAGAGCTTCCTCAGTTCATCATCGCCGCTGAAGATAAGAAAGCTGATTAAGACACAGAACTGAGATTTCTAAGGAATATGGATGGGCTCAGCAGGAAATCAAACCGCAGATAACGTGCTTTATCGTGAGATCACCGTTCCCTGTGTGTGGGTACCTCAATGACGTTGAGCATCGGAGCTGTGAGACTGACCCCAGGCTCACGTTTTGTAAGAAGCAGTCGAGAAGCCGACCTGCCCTGAACCCATGAATACTAATGGCACTGGTATGACATTTAAACAGACGAAACACATCTCTGCTGTAAGCAAGAATTTCCCATTTAGCCAGTACGTGCTGTCACAATTCTGAACAAGGTCTGACCTGGATCGTTCTGCAGCACGTCGTACGCGGGCACCCCGCGCCGCTCCGCGTGGAACTGCCCATTTGCCACCTCCATGAACACGACAGAAACCCAGCTGTGTGTAAAACAACACAAGAGCCCCCCAACAACCAACGCTGTCATTTGTGCCTTCACTGGGCGTAGTGTCAGGCCACTGACCTGACTTTTGAGGGCACTACGTCGGTGCTCTCCAGCTGGCAGGACTACAGAACCATACACCGACAAGTAAATCACTATCTCTTTCCCCCCTCCTGCTCTAATCCACGACTCCCTTACTTACATTTCTGCTTTAAAAATAAACCAAAGCTGTTCTTCCTAGTACTGGATCCAGCACTTAAGCGGCAGAGTTCCACCTTTAAGAACCCTTCAGCAGCACAAGTCCACCTCTGATTCCCAATGACAGCTATTTTTGTTTTCCACCATAATGCTGGGGTTTTTTTTTTCCAATATCAGAGTAATTTCAAGGCTCAAGAGAATGTCATTAAGGATTGCCCTTTCCTGTTCCTCTCCCTCTCTGATGAGATCAGAATGTGCAAAGGCAAAGCCCTCGTTGGTTCTGTCCACAAATCGATATTTACTGCAGCAGAGGAAGGAAGGGAAGGAAGAACAGAGGATGAAACGCAGGACTGGAACACGGAAAACAAAAATAACCCTCAGTTTCTAATAATCCTCCTTCCTCACCTCTATTCTTTTAGGTGCTCTTTATCAAGAGCAAGTGAACCATGACTACTAATATCTTGAGCTCTGTTACCCTAAGAACTTCAGCAAACTAAGCTATTTGCTGTTCAGTTCACCCACAACATCGGTCCCTTTGCTTTTCTACGATTCGGAGCTTGGACTCACGGGGATCTCAAATCTCATTTCAGACACGCCAGAGAGGAAGCAGTTTTATCACTGCTTTTATAATTGCTTTATACTCCTTTACCGTCAGACCCAAGCTACAACTAAAGGGGGAAAAAACAGATACGAGAGGGTTAACAATGACTCCTGAGTTCCAAAAATCAATGGTTCAAGTCAAAGGAAGGAACTCGTGTGTTCCTTGCTGGAAGATAACAGGGTAAATAAACTGCATTCGGTGCTCGAGACCGGGTTAGGTGGAACCACGTCAGCGAACTAGAGCTGAAGTCTTTGTCCACAAAACATCCCTAAATGAAGCCCGAAGGCCTCGGATCTGTCACTCACACCATCGACCGGGAGAACCTTCTCAATAAGGATGTGGGCTGCGTCTCTTTGGTTAATGGAAGCACTGACATCCGTGACCCCGACTACCAACACTTCAATCCAGCACCTTCAGCAGAAGTTTTTCAAATGAGGATGAAGATTTTGTTTATTGTGAACCTCTGTCCAAGTGACTGCAGAGCCCAGATTACACAACTGAATTTTCTTGGAATTTTAGTTGCAGTGTTTTCTGGGCACTGTTATTATTCCATCCTAGCACCTTTTCTTTGGGTCCTGCTGGAACATTAATGGGATTCATCCCGTAAATTTATGACCCACCGATGATTTCAAACCACGAAATCTCATTGTTATTCTGTACAAACGTATCGCTGAAGTCTAGACACTGCAACTTTTGTGAGCTTTCTCCATTTTACTTTTTTTTTTTTGCTAAACCTTCCCTACGCTACTTGAGTTCTCATATTCTTGTAAATAATTCAACATATTCATCCTGAAACAGTAAAGCTTATTTTCTTACAAGAATCCAAAAGAAATACATATATTCTCAGTTCAAAAGAAAGCTCAACTTATTCACTGTAAGATCATCTTGCTAAGTTAATACCTCAGTAATTTTCTATTCATCCCATTTTTCTCTTAGGCCATTTACTATTTTTTTAAAATAATAATTAACCTTTTAAACCTTTTACTCTTTCTTCTGCATTCTGACTAATGGAAATCCCCAAACTCACTAGTTATAATCTGCATTTAAATTGTTGGTTGCCCGTTTCGCATTTCTCAAACCAATTATTCAAACGACTGCCAAGCTCCCTTTATCTTCCACTATCATTCTAGAATCAGCCTTGTTGTCAGCATTATCAGTGACGGCAATAATTACATTACTCCTTCAAAAAGTACCCTTGAACCCAGACAAACCAGTACATTAGGAACCACTGTAAGCCAGTTTTAAATATCTCTTTTCCTGCCCAGCTCCTTAAGATACTGTTATCTCCGTTTTGTTCTCTAACAAATTTCAATCGCCTGCATATTAGAATATCATGACAAAACTCAGCAGGAAAAAGTGATAAAATTTTGCCTAACACTGATTTGTGCTAATAATAAATACCTTTTACTTAATGATTAGTGCACGTGGCTGTGACTTTACCCCTGTTACATTCTGAAATGCAGATGTCACAAACTCCTATCCCCATTAGCCGACGACCAGCACAACTAAACCACTGAAACTTTATTTCACTGGTCCAGTCCTTGTGCTATGAAGTCTTCTCTCATTTCAGGGTCTAACTGGCTGGTTTTGAGTTTTTCCTCACTAAATACCTCAATCTCAGATACACACACACACACAAAGTGATGCCGGTAGAGAAGCATGCCATTACCATCGTTCTGATATTCACCTTTTTGTGGTTCCCAGGCAGAATTTCACATTTAAAATTGCACTTTCATCTCTTGCACCTTCTAGATAAAAGTGCAGGCTCTGTGATCTCAGCAATTTTCTGTTCTCTCGGCACCCACAAGTTTGATTTCTGACACTGGCAAGCTTCACTTTGGTGCGCCAGCCAGCACCTCGTAAGGCAAAGCGCCTTAATTCAGAATGAAAAAGAAAAAAATATGTGACCGAAAATGAATCTGAAAGTCAGAAACAAATTATAAAGATGCCGCAAGTATGAAGTGGTAACTCATTTTCTGCATGAGGTAATTAGCTTGTCTAAAATATTTCATCCCTACCCACAGAATCTATTTTTTCTTGGCCTTTCTCTTCCCTACCATGTCAGTATGGTAATTTAATGCAGTTTCGGATCTGCTGAAACCCAGGGCCCCAGAGCTGAGTCGAACAGCTGCCTGCGCCGGCTTCGTGCGACTCAAAAGCCTTGCCAACCTTACAGCTTCGACACTGAGGATTTAACTACCACTTTTTCCTTTTTTCTCCTTAATTTTGCAGAGTATCTTTAATAAAACCGCCCTTTCACCTTAGCCAGTAAGTCAGCCTGTGCTGGGCCCGTACGTAAACCAGCAAAACCGTTTCTGCCTGCTCCCAATCCCACCGCACCCATCCCAGTCGCATCCCAGTTCTCACACCTTCGCACACCTGCGGGGAGACGCAGAACACTCGCGCGTGGTTTCCCTTTGCTGGCAGCCAAAGAAACCAACCCCGCGCATTAATTTTAACGAGTACCTCAAGGTTTTCCCACACAAGAACTCTCCAGAATATTTAACAGCCGAGAGAAACGCTCAATTAAGGTAAGAAGGTTGTAAGCACTCCCGTTTCTTGAATGCCGTCCTGGTGGATATCACATGGATCATTAAAAAACGGTACCTGTTGCAAAGAGAAGAAACAACCGACAGAACAGATGGTGGGGAAAAAGATGTGAGCAAAGTGTCCGGGCACTGAGAACAAGACAGAATTTCTTTGCAGGCACATGAGGAAAACCAGGCATTTTTTCAAGCATCTCTATTGCTCCAACCATGGACTCCCTCTGAGCTTTAGCCACCAGCCGCCTGCCTCCAAGCACAGAGGATGAGAAGGGTCTCTCTGGGAAACGGTGAGAGAGGAGGACTGGCAGCTGGGGGCTTTTCAATAGAAAAAGGGAGCAGAAAGGTATTTTTAAACTTAAATACCTGCAGAACTTGAGAGCAGCTTCTTTGCTGTAATCAATTATTGCTGCCAAATCATTCTGTGTTTCTGGCATTAACGCAGCGGCTACACTAAAACTCTCACGTTAAAAAAAACCCAAAACATTTGACGAATGAGTGGCATTTTCAGAGCTGCCGATGCTGCAGGAAAGCCTTTCCGTTGTGCCTGGGATTTTTTTATCGCATGGAACAACACCGCACACAGGGACTGCCAGGACAGAGATCCTCCGCATCGCCTTTCCCCTCAAGACGCTGATTCTGCAAAACATTTTGGTGGGCATTTCACTTTAAATGCAGAAACAGCCCAACCCAACTGGGTGATACTGCCACAGATGGAAACATTTTGATTTTTGGCTATTTACTGCTACCTGAGAAGTCTGGAAGGGACAAGGCATCTTTTCTGAAGGACGGCACTGGAAGCAAGACACAATGAATGCAATCAAATGTTCTTTAGGTTGACACAGACCATGAGCTGTGACAGCATGATTTTATTTTTTTTTAAAGCCCTTAAACACTAATTTGGTAACAAAAGTTAACTAGAAGGCAACTATGTCCATATTACACTGGTTAATACGTATTGAGATTAAAATACTTGTAAGAAGCAAATTCTTATCACAGCCTGTTTTAGGCTACCAACTTTAATAGGAGGAGGAAAAAAAGAGTCTAAGCGAAAATATTCATTTATTCCAGGGAAGGACCATTACTTTTAGCTCCATATCTTTATTTATTTGGGTCAACTTCCACTTTTGAGGTTGTCTAATCTCCCAACACAGAATAAACCATGCATCACTAGAACAAGTTTTAAGAAGTGGAGAACATTCAGAAATGCCTCATTTTATGTGATAGGCGATCATGCAAAAGCGAGGCAAAACGCCAAAGCAGAAATGGAATAAAAATAGCCAACGGTTTTTTTAATCTACAGAGCCTTTTACCTCCGTTACCAGCTGAACCATCTGTTCTGCAGTTGTTCAGGTCTGCAAAAAGAAGTGTATAAACTGTGCTGTGTGTTTCAAAGCTTAGGCAATCTGCTGGGTGAAGGAGTTTCTTTCTGTACTTAAAAATAACGATCAGGTTTGTGTTTTTAACAATGTTAACGAAAATAAACTTGCAAAACAAATTTAAGATGAAGAGATGGCCGAACACAGCTTCAAAACAAAGTCTGGTGTTTCTTCAGCCCTCCCCTTATGCGATGGAAGGGACGTGCTGTGTCCTCTCGCATCCCCTCTCTCTGCACTAACTCACCCGCTGTCCCTTCCTCCACAGATACTCACTGTAGGGACAGGGCAGGGACTGCAGCACTAACCCCACACCTTGAGACTTCCCCGACATCGACATCATCCTCGGCGACCTCCCGAAAGCTCCTCCCGTGCCTTGGTGTCCCCAGGCTGAGAGGATAAAGGCACCGCGAGCCCGTGTGGGTGACAACCACGGGCAGAAAGACAGATCATCTCCCCTGGGACTACGCAGACGAGTAAAAAGCTCCCAAGGCTGGCTAAGACCACCATCACTGAAAACACCACGATTTGGTAAACCGTCAGGGTAAGTTAGGCTCAACCCACAGAGCACATCAGATAATGCGTTTGAATCTATAAAATGGGCTTAAATATGTATCAAGTTTTAAAAAATTGGCTCAGTGACGTGAAATCAAGAGATTCTGTGACAGAAAATATATCTGTTTTCTTGCCCTACCATATTTAACACGGATTACAGTTTTAACAGCTTTGGTGAAGCTCGAACTACGTACTCTACGGTTTCAAAGATGACGTAAAACGGGACATTTGTGTACGTTTGTTTCCGCCTTCCGACTAAGCCAAAGGCACATCCCTAAACCACAGAGAAAACAGAAAAGCTTTTGGGAGCAAAAAGCACAACTGAATGAAGGATGGAGTCCAGCTGCTACATCGCTTTGCTCTTCACCTTTTACATCAAGTTCCATACTTCCCATCTATTTCTCTGTATCTTGTCATAAAAAAAAAGAAAGTATATATATAACTGTCCACCCTTAACAGAATAAACAGCTGAGTTTTGTGTCAATCTGACAAGCAATCTAAGTGTTTGCCAACCCACATTGTTTTTCTCCTTCTTTTTTTATTTCAGCACTATATATCCCTGACCCTATGGGCACCACGAGGTGAGGGGATGACTGGATGCACCCTATTCCATTTGTGGTCCTTCACCAGGGCAACACAAACCCTTACTTCCACAGTCACGCCAGTTCTCAAACTGGACTTTGAAAATCTCAAAGCCAAGCCAGTAAGATGGATAAAGCCCGCTCAGGATACACGATTTCATTCTGTCCACTTATTATTCAGCAAGTCTGCAACAGAGAGCCGCTCGCCAGTTCCTCAAACTATCGTTCTTGGGATTTCATTTAATACAAATAACATATATTAACACCGCATATTTTGTTTTTCTTGTGGGATGATGCTCCATAACTTATTCATTATTTATGTTCTCTTAATATGCTGTAAGACAGCTGCTACACATATACAGGTTTCTCTACAATCTCTTCAAAAGAAATGCTGAAACCTTTAATTTCCCTTTAAGGGATTTTGGGTAGAATTAATAATACACAATAATTCAAATTTGCTTTTTTTTGCCTGTTGGTGGATGAGCAGTTTTCACAGTGTCTGAACAGTTTTCCCACCGTGCTACCAATCTTCATTAATAATACTTCTTCTTCTTTTTTTCATTTTCCTCTTTCTGACTGGTTGATGGGCAGGTTGCTTATGAAATAACATGCTTTGATAATAGGTAGTTTTTCTCTGCAATGACTCAAAACCAGGAGAGACTCACGACATGTTGTAAACATTCACCAAAGATAATATCTATCAATCTGCTACGGTCTTGTAAGAGGAGCATTCCAAGTACACGCCTACGGAGCACTTCTTTGCAGGCTTTTCACTACTGTGTAAATAAATACTCCATGGAAATGCTCACTCTTCCGCTGAGTAGTGGTGGGAATTTTCTACCCCCACCTACTGGCAGGAATACAATTTCAAACCATTTCACATTCCTGGCAGAGAGAAAAAAGGGGGGAAATCAGTGTCAATCATTACGTGTCTCTCCTTTGTTAACATCTTAAGAGGATCTAAAGGTCATAAAGGCAGCCCAGGAGGTCCCGGGGACCCGGAGTGGATTTGCATCCAACCCAAGGGCACTCGGAGCCTTAAAATTCTTCCTTTGCAACTAATTCTAGTGATAGCCTCCTTCTGTCCTTCCTCTCTGCTGTCCCTTTTTTTTCTGGTTCACGAGAAACCCGGTTAGAAGGATTTCCTGCGCTAAATGGCTCTTTTTTTGCGGCGTTATAGGGCAGCGCGTTGTCACAAAAGCACGCGGCAGATTTAGGTATTGATTCTCTTTAAGGCTGGTTTATCAGATGGGAGACGGATTTTCATTTCCCTGTCACCTCAGGGCCCAGAGCTCTTTTAGTACATTAACAACGATGACTTTGAAACTGTCCACTTAAAGCAGATCGCAATATATCATCCTCGATTTATAAAATACAGTACACTCAAGTGCTGCTTAATTGCATAATCTTTACAGTCGCTGGCAACGTTCATCGTATTTGAATGCACAAACGCAGTCACTGCAAAAGGGCAAAATAGGAATAAACAAGAAAGAGAAGGAAATAGTTTTATCTGCCTCTGCGGTTTAACTTGAATTTATTTTTAGTTAATGATAACAGACTTCAAAAAAAAAAAATAAATCCAAGCACTGAGCAATACCAGAAGTGTCACTTGGAACAGAGTTAAACACACTTTCGCTGTCATTAATCATGGCAAAAGTGACAGAAGAAAAATGAGCTGGCTCGCTGTATCTAATATATTAATTCTCCCGGCAGATTGGCTCAATGCATGAGCAAGTGAAAACAGGTAAACCTTCGGAAAAAGAGAGGGATGTCAGTAGGAGGCTTTCTGTTAGTACGATTTATCCTCCAAGAAAGCTACGCAAGTTAAAAAAACCCGCAGACGGTTGTTAAATACAGCTGAATAGTTATAATGAAAAAAACAGCTCAACTATAGAGGCTTAACCCCACTCTCACAGTGGCTGGGCACAGTTTTCTTTCCCCTAGTTCCTACTTTGCCTTCAAAGGATTGATTCCTATTAATTTGCTGGTGAGCTGGATAATTCCCTCCCTTACAACTACCCCACAGATGTGGCTTTTTCCCCCCCAAAAATTATTAAATTCCTCCTTCCTAGTTACATTTACAAAAACAAACTTTGTTTTTCCGTATTTTTCCCGGTTTTGGTAAAATTACAGCCATTCAAGATGCTCCTTGCCTACCCGTGAAACACGTGCAAGGAAGCGATACGTAAAGGAATCTTGTCCTTTAGTTCAGGAGAAATTCAAAGGGGGTGATTTCAGATCTGAACTTAAGCACTTCAGCTTCCTCTTTATTTCCTGGTACGTTCTAGCAGTTATATTGCACATATGGAGCCCTTCCTAAAAATATCAGAAACCTACTTGAGAAACCAGTGACGCTGTCGACACGATGAAGCAGCATTACTGCGCAACTTTCAGAAATCCAAAAATAGCGAACTAGAATCTTTGCCATCGAGTTCAAAGGTGACCTGAAGGCACAAGGGGAACAAAAGCCAAAATGAGAAAGTGAAACACGACCTGTGTCCCGTCTGCTGGAAACAGAGAAAGGTCTTACTCGTTTGATCCAAGTTTTTATAGATGGTTCTTTTCCTGTAACAGATCATCGAATGATGAGCTCCTGGCAAAATCAGGAGATGGATAACTCTGTACGACTCACAGAGTGTTCTGTCCTAAGGTATTCACATAATCCATCTGCAGCTCAGATCTTCCTTTCCCAGCCTGCAGGTCACAGACAGTATTTCACTGCTACGCAAAGAGCGCTGAAAGCGGGACGACGACGACGAGGGCAGCAGCGCATCCCAAGCCCACAGACAACGAAAACACTGAAATTTGTAAGTTATACAAAAACTTAGGGAGCGGTTCTAGTTGCATCTTCAGATTTGGAGAAGAGGAGACTGAGGGGTGACCTCATTAATGTTTACAAGTATATCAAGGGTGAGTGTCACGAGGATGGAGCCAGGCTCTTCTCGGTGACAACCACTGATAGGACAAGGGGTAATGGGCTGAAACTGGAACATAAGAGGTTCCGCTTAAACTCGAGAAGAAACTTCTTCTCAGTGAGGGTGATGGAGCCCTGGAACAGGCTGCCCAGGGAGGTTGTGGAGTCTCCTTCTCTGGAGACATTCAAGACCCGCCTGGACACGTTCCTGTGTAGCATTATCGAGGCGTTCCTGCTCTGGCAGGGGGATTGGACTTGATGATCTTTCGAGGTCCCTTCCAATCCCTGACATTCTGTGATTCTATGATTTGTGTGTGTCTGTTGGTGCTGTCACCTCCTGGCATAGTTAAACCAGCAGAAGGCTGACGGATTTATTTGGGATAATGTTTGGGCACGAGGGGACAAGGACAAGGGGCTGGTGGGAACAGCAAGAGCTTCAGGTGAAGGAGGGAGGTGAACACCACCCGCTCAGGAACCACAGAAGTAGCAACAACACAGGATCACATTTTTAGCTGTCGGGAAAACCAACTCGAGTCACGCGGAAATTACAAGCGGGGACGTGAAAAAGGAACAAACAACAGCCCAAGAGGGAATCATAGAATCATAGAATGTCAGGGATTGGAAGGGACCTCGAAAGATCATCAAGTCCAATCCCCCTGCCAGAGCAGGAATGAAAGACGCGGCGCGGACGCCGTGCAACTCCAGCAGCACCTACGTTTTACAACCCGGCGCACGACAAGAGGCAGCTCCTTTAAGGTTGATTTACAGCAAGCCTACAGCCCATCTGCTCTGAAGAGCCAAGACACTAAAGATAATTTCAAAATTAAAAAGATAAACATCGATCAGCGTCGTAGTTTTCTCTTTTAACCCGCTGAGCATTTTTTTTTTGCATCTCGACGACTAAAGGGTCAATAGCGAAAAGTAGATGGAACGAAATCTATTAATTTAGTTCCAAAATGATTTAAAGCTATCAGGTCAGTAATCAATACAAGGCAAAATGCAATTTTACCAAGATTAATTTCGTTATTATTCAGTACAACTCTGTAGTGGTCCTTCAGGAGAGAGAAAAAGGTGACCCGTTCAGTTAGTAGCTGCACTAGGCGTTGGTTTTTTTGAAAAAAGTACACTGTCCTCAGGGATAGCTGGAGAAGAGCTACTGTGTCTCGCTGAATCATAATTTTCTTCCTGCTGGCTTGATGCTGTGGGAAAACATTAATAAATCTGGTGTGAGGAGATTTATTTTTCTTTTTCATTTCTGTAAATCATTTTAGTCAGAAAGCGCTGACGCTACTCAAGCCCAAACTTTTTGCAAGAACGACAGCTCTGACAAACTTCCCCCAACTTTTTTTTCGTAAAGCAACATCTCGGATTGGGAATCGCGCTAATTCGAGAGTGTCGAAAGTGAATGGCAACGCTCCTGGACGTTGCCACTCGTATCACTTGAGGAGATTTATTTTGGTTGCAATCTCAGGGTTTATCTTCAGATATTTCAGTCTTTCATTCCGATTTGAGGAGCTGTCTGAGGTTCGTTACTGACTTGTACAGCCAGGAGGGGACAATCCCAAGAAATCCAAATAAAGTATAAATGTAGTGAATGAAAACAGGAGATTTGCTAAGAAGCAACACTGGCTTAAGGCACGGCAACATGAAATTTGCTGTGGTCAAACTGCAAATAAAAACTGCCGGCAGCTTCAAAGGTCCAGCCCTCAGTTCAACCACAGAAATTTATTCTTCCCTTTCAGTTTCCTCTTGAATAAATCATTTCACTAAAAATGGGGGCTGACCCGACACAGGTAGGAAAACTCCTGTGTTTTCTATCAGCAGCAGAACCCAATTTATTCTAGATGTCACCTTTCTATTATTATAGATAATAATCCCCAGCAATAGAAAAGCTGCATAATTTTAAACCACTGGCCATAAAGGCAGGTGGATGACTACAATTTAGCCCTGGATCTCACCTTCCCCATGTGTGAGAAAGCTGCTGTGGACCTCAGTTACAGGTTCAGGTTCATTTAGGGAAGAACAGACATTTGAAAATTGAATAAAATTACCCTTCTCCAGCCTCAGTTTCTGGTTATATACAGGCCCAAGGTCTTAACCTTGTAAAATAAATATGCAGATACAGTTAAATAATAAGGGGGGGAGGAAAGTGTGAACATTATGAAGGTCAGAATACAGTGTGGAAGCTCATTTTCATGCTCTTCAGACTGAGAGGCCAAAGATGCAAACTCTGCGCCACTGTCCCCAACTTATAAACCCTGTGGGTTTGGATATCACTCAATATACGAACACTAAAGCAGCTACTGCTGGTGTTGGAAAAGAACCAGCTCACAAAAGGAGCTCTGTGCTATAAAACACTTAATAACAAGAAAGGCTTATAAATCTTCATTCCTAGTTATCAAATCACTGCAAAAATGTTGGCTAAAAAAGTCCCGAATAAACGTTAATTTAACCTGTTGGCACTTCACAAATATTTACCTTCTTTGGTATTTCACGCTTCCCCATTTATTCACCAGCTATTAGCCAAGTTAGGAGAAAAAAAATAAAGAAATGTATCTTTGCCAATTAAAAAACTTATTTGAAAAATTGCTCACTAGAGAAGATTTTTGTCTAAAAAGAGATTAGTCATGTACTAAGCTATTTATTTGCCTGCATAACTATGGAAGAGCAATCATTTTGCTTAAACACATCTTGCTTAAGTGGTGTTTCTTTAAAGAGCCAAGAACGCAGGAAAAGCACTTTGTTTTAATAAGGTCATGATGCTTATGAAGCAATTTGCATATTGAAGGTGAAATTCTTACCTCTATGCAGTACAGAGTATTTTTGTCTATCCTTGAGAAATGGAAAAAGTACAAACAAGGGTTTCAAGACTGGTAAACAAAACACATTCACAGGTATTTTTTGGCCCTTGTAGCTGCTCACCCATACCTCACATTCACACCCACTCAACACGAGTTAAGAACTGCTTTAAACTAAGCCCCATTTCTCCCTCTCAATTTGCATCTGATAGATGCATCCATAGGTGTAGTAATTACCTAGGCCAGTAACAAAGCTGTGTGCCACAGCCTAAAATTGTCATCAGCAGCACAGGATGTTAATTAGAGAGAGAAGGGACAGATGACGAGAGTCTGTTAAGATCAGTTCTATGCAAAAATCATTTAAATAAAAAAATCAAAAGGATCATCACGCAGTCTGGTACAGATTTCAAGCCCAAATTCTGCAAGGATCTTCCATGAGAGAGTCCACCAGACACCGCAACGTGGCTGGCAAATCGTCATCCTCAGGTTGTGAGGGACGTCTCGCTGGGCTTTTCCCAAGCTCAGACAGATGCTGTCTCCTCCTTTGACCACCATCTCCTTATGCATCCTATTAATACTGGTCTGTAGCAAGGAAAATGTGCAAAAGAGATCCTGAGGATTTCACAAGTCACCTGGTGTAGACTTTCACATACAAAGATAAGAACATGAGCTGCCAGTATCTTGCATTTACAGATAACTTTTAAAACAAGATTTTGAAGTTTGAGTTCTCAAAATATTTTCCTCCCTGGGATCGTTATTGACTAATATATCAAAGAATACAGTTCCCCTAATGATGCATCAATGCAATACATCATTACAAATGCACTACCATCCTGATGATATATTACTCAATAACACGGTAGAAGCTGGCAAGAACTTCCACTGATTTGGATGATGCCAGTTTGGTTCATTTAAGTAGTTAAGAACAGGGAGGAAGAGATGTTAGCAGGCTGAGAAAGCAAGCTCGCATACAAAAAGCTGTTAATTGTCTTAACAGAACTTGACAACTGGGGCATCTTAACTTGAAAAGGCTGATGTGACTTTTCAACTTTTCAGCAGTTCCTGAAAAAAATAAAATAAAATCACCATATCATAATTCCTCGTCGCTCTTTCTGTTTTAGTCTTACACCTCCAGTCGTTCAGTTTAACACCTTATTTTCTCTTTGCCCTTTTACTTGAGCGTTACTTTCCTCCTGCAAGAGAGCCCCGATTGGCTCCGTGCAAAGACTTTGCGCCACCGCGGTGCGGAGAGAAGCAGCGCGTTCAGAAGCTCCAACCACTCCACCGGCGTGCTGCCAGCTGTTCCTTCACCTCTTAACTCCTTTGCCAGGTCTTTTAATGGTTTATTGACTCTTTGATGCTTGTGTCAGTCTAGGAAAGACTGAACCAAGTCTCTCCACTCAGTAGCCTGTCACACCTCTGTCACTGTACCTGGGCTTTCTCTTTCTGCGTTCCCTGTCTACGTTTACCACGGTGGCATCATTTACCTCCATGAAGTCAGGAAATGTAATACAAATCGAAAATTGTACCTTATTTGCGCACACTGATCACTCTGCCTATTAGTTTTGAAGAAAAGTTTAAATAACTGGAACTAGCACTTAATCTCAAAGCAAATCAGCTCCGGTTGGATCCATTTTGCAACTGGAAACAAAAAAAAAGGCGCTTGCGCAGCCACGCGTTGGATACCTCTTGGGTTATAGCATATCTCTGAGAAGATAAATTGGCTACACAGGTTAGAAAGAAGAAAAAAAGCAAAGGAATAAAAAGGCTGATAAATCAAAACCAGGTTTGCGGCTCAGGTGGAAGAAGGGTTGTGAAAGGCTCCTGAAAGTTTTCCCGAGGAGAAATACGGCGCATTCGTGGAAGAAGCTGAAAACGTAAGCGGTCGTCAAAAGGAGTGGGCAGGATGGATGGAGAGGATGGGTAATTTGGACAGAGTGGATGCTAGAGTGAAACACTTTAAGGCTGAAGTGGTGACCAGCTACATAAAAACAGACATCAGAGGTAGATAAAGTTGCAAACTATGTGCACTGGTGGAAAAAAAAGATACAGAAATACACAAGATTTGAGGATTTAGGAGGACTTCTTCCCGAGGCACTTAATAATCAGAAGAGCTTCTGATGGCAAAGGAGAAACAGCAGGTTAGGCAGTGTTACAACAGCTCTTTTCAAGCAGATTGGCTTGATGTGAGCCAGACCCGACTACACGGGATGATGTTTATAAAAAAATCCATTTGTAACAGCTATAGCTTCATGGTTGAATGAATGAAAAGGTATTTTCTATACTTAAGTGAAACTGGGATGTAGCACAGTGCAACAGGGAAGCAGAGTTCTGCAAATGGCTTTAAAATAGAAAAAGAAAAGAAATCAAAAGAGCACCAGGGGCAACGACCTTTGCCTATAAGAATCTTACCGATTTCTGGATTTTCATTTTGTTTACTTCTACGGAAAAATTATCCTGTGCCAAAATTTATAGCTGTGGTACCCATGAATCAGAAATGTAGTTTTATTGGAAGCTGTCAAGTGCAGCACAGAACATTTGGATTTTATTCAAAGAGCAATCTAATCATGGCGTGCTCAGATAAAAAGCCAAAAGCATGAGATCAAAAGACAGGCACATCCAGCGATGAACACAAGTTAATTGGAAGTCTCAGCTGAAAATAAAGACCTGGACCCATATTCTGGAGCTAGAGCAGGTCAGAAATACTTGACAGAACATCCAGCCCACGTGGGAAACCAAAGGGAGGAAAAAAAACCAATCCAGTGTCTTTTTTTGTCTCTCCTTCCCACTTCCCAGCACTCCCATTATGGCTGACCAGTGCGAATACTCCAGCCAGGACTCTGGAATTGCTCAGGAACAGACATCAAACTCCTGTAAATTTGTATGGGTTAGAGATCTTCCAACTTTTTAAAAGATGCATCAGGGAATAGCGTATTTATCAGATCAATTCCAAGGCGACCGAGAGTGCTTCATGATCTCAGGTCAAGAACCACAGGTTGGTATTTAGTGCGACTGCATTTTCCTGCTGTTGAAGAGCAGTAATTTTGTGGGAGTGCTCTGAGGTGCAGCTTATTCAGGTCATTGCAAATACTCATTAAATAAAGACTTTGCAGTCTGACAGAATGAGGCAATCAAGGTTCTTAGCATAAAAATCAAACGTATAGAGAAATAAAATAGATCACTTCTTACCATTTCTTGTGAATGTTAAACCGACACGTTCCTCAATTACTAGTAGTTTCTAGTTAACGTATAAAACAACCCGTGGCCTTTCTATTGAGAGAGACTGGTTTAGAAAAGCCTCTTCTAGAAGACCAGGTAAGCAGTGGAATCTTATTCCTCAAGCACAAATCATTTCCACTCCATGAAGAAGGCACCAGTAGATGGAATGAGGCACCAGCGTTAACCAGATCTACATTAAACTTATTTCTGAGGATATGAGGACCCAGAAAGGCTGTTAACAGAGAAAATTTCAGAGCATTTGCAGAAGCAGGGTCAGCATTGCTGCAAAAACGAGCACTCTCTCTACCTGAGCACCAGAAAGACCGTATTTTGCCCAGGCTAAAAATGTTTTGCAGCTAAGGTATAACTAAATCGCATTTTAACCATGTTACTTAATCATCCCTATTTTTATGTCTAAAATGTAACTTGACTCAGGGGCAGTGTTACAATGTGGTACCCATCCACGCTAATAAACTAAATCTCGTTATCCGTTTCAAGTGATGACAGCGCTCTGACTGGATTTTGCACTGCAGAAGAACCCCAAATGTTATGAGAGAAGTCAGTACGAAAAGAGAAAATGTTTGTACAAACACAGAATCGCATCTCTTGATGAATGGCACAGATTTACTGGTGGGGAAAAAGCAAAAGAAATGTTCTCTCTAGTCCATCCTATTCAAAAGGGAAAAAAAAAGGTGGTGGGCAACCCACCTATTTGTGCTTTTAAAAAAGCTCTATAGGCTATGCAAGTGTAAAGCAGGAAAATACGAATTTCCATGGATCAGCAGAAATATTCTTGTATTTAGGCATGGCCAGAGGTACTGGCAAACGGCAAAATGTTAGAGAGAAAACAAGCATCTGAAGGAAAGCTGCTGGGCCAGCATATTGGAATTCTCTGGTACAGAAATGAGGCAGAGAAATGCTCAGTTTCCAGAACGACTACTTCTAACGATAACACAAAAATAGTAAAAACACCACAGAACCACCAGATACACAGCGATGGAGGAGATTTCGTTTCTGGGTGGATACAGAGAGCCCAGGGTTGGCAAAAGCAAGGCAATAATCTGGGTACCAAAAAATAAACATGGAAATCACTCTTGAATACAGAAATCATACGGGAGATCTTGTGGCGACTGCAAATAATAAAACCATCTGTCCAGGAGTAAGAAGCACGACGCTGGGCAAGCAAGGGAATGAAGCGTAAATCACAGAAAAGGCAACCTGGCAGTGGGAAAGATGGTACTGAAAGCTCATCTGGAAAATTATGTGCAATTCTGATTTCCACATAAAGTCATGGTAGAAATGAAGCGGGTGTGGGTGGGAGCCATCAATCCACACAGAATTTGGGGGAGCTGTAGCTCTGCAGATGGATTCGCCAGACTTCTGTCAACATCTGCAAGATCTTGATGCCAGTGGGATTGTTTAAAAGTCACCAATTCAACCTGTGCAACCCAAGTGGTGAAGGACAAGAGCAGAAAGGAAGAGTCTTCACAGAAATCAAAAGGTGGCCTTCCACAAAGGTCGATCGTAGTCCCGTACGGAGACCTTTATCCCATGTTATTTGGACTCCTAGAAGGTATTTCCAACAGTCTCCTCATACCAAAAATGTACGGGACTACACAGAGACAGGCATGTAGAGAGATGGATTACAGGAGAAAGAAACTCAAACCTGAATTTTCCTCTAACTGCACACTCCTCCTGGTCTGAGTAATTTAGAGAGAGCTGCACCATGGTCCATCTCCTGCTGACTGGTGAAAAATGGAAGAGAAAGACCATGGCAGTCTCATTCTGTGTCTTAAATAGCAAGTTAACACACGATAGGGTTGGGATGAATTTTGACAGAGATAAGGATTACAGTGTCTGCATTCTGAACTGGATATATTTTACACAAGATTCACTCCACCTTCTTAAACTTTAATGAAAAAAGCAACTTACGTGAACATACTGCTGCTGCAAACGTGAAGTGTATTTCTTCTCAGGTTTGCTAGAATTTTAAGGTTGAATCATTGATTTCTCTCGATTTATTGCTGCATTCTACTTCCAGCAAGGGTTGTGGTCTCGGTACAGCCAGAGACCTTGGAACTGATTATCTTTGGTACGAACGCTTCATCAGTTTTACCCATCACGTTTGAAATCTGGTTTCATCCGTGTGACCTCACCGTTTCAATAACACCTACACACCAAAAAGCAGGATGCACAACTATAGAATGAAACCACAAAATAAATCAGGTGAAAAAGACAAGTAAGTGCTGCTTACTCTTTCTTTTGTATTTAGGTTTGATGGCAGTGACTACTGAGGTGGTGGAAGAGCTGAAAGTGCTTTAAAAGAGCTCGCTGAGAACGGAGAGAAAGATGCATCTTCCCTTCTGCCGGTGCGAGTACTTCGATTAATAACACAATCCCCGGAAAAGCACACAGATGCTACCCAAAGCATTAAGAGCAACCTAACTGTTGCTCTATGATAAATATTTGGTTCAAAATCTGCATAGCTGAATAGAATTAAATAATAACATATCATCTTACCAGGGGGTTGGAACTAGACGATCTCCAAAGTCCCCTCCAAACCAAACCTTTCAATGATGAACTAAATTGAGACATTTCTCAGTAAAACTGACTTTTACCCCTGTAAACTTGTGATTCTGACCTCAGCTCATCATTCCAGCAAACGAGACAGATCAAAGGATGCAAGAAGCCTATGAAAGAGAAGCTAGTCGGTGCCCTGGGCACCTGGAGGAACACGAACACAGAGACCATCGCCCGGGCTGACAAGCCTGAAGGCGGCCACTGGTGGAGACGCCACTTTTTATACGTTCCCCATCTCTCCTGAAGTGCTGTTTATACATATACAGACACACAAATGGTGCTTGATTTCTTTCGACAGCCCTTTTTTAACACAGTAGACACCAGTCTGCATATATCAATAATTAAAAAAAAACCCAATAAGATATGTTTCTGCCTCAATTCATATTTTCTTGTATTTCTTTCAGAATTTTTACCCAGATACAGTTATTTTTAATGATTCAGGCTAACTCACAAATTACATGGGAGACGAAAACATTTTTAAATCTGCAGAAAGCTTCACCGTACCTATTTATTTCGTAGTAAAGCTAAAGAAAAGCTTGCAAATTCCAAAAATGTAGTGCATTGATGTGAACGCAAGTCCAGTATCAGCACTTATTTTTCATCTGCCTATTCTCTTTTTCCTTTGTAACGGAAGGAATAGTTTTAGGAACGGTCTTTTCGAAGGCATACTTCCCGAGCACTCTTAAGCTGAAAAACTGCTTCGTGCCCCTCCAACCCATTTCTCCCCAAAGAACAAGGAGAACTTAACCGAGACAGAAAGGGGAAGATGGAAATCCAGTCTTGTACAATCTTTTAAAATAATTAAAAAGTAGAACTATGAATCCAAACGCTAACTTTCTGCTGCATGACCTCCTCAGCTATACGCGCAGCTACAGCACAGCCTTGCATTAATAATGAAATCAGACAATTTTATACCTTTTTAATAATGCATGCCAAATATATTTGGGTTTAGGAAGGACAGTATTCACTGATCGATCAGGATGCATTACCTCCAACCTGGAAATTTCTAAGCAGCTTTCATCTCCTGTGCGACTCTAAATAATTCAGAATGCAATTTCGGTCGGGTTATTTTGTTTGTATTTTTTTTTTCTTATTAATTTTGTATTTTTTAATCAAAAGAAAAGTTGACAGACCTATAAGCAAAGGGTCAACTCTCCCATCTCGTATTACTCAAAAAGTTCCAAAGAAATCATCTTGAAAAGTCCCACGAGTGAGGATACGGCTCTCTAATTCTTAGTTTTTAGAACACTACCCACTGTATTTGTACAATGTTACATGTATATTTAATAATGACTGTAATAACAGTCGCAAATAACAGCGAGTTCTTGTTTAAAGGACATAATTTCTTTCAAGTTATTTGTTCATTTTACCCTAGGATTGGAACAGTTCATCCTTGTCAACTCTCAGCGTGACAACAGAAATTTTGTTCAGGTTTCTAAGTCGAAAAGTAAATTTAAATATGCAAGAAATGATTACTAATTTGTACCGCAGATCTGCATTCACACCAAAGGTGAATTCTTGAGTAAGGTACTGACAAACTATGCAGCTCAGAGATTTACAGGCTTATCTGGGGAATATTTTAATATTAATGAATTTCCAGCAAGGTTAGATTTTTATTTCCCCTATCTATAATTAGTGGGGGGGAGAAGAAAGGATAAGAACAAACAGATGCCGTGGTGACACTGAAAAAAATAAAAAAGAAGAAAGACAAATGGAATAAACAGTATCTCACAGAAGTTAATTAGGAGGACTCTGCAGTTCCTAAGGCTTTCGAATGGTCAGTTCAAGAGATAATATTATCATAAAGAGATTATTATAGGATTCTACAGAGCAGCGGTCAAGGATTGCATCAGATTTTAGGGAGAAAAGCTGCGCTACGTGCAACCAATTAAGAAGGGTACGTTTTCATCATCGCAATCAGAGAAGGCACAGGGACAAATCCCAAAGTCGCCCATCAGTGGATGCAAATTAATCACCTCACAACAACTAATAGGCTCCTTTAGGACTTCTCAGATCATCAACTCAAGCGATGTTTTGAGTGCTTCTGTAACAAGAGAGGATTTAACAAGATGTAAAGTCATAATACAATAATCCAAGGAGCTATTGGATTATCATTCTCTAACATGCCCACTCTCACTTAACTGGTGGCTCCTTTCACCTTCCCAGAAAGTCCCTCGCACCAATTTTGACCGCTACGCTTCCAGGCATTTGACGTGACCAAGTTTACAGAAATTTAACTAAATATACGTATCATCATTTAACGGTATGTCCCTCTGTGGACCGGTACGGCGACAGGAGAACACAGAGATTCCAGGGTAATTTTAAGCTGCCTCGTCAGACACTGCAGCAGCCCAGACGTAGCTCCAACGTGGGCTGAGCACGCGGGTGACACCTGTGCCCCACACACCCCTGCCACGCCACCTAACGGAGTACAGACTTATTTCTTGCTTCACCTTTTGGAACGCCACTGAATTGCATCGAGGTTTCTCACAAAGCTGCTGAAGAGCTTTAACGATTTTGCTGTGTCCAGTCACGTCTGAAGGAAACGCTCTCGGTCCTTCATCATGTTTTCACACAGGACTCTTCGGTGTCGAGGAAACCACGGTGTGCAGCCATAGCTAAAAGGCACTGCAGCTCCTACAAGGAATTCAAAAGCATCTAAGAACTTCCATCGTCTTTGGAATTGCTCGGATACCCTCAATCACCTGGATTTGGGGCTCTGCAAGTGGCTGTTGCACTTAGATGGTGAGGGAAACCCTGCAAATACTCAATCCCTCCCCTCCAAGCATCTGAGCGAGCAGGAAGTTCAGATCCAAACATGGACACTCCAAAAAGAGACTGTGACTTCAGAGAAGCAAGATCCACGGTGCAGTTTAGCCTGTCTGAAACAGGAACCAGGACATCTGCTAAAGCCGAGCTCTCCCGTTCCTTTCTTACTAAAGACAAAACCCAAGCGGTCACATTTTTCAAAGCAATAACCCAGTTCTGTTGGGGAGGACCAAAATAAAAGGCCAAACTGACAACCCCTTGCCACGATCGACGTCCAAACCCATGCAGGTACAGAAACTCAAGCGGTGCTTAACAGCTCCAAACAGCACCAACCACACTCGAATGTAATTGCTGAGGTTTGGGTTTTGCTACCTGTAGTCACACGCCGCACAGAAATTAGATTAGGAACAGCTGAAATCACGCTTGTTCTGTTCTTGATTGCATCTGGGAGCTCCAGCACATCAGTGAAGACGTATTAACACAGTTTCTGTCCTGGAAATTCAATTATAGGCCTTGCTTCCGTGTTCTACAGGCAAAGTCTGTTTACAGGACATGTTAACAGCTATGCAAACCTCGGGAGAGCTTAACTTGTCTTTATCTGCCTAGCGGTGAAGCGCAAAGCTTAGGGTGGAAATAACTTCTCGCTGGCAATAAAGTCAAACGACTTCTCCGTGTTGACCTCCTGGAGTGGAGCCTACAACTTCCAGCAGATACTTCTGTGAGGCCAGAGAACACCTGGAGGCAGAGGAACCCCAGACACCCCTCACAAAGCATCAGCTCCAGAACAACGCTTACAGCATCATCCCCTTCCACTCCTCCCCTTTAAAACAACACAAATTTTTAATTATTTTATACGCAGGAGAACAGTTTCTAAAGGCGGGTGACGGCACGCCGCTGAAGCACCATCCGCGACCGAGTGGCCCTGATGTTCCTCGGGACAGAGAAGATCTGTATGATACAGATTTTTAGGTTTTTTTCAGGTGCACAAAACAATCTGTGCCTGTTGCAGACTCTGCAGAGCCCGTTCCGTTCACAGGTAAGAGGCAGGTGAGCAGTGGAGACTCTCCAGCATCCCAGCCTGAGAGAGGGACAACTCCGGAGTCAAGACTGAGACATTTCAGGGACTTTGTAGCAATTGAGCTTTTGCATCCAGGTAACCTCAAAAGGAAAATACCAGAGAGATGTTAACTATAAGTTAAGGGAATGCACTTCCACTTATGCAGCCATTCAAGTCAAGGTCCAGGTGCTTAACTTGCCGTTGGATTTATGCTTAGAGGTAACATAGACAAGGATAATCTCTGATTTTCTACCTGCAGTCGACATTTCCAGAGAGCAGCAAAGGAACTTTGGTCCCAGCAAGACATAAATATTGGCAGATAACATCCAGTTGTACTTTCAACTAAAACATTACTTATTCTCTTGAGCGATTCTCCAAAACCATTGTCGCAATTTTTCTGGTTTCATAGGACAAGGAAATAACTTATATCGCTTCCCCCTACTATATAATGCTTGGGTAGGGTAATGTATAACCCCTTCTTCAATATGATGTAGCACTCATATAAATAAGGTGAAATATTAACTCTGAGTACTGCACAGTGGCTTTGAATTTCCTCTCCAGTATCGATTTTGGTTTATTATGTTCTAATAAGCGAGACCAAACTCCGAATCCTGTTTTATGGTAAATGACATTTAATAATGTAAAATCTATCCAAGGTGCATGAACTTTTTTTCACAGCCCACACTGACTTCAGAGGGGACTTCTGAAGGCCGATACCTTGCAGGATCAAGGCTACCGCAAAGCGCGTGGTGTTATCATAATTCAGCTTGGCTACGCCCGGCCAAAAGAGAAGAAATGGAGAGCCAGGAGCCACCCTCAGAAGTGTATTTGGGGTTTTCTCTTTAATGTGCATGAAGGCCTTCTTGCCACAAATATCTGATGCTTTACCAGATTTCTAAAGCTTCAGTTTCTCCCCAATTCTCCGCTTTTGACTTTCAAACCAACGGAGTAGACGGGGAAATCAAGCTGTGCAATCCTTTCGGGGAGAGTACGAGGAGCCAAGAAGGAAAAGAAAAGGAAAAGAAAAATGCTGGTGCATGAAATCTGGCAGGTGGCAAATACACAGTAGATTTCAGTAAGTATTTCGCTATAATACAACACAAAAGGAAGCAATCATAGAATGGCCCAGGCTGGAAGGGACCTTAGAGATAATTTAATCCAACCTCCCTGTCATGGGCAGGGACGCCTCTCAACTAGATCAGACAACACATGGGGACCCAACGGGGATCGAACCCACGACCTTGGTGTTATCAGCACCACGCTCTAACCGAGTGAGCCAACCAGCTGCAATGCTGCTGTACAATAAAATACAATAAGCAGGAAGACTCGCTATGACAGAAAGACACTGATTTGTGATACCCTGAACCAAACAGAATATCCTCAGATGTAACCATCTTTTAAGATGCCATTTCTTCCGAAGAAACTATGCGATTATTTACAAAGAATCGTAAACACACGATAAAAGTCAGATTTTAAATTGCCCGTGCGTATGCCATCTGTCAAAACAATTTTTAAAAACAAGTCAAACTTTGCAAATTTATTTTGCCGCTGATGACACACGCAGAAGGACTGGGATCAGCGTGTGATAGCCCAGATACGTAAAAACGTTCACTTCCAATTTCTCACTCAGTGCCTGGCCCTCACAGCCTGAAGATGAATGAAGTAATCATCCTTAAAGAGCTTTGCCATCTAAAAGGAAATAATTTAAAGGGTGCGAATTAGCGGTTCCAAAAAATAAAAACCGAGCTACTCTACCGCTATTTAAAACACTATCAAAAATTGCCAGAGTGGTTTTTTTTTTAAATGGATCTTCTGGTGCAGTTCTTATTGGTTCCTGTATGGTTTTATCTATTAATTTAGGAATTTTATATAAGAATTTAGGAATTTTAAATGAATATGCCTCTATATTTTACAGAATGAAGAAGCGAGGGCAATCTACATCAAAGACAGAAAGAACCTGGGCTTCGTTACAGACAACGGAAAGATCCTTCTGCTTTTTCACACTGTTCTCAGGGACGTGGGGACTCCCACCTCTGGTCACCAGGTCGGAGTCACAGCACTCAGGTGTCCTCAACACCAGCTGGGTCACACTCAAATTTACAGATCCTGTATGGGACCTAAACCTGTACGATGACCCTGCTTATAATTTAGGCTTCTATTTTCCTACCGAAATTGCCAGACTCACGGTAATTTCCTCACAATATTCCCCACCCCAGGCAGGTAACCTTCTCGCTGCCCAGCACAGCCCTTTTCTGACTGGGGATGGAACAAGGGCGATGGTTACGTACGTGCTGTTTGAGGCAGAGGCACAGATTGTATCGGCAAAAGGGATTTAGGAAGGGAATTTCAATCCTCACCCTGCTTGTACCTCCAAAAAGCTACCAAGGAGTTCTCCTCGGACTTGCATCACTTCTGAAGTCATCATAACCCAGAAGCAAACACATTTAACACCCATAAATGTACAAAGGAAAGTTCCAGAAGGAGTTCAGAACACCAGAACGCTTTCTAGTAAAGTCATAAACAGGCATAATAAAGCGTTAGATACATCGCTCCACTCTTTTTTTTGTTTTAAAAATCAACTGGGGATTCCTTCCTCACCAGCACAATCCAGCAGCTCCACGTTATGTTCAAGCAGAGAAGGGAATCGCCGCAAGGCTGACAACGCCGGCTGTAAAGCTGCTCCTTAACAACTAACACAACAAAAAAATACACCTTCAATAGTCAAAATGTAATTAAAAAATAGAATTTCAGCCTGGCTGAAGGTCCCCCTCCAGGTGAAAAGTCAGTTTAGCTGCTCCACTGAAAAATCCTATTTTCCCCGACAACACCACAGAACAGAATTTCCGTCAGCTTTAACAAGCCCCATGCCAGGATTATTATTATTATTATTATTATTATTATTATTATTATTAAAATTAAACTGTATACATTTAAAATAGCACAGAAACGGCATCAAGTAGAGGGTGAAGTTATTTCTACGAACTATGACGTTAATTTCTCTTGGGAATTTTATTCCAAACTTTCTGTTAATTAATAGAAATGGGTCATCATATATAAAAAAAAACCCAATTCAGACACAGATGACAAATTAGGGAGAACATCGAACGGCAAACAATTCCTACCACAGATATATTATAAATCATGTTGGAAGAATGATTTTATTCCTCAAAAAGTTGGGGGGTGGAAAAAAAGCTTGATATTTTTTTTGGCCTCCCATTTTATTCCTGACAAACTCATGTATAATAGAAGTTTGTTCACGTTCTCATTCAGGTCATAAAATCCAAAGGTATTTTTGGCAAGCAGATTGCTGAAACTCTAAAATCCAGCCCTTCAATTTACAGTCAACCAACACTAAGGAATTTGTCTACAATTTCATAAATTAAAACAAATTAAAAATTAATAGTCGTTATTTAATTTTAAATTATATTTTTATTTCAGCAAACGGACACTAGTTCTAGCCATCACAATAGGCGATGAGAAATCCTGCACGGTATGGCTGAAACGTGATATATTTATTTTTTCCTTAGTATATTAAACTATTCTAGAATCAGCACGTATCATCTTCCTTTGCATATTCACTCCACGTCTCTCTGGAGGCTTCCACTGCATATGATTTAAGATATATATTTTCCTCAAACTATTTGAATAAGTAATGAATAAAAGAAATTTCATCCATCTTTATTAATGAGGTCATAAATCGGAGGGTTACATTAAGAAGAGCTTGTATTTATTGCTCAGCTGGCATTACGGACACAGTGGAAACTACTAAGCAGTTTCCTCCTCCTGTCAATATTCTAAATAATTCAGAAAGGAATCTTAGATGACTTTTCATCTACGTATTTACCATTTAAAACGCGTGTATATGTATTTTTTCGGTATAATACTACGCAGCAGTCTTCTGAAATTATCAACTTATCCTCCCAAACTATTGAATGAAAACTCCATTACGATTTGGCCAACTTTTCGGGCACGTCAGTCCTTAAAATTCCCGTTAAACAGCGGCATCTCAGTTACATGGGGACCTCTAACTCTCCTCCGAGACACCTTTATGATTCTCCTCCCCATAACTCTCATTTGGTGAGAGCTCAGGAGACATTTCTTCCTCCTGATGAACAACTTTTCAGATGAACTTTTAGCTTATAGTTCTTGAAGCTTTCCTTTAATGAATTTTCTGTGCCAATCAGAAATAACACGTGGATGACGACCTGATCCTGCCTCACTCCAGCTGTCCTGCCAACCTCCAACACAGCACTTCCCTTCGGAGCACACGCCAAGTACGAGCACATCCTCAAAATGATAAACATAGAGTCAGGTAACACATAATTCTAAATCTAAAATTCATTAGAACTTGATTTGATATGTGTAAAAATACAGACAAGCTTCAACTGGGATTCCTCCCTGCGCCGGTATTACAGTGGGAGCGTTGCTCTAGAGACAGGAGAAAAAAAAATAAAAGACCCTTGCAAATAATTAAACATTGCAGTTCAGGGAAATAACTTATTAATGAAGACAAAGTACCCTATTGCCAGGACCTCGAAAAATCTAGTTTATGATTATGACACTGTCGAAGAGATTATTTGTCTCCTTTAGCTCTCAGCAACGCTCACCATCCTCCCCCGGAGAACCTGGATGAGAACTTTGCAGAACAACATTCTGGTTTTAGCACCACTCCGTCCCAGCTTACGGCTACGACTAGAGAGGAGGAATTCAGAGGAGTTAAGCCTGTGTAACCGAGCTGAGGTGAGGGGTAGCCAAAGCGGCAAAACTAATTTTGCAGCGTTTCATGACGAGCGGCACGCCGGCGCGCAGCGGTGATGAAGTACCCGGCGCAGCCTCCGCGGCAGAGGAGGGCTCGGCACTCCAGAGGAGACCGGCTCAAGGTTAATTCCCCCCCCGCGCAGGGCTCGGGGCTAATTAAGCTGCAGGGAAACCACCCAAAAATGTCTCGCAGGCAGCCCACAGCGAACGCTGCCTGGCTTGGCTGAGGAAGAGGGGGAAATCTGCTGCCGGGGGATGACGGTGCTCACGGCAACAGTGGGAAACGCTACAAGCAAACTGGTTTTCAAGAGCGTTTCACATTTCCCATTCGTTTTCTTTGATGTTTTGTATCTTTGACTGCTGGGAGAAACATGGATCTGCTCCTCGTTTCTACACAATACTAGTAGAGCTGCTTAACAGCATTATTACAAACCCACGTTATTTTGCTTCCGAGTTCAGTTGTATTTTAGCTACTTGTGTTTTCATTATTTAATGTAAGTTGTAGTGGAATCCATATGTGTATAGCACCTACCAGTAAATTAAGCAAATTAATTTTCAAATCTCAAACACCTCGTGACGCTGAAATACAGTAAGACATTCCCTAGCAAATCATTTCAGTTCATATTTCTTATTAATTAGAATAACTTTGTTCTTTTTTGCACAACAGATGACCGTTATGAGCTGAGCACAACTTACATGTATACTCCACTTAGAAGCATTAGCATAAATATATAATAATATTTTTAATTATTTCCTTAGTGGATAAATTTTCCGCTTTAATTGCCAAATATTTCTCGGTGATATAATGAACCAATATGCTCTCCTTGGGGCAAGGGAATTCTCTGAGATTCCTTCAATCTTTGCAGCTGAACATGTTCAGCATATTTAGCTTTAGGAAAGCAGCATTCAGCTCACCATCTCCACACTTCAGCCCAGCTCCAGAGCAACCCGAACAGCCCAAGGAGCTACGCCCCACCGAGACGTGGCAAGAAGTCACTTGCAACACAGGCACACAAAAATTCTTTTTTTTCCATCTGGTCAACCAACTAGCATACTGGAAAACGCATTTGGGAAACGCAAAGCCATGGCCAATGCCCAGCATCTCTAAATCAGAACCAGCTGAAAAACGCGGCACGGCTTCTCCATTTCTAGCTGATGAAGCTGTTTTAGATGAACGAAAGGACAGCCTCATAGAACGACCCTGAATTTAAACAGAAACAAACTCCAGCGATAAAGACTTTAACCTATCAGATCATTTTCTTACATTACACAACACAATTGTTGCGGAGGCTTCACTTTCTCTGGAGAGAAGCACCAGAACAGGGACCACGGTGCCAGGAAAGAACATCTTTTGTAGCTATAAAGCCACACCATAGTCATCTGAAACTACCGCATCCACGGAAGCTGAAAAGATTCAAGGAAAGTGCTGAACTGAGAACAGACAGCAGGAAATCTCTTGAGTAGGAAAATTAAGACAAATACTTTAGATGTTTTTTCAACAGAAATTGCACTGAGAAAGCACAAGCTTGTGCATCTCCAAGGAGTTGGTCTCTCTCTCTCTCAGTAACCACTTTGATCTAGAGTGCAACTTTTCTCTTTCCTCACTCAGAGGCACATTAAAAACCTTGAAAGTCCTAAAAAGTTCAATTTGAAGATTCATTTCCAAAACACACAAGTCCATCCACACGAGTCCCACTGAGACCGGTCACGTTCCAGAGCTGCGAGACACACACAGAAACTCCGGCGACCCAAGCGTCATCGTACCCGGTGATGGTGACCGCATCAGCTATCGCTTCTTCATTTAGAGAGAAATTCATTTTAAATACCAAGCTGGCTTTGCGTTTTCTATTTTATGTTCTCAGCGCAAGCTGCCCCCTGTCACCGAATCGTACGACTTAACGGCAATTCTTTTTCCATCCCTTCGGAGCAAGCGCTCTTCTCTGAGGCTCAGGCAGCACACTTGGAAAATGAGACATCTTGCTCCTCGTTGTAAGATCTGGACCCGACAGCATCAGCAGCCCAGTGACATAGTTCCTCCCTGCTCATTTCTGCCCGACGAGACTGAGGTTGCTGCATCTCCCGTATCACTCAGACAAACCTTTTATTACATTATGGTAGTGCCTCCCCTGTTTTGTTCAGGGTTCAAGCCGAACACGTACCTCATCTTCGTAACAGTTTGTTCCCTCTAATTTCTCTTCATGCTTTTAGGGAAACCCTAAGCTTCCTGCTAAATGGAAGTTACTCTTCAATGCTCTTTTGAAAACTACCGCAACATCTGTTATTAGCGAACAGCTCAACTTAGGGCTGACATCTGCTTGATATCTCCATCTCCGAGGAGCACCTGGGTCTACAGACAGGGAATCCTGCTGCTCTACGTTGCTGTCAACTTATCCAAGAGCTGTCACTTAGCACACACCTCAGCAACAACTATATAGTGGGGATAATCTATAACTCGTAAAACAGAGTGCTGCAGCTCTGCCTGAAACGAGTAAATGCATGAGTCGCTGAGATTCAGAGCACCTTGGCAGCGGTAATGCTCGGTTTACCCAGGCACACATCAAATCGGTGCTGAATACGGCTCATTTTAAAGAAACATTTCCTTCAGCTTGCAACTGCCTTAACAAGCCCTTTAAGTCTTTCCACCTATTGTATATTCTCTTTTTTAGAAACGAGAGTTAATCTTGTACTTGTCTGCAACTAAGCGCCAGCGGTTCCTTCCAAATTTGCACTAACGCCAATACCCACGGATTTTAAAATCTCTCCACCCTGGTAAAACATTAACCTGTGGGAATATGCAATAGAGACAGGAGGAAAGCAAGCAAACACAGCTGTGTGAGTAGCTCTGGTGAGCAGAAATAGGCAGCTGTATGCACCTCGGAATTCTCCAGCATTTTACATTTTGCAAGCGAGCGAGCTCAGATTTATTTCTCTTTTTTTAAAAAAAAGTTTTTGCCTGATCTCCAGTGACAAACATTGTAACTTTAAGAAGCCTGCTGCATTGCATCAAGCCCGTCTACGTGTCCACTGAGAAAAGACAGCTTTATTTTTTAAGCGGCCACATCAAAGCTGATAATGGGCACAACCATTAAAAGCCGATCTTTACAAATCTCAGCAACAAGCAGGTCTTATCGGTTCCCGTTCCAGAACACTCATTTCACCCTGCATTTTATAATATCAGCTGAAAGGTTTAGGACCTAGCATAAAGAAAAGAAACACAAGGGACCAAATATGAATTATACATGGAAAAGTTAGCTTGAAATTTTTATGGAAGTTTCCAGTGTGATCTTCTCGGGAGGCAAAGAAGTAGCCCTGATAAATCCGAGCTAATTCTTCCCCGGTTCCCTCAGGGATCCACCAGATCGATTCCCTACATGAAACGTGGATGTTGAACCCCAAAGGCTCAGTGGGTTGAGGTGGTGATGGGCTATTTGCAGACTCTCCTCTTTTGAAACAGTTTTAACGTGACCTAAACAGAAAAATGCAGCCCAGGATTATTCTACTTAAGAAATCGATGCCATCCACTTAGTTCACTTCTTGCCATCCGATCCACTGATTTATTTTTCCCCTCTATTTGTAAGAATCCTCATTCTATTCCAAGTGTTGACATCATCAGATTAACTGACTCAAAAGAGGAAAAAAAAAAACAGAAATAATAATAAAGATGGGGATTTCATTCCCATCTTTACTCCTGCTTGTTTGCTGTTTGTACATGATGGAAATTACTGGATCTTCACCAGCCTTAAAAAGTGATTTACTGAACCAAGGGAAGAAAAAAAAAAGAAGACTCAACAGTTAAAGAACCTGGGCTTAATTTATTTATTTTTCTAGCAGCTTTCAATTCTTCTTTCGGAGTTTTAAAAAAGTGCAGATTTAGCCCGACTATATAAAGAGAAATATTGCAAATAAATTCATAACTTTTTGTTGTTGGTGGTGGTTTTTTTGGATTGTTTTGGTGATGGTGGTTTTGCTTTTGTTCTTAAATCACTTAGAGTAATCCCAGGAGAAATCAGGAACGAGGGAGCCATTCACCATAACCAAACTCCTACTTCAGGACTTCAGTAGAAGAAATTGTTTTAAACTTTTTTTGCTGTTCTCAGCACAGACATTAGGCAGGATACCTGTGAGCTTAGAGCCCTTCATGTGAAAGAACTACTACAAACCCCCTGTCAAATCTATGGATTTGCTGTTTACTTGGGGAAATTGATAATTCAAGCACCTGTTACTCTGAAGGATACGAATAATTTAAGCAGCTCCTATAAAATAAGCACAAAAGCAATATTTCGAAAGAAACTAAATGCTGGTGCTTCACCATTTGGGCTTAACATGACAGGAGAAAAAAATATTTGAAAGGTTTGGGAAGTGAACTTTGGGAGAAAGTTAAACTTGGGTTATTGATTTAGAAGCCAGCATACTAATCTCTTATTATTTAAAAGGAGAAATAACTCAGCACAGGAGATAATCTACTTGTCTTATATTCTACATCTCCTGCAAGAATTTTCTTGCTCATGCATCGGTACGGTCTTATCTAGTCCTTACTGAAGTCAATACCAGGTTGCTCGCCTGTTTTTTAAATACCAGCTGCACTGGGTATCTATGGAGAATGAAAAAGTGAAAGGATTACAGTTTTGACCTCTTAAAATTGATTTGTAAGAGGGATTTTTCCCCCCCCTCTCCTATTATGTCCAAGTGATAAATTGGTCTTTCAGTTAAGGCTGTGTGAAAAAGTGATTTGTCAATTGTAGCTTGACCAAAAAAAATCGGAAAATTACCCACTTCAATTAAAATATGCAACGATTTTTGTGGTGTGTTCTTCTCTCACGGACATTAAAAAAAAATAAAATTATTTCTGGAATGTTTCATGGTGGGAAACAACAGAACAGAAAGCTGGAAAGAGGCACCAGTAAGAAAGAGAAGAAGGAGCAGAGGACTCTCGGCATGACGCACGCCCAGACAGGAGAGGTGGGCAACACCTCGCCTTCTGCATTGAGGGGACCCCAATGACACCAGCAATCTCTCAGCACTGGGACCAGTATGGTGTCAGAACTGGTCCACTTTTCAGAGTCTGGGTGGTAATGTGAAACCGAAAACAAATCGGACTCGCCTATGTAAGAAGAAATAGGAGGCAGCAAACGCCAAAATCAACATAAACATCTCAAAATATATATAAAAAATTTTAAAAAAACCAACAAACCCAAGTAGTTTTCAGCAGCAGTACCTTCCCACAGCTCTCTAACCCCACAAGATCGTGTTTGCACCCGATCACAAAAATTCCAGGAAGCAAGGAAGCACTCAAACCTTGGGGTGCTAAAAGAAAAGACTGGAGAGAATGTTTTCGGAAATCCAGACCTGCAGATTAAAGCATCTCTCTAAGGTCCTCTTACTCAAAGAAAACAAATTACACAGGTCAGGTTGTGTTTACACTTGTTACTAAGAATTGCACGGGAAAAAATTCATGTTTAAGTTTCATACGAAGGCGAAGCTGAGCTGAAGCCCTCGGGTCCAGCTCCTGGCTCTGCAGCAAAGCACAGCGTGTGCTAAGCAGGGCTTTCCACCTGGAAAATTCTGTCTAGTGCTTCAGCTGGAATTTGCAGCATCTCACTTCCTAGGGGCCCTTTTTTCTTTCCGGAAAGGTGAGATTGGTTTTGCTCCTCCTACGGAAAAACTCTAAAAAATTAAGATTATAGCCTGGAAAGCAGCCACAGGCTGCCCATCTACCTGCTGAGTTACTGCAATAAGTAACAAAGGGAGAGGTAGGAAGATTTTACAAAGGTGTGGCAGCACGACACGAACTGCAGCGTGTACTACAGGAGCTGGGAATGCTTCAGAGACCAAGAAAATCTGTCTCTGCGCTGCATCAGGGAGTGACTTTCATTCCAGCGTACGCTGATACACGAGGGCTCTCGCAGACAGACGGTCAGAGCGCAAAACAAAACACTGAGATGACGAGCTGGACCAGGAAAAAACATCACCGAGGACAGTAGGGAAGAAAAATGAGCAGACATATGTATAATTTATCCATTGCTTGGTATGGATGAAGACATTCTGCTCGGTAGCCCAGTGAAAAGCAACTGACAGCACCGGAGCTGCCGGATGCCTGCATGGCGCGTCGCGAGGAGCAACATCTGGGCACACGTCTCCCGCGTGAGGCCGTGTGTGAGCAGCCCAGAGATAACGGCAAAAAACACAGCCTGCGCTGCAGAGCTACAGCTGGCTGAGCAGCTCAGAACACCCCTTACTGTAGCTACCCAGCAGTGTCACATTGTGAAATTTGTGTCTATGGAGCGCGTTACCAGAAGAGACTTGCCGTGTTCCCACCCAAACCACTTGACCCCTTCTAAGCCAAGACCAGTGTCACCAGTGAGACGTGCCTGCTGGTGGCTCCAGCATCCACAGACCACTCCAACCCAGCACTTGCCTTCAGGTTTGCAAGCAAATATCCCTTTGCTGGAACATGCCAAGTCACGGTCTTGTTTACTCCAAATGAAGAGCAATAAGGATGGTGAAGGCCAGACCAGATGATGTAATAACAGTCCCTATTTTGTACTCCTAAAAATAACAGGAAAATAAAAAAAGAAGCTTAAAATATCATCTTGCAAACGCTATCACCAGCGATAATCCCAAAACAATGCTGAGAGTGATGGAGATGGGATGCCAACACCAAAAATCAGCCCAGACCAGGGTTTGCAAAGCCACAGGACGCGGATGCTCCCGGACATGCAGCGCCCAAGGACACACACCAGGGTCTGCTCTTACCGAAAGGCTCAGACTCACATTTTCACTGCTGTGGTTCCCAGCCAAACCTGGGACCTCCTGACCCCAGTGCTTTCAGATCCTCTGCTCTGTCAAGACGACAGACGGGCCACCCTGAGCTCTTTCTAAGCAGCACCAAGAGGCAGCGCCTGCTGGCTTTCTGGGTGAGTTAACGCTCCCCTCGAGCAGGCAGAGAAGGACAGGGTAAACAAGGGTTTGGAGACACCAAACCAAGGATCCTGCAGCCAACCTGTACCCCACCTGAGCACTAAAAGCACCCTGCTGGAAACCCCAGGGCATTCTCCCACCCCGCTTTCAGCCTGGGTTCACGCAGGTACCCTCTCACCGGGGCTGCAAAGGGCCAGCACCGCTTGCTCCCGCTGGGTAAACGCTCTCAAAACATTCTAAATCACACTCGCTTGACTTCTGTGCAGCTCCAAGTTCAGGAAAACTGAGATTTCGCTTGGCTGCATTGCCTTTTTTTGTTCTTCCCCTTGTGATATATTTCATTTCAATAAATATGAATAATCTGAAATTAGTTCTCTCATCTTCAACAACAACTACTTAAGAGGCGCGTTGAGAGGATTAATTCTGAAGTACTCTGAAAATGTCAAGTGCTTATTAATTATGAGTTAATTGGAGTTAGAATTACACTATGGTAAATAATAATAAATTAACATAGCTGATGGGCAAGAGGGAAGAAGCAGATTTTGAACAGTATTGTTAAGAAGCATGCTTTTAACAAGCCTCTGGAAGAAACAAAATCTGCCTGATGATGTTCAGCAAATTCTCTTCCACAGAGTATTCTTGCATATGTGGGGAATTTAGAATTGTTCCTCCTCACCTGTCAGCTTCGATTCACCGTCGGCTTTCTCTGATCTATGGCTCGGAGCAAACGGCTTCCGTGACTTTTAGAAGTACAAGCTTCAGCATCCATTCAGCTCAGCTGAGAGTCCTTCAGAGAGCACCAGGCTGCTCAGAGAGGATAAAGTAGGTACGGAAAATACCTTTATCCTGCAGTAGGAATAACAGTAGCCTGAGCACTTGCGAGGGTAGCGTGCGTATAATAACCCAGTCGAGTGGTTAGAAGTGATGGGAACTGAAAAAGTGAAGGTGAAATCTTGCCTCTGCAACTGAATTGCCATCTTGAACCTCACCTGCGCTTAAAGGCTCCAGGCAGGAGAATTATCTCAGTGCTCAGAGAAATGTACAACAAACGAGTCTGCGCTGACACAACCAGCTCCAGGTGTCACCCAGGCAGCTGCCAAGTGCCAAAGACCAGACGGTGCAGGGAGCCCCTTCCCTTCCTCGGTCCAGCTGCCCGACGGGCAGCACCGAGGGGACCACGCGTCCCTCAGCTGCAGCCCAGGGAAAGATGAAGCTCGTCCCGGATGTTTTATGGCTAAAAAGGGGCTAAAAAAGCTGCTGAAGTTACACACAGAATGTTAGGGTTTGGAAGGGACCTCGAAAGATCATCAAGTCCAATCCCCCTGCCAGAGCAGGAACGCCTCGATAATGCTACACAGGAACGTGTCCAGGCAGGTCTTGAATGTCTCCAGAGAAGGAGACTCCACAACCTCTCTGGGCAGCCTGGACCAGGGCTCCGTCACCCTCACTGAGAAGAAGTTTCTTCTCGAGTTTAAGCGGAACCTCTTATGTTCCAGTTTCAGCCCATTACCCCTGGTCCTATCACTGGTTGTCACCGGGAAGAGCCTGGCTCCATCCTCGTGACACTCCCCCTTGATATATTTGTAAACATTTATGAGGTCACCCCTCAGTCTCCTCTTCTCCAAACTAAAGAGCCCCAGCTCCCTCAGTCTTTTCTCATAAGGGAGATGCTCCACTCCCTTCATCATCCCAGTTGCCCTGTGCTGGACTCTCTCCAGCAGTTCCCTGTCTTTCTTGAACTGAGGGGCCCAGAACTGGACACAATATTCCAGATGGGGTCTCACCAGGGCAGAGTAGAGGGGAAGGAGGACCTCTCTCGACCTACTAACCACCCCCCTTCTAACACACCCCAGGATGCCATTGGCCTTCCTGGCCACAAGGGCACAGTGCTGGCTCATGGTCATCCTGCTGTCCACCAAGACTCCCAGGTCCCTTTCCCCTACACTGCTCTCTAATAAGTCATTGCCCAACTTATACCGGAACCTGGGGTTGTTCCTACCCAGGTGCAAGACTCTACACTCACCCTTGTAAAGTTAGCGGTAACCATCTCCAAGTAGCCGTGTCAAAGGAAAGCAGAGGTTCTCTGTACCAGGGGAGCTTCCACCCCTCTTGGCTGTGGCTCAGCTCAGGAGGATGCTGACGCAGCATTTCTCTGAAATGAGCCTTCACATTATTTCAGGGAACGTCCACAGAAAGTACAAAGGATTTCAATTCCACCTCGTTCGAGCTTTAAGCATTTCAGAGTATTACATATCTGCTCTTCCCTTAACGCGCTCATGGAACTGACAGCAGAAAAATTGAAAGTTGCGTATTTCCAAGTCAAAGCTAGAACAAGAAACCTTTACGTTTTTAATAGATATTTTAAAAAAACAAAGATAACATGAGTGTTAGGTTTCACATCTATCACAAATTGGGATTTTACCTGTTTTACAATTCCATGTAGATGAAGGATTCTACATTTAAAATTTTGGGGTAATAGAGATTGAGTTTATTCTTCTTTCTAAGTGAAGGCATGGAAAATCATTTCGGTTAATGGCCCATCAACATTCCAGAGCAAAACAACCTTTTTAATCCCTTTTGGCTTTTAACCTACTTCAAGAAGAGAGGGGGTTTTATAGTCTCTGATGCCAGAAGTTTGTACCTTAAACTTGCCAGCAGTTAAGCCTCTTAACAAAAGAAAAAAACCAAACCTTTTAAATCAGAAAAGTTATTGGTATCAATATTTTAAATCGCATTTCTAGACCACGCGAACTAAGTAAATGCTCTCACTGCCTGAGCCCAATAGCACATCTACATACAATATTATGAGAGGAAATGCTGTGCTGACATTTTACCAACTGTTACTATTTTGTAAAGATATTCTGAATGAGTTCTTAAGTGACTAAAAAGTCCAGCTCGTTTAAAAAAACAATTAAATAGAAGGTATCGAGAATATTCAAGGATTTATTTTTCCGTTTGTTTAATTTAGGCTTGCAACACAAAGAGCCTTTCGGCTGTTAAAATAATCCTCTTGTTTTTATAAAGCATTACCAGCAGATTAATTGGAAGTGCCTTTCCAGGGCCAAACCTGGAGTGTTGAAGTGAAAAGGAGCAAACTCCCACAGGAGCCCAGTTAGAACCTTTGCTCCCCAGACTCTGTGGCTGGACACGGACATTTTCTTCAGTATTTTGACGGTTTCTGCTACATACGAATCACGCTTCCACAGTTACAGCTCTAAGGCCTCTGGTCAAAGCTTTAAATTATAGCATCTCCTGTGCTGAAGAAAACAACAAGTAATATCTCAAACGTTACACAGATCTCCTTGATAAAGATCTTCCGCTTTATTTTCTGAGCGTCCTTGTCCAAAATCCACGCCGGCTTGGTGTAATTCATGATTTAATCAGAGAAACAACATGACACAAAAGCCTATTTCCTCCGTGACACGTATAAATTATCTTGTGATTGTGTAAAGCGTAAATACAATGGTTTACCAACGCGTAAGTGACACAGCAGATTAATAACGCCCTCACCCCGGCAGTCTGATATCAAAGGCGACTCATGAGAAATAACCAGAAGCCGTTTGACCCAAAGGCTCTAGATGTTGTCTTCTACAACAGTGGATATATTAAAATCTGATAATGTTCTTTGAAAAGCGCACGCAGTAACCCGGGAGCAAACTTACTGACACCACATCAGAGATTAGCAGCTGCAGACTAATTCAGAGATTTCCGGACGCTAGCTTTCCGAAATAGGAGGAGGTAAAAAAAAACAAAAATCATTCCGCAACTGCCTTCTCGATTCATCTGTCTCCAGCCTTCAAAGAAATGCCAGTAATATGTCAGTATATCAATTGATCAGCGCTTCATAACTTGCACCAAACCTTCTCTTCTGCTATCTTCACCACTGTAGCTGCATAATTAAGAGGTCAAACAGCATAAGGCGACCAATAGCACACAGAGATGTGCACGTCACAGAGAGACAAGGTGGAAAAAAAAATACAAAATAAAAGCAAATAAAAAATAAAAAATGAAAATAGCAAGGCATGGTGATGTTTGAAATAATCTATTTGCCAGGAATTTAGCCTACCCTTCTCAGTACCACCCACTGAGCACACCTGTCCCAGTTTTTAATTCAGAAGTAGTTCTTTATCCATGGACCTGAATTCTAATAGTGTTGATAAATCCTCATAATTGACTGGGACCTGTTGTGGGAAGCGCCGCGTAGACTGCACACAGCGGAGTCCCTACCCCACCGAGCAGTTTAGAGCTCATAGTTTATGGATCAGGCAGGATCCACGGGGTGGATGCAGAGCGGATTGCACGAGACAACGCGGTAACGGGCATGTGGGCAGCCAGGAGAGCCCTCAGCTCCCAGCCAATCACCGGCCCTTTGCTGTTGGTATCACAGCCCGCGCTGACGCGGCAGCCGAAGGACAGCCCTGATGCTGGCTAAATGCATTTCTATATAGCAGGACTGAAATTGAAGATGCATCACCGACAGCTACAAAGAAGCCAGAAGCCTGAGTAGGTACGCAACCAACTCGTGGCAGTTGCTCGCAACGTTTGCTGCTGCTGGAGGCACGGCTCCCGAAGCGATCTTCGGGAAAGGACATTGTAGAGAGGTTGGTGCTGGTCTCTTCTCACAGGTCATTAGGGACAGAAACAGGGGGAATGGGCTCAAGTTGCAACAGGACAAGTTTAGACTGGACCTTAGGAAGAAATTCTTCACGGAAAGAGTGGTCAGACACTGGAACAGACTGCCTGGGGAGGGGGTTGAGTCGCCATCCCTGGGTGTGTTTAAGTGTCACTTAGATGTGGTGTTGGGTGAGATGGTTTAGGGGTGAACTTGTAGTGTAGGGTTAATGGTTGGAGTGTAGGGTTAATGGTTGGAGTGTAGGGTTAATGGTTGGAGTGTAGGGTTAATGGTTGGAGTGTAGGGTTAATGGTTGGAGTGTAGGGTTAATGGTTGGAGTGTAGGGTTAATGGTTGGAGTGTAGGGTTAATGGTTGGAGTGTAGGGTTAATGGTTGGACTTGATGATCCCAAAGGTCTTTTCCAGCCTGAACTGTTCTATGATTCTATAATTCTAAATGCAGATTCATACCCAAACTCCACGTCACTCCCCAACTGACACTTCTTACCTCTAAACTTAAAGACTGTTTGAATGAGTGCTGAGGTCAGAATTGTCCAATTTGGGTCTTTTCTATTTCATGCTGGAGGTCAAGACTGCAAAAACACACGTAAGCTGGAAATTACGTTTCAGCTCCGTGTTGGTCACTCTGCAGGAGCTGGGGGCACGAGGCTGGGAGCACTCAGGACGTACAAGATTTGTACAGTTTGCTGGGACTGCTTTCCACAAACGTTTTGCAACTGGGTATAGAACTAAAACCGAATCTCATGTAAACACCAACACGTACACCACTGGACCAAAGGGAAATTACTGCAGGCAGAAAAGCCAACAGAGTCAGTAAAATAGGAAGTCAATCTGAAATGAAACCACTAAAACAAGATTTTGTTTGAAGCGTTACTCACGCATGACAACAGTAGTCTGGAATTTCAATCTCAACAAGGGCAAGTTCTATTTCTGAATACCACGTCCTATAAACCTTAATCTGACCGACATTTTTTGAAGTATTATTCCACTACGATCCTGCCTGGTTTTAACTATTAAAATATAACCAATATCCAATTACTACTGCCTGTAACATCAATCATGGAGGAAGGAGATTTAAGTTTTGAGGTGGTTTTTTTTTTCCCTAAGTAGACAGTAATGATCAGAAGATAAAGTATCATCTCAAAGAAACAATAAAATATTTCAGAGGAGACCATAAGGAGACCCCTTTCAGTCCCTCTTCAGCACAGTACTTGCAGTAGATGCTACATTTAGGAAGTGGCTAAGGTGGACTCATTTTGCTGATTCCCAAATTCCAATTTCACAGATTTGTCTCTCACTTGGGACTTCTACTGCTGAGATTTCGATAGGTTCACAAAGTGCATGGGCAAAACGAGACATCTAAATGCATTCTGGAAATCAGCTGGGGGAACATCCAAGCTGTAGACTAAACTGGCACAAAAACAAGTGCTCCAATACCTTAGTACTTCCCCAAACATACAGAATACAAAAACGAAGCTATAATTGTAGAGGTGATCCCTTTATTCTGCTCTTGTGAGACTCCACCTCAAATACTGCATCCAGTTCTGGTGTCCCCACCGTAAGAGGGACATAGAACTGTCGGAACGAGTCCAGAGGAGGCCACAAAGATGATCCAGGGGCTGGAGCACCTCTGCTACAAGGACAGGCTGAGGGAGCTGGGAATGTTCAGCCTTGAAAAGAGAAGACTCTGGGGGGACCTTATCACTGCCTTCCAATACCTGAAGGGATCCTACAGGGAGGCTGGGGAGGGACTTTTTACAAGAGTGTCCAGCAATAGGACAAGGGGAAATGGCTTTAAACTGAAAGAGACTAGACTGGATCGTAGGGAAAAAATTCTTCAGTTCGAGGGAGGCCAGACTCTGGAACAGATTGCCCAGAGAGGCTGTGGGTGCCCCCTGCCTGGAGATGTCCAAGGTCAGGTTGGATGAGGCCTTGAGCAACCTGGGCTGGTTAAGGGCGTCCCTGCCCATGGAAGGGGGTTGGATTAGATGATCTCTAAGGTCCTTTCCAACCCAAGACTATGATTCTATGATTCTAAGTTCACCAGCCTATCTCTGTATTTAGGCTCAAACTTAAAATGTTTTTTGGAAGATACTAAGAATCACTTTTTCTCCATTGTTATACATAGACATAAGATACTGGAGGGCTAACTCCTATTCCAGGTACCTTTTCTCTTATTTTCAATTTGATTTCACTAGGATTGGGAAAACAACCTCCATCTGTACAGGCAATCAAAAAAAAAAAAAAAAAAAAAAAAAACACCCCAGCACTTTAATACCAAACTAGTTCCCAAAGCTTAAAAGCGACAAAAAAAAAAAAAAAAAAAAATCAATACTATGCAAACAAATCCTCCCAGTAAAACAACTCTTGAAACACCACAGAAGAGTTCTGACAGTCAAGAAGAGTCCCACTGATAAAGGGGAGGTTCTGGGGTGCAGCAGAGTCTTGGGGAGGACAAGCTGTCATTTAGAAAGGGGAATAGTACGAAGATGAGGTTGCACAGCTCTGGTCCAGATGATGCAGCACAAAGATGGATGGAGTAAGAAAAATTTCTCATTCATAGAAGAGATAAGTCATTTTGAATATTCATTCAGACACGCTATGCCGAGCTTTCAGCCTCCACAAACGAGCAGAACAAATAGTCCGTTACAAAACTGGTCCAATGGCTTAGGAATGAGCAAAGAGAAAACATACAGACTCAGAAGACTCCATCCCTTTCTGACCTACCGCAAGAACACCAGGATCCCCACAGCATTATTTTAATCAATGTTTCTTTTCACTGGTCTCTCAAGCAAAATTATAGCATCAGCTTGTTCTTCCTGGGCTGACAACACTCTGAATTCTACAACTGGTGGTTACATTCATTCCTGGGGGAAAAAAATAAAATAAAAAAAATAAACCACGCTTTACTCATTAGTGCTTTTTGTTTCAAATGACTAATCCCATTCATCTTCCCCATCTGTTGGAGAATTTCTCTGAACAGAAGACCGAACGAGCGCGTTACGCCATTTAACAGTCAGAGGTTTGCTCCACAGCAGCTGCAGGAGCTTCTTGTGCACCCACTACAAGGCAACGGCGACATCGGACTCACCAGGGTTTGACCAACCTCATTAGGTAGCAAATCTCTCAGCCTCATAGACAAAGCTTCAGCTGTTTGTAGAATCATAGAACAGTTGAGGCTGGAAAAGACCCTTGGGATCATCGAGTCCAACCATTAACCCTACACTACAAGTTCACCCCTAAACCATCTCACCCAACACCACATCTAAGCGACACTTAAACACATAAACACATATTTATGTGTTTATTCAGCTGTGATACAAGGACATATCTGCAAGTTACACTGGGGTAAGAGACGGCAACTATCAGGTGCAGCTCCCATGCAAACCGACCACTCAGCCAAAAGATTTGGAGAGACAGGCCAAACTTCCCTTTTAAAATCCACATTTTTCTCTCCAAATCCTTAGAACAACGTAATCCTACAAGGCCTCTTCTGTTTTGCCACTTCTGAAGAAAATACCTCTCCAATATTCATTCGCTCCCACAATCATAAAACCAAACAGTCTTTGCATTTCTGTAAAGGTTTATGTCCTCCAACAGCCTTGTGATTACCTACGTAACACGCCAACTGCCCGGTTTATAACTCCTTCCAGAGTCAATGGCCTCTCTTACACAAATACTAATGGCTCGTTCCAGGGATATTTATTCCTTTGTTGTTATATTACAGCAGCTGCATGGAATTAAAAAAAAAAAAAATTACTCATCACGGAGATGATACAACCATTTTAGATAAAGAAACTGCTGAGGTGAGGGGTTTGTTTGTTTATTTGGTGGTGGTGTTTTTCTCGCTTAGGCAAATGCTTTTTAAGAGAAGAGAAGGTTTCCTGAGGTCACTGCATCTCAACTGCCATTTCGAAAGGCAAAATGCCTCCATCCCTAGAGCTCGCCTAAATCCTGCTTGGGCCACGGAGCTTGAGAAAAGCTTCTGGTTCTTGTTTCGTCTTTTTTTTTTTTTTGATGATGTAATTTTGCCGTGATATTTCTACGTTAAAAATAGCTTCGATACTCCACTCCACTGCCGGAGTGCTGCACGCAGCTCCAAGGTCGGTCCCGCGCTTCCCTCGCCTTCCCCCACGCCGGCTGCTTCATCGCGCCGGGAGGAAGAGGAGCAGAGCAGGGAGCAAACACCGAGTCAGATCTCCGCCCTGCTCCCTGGCTCACCACCTTCTCTCCTTTAGATTAAAAGGAGTGAAAGTGATAAAATAAGGAATTATCTGCATCAACCATGTCTAGCACAACATAAAATTTCTCTGATGAGTAGGGTATCACCCGGTATCTACTGCATTTTTTTTTTCTCTTCAGCAAATCCACATGTAACACATATTACAGTAATATTCCTGCAACTGATAACATTCTGTATTCTCTGTTTAGTGGTTCTTGAGTTGCGTTACTGTAGTTCTAGGTTTGTATTTTAGGTCTGCAGGATTTGGTAAGCCAGAGTGGATTTACCAACTTCAAGTTGACTACTCTTCTGGTTTAAAATCAAGGCTATGCCTAGTGGGTTTTTTCTGAGCTGGAGTCACAACACTTTAAGTTTCGACACACATTCTTTCTTCCACTCTTCGGAAACCTGCTAAAAAGATAGCACGGAGACTTTTCATTATTTTTGTGGCTAAATCATTGAAGATCTTTGAGGCGTTTGCCAAAAGTAATTCCCTTCAGCTTCCCGAGTAGTTCCCTTGATGACTGTAACAACTTTCACGGGGAAGGATTTACCCAAACAGATTCGACTTGCTTCTCTCTCTGCATCGGCGAGATGGGCAGCGCTAGTTCTGCAGTTCCTCTGAACTACGGGTCTTCTTCAGATGGCATTTAAGAGACCAGCCCGTGAGATATTGTGGAAGACACAGCTCTAGAGCCAGCCTTGAAACAAGCAGCCCAGCTTAACCACTACACAGATATAAGAGTAGTGCGTAAGTTTATACGAAGGCAAGTGGAAAGGGGTGTATGAAAGAGTCCGACGGCAGAGCAGGTTTTAAGAAACAGCAGCGTTTTATTGCTACAGAGCACCGAATGCGTGGGGTTGTTCCAGTGAGAATGAGGCAAGACAAGGAAGAACTTTCTTCCTTAGGTGAGTAAAACTCACCTGACAGCTTATAAAATCACAAAGTGAAGTGCTGCTCTACTTCTGCCTGCTGAGCTGCCCATCTCCAAACGTGTCTTTCGTGACATGACAAAAATATTAAGCAACCAGGTTCTTTGTGTCTGCATTTCCCTGGTCCTTTTCCTTTCTGAAATAACATCCACAAATAAAGGCGAAATAGTAGTTCAACAGCAGGTTTGGGGTTTTTTGTCAGGTTTGGGAGAGTGTAGGAGGACATGACCTGTAAAATTGTGGTTTTCAGCTCTGTTAAATATGCTCTAAGAAGACTGAACTCGATGTACAGAGCTCACATCAGAAGGACAAGTAGCTGACTCTACACGTTTACATCCTCATTCATCTCAAACTTACAAGACACGGGGGAAAAAAACCTCGCCTAGATGGAGGTGTAACTCAGGGGCAGGAGTTTAAATACTCCAGTGATTTAAGCACTTATCCCCAAGCACCTTTGTTGGAAAGTGCAACTATGCTCAGCCGGGGTCCCGGCAGTGACCCCATCACTGCCAAGCTTTCACTCATTTCTGGGAAACCAGAGAACGTGGCCACGGCTTCAGTGCCCAGGTTACAACTTCTCCAGCCCTCTTGAGTAATTGATGTTGTGTCTGAAATAGCAGCCGAGAAAGTTGTCTGAGAAAATCAGAGTAAACGGGATTTTCCTACTCAGCAGGAAAACCTGCTTTTCCAGCTACACAGATTTAGCAAAAACTTTGAGACAGAGGTATCAGAAGGGAGACGTTGCCCTGTTTGGGGCAGATTTAAAATACTAAGGTCATCCCACAGCTCTCTATAACACAACCTTAAATAAAGCAAATAGGAAATTTGGGTGAGGGAGTGACCTACCTGAAATGCTATAGAAAGGAGAAATCTCTCCCTTTTTATCTTTTCCCCCCCCTTTTTTTTTTTAAACTTGCCTTAGCTCTATTCAATTATCCTAAACAAAATTACACATCGAAGCGGAGACATCATAAACCAATACACAGTTGAGCAGGAAAAGGCACATATTTGTAGCTTACTGGAACTGAAACGGAAAAGGTCTAAACTGAATCTCCAATAAAATGTTCTTGGTTTATTTAACTCACAAGATGAGGTCGTTAACGCCAGACTGCTGCACAATTTATTTTGTGCTCATTACATCAGCTTTGGAAATATGAGCCGAGGTCAAAACGCAAGACACGTTCTGGATGTTATTAAAAACACCTTTGGTACCGAGTTAAGTACATTATACATAAAGAAACACAGAAAAAGAAATGTAGCTTAATATATCCCCTCTCTGGTACTTATCTGGCCGATTTCTTCCATACGCTCAAAATTTACCACCCTGTGGATTTTGTTTGCAACATAAAACAAACAGTGGGAGAACCACAGAATCACAGAATGTTCGCGGTTGGAAGGGACCTCGAAAGATCATCTAGTCCAGCCCTCCTCCGGATAATATCTTGAATTCAGTAATTTAGTAATCTAATCTGTTTCCAACTTTCTTAATAATCTGCACAGCAAACCTGAAGGGCAAAATGTCAGATGGTTCTTAACCACTACGATAACACTGAAGCCTGTATTTGTAAGAACTGCCAGTCTCACAGTGCTTTCCAGGATGCTCTCCTTTTGGTGAGGTAGACAAAAGCAGGGATACGGGTGCTGATTCTCCAGAAGTTCCTGTATCTGCTTGAAAGTCAAGAACCTACAGTAAATAAAAACTTAATCTAATACTCCTAATCAAGCTCAACCCTTGCACTTGAAAACTTCCTGGTGAAAGGCTTGGAGAATAAATCTTATGAAGAGCCATTAAAGGAGCTGGGGCTGCTCAGTCTGAAGAAGAGGAGGTTGAGGGGAGACCTCATCAAGCTCTACAATCACCTGAAAGGATGATGTAGAGAGGTTGGTGCTGGTCTCTTCTCACAGGTAATTAGCAATAGAACAATGGAAATGGCTTCAAACTTCTACAGGGGAAGTTTAGACTGGACATTAGGAAAAATTTTGACATGAAAAGAGTAGTCAGACCTTGGCACAGGCTGCCCAGGGAGGTAGTAGAGTCTCCTCCATCCCTGGAGGTGTTTAAAGGTCTTTGAGATGTGGGGCTGGGGGAGATGGGTTAGGGGTGAGCTTTGCAGAATAGGGTTCATGGTTGGACTCAATGATCCCAGGGGTCTTTTCCAACCTGAATGATTCTGTGATTCCTACTGCATTTGGGTAGAGCGTGTGGATACGAGACGAGGGGCGGAGGTGCCGCAAAAAGCCGGGCACGTGCTGCACTGATTTTCCCAAGCGAGTTGCAAACGCTGCCCACGGGCTCGGGCAGCAAACGGTGCGGGGAAAGCACTCACGGGTGAAATTAAGGGCCGTGAACGAATCGCACAACTTTAAAGCTACGCATGTTGGTAATTGCAATGAGATTCCTCCAAGGAGAAATGAAAGCACGTTGCAAATCAAGAAAACTTATCAGCGCTTGTTTTCCTACTGGGAGCAGTGTAAGTCACTGTCTAAGAGGAAGGAGCAGCCCACTGTGTCACACGCCGTGATTCACGATTACTGCAACAAAAGAATCAGCAAAAGTCTTCCTTGTTTTTTGTCACCAGCGTGACATAGATGGAGGCAGGAGGAGACACTGATGGACAAATGATGCGCTTTGAACTTTCAAAAACACTTCAGTTTCCTTCCTGTAAATTATGATTCTCTACTTGCATTGTCACAATACCTTCAAGTCCCAGTCTGCTACTCTACACCTGTACAGAAACATGATATTGCTGTATGAAATTTTTGTCAGCAAAAAGAACGTGCACTCAGTTCTTTCAGACGAATACAGCTGTTAACAGCAAGAGTCGTCTTTACGAGATCAAGACTGAAGCAAAGAACGAGACCAAGTAATTCCCTCCACAGACTACTATTAAGGTGCTGTGAGCCTGGAAAAGCAAAGAAATTAAGAGAACAGCTATTCAGAATATCACAGCATATTTGGAAATTAAATAAAGAGATTTGGAATCCTTTATATAGGGTCACGCCTCTCACAAAAGTCGAGGGGAACTCTTCAAAGGTGACCCAGCGCTGTGCTTTACACAGCTGTTCGCACAAGAATGATTGTAAAAATCCATCACAAATGGCACGTTTGTCTTAGAACATTTTGAGCTTGCCCTTGTTACTGGACAGACTTGCTCGGCGAGCTGCTTTGTGTATTTCAAGTATGTGGACTTGAACCCACTAAAGTCTAGCTTGGTAAGTCATCACAGCATTAAAACGATGCCCAAAAATCTCTTGTAAAGGCTGATATTCAAAAAACAAGCCCTTGAAATTCTGTATCAGAAGTCACAGCTCGACTCGATGAACTTAAGGGTCTTTTCCAACAGGAATGATTCTACAGCAATTATGCTAAGGCATCCTGGCAGCCAACACCACAGAGAAAAGGCATCAGAAGTACCTTGCACCACGATAGTTTGACCTCTCTGGAATAAAACACGCCTCTTGCGTTTCCCAAGTCATTTAACAACATTGCCAGATCCAAAAGGCTTACTTAGAACATGAAGATGCACTATCTTCCAGTTCAACACATCTTGTTTACACTTTAAGAGAATGAAAAGCAACACATACACAGCGTATTTTCCTTGAACACAATTAGCGTTACGTTTGCACCAGCAAAACGTTCATGCGTCACTTGATCAACAACGTGAAGAGTATCAACACCTCCTTCAGGTATTTTTCCTACGCTTACGAGTTCCCCCCACTCTGTCATAATAATCCCTTTATTTAGATTTCTTTAATTCAGTGCTTCAGCAAACACTGTGAAATCTGAGTTTTCTGTTAAGCACAGAAATCTGCCCAGAGCCAGGGCTGACACGTCTGGTTTCGTACAATTCCAGCAGCTGACAAATGGGAGGGAGTGAAACCAAACCCTGCGGCTCCCACAGAACAACATCCCAAAAGGCTGCTCAGCGCGGCTTTCGGAGGCTCAGTGATGAAACCGCCAAGCACTGACACCTGATCACACCAAGGAGCAGCGTGTAGCACCCAGGGAGAGCACTTCTAACTCCTTCCCTACACAGCCAGCACGGGTCAGGCTCCAAATGTTCTACTCACAGCAGCAGAAAAGCCAACGCTGGTGAATCAAAGCAGGTGTTCGAGACAGGAGAGAGATGATGTCCTCTTCTAGTCCCCCCGAGGCATTTCTGCGTCGTGTCAGAGGAGGGAAACCCTCCAAACTTTCCAGCAATAGGGCGCTTGGGAAAGTTTAACAAATTGCCAGTTGTCACCGTGACACTGACTTATAAAATCCATCAGCACGGCCAATTAACTCGCTATCTGAGAGCTCGAAAATGAAAGTTGAAAAGAGAGCACATGGAAGGAGAATGATCCACAGTTTTCTCATTATTTTCTAAAAACACACAAATAACCGGAGAGTCTAACAAAGTCAGGGAGTTCCACTGCAGGAACTTCAAAGGAGAGTAAATCCCCATACACAGACATTGCAACAGCTTTGATGTTCCTGCAGGAATCTGTATCTTTTCCTACAAGTTTAAAAGAGTATGTTTGAGAGATTAGGCACCCTTTGACAAACAGCTATCTTTGCTAATTTTGATTGTGTGTATCCTTGTTACACAAATCGTATGTTAATCATTTAATAGTTAAAACATTGTCACTATTGTCGCTGCCAGATAAGTGAAAACAGTATTTATAATGGAACCTCACAAAGAGACTGAACTTATAAATACTCCAGTTAATTGGTACAAGTCATCTTTTGTGACCATTAACCTCTGATTTTCAAATTAGTTCCAGATGGGTACAGCCTGGCGATTATGTGAAGAAAACACTGATGGAAAAGTCCAATATAAAGCAGAGCTTTACAAACCTGCTAATGTGCAGCCTTCCATGATTTACTGATACCTTCCACCCACCTGTCGTTTGGGATATTTTACTTTTCGGTGAGGAAAAACTCGTAGAACTAAGACATATCTACCTGCCTGTTTGGATGGATTCTTTTCATTGAACATGTCAGAAAACGCAGCGGACTTCCAGAACTGCGTTAAGGACAACGGGTGTCACCAGCCCCTACATATTTAACTACAAAGGAGCATTAAAATATTGATTAAAATATAAAAGCATTAAAATATTGTCTTTCCCCTTTTTTTCAGGGCAACGCTCCCATGAATTGCCACACGTAACAATTCTAAATACACCCCTTAGAGATGATTCTGAGCAGAAAAGCAGGTTATGCTGTACCCCCCTTCCAGGATTAGGCACTCAAAGCCTCCACTCTTCTACGCCGAGAACTGAAACACATTTTTCACGGGACAGTCACCTCCCTGCGTGTTACGACATAAGCGACCACTTTCCAACGACTGTCAGACCACTAAATTTGAGAGAATAAAACCCTGGCGCGTACCTCGAATTAAAAGGAAGTTTGAAGACACAGAAGTAGTGCTGCCACTGCTGTGGCGGCTGACTGCTGTATCACATCCAGTGATTTTAAATAAATACTATGAAAATATTCACAGCAGATGCATTAAAACATTGCGATGGGGAGGAGGAAGTGACACGATTAATATTTTTTTTCCTTCAAGCTGCTTTAAGGCAGAACTATTAATCTATTTTTTATGGAATGGAGTCAGACTTAATAGCTGTATTTTAAACAAATGAATTTCCTATAATGTGTCACTAATCAAACATTGGTCTAACAAAACATGATCCAACTTGGGGATTATTTTTTTTTACACTCTGCTTGAATAACAAGTCCAATAGCTCCTGAATATCCACTCTAAGTCAAAGAAATTCCACAGATTTTCTTTAAGAGGTAATTGCTTTGCTAGGCAGAGACACTTTTAGGTGCAGAAGAGAGCCCTGCATGTATGTGAAAAGAGATGCCCAAACTCACACCACGGTTAGATCTCAAAAATAAACTTTTTTCCTTCCAAAATGCCGCAGTTTGTTGATCTAATAGTTAAAGCACACGCTGGGGAATACCTGGACTCAATTTCTCCCTGGAAAATCTCATATCCACATCATTTTTCTCATTGGGAGGAATTGCCCTCATTTTCCAGCACAGGAACACACCGGCATCCCCCCTCCTCTGGTTTGGAAGCCACGATATAGCTTTGAAAAGAATTCAAATCTCAGAGAAGGAACATCAGAGAGGGGGGAAAAAAATCAACATCTTTAAGAGTCATATTTAAATTACCCCTAATTGTTTCCTACTAAGTGAAACCTTCAAGATAAAGCTACTAAGAGAATCCAGCTAATGACAGAAGACCCACCGCCAGGATGCCGGACACATACCCAACCAGCTACATATTTGATATCAAACTTCTATCCATTTCTTTTTCAGGAAATTCAAATACACACCTGCCTTTTATTCACACCATTAAGGAGTTAAACTTCTGCTGACCTGCCTAAAAGCTGAACCTGGTCATTCCCCCGGGGACAACCACAGCCTCTTGCATCGATCTGCCCCGCACGCTCTTTCCCACTACAAGAAGCGTAAGCCCTTAGTTCTCTGCTCAAAACAAGCCCCACGGAAACGCTGCGTTTCCTCACACAAGTTCGCATTCGTTGAATGAAGTTGCGCTATCAATTTTCCAATTTTCCGGTCTGCTGCCTCCCAAAAATTGTAATTTCTGGGACCTGAGCAAGCCAACTCATGTAGACACGCAGCTTTCCTCATTCCACTAATGCACTGACATCAAACTAAATACCTTGGCAGTATCTTAACACAGAGGGCACTCCCATCTCTCATTGGGAACCCTCCTCGGGCTCCCTTTTTCTTCACCATCACATCCTAAGTGCCATCAGGGCTTAACCCCACGGGTTCTGATCACTCCCAAAGAAGCTGATGTTTTCAGACGACTTCCCACTATTTTAAAATCCTGCTTAAATACCACACGTTTGCAACGTGAAATCGTGCACCTTCTCCACTTATTGCCCGCCTCCCCCCCCATTTTATACCGAGAATTACATTTGATAAATAAGTTTAGCTTCAAGCTTTCTGTAGAAAGCAGAGATGTTGCCTTGGAAAAAGAGAAAGCTTGTTAGCACTCCATTTTAATCTGTCGGATCACATTTCTGGGGAGGAAATCAAAGCGGATATTTTGTATTCTGCCTACACAATCAGTGTTATATTTTGCATTCAATGATCAGTTTTTGTATTTAATGTCAGTGTCCCTTTAACTTGACAGGAACAGTCCCATTTCAACGCATCCCTGCAATGTTCTATTAGGCCTTTTTCTTTCCTAGCAGTAGGTGGATTGCTTTTCTTCTGACCCCTTTACTGACAAAGCCATCATATTCCACCCAATTGCAAAACCTGAAGTACAAATTTACCTGGTGGCTTCCTTCTGCTTTTAAAGAAGTATCATTTTCCCATTCTTTCTGGCTTCTTCTTAGCTTAATGCTCCCTCACCTTTCCTCTCATGACAAATTCCCACATCTAAAGAAATCCCTGGGCTTTCAGAGGCGAGATTACACTAGGATTTCATACCTCCTGATAGAATGTCTCTCCTACATGGCTCAGCACAGACACTGGCAATACCAGACCAAAACCCCAGGGAACTCTTTTTGCACCCTCCTCCTTTTTCTTGTCCTCCAGAGAACAGAGGCAAAAAATTGGGAACAAGAAACAGAGCCAGGGCACCTGCTGTAGCACCGTGACTTGTGTTAATGAGATCCAACCCTGCTGTCATGCTGATTCTTTCCTGCCTTTCTCACCTTTCTCCCAACTCATTCTCTCGTCAATAAGTAAAACCAGTCAATCCAAAGGCTCATGAACTGCTCTCAAAAAAAAAAAAAAGTGTCTTTTATGCTGAAACTATTTGTCTAATCAAGAAGTTCAAGCCCTTCCCATAATCATTAGCCACGTGGCCATCATACAACCCTGTGATAATTTTGCAGGTAAACCGTGTGAAGGAATCATCATCTGGTGTTTATTTTAAAAAGTTTTGTCTCCACTAGAAACGAGCTGTTATGAACTATTAGTGGATGTTTAGGTAATCGCAGCTTTGAGGATAATCCTCTTGCTGAGCCTCTTAATGCTGGAGTCTTCACAATCCAGAGGTCGAGAAAGAAAGGTCGGTGTTCCTTGAAATATCCTTAATGGACTCCCCTCTCACCTGCTGAGCAGAGACCCCCTCACCTTTCTTTAGACCCATCACCTGCCCCAAGATACTAGAAACTTTGGCCACATGCAGCCGTTTCAGTAATTTCAGACATTTTGGGGGTTAGATCCCTTTTTCTCTCATGATGTCATCTGTTTCAAAAGTTGTTATTCACCTTTGGAAATTCAGATTTAGTGACTCCTTTTGATGCTCGTCTTCAGAAGGAGAGACAAAACAGGTTTTAAGCAATGTCTACTTTCTCTGAAGAAATGTCACTCCATTTTTAAAGGTCTCTTTCCTTTGTCAATTTGTTTAGGGACCTAAAATATCATTTCTTTTAAACTCTCTCTGCTTTACATTTCGGACCATCTGGCCCACCAGCATGCCAGATTTCTGCTCCTCTGCTATACCTGGATAATGGGTTTGGATCAAAATTGCCACGAAATCTGTCGGTTGCATCAAAAACAGAAGGAAGGAAGGGGGGGGGGAAAGACCCAGAAAAGGTTTTTTAGTGGTTTTTGTGTGATTGTTTCTTCTTATCTGAATTGTCCAAGTGTTTTTTAACAAACCGCCCCTGATCCCTTTCGTAACCCGCAGGCAAACCTTAAATACTCAAGTACCTCTGACAAAACCCTGCACTGTGGGGTTTTTGGGCTGTTTGCTGGGGTTCCCTGTTGTTTTCAGGTTTTGACACAAGCACAGTTTTATCCTTCTGTAGAACACAGAACTCCAACGCCCTGTCACCTTCCAGCACCTTACCTTTGCCGTCCCATCTCCACCCTGTGCCTCTGCGGGACAGGCAAGGGAAGGCACGGAGCAGAAAGTTAACTCAGCAAAGTGATTTGTCTCAAAAATACCAAGTGGCAGCTCTCGGACACCAGTAAGGAAGATTCTGCTCCACAATGCTGATTACTTTTTTTTTTTTTAAACACAATGCGATACTTTTTTTTTCAAAATAATTTTAGGGGTGTTTCTTTACAGAGATTGACTCGAAACAAGATCATGTTTTCCTCAAGGGATTACACGCTGATCAAAGTCACACGGCTCAAACCCCAAACTTGAGTTCCTTGATTATTTGAGCATTTTTTAACATTCATTTGCGCGAATGACATTAACAGGGAAATAGTGGCAAATACCCATCTACAGCTCCTCATGGAAACCCACTACAAAATTGCTATTCAAATAGAGTCAGAGGAGAATTGCACTTAGATCTGTATTTTCACACGACTTTTTCAAGTAAGAAACTGCTTTTCCTCCTCAGTCTTTGCTTCCTTATCTCCTCAAACAAACAAAGAACAACCAAAAGAAAAAAGGAAAAGACAGCAACCAGCTTGCAGCTCAGAAAGAACCTTGACTCATTTCATCAGCTCTGTCTCTTCGAGACTTATTACATTTCTTTTCGGGTGTTATTTCTTTTTAAACATTCTAGCTGATCTCTCAACTCCACCTCTTTCTCTCGTGAGCCGCTGGCTGACCCGCAGGCAGAAAGACCTGCACAAATTTCACCCGTTATTTTAACAGAACTGGTTTACTAATCCGATTCATCATTAACACTTTGCCTTGGGAGTGTTCCTTCTACAAACATGATTTGAGAAACGCGTAACACCTGAATATGCAAATCAGAACTAAGATGCCTGAAATTCACGCTCTTTGTACACTATCTCATAATATGAATTCTTTTTCTCTGGGCATTAAGTTGTCAGCTTCTGAATATTTTAAGCCACCAGGAAGAGAAAAGACTGGTAAAAGTTTTTTCTGCGCAGTTTTGGAAGGATGGAAAATTCTGCCCGGCTCTGGTCTCTGGTCCATTGCTGGGCAGGCAATATATCTTGTGAGATGGCTAAAACTGCTTTTGCTACCTCTATCAACTTTCCAGCTGCCCCATAAAACATTAAAAAAACAGTTGGATTTCTTGCCAGTTTTCCAATTCTAAAAGAAAATAATTACTGTCAGAGAAAACAAAACGTTCCACACTAAAACCTTGAAAAGTTGCAAAGATGATTACTCATGAACTAGAATTTCTGCGATTCTGTAATTTCTGCATGAGGCGACTTGTTCTTAGACCAAAGAAGTCACAACACGGCCTCTAACAGCATTAGCATTGCTGGAAAGGACATTAAAAAGTATTACAGCCAATTAAACAAAAGACTTTTTAGCAATGTGGAAACAGCATCTCCAAGACTCTCAATTAAACTGTTTTTTAAACATAAATAATTCATAGAATGTATTTTCTAGAGAGAATATTCACTGGAATTATGCAGGAAGAAGTTTCTCCAACGTCTTTTCGGTAACACTGAGTCTTCTCTTCTATAACATGGATCTCCAGATACTCCTGCTTCGATTGCTCTCGCTGCAGCACACCTCTTCTTAATACTTTTAATTGTTACCTTTCTCTTTCAAAAGCAAGGTCCCTTCCACCTTTCTTAAAGAAATACTTGTCCCTTTTGAAAAAGGTGGAGAAATCTTCCAAGACGTGAAAGACAGTTTGGCAACTAAATAACTCCCCCACCTGCACAGCCTTCACTCCGCCCCTCCTACTCGCTCAGCCGCATTGTGCTCCCTTGGAAATTTATTCCCCAAGTAAAATTTAAAGCAAGAACAGAAGAATTCGCATTGAAAACAGGCAGGAGTATTGTCGTATCCAGATTGCAGGAACAGATTTTTCCACAGTGTGAACAATAAAGTCACGGAGCTTCTTCAGAAAAAAAATAAAAATGAGCCTCCCAGCGCTGTTCATTTTACAGAGAAACGTACCAGGAAGATTTCCCCAAGCCTTGGAAGGGATGATGATCCCTTTTACTCCTCACATAGAAGCAAACTCAAAACTTTCAAGGTGGGATTTGATGGCTGCTACATTTGCTTACACAGGGAAAGGCATATCGTCAGTCAGGCTGTGAGCAGGAAGCAACAGATCTCGTCTTGGCAGCTTTGGGGTGGGTTTTTTTTGTGTTTGTGATAGGTTTTTTAAACGTTGACATGATGCTAGTGGGGGGAAAAAAAAAAGTTTGGTGCCTGAACGCTTCATCTCCCAAATCTGATGCTTTTTGATCACGGACGTTAGAGAAACAGTCCCAGCATTGACGCGTCGTCTTGTAAAGGCAAGAATTTTGTTCTGCCACGAGCTCTTAAACGCTACGGCTCGTGTCCAGTCCTCCCCTAAGAGTCATAGCTTTAAAAATCCTCTGCAAAGACCTGAATTTCTTTGCTTGCCTCACGTTGCCGAGGATAGGATTAATCCAGTAATAGAGGATAAATGACTCTGAATCCAGGATTGTGGAAGGCCAAGGAGAGAGGGCTGGAAGAGCAGCACAACCCCAACAAGTATCTCAGAGCCATTTCTTCGGACCGTGTAGATTTGTGCCATTATAACACTGGAGAACTCCCCACGTACGCTATTTTTAAATTTATATTCCACAAGGGCTGCAAACTAGGGGGGAAAAAAAAAAATGTTTTGACATATACCACTCAAGTGTGAAAGTAACCTTTAGCTTTAATGGTTTATTCAGGAACTATCCCGGTGTTTTTAATTAGCTAATGCTTCACTAAGATCTGCAGTCCCCAAAAGAACATAATAGTTCCATAAAATGGCTCTGTTTTAATTTCTCTAGTCTTAATGTAGCAGGCAATCTCCCATCATACATCCCAACTGTAATTAGCATGGCTAATTACTGAAACTGTATGAATCGTAGCTGCAGTTGCTATAATAAGTACATTTACTGTATTTCTAAGTACATTATTGGCATTACAGAATTTATTACAAAGTCACAGCACGGAAAACCGGGTGCCAGTGCCACTGAATACTTATGGGACTGAGAGAGGGGGGAGAAAAAAGTTATTCTTAGGGAAACAGCAAAAGATATCCTATGGAAATGTCCAATGGATTAGGTGATCTCCAGAGTACCAAGTGCTTACGAATATTTTGTTACATAAAAACCTGTTCACTGAAAAGGAAGAGCACAACAGACCTCCTCAAACAAGCGAGAGAACACTAATTTAAAACAATTGGCATCAAAGTGAAGAAAAATTAACCAGAAACCACATCAACAGTAGTATTTCCCGAGAGAGAGCCAACAAAGTCCAAAACCTATTAAAAAAGGGTTTTCACATCTTTGAGATTTGATAATAAATTCCAAAGATGTGAAATCCCTTTTTAACAGCCTTTGGATATTAACAGTAATATTTCCCTGCAGTCAGATTCTAGGCCGAATTTACGGATCTCAAATGATTTTAGAATGAGTCAACCAGGCAAAACGCGCCTCACCCAGATGTGTGCATGGGATAAAGACAGCGAACTCTTTCACTGATAATATTAATTCCCACCAAAGATCACTTACATTAATAACGGAATACTAACTCCCCTCTCTTGGCACCTGTAGCATGTGAACCACTCCAGAGCGAAACAAACGTATCCATCCAGATGTACTTTGTTAATAAAAAAAAAAGCAAAATTAGAAGTTTAGCAGGTGGTGCTGCAGTCTCTCAGATATCTTACCATAATATTGATGGAGCACAGATACTCAGTTGCATAGCTCAGAACTCGTTTTTTCTTCAAATGCCAAGCAATTCAAAACACATGACGTTGGGAAGGAAGGTGGGCTCACAGGTCAAACAGTATTTCAGTGAACACATCGTACCAACGCAGGTTCAGCCTCAAGTCATAATTCTCAGACCAAACCAGTCTTGAAAGAGAATATGTGTTCTGGCAAAGAACAAATCTCCAGAATATTTTTTTAAAGAGAATACAAAACAAGAAATTAAAAACAATAACCAAAACCTAACCAGGCTGACCTTTACGGGTAACAAATAAAGACAATTTCAACACCAAGCTTGTCCCTCTAATATTGTCATTCGGTGGAAACACCAAAATAGAGGTTTAGTTCAGCGCTACCATCCTGAAATAGGATTTCTGTTTTTATCAACAAGTCATACAGAAATATTCTAGCCCAGCAGCCACCACATCCCCGGTTACTTTATCATTATTTTCATCTCACCAAGAGTAAATCCATTTATCAGTCCCACGGGTACCACTATCAGGAACTGTCAGCCAAGCTCAGCTCTTTTATTTTTTTCCCTGTACTTCAGGACAGCAGAGTCCAAAAAGCAAACGGTGCCTCGTGTCTTGCACATGATCAAATCTTGCCCTTATATCCAGAACAAACCCGGTTCAGCACATGCATTGCTTTCTAGGTAGACCTGTTCTGTTTATTTTCACAAGGTATTTCATGGTAGGAGTTGTTACCACATTATATTGACTTTCTATCAATTGAATTCTTACCTGAGCAGCCTTTTTCAAGGCTCCGATGAAGCTCTGTCTTTTTACTGGAGAATCCTTCAGGTATATGCATTGTTACAGCTATATAAGGTGGGCCTGCAAATTGTGAAATTCAGGGTTAAGAAGCTAATCTTGTTAAACACTAATTTTTTCAAGGTGTCAGGTGGGCAGTGTTCAGTAATTCTCTCATCCAGTATGCAGAGTAATACTTTTAATTGATGAGCCATTATTAAGCTCATTATTGAGCCTGAGATTCAAGTTGTTGTGGAAATGCTGAAGATTATACAGAACTCTTTGAACTATTGAAGGAAAAATGTTCCATCAAATGCAAATACACAAAAGTTTAGGGTGAAAGAAACAGAATGTGCCTGAAGAACTTGAGCATCTAAAACTTGAGACAAACGCACAAATTCTTAGAAATAACCCCTTAAAATGATTAGAAATGTCTAATGCATCCCAAAAACCTGTTCATACATTTGCTCCAGAGAGCTCCTAAAGCAAGCGACAGTTTTGCCATCGATTTTTAATGAGAAGGTCCATCTATTTGGGGGTTTCCCATCGATTCACAGCAATGTTAACGGGGTCAGCCACACTTCTGGGAGCACAAAAGCTTCACAGTTAAATGCAGTTTAATGCAGTTGAACTATCGCAGCTTTGCTGTCGCTCTGGTAAAGTACGAGCAGTCCCTGACATCTGGCTCAGGCTGGCACAGCTGCTGAACCCAAAAATCACGCCCATAGCTGGGATCCTACGTTGACTTATGCCTTCACTGGAAAAAAAAGAGCATATCTGCCTGTTGCCAAGCAAGTGTGTCAACCCTTGCGGGAACTCGGCCCCAGGATGCAAAACCCACGGGTGTGCCAATCCCATCCTCTAGAAACCAGCGAAGCGCAGCGTTGGGAAGGGTGGAAATAGAAGACTTCCCTTTTGGCTGCTTTTAATTCAGGTTTTCTGTTCTTCCTGAATTCAGGCGGCCTTTCTAGGCAGGCTAAACCGCCCTGCACCCTGCTGCCTTTCAGCTGTGGCGCGTTGACAGCTTGCACAGAAAACCTCGCCTTGCGCCACGTGTTCCTGCGAGGCCACTTGCCCATTCAGCAGAATAGTCCTACCCTGGAGCTGGAGAACAGAACATCACCTCTTACACGGGCCAGATCACAAAAGCAGGCTCTCCAAACTTGTTTTGAAGTAAATTACGGACGTATCAGGCAATAAAACCCAGTAAAACAGTCCAGTTCACATCCTCTCGTTCTCCTTCTGCCAAGAAAACGCTTCATGAATGTATTTCATCCATTTGCACGAAAACAGCACAACGCCCCACCTTAAATACCAAGCAGGATTTATGCTATCCCGCACGAAGCGTGCACTAAATTTTTATTACACGCAGCAACTGAACAGTGTAAGGCAATTTTTTTCCCCTGAGCTGGATACGCAGTTGGTTTCTCAGCTCTCATTACATTGAAGGGTCACTGAATCATTGACCCTCCATCATTCAGATATTCGCCTGCTGGGAGGGAGCGCAGGGCTGCTCTGCTCCCAGACAAAGCCTCATGCAGTTTTTCAGGTTTGTTTTCTTTTTTTTTTCCACGCCGCCAGTGAGCTGTTTTGCCAGAAACCGCCTCGAGATTATTTGCCTGCATCTTAGTTAATGCAGAAACATCCGTTACTGATTTTGTCCTTGATGACTGCGTATGAAGAGCCCAATAATCTTTCTTGCAGGGTCTGAAATGCTGAATTTGTTTACCCTCAGCCTGGAGCAAGAAGGTTTTTACCGCTCTGCACCTTTACTCATCACACTTCTCCCTGACACAGGAGTCTGGCCGGCGTCAGTCCCGCTGCCTGTCACGACCACTGCAGCGGCACCACCTTTACATTCAGGCTGTGCTCACTTCTGGGCTAAAGGTGTGAGTTTCTGATAAGGGCAATCTCTTAACTAGAGCTCAAAATACCAACTCTGACTTCCTCCCTCTGTGTCTCAGATGGCGGACGAAGACAAACTGAATAAAACATGCCATTCTGCAGTCACTGACTTCATGCTTTTGGCATCTGCGTGCGAAAACTCTACGAAAAGTTATTTTTTGCAAGAACTTAGTGATCCACCACCGGACTTGTTTTTCCTCCTAAGAACTTCTAAAATAGCATTCTACACTGTCAGGGCAGCCGAATCAAGATTTTTCCTAAATAGTCCAGGCATTGCATGGTTTTATAATAGAGAATCACAAAACCTTGTATAGAATTGTGTTTTCACTAAAACATTTTTCCTTCCAAGCCTCAAAAAAAAACATAAACCCCAAAACGATGTCACAGAAACATGCTGAAGTGGAACGCTCTGATTTTCACAAACATTAAGTTTAAAAACAAGGTATTTCTTAGTAAATTACCCCCAAGAAGAAAGTTGCGGGTTTGCTGGGTTTTTATCATTCAAATGGTCAACAGGTCAAGAGAAACAGAAGCACAAAGCATCTGGTACTTAATTCAAAATTGCTTTCTTAAGTTGGTTGTGAAGAGAACCACAGCTTCTCTCGCCAGACCAAACTACTGATCTAACAATAAAGGCATAAACACGTCATATATTTCTTCTCAGAACAGGAAAAAAAAGAGGGTCTTAAATGGGAGACAGTCCTGCCACAGGGAGCCCAGCGGGCCATAACTGCTCTTCATCTAGGAAGATGTAGAGATGAATTTGAACGGGTTGGTGTTGCCCATGCAGGCACACAGCCCCAAAAGCAGATCTCCTCCACCACTGCTCGTCCACCTGACTGCCCAGTTTCTTCAATGAGTAACGAGCAAAAAGACTGAAACAGCTTGTTTTAGCTGGGGTCTTGTTGACTGGCCTCTCTTTACTATGGCAGCTGAGATGCTTCTCTGATGAGGCAGGCACTTAAATACCACATTAAGAGGAGGAAGGATGACATTTCAGGAGCTGGCACCAGTTTGCATGGATAAACCACAGGTTCAGGAAGACTGAACGTGGTTTGCAGGGATATTTGTCGATGCTACCTCTCTCCTAGGTTTATCAGGTGGTACTAAAAGCCTGTGTGACAACACACATTGGGCATTTCTCAATATCTTCTGTTTCAAAGCTTTGGGTAATAGACCAGCAGCGACCTGTAGAAACAGCAACATTTTTTTAGAGTGTCACCATTTTTTAGATGGTTACGATTACTTACACCCTCCTAGTACGTCACAGGCTGGGTTTTTATATATTTATTTTCAGTATTTTTTTCATTAGGGTTTGAACAGCTCATCTTAGCACCGTGAGGTGTGCAAAATCTGCAGAGCACAGTTAACATTTTGTTCTGGCATTTCTTTCAAGTGTTCCCTGGATTCAGCAAGAACCTGTCTTTAGGAGGCTCAGCCACCGCAGACGGTTGGTTCGGACCTGTCTCCGTCGATCTTTCTGCCCATAATGTGCCACAGCTCAGCCACTGTGCACTGTGTAGTCAACAAATTTCCAGCCCACGCGTGCCTTCCCACCCTCTCAGCTGCTTACCTGTCTCCAAACACAACATGAATAAAAATGCACAGGAAAAAGAAAAATCCCCAGCCTTGTGCTGATCCATGTGACACAGTTGCAAACTCATTTTTTTCCAGTTTTTCTTCGCTGATCAGACAAGTTATATCCCATTCCTGTTGCCATACAAAGGCCCCACCTTTTTACGATTTTTAAAATCAAACACCAACCAGCTGACAGCATAAACTTCAGAGTGACAGCAAACCCTGCCAGCATTTAAAACTCACCGCTCCTGAAAATGATCCATTTGTTTTGTGGAAGCAAACGCCAGCAGATTTGCCAGCTGCGTAACTCCACATACTTTTCACGTCCACCGTGGATTTTATGAGCTGCTTTAGTTACGAAAGCCACACTTCAATTTTTACAGAGCCTGCCTAGGTCAAAGAGAATTTTGCCAGTAACTTCAATAGGCAGCAGATTAGGCTCCATGTGAGGCACAAATTAACGGAGCCTGATTAGCAGCAGCGCCGCGCTTGAACTTGATCTTGCTCTGGTGTTCGCACTCCATAGACAGTAGCTCTTCAACGAGAAGAGCAGCTGCTAAAGAGGGTGAAAATCAAAGAGCAATTTCCTCCACAACACAACCCATCAGGAAAAAAAAATAAAATATATATATATAATGGAAGAGATGAGCTTTCCATGAATTCATTCAGTCTCCGCTGCAACACGCGCAGGGAAGAGTGAGAATATAATCTCCGGATCAACACCCCTTTGAACGTTCGTTGCCCTAAAATAGACTCTCTCACGGGAAACACGGATATGCACAGCTCTGATTGGAAGGACTATCCATTAAACACGTAATTTAATGCCACAAAATATATTTCTACTTTAGGAACGCAACTGACTCAGATTTGTGAAACAATTTAAGATGCCACAGCCTTTTTAACAATCAACGTTCTAGCCAGCATCTGAGAAGCTGCTCATCCCACCGCACTGTCAGGCTCCAATCTGGCAAGGGTCTATAAATGTACTCGTGTGCACTATGAGTAATTTCACTGACTCACGACGGGTGGCTTAGACAATACCGCTAAGAGACGCGGGGATTCGGGGCCTCCAAATACAGATGTCCCTGACACCTCGGAGACAGTCTGAGCCTATTCGTATCTCAAAGCTGCAGTGCTCCAGCTTGAGCTGGCCTTAAAAACCGCAGCGGCAGCTTTGCTAGCATCGGTGAAATAAATGCATGAGGAGAACACGTACCTGAGCCTCAGCTGGGCACGGAGCTGCAATGAAAACACTACCTGAAGGAGAGTCAGCCCATCGTGACCCTTTCCATGGCACAAAGAGCTCTGTCACAGTGCTCCCCTGACGAAGATCACCAGGACTTTGTAAAGATCAAAGAAAAACAGTATTCTCCATCCTCCTTTGTCATCCTCAAGACAGGAGCTTGATGCCCTTTCTGAGCAACGGGCTCTCCCAGCTGCAGCTCAGCTCCAGCATCTTGACGAGGTCTCCCCAGTCCCCCAAACTCCTCCCTGGGTCAGAGCCCCTGCAACCTTTCACCGAAGACAGGATGACTACTTAGAGGTAGTCAAAATGTTCACAAGAAGAACATTTCCATCACGAGGATAACAAGGGGAAGCCACTTGTTTTCCACAGACCCCAGCGCCACAGACAACGAAGTTCACCAAAACATAATTCCCACGACACGAGGGTTTCGCCTCTTTTCCCACGCAGTTTCCCAGTGGGCACCCGTCGGGGTTGGAACTTGGGGACTGGGATTTTGCTGGGCACAAGCAGAGCTGCGCTCGGGCGCTGCCGTGATTCCCTGCCCTCGGCACTGCCCCACCAGCCCAGGGACCACACGGCTGCCTCTGATTTTCCCAGACATATTTTCTTTCCTCTTGATATTCAGCCTCTCCTGCTCATCGACAATTTCCTCTTCCCTTACGAGAAACACTTCCAAGTTAGTCCAACGTCACTACTCGGTCCTAAGTGTGCCCTGGACACCTGCTAATTATCCTTTATGGCATCTAGCACAAAACTGTCAACTTCTTTACTATTTTGTGAGGCAGTTTTTTTTCCTTTTTGCTTCTTCCCAGGGAGCTGGTGCAGTAAATGTGGTCTGTAAAAATCCCTTTCACCCAGGAATTCTTATAATACCACACAAATAAAACATCCGCATGTTTAGTCAAGCTCACCCAGAGATAATTGCCTTTAAAGAAGTTTTTTTCTGTATTATTAGAGAATGGAGATCATATTTCTGGAATTGTTGCAATGATTCTCTCTTTTTTTAATTTCTCTGACAGATTTAAGGTAGAAGTTATTTGCAAAAGAAACCACATGGAAATAGTGACTAAGTCATCTGTGAGGTAAGCAAAGAGTGTAAAATACATATTTCCCCATGCCCGTGGACTCGATTTTTACTTCATTTGCTTCACTAGGAGGTTTTCCTGTAATAAACCGCAAACGGCCAAGCTCACTTAGAGGGAGAATTTCAATATATGTGTTTCCTGAAGAGCATAATCACATCAGAGTCTGAACTACATGAAAGAGAATATTTCTATGGGTCACAAAACCATCCTGCAGCTGTGTTACTCCACATAAATTCAGTTTATGAACTACCTCCCGTGGGGCTAAAACAGCAAGACTTGGATGAGGGCTGCACACGCAGGGAGTCCAGAGCCCTGGGGGTATTTTACACAAAACCTGCAGAGATACGTGAAGTTCTGAGAAGCTGAGTAACTTCCTTCCTGACCAGCAGACCCCTTATCTTTCTCTTTTTGACTGCGCATGGTTATAGCGACCACGAAACTCGTGTTGAACTTCTTAAAAGATACGAGGAAAAACCTCAAAGCCATCATCTTGATTTTTGTGTTAAGACTTTCAAGCAATCAGTTACTTTTACAGTTCACACGCAGAAGTTTGCGATGAGACACAACTAAGAGCTAAAAAAGTTCACCAGAACGAATTCCCAGATTCAACAGTTAAAATTTCAAAGCATCACACACCTTTTTACTGTAACACGTCCCGGCATTTAAATTTCAATTTTCACCTTCTCGGCAATGGTACCATTTCTTTACCTTGGAAGAGAAGGGTTAAAGCCAGAGCGCAAGCGCTGCAGATTTGGAAGGGAGCATCACGTTCTGCGGGGAGGCGAGAGAATGCACATAGTTCATTAAATAATGTGAGCAGTAATGAGGGTTTACACAAATCAAACAGTGTGTTAGGTAATTGTAATGTTGCTTTGTGGTAAACCACCTGTCAGGAAGCACTTCCAGCCGAAGACTCAATCTGCTCCCGTACCTCCAGATGATTTCTAATTAGTGTAAACTTCATCTGTGGCGTGGAACCAACATACTAAAACGGTAACTGGTTTGTTGGAGGTTTTTTTTGTAGCTTCTTTCACTCTTCTCCTCCCAGCACCGTGAAAATGGCTTTTTCACACGATGCTTTGAAGAAAGCTCTTTTACCATGAGTACTGAGAGAAGCCCGCCACGCTCATCTGAGGAAAAGGACAGCCTTTCATGCACAACGGGGAAGAAAAGCAGAGCTCTGGAAAAGCAACGGTCCTAAGACTCACATTTGTCACCAAATGTAATCCTTAACTGCAAAAGGCCAAAGCAGCGCACGCCTCTGGCACCAATGCGGAAGGAAGGGCTGCGGGCCGGTAAACACCACCGAAAGCTTTTGGGGTTTTGTTTTTTAAGCATCAAACACCTTTTCAATAGTTAGCAACGACAGTGACGGATGCTTTATTAACAGAACAGCCCAAAATCGAAATCCTCACCCCCTAAAACCCAAGATTGATAGATGTGAAGATACGTAAGTCGGGGCAGCCCTGCCTGCTGTGCCCGCAGCGGGACAGCTCACGCCACCAGAGCGCCACAAACCAATCCTAAACCATTTTTCTTCCTTTCTGCCTGCGGAGCTGCTGGGCCACTGCCTTTCCTCCAGCCCACAAGTGATTTCACGGCAGCAGCGGTTTCAAGCCTCTTCCATTAGCCAAACCTAGATTATATCCTCCCAACTTTGTATTACTTCATTGTTTTCCGAAGTAATTACAGGATCTTGGAAGGCTCTGGTATTTTGAAAATGAGAAAAAAAATATCTCCTTCAAGATCTATTCAATGTTATTCAACAACAACAAAAACAAAACAAAACAAAAAAAAAGTTGATCAAATGGTATAACAGGGTCTGATATATCATAGCAAAGAACGAGGCTTTTGCCTTTTAAGGCCATAGAAGGCACTTTCAACATTCAGACAAGGAGTGCTCCTCAACTAGGAACTCTCTGGTCTGATGGAAACTGAAGACTTCATTTAAAAGAAAAAAAATAAACCACAAACACAACATACAGAGACAATATTACCTGCCTGGGAGCTCAGAAGAAAGATTTAAAACACTGGATGGAGTGCAATTTCATTTTTTTAGTAACTGAAATTCCCTTAGAAATACAAACAAAGCTGTTTGGAAAAAAAAAAGAATCCTGCCTGACCATTCATCCGTGTTTGAAGCCAGCTAAGCCCGTCTGCTGCTTTGTTGAAGCATACCTAACACTTCTGTTGCACTCTTCAGTATTTCCTTATTAAAAATAATAATAAAAAAAGGATTAACCACCACAGCCTAAGTGAACAGCTGTTCTAATGAAACTTTCAGACGCAATAAAATCGGGAAGCAGGAGAAGAAACTCGACTACCTCAAGTTCACTTTTTCATTATTAAAAGGACGACGTTAGCAGGAATTTCAGGTTTTATTCGGTTTAATCGACGGGGCAAGAAAAACCATTTTGCTCCAACTTGCCCGTTTGATCTAGACATCACCTGACAGAGTAACAACCAGCCGCCACCAGACTGTTTACTAGGTTATTCAAGTAACACTGCTCGTAAATAAGAAGCCCAAGTTCCTTAAGTCTGTGTAACGAAGCCCAGAGACAACGAACTAGCAGCAGGTAACTACCTGAGGCGTAACAAAAGCTGTCTGAGATTTTCTTCATCCCTGGAAAGCAATCAAGACGCGCGTGTGTTACGAGTTTCCCCCGGAATCATTGGTTATATTCATTAACTCAAGCCGCGCAGAGAGCATCTTTCACTCAGTTAATCTCCAAGCACGGGGACAGGACTTGTGAATCACGTTGCCTTTTCTTCCTGCTCAGCTGTAATTTTGTGCTCCACTACTGCAAGGTAGAACAATGACGAACGGCAGCAACTCTCATTACGGCTACTTTGGCATTCTCCTGACAACCTACAATAGGGTCTTTCCAATTAAAGCTCAGGAGAGTGAAGCTTCTTCTCTAGAAATACTCAACGTCGCGTGCTCTGGCAAACAGTTAAATTTGCTCTCAGACTGAACCTCCATTCCCCAGAAAACAGGACGTTAAATCATCTTAAATAGGTCAGTGGGTGAGTTCACACATTCCCAGAGACCTCGCCTGGAGAATTCGACTGGATTTCGAATTGGTACCTCGCCCACCCCACCAGGAAACAAGAAGCAAGCGCCTGTGCCACACAAAAAACACAACAGCAAGTGGAGGCAGATCTCGGGCTCTTCAAGAATGAATCATGAGCCAAATTAAAAAAAAATAAAAATCCAGAGTCACTGTTTCTAATTCTGTAAGAGTCGGTAAAAGCTGTCACAGAGATCGGCTGAACAACAGTGCTGGAATTGTGTCCATCGCCTTCTCCTGATCCAGCAGCTCTAAGCCAGGAGGTTCTTTGTTCGAGGTACGTAGGTGACAGGGTGGAAAAGAACTGCTCAGCACAACATCTAAAGAAAATACAGCAAGAAGCACGACACATCCATTTGAACGAACCTACTCATATTTCAAGAAATTATAAATAGAAGAGCAAGTTCTTTGTAGGTCCTACCCCCCCCTATTCCTTTTATTCCTCTACGTTTTGAAGTTCCAGACACACAAAGCTGAAAGTTGGGGATACTGGCCTTTTTTCAATGTAGGTGCTGACCTTTAGTCAAAAATCAGGCTTCAAAACACACGCAGTGCCAGCAAAGGGTCAGTCCACAGGTCTACATGGAGGAACTCTACATCATCCTACAACAAGTAGCCTCAAAAATTAGATTAATTCGTAATAAAAGAACTTTTTTTGGATTATTCTGAAGTTGCTGACTGTAATTCTTGTTTTGTGAAAAAAAAAAAATTGAATTTCCCAGTGGCTTTTTCTTCACAAAATCCAGGATTAAAGCCCTGAACACACAAAGTCATTTACAGTACGTCCAAATTTTATGTGTAATAATGAGTTACTTCAATTAGTTGTCAAGGAGTCTGAATTTGCAGAAGGCTTCAAGGTCATGCAGTGGTGTGGAGCTCCTGGATCAAGTCAGTTGTGCTCAAAGCCTTTATATGCAATTTCATTCCCTACTAAGCATCATAGTCCTAATATGCAGAAGTAGGAGTAGAAACATAAATATCAGAAAAATAGAATAGTAGAAATGAAGAAAACAGTCGCTCATCTCTTCAAGAGAGCTTTTAAAATAAATTATTCCACCTACCACGTAAAACAGCACAAGCCTGACTGTAAGAAGCAGCTGATGATGAATTTTAATCTTTTTCAGTCTGCGTAATTATTACAGAAGACGATTCACAAGCTCCACAAATTAATCAATCCAAACAGCCGCTTGCCATTTTTACCTGTTCACAGGCAATAATCCCATTTTATCTATGAGTAATGATGGCCCCGTGGTGCCAGGATAGTGCCACAAAGCCACACGTGTAACACAGCCCTCAGCTCCCCCAGATCTGCCTGCGGCCGTGGGGTAGTTCCTAGACATACCTGAGGTGTTTTCACTGCAGGAGATAACTCTGCTTCTCCCAACGGATCAGGGAAACCCCAGGATTCTTGAAAACAGTTTCCCAGATTCTCCACCACCTAAGTCAAGTGAACGGTGGAACAAGCCAAACCACAGCTCGATGACAACAGCTGGAAATAGAGGTTACAGTTTAAAAACTTCTATCAGTACCTCTCAAAGTCTACTCAGCTAAGGATTGAAACAGATCTAGAGCCCAGCTCCTCACCCGGGACAAACTTCCACTGGAGCCAGTGGTTTATAGGAGCTGTTTCTGCCCTGCTTTTCCACACATGCTTTCTTCTGGAGCTGCCAGGATTTAGACTAGTTTTGCCTGACACCCAGTACCAGCCCACGTGTGGGGAAGCTATCTGCTTCACAGAAGACTACGACAACCAGAAGCGACCACTTTCTTTGCCACAGCATCTTATTTGCCGAAGTTACACAGGAAAACGCTGCTATGATATCACAAGATGATGAGAAAACGGTATTTGAAATTACTCAACTGGTTATGCCAGGAGCTCTTAACTAAGAGGGACACCACTCTCCAGCATGAAGATTCAAACCCCGTCTCAACAGCACCGCAAGTTCGCCTCAGTTACTACTTCAGACAATCTGTTGACATTTTGATATCCCTTCCCCAAAAATCTGGTGTTTCAAGTATGCAAACTGAAAGACACAGGGCTCAAACCAAAATAAAACATTTGCCAGATTTAGAAAACTCCCATGATCTCCTCTCTTAATCAGCCTGAGACAGGGCCATCAGCGCTCATTTTAAAGGTCTCGGTCAGGTCTAGCGCCCAGGGACAGCTGGGAGGAAGATCTTCCCAAGCGACTCGGGGAGCACATCACCACCGAGGGGAGGAGAAGAGGCTCCTGGTGCCAGAGACACAAGCCCAGAGCTGGGAGCAGAGACCATGCAGAATGGAGCTCGTAGGCACCAGCTCCTAAAAACAAGCAGCAGGAGACCGAGGGGCAGTGCAGGGATGCTGAAAGGGAGGCACACAGTGCTCGGGAGTTGAGCTGATACCCCAAGGTGGGTGCTGGCTTCCTAAAGATATAGGAATGCCCAAAGCTCTCTCCACCTTCTGGAAACAAAGATCATGATGCTGAGGGAAGATGCATTATAGATGCTTAAGAACTGAGACAATCTCTTGGAGGCAGCTCATAAATTACAAGAAAAAGTTTCCCAAGTTCTGGCAACCCCAATCTATCTTTATCCTTCCTATTTCCCATTCCTAGTGTCTAGAACAAGAAACAAACAACCAAAACCAACCTCTGCAACAGATGATCCCAAATGTCTCAAGTGCTTGACCGCCACGCAGAAATCAGAACGAGAGAAAGAAAGCATTTGCCACACGCACTGCGCTTGTGAAAAGCCAACGGAGATTGAGAAACAAGGGTAAAGCAATACAAAATTTTAAGTCTCCAAGCAGTACAAGCCAATACCCGTATAAGCAGCTACCACAAATTTTCTTGAAGATGACACCTTGAGCAGAACCAGTGTAAGAGGGGAAGTGAGAGGATGCACCTTATGCAACGGGCGAGACTCTCCGCAGCGTCACCGCGTAAATCAAACGCGCTCCGGACCAGCCTGCCTCAGAAATGCATCCTGGTAAGTTTTGAAACACAGACAGCAGCAGCGTGACAGGACACTTTTCAGACAAAGAGTGATAAAATGATACGACTGAGTAAAACCAGAAAAACAGCCACGTTTTTTTCCCATTCGCTGCTTTGTGCAGAGTAAGAGAGCACGAGGCGGTGCAATATCCACCGCCCAGCAGGGGAGAGGAGGAGAAAGTAATGTCCTATGTAAAACAGGGAATCTGCTGTCAGATGAAGAACCCTCCCCGAGCCCTTGTGAAGTTAGAGGAGAAAACTTCAGAAGAACAAAACTTGTCGCTCAACTGATTTATAAACGTAAAGAAATAAACCCCAAACCTTTCCTGCAACCAGCAGCGAGGAAGCTTCCTGTTTTCTGCGCCTGAGTGAGAAAGAACAAGAAACCACAGCAAGAGTACATCACAACACGAATACACAGGAGGGTAGTAATATACATTTTTAAAAGCTCAGTCTCAAATTAAGGCACATTTTGTTCCTGAAAATGAAGTTATTCATCAAGCTTGCCTCTTTTCTCTTTCTTTTACAAATCTGCATACATTAAATAACAGCATATTCTATTTCACAGCAGCCAGCAATTACCTATTTAGTGTCAAGCTAAAAACACAATCTTTGAAGCACAATCTTGAAAGCACAGTTGGCATGTCTGAGGGGTTTTTTTATCGTGGAACACCCAGAGCAGAACTGCAGGCCTTCAGCATCAGGCTGTTGTTTCCAAAACGACAATAAAAGCAGAGTTCAGGTCAGAACTGCCATAAAACCAACACACCACATTTACGTGTCACATTTTGGAAGGGACGCGAAGCGATACCGAATAACTTGCCTGCAAGTAAGCGAAGTCTTCAGCCTTTTAGCTGTAGTGATTAAAAAAAAAAAACCTCTGCCTGGGCTGTATTCCCCACAGCCAGCAAAGTCAAATTTTAATCAGTTGCTTTTGTTTTTAGTTGAAGTAATGAGATCTTGAATATTTAGGCGAGGAGTGCAAACACTGAAACTGTGCTGCCAGTGCAGCATAAACAGAAGACTACGGATAAATTAAAACCCCGCTTGTCACTAAGGTACAGAATGTTTGCCTCCCTGGGAATTTAAGACAAGTTTAGGGCCAAGCCTCATGATTTTTTTTTTCCCCTCTGGTCACTTTTTTATCTAAATTCTTGGCTTCCTGGGGATAAACATGAGAAATAAGACTATATTGGAAAATATATATTAAAAATATTACTTGCCGTAAAATATTTAGGCATTGAAAAATATGAAGAGCTACTGACAAGGGCGCAATGATTTACTTATTTTCTAGTACATGAACCCTCCCATGCTTATTTTGCCAATAAACACCACTTGTCCATGACCTAATTCTCAACTTCTTGTGAAATTTTTGGGTCTGTGATGTCATCCTCTCATTTTCTGTTCTATGAACACATTTCACTGTATTCACCGGTCACAACTCAGGGAAAATTATACAGCCCACTTGTCTCGCTGGGCTTTTGGTTTCGTGTCACTCTAATCAGAACATACTCCAAATGAAGCCAATTCGTTACGAGCAACAGATTTTCACACTTGATTTTAGACGACGTCTTCCTCCACAAAGATTTTCCATCATGGAATCTGTTAACAAAAAATTTCTGTAAAAGAAACTATCAACTGGCAAAATACGAATATGGAAATATTTCTGGTTTACAAGATTTTTACTGTAACACAATTCATCACACACACCTGGGAATAACAGGGGGGGTGTTTTGTGGGTTTATTTTCCTTATATCAGTGATGAAACCCTTTGCAAAATGGTTACAGGGTCACCTCTCAAGTGGTTTGTTCAGCTTTTAGGGGGCTCCACCACAGCCCTCTGGATCCTTACCTTCCATGGGCCCCGTTGGTCTCCAAGCAACCCCAACACATCTGCGCTCCAAGACTTTCTTAGTCTCTCTCCAAGCTCAAACACAGTTCAGGCTTCAGATCTCAGCCTGCCTTATTCCTACCTACCCAGATTCAGGATTTAATTCAATTAACTCCTCTTGCTTCTATGGAGCAAGAAGCAGCCACACGCATCTGCCATTGGAGTAAGGGAGAAACGAACGCCAGCGGGTTCGAGCAAACCAGCGTCTCGGAACAACATTCTGTACTCTCTGGGTATGTAATTGCAGCCAACCGGCCCCCCTGCTAACACCAGTAGAAGAGTTTGCACCTCTGTAAACTGCGTGAGACAGCCCAGCACCATCTTCCCCCTAAAACACATCGAGCAAGACGTCCCAGCGCTTGAAGCACCTACAACGCTGCTTAAAGCCTACAACTTCTAGAGAAACGGGACCTACTCAGCCTGAGCTGAAGATCTGTGGGGTCTGATGCCAACTGCGAGCCTTAAAAATAAATTATTACATACTTTGGTGACCTGCACTGAATTAAAGAAGTCAGCATTTAAATGTCAATTCATATAATAAGAGACACGAAGAGGCTTTAGAAACAATTCAGGTTATGGATTTCTGCGTGTCTCGTTGAGCTGGATCACCACATACACACAGTTTCCCTGGCCCAAAACCCAATGAAATATGTCATGATATCTTCATTTTGTGGCAGATCTATTTTTCATCCACCACACATCATCTAACAAGATACAAAACTGACAGCCTGTGGTTTGCACAGCAAACATCTCGCGGCACTGAAAATTCTTCCTGACTTCTGCAATGATGTGATTTATACAGGATATTCGTTCTTATCTATGCAGAATACTTCATAAATTATACACATACCTCAACCCACTTTGTCTTTATTCTACAAGGGGAAGGTCATCTCATTCACTTACGTCAGAAAGAGCAAAGTCACAGCAGGGAAAGAGACAAACCTGTGTGTACACACAGCCTTAATCTCATTCATAACCATATAGCCAGTTAAACCACTTCTTATTCATTTCTATTTTTATGCTCTTTAGGGAATAACATGGGACCTACTGAATAATGTATATAATTTCATGTCCTCTGCAACGACAAAAAAAAAAAAATACAATATTTCAAGATACGTTAACGAGCTTGCTGCTGGGGCATACTAACACATTAGCAAAACCATTACACTGAACAACACTGGGGGAAAAAAAATCCCTGAATCAACAGCTCAACTGAGAAGAACAGGATGGAAAAGTCTTCCACAAAGTTATTTGTTCAGGTTATGGAAAAATAACTGGCAACTCTCAAAGCCTTGGAATACACTGTTATTGTTTGAGTGGGCGATGCCCAACTTAGAACTTGGCGGCTCAGGAGTGGCAGCTAAGCAGGGCAACCACAGAAGACCACCCTGGACATGATCCGAAGCTTGGAGATCTGACTTGGGTGAGTGCTGGGTGAAATCTCCGCTGGAATGAGCGCTACAGGAGGCTCAAACAGGAGCCTAACACAGACAAACGTTGACCTTGACGCCTCAACGCTTAGGTCCGACATACCAACTGCTCCCAAACCACCACCAAAGCCACTAAAAACCTCTTCAAACCTCAATATTCCTTCCCCAACAGTCAAAAGCACAGACTGTTTCTTACCGTTCCTCGTTACTCGCTAACCCTCTCCCCAAGAGCACCAATATGTATCGCAAAATGAAATTTTAAAGAGCTTATTACCTCCCACATCAAGTTTAACTGGATTGCAGAACCGCTTCATCAGCGTATATGCCAACACAGCAGAAACTCAGATATCACAGAGAGGCTTGAAATTTCTTTGAAAGACAAAGGTGAACACAAATCCTAGTTTTAAACTCAAACTGCCAAACCTCTGCTTGAAAGTAGGCAAAAAAAAATAAGCTAAAAATGTTCTGGGAAGCGTTCTTTCCCCTCAATTGCTCCAAGCTGGATATCTCACTTAAAAAGACATTTCCTAAACCTTGACCATCTGATGCACCACATCTGAATGTATCATTATTTTCAAAAGCATAAAAAAGAGCGGCTGTGCCATGTGTTTAACGGGCATCTCAACAAGGACAACTGTGGCATTACCCTGTGGATGAATCACCTAATTAAATGAAGCAAGATGCACCAGGAATCGAAGATCAAGGGACAGAGTTTCTTCCACCAGCCACAAATTTAGCAAGAACGTCACTAAAAAAATGCAGTCAGAAAGTCATGACTCAGGCGAGGCGGTTTGTAAATATTTATGCACAATTGAATTGGAATAGCTATTTCTCATCGAAATTAAGTTTATGCTTGTTGTGCAGCAAGTTGTCTACTCTTTGGCTTTGTACGATAAAGCTTGGATAAAAGCATATGGTGAATTATTGCAACTAAACTCCAGTTTTGAGATTAGTGTGTATTGGACTTTCTACCACACCACCAATAAACACCAAGCTCTTCTACCAGCTGCCTACTGCAGAAGTTCAAACCACCTTTTCGCAAAATAAAATTCATTTTCGTTGATCAAAATGCATAAAACTGCATGGATTTTGCAGCTTTGCTCAATACCAAACTAACATATCGACCAAACTCAATCCGAGTTCCTTCACAAACATCCTTTGGAATGAACTCTTATTTCTTCACCACACATGCTGAGATCCCATTTCTCTATCCTCCCCGTGCATTTGAATTTCCTCTTAAATTCATGCGGTTATTAGTTCTGGAGGGCTCCTTTGTTAAGATAATATTACACAGCCACTTGTTGTGATGGAAAAAAAAAAAATAATGAAATCTCACTAGTCTCTTATTAACAGGTTTCATTGTATTGTATTCAAATTATCAACTAAGTAGCTTATGAATAGTTCCTTTTGAATTAAAATAGACGTTTCTCACATGAAATAGAGTTTATGATAATTCAGAACTTATCACAGTTTGGTGTCTTTCTCCTTCCTTAAATCGTCTGCATGTTAGCACGTCAGTGATAACTGCCCTCTGACTTACTCAAGAATTGAAGATTTTTTTTATTTTTTTATTAAGTAAAAACCACCTCAACCCAGTGTTTTATTGCTGGTCTCCCCTCAAATTTTCATACCAGATGGAGCAGAAATTTTAGAGGCATTTAGATAGAAGACAAAACTGCAAAAAAAAAAAAGTATTTCCCTCATTTCAAACAAGGTAAAATAATTTCTAAAAAGTAAATGAATAAAAGCAAACAATCTTGGCCACAACTCTTGTATTGTACACTTGGTCTCACAGCTTCGACCTGCTCCTAGTTTTGACTCCATGCATGAGGCAAAGGGGACTTTCCCTGGCAATCTGCCCCCTGGGCTTTGGGACAAGCCCTGCCTGCACTCCCACCCAGCACATTTTCACCAAAATTGAACCGAGTCTCCTGTTTTCAAGGGATGGCTCAGAAGCAAAGGCCTTCCTACTTACACACCGTAGCATCGGCACCTTCTGTTGGCTGTTTTAAGCAATACACCGTCACCAAACCTGTTGCCCTTCTCGGCAGCTCAGTTTCAGGAAAATATGTTTTTTTTCTTCCAGCAACTTTGGGGAAGATCTCCGTGTCGCTGGGAGGCAGCCTCTTGCTTTTATGCATAAGTACAATATTCTTATTCCAAGTTCTCTAAGAAAAACTCAACAAGGAAACAAGAAAACACTTGAAGAACTTTCATTTCCCTCATTCTTGCATTTTTTCCTGGATCAAACAGGAGTCATCGCTGACTGACATGAAAGTACCAGGTGCACCCTTTGTGCAAGAACAAAACTGCCTTTCTCTTCACACAAGCCTCATGCATCTGCCTCTTAATCTCCAGGAGCTCAGAGACCATAATTCCTTCTTTAATCTCTGTAAGGATCATGCTGCTGCTTTGATAAAACAATTCTTTCGTTGTTTGACTGTTTTCTACTGCACTAATGTCAGAGCTAGACAACTCACGTCGTGCCTCCTTTCACAGAATCACAGAATCACAGAATGTTAAAGGTTGGAAGGGACCTCAAAGATCATCTAGTCCAACCCCCCTGCCAGAGCAGGATCACCTACACTAGAGCGCACAGGAACGCGTCCAGGCGGGTTTTGAATGTCTCAAGAGATGGAGATTCCACAACCTCCCTAGGCAGCCTGTTCCAGTGCTCAGTCACCCTCACAGTGAAAAAGTTTTTCCTCATATTTTTCTGGAACCTCCTGTGTTCCAGCTTCCACCCATTGCCCCTTGTCCTGTCAGTGGATGCCGCTGAAAAGAGCCTGGCTCCATCCTCCTGACATTCCCCCTTGACATATTTATAAACATTGATGAGGTCACCCCTCAGCCTCCTCTTCTCCAAGCTAAAGAGATCCAGCTCCTTCAGCCTTTCCTCATAAGGGAGATGCTCCACTCCCTTCACCATCTTTGTGGCTCTACGCTGGACTCTCTCAAGCAGCTCCCTGTCCTTCTTGAACTGAGGGGCCCAGAACTGGACACAATATTCCAGATGCGGCCTCACCAGGGCAGAGTAGAGGGGCAGGAGGACCTCTCTTGACCTACTTGCTACTCCCCTTCTAATACACCCCAGGATGCCATTGGCCTTCTTGGCCACGAGGGCACACTGCTGGCTCATGGTCATCCTGCTGTCCACTAGAACCCCCAGGTCCCTTTCCCCTGCACTGCTCTCCACTTTCCCCTGCACTGCTCTCTCTTTCCTTAAGAAGCTGCCAGTCTACGCAATTTCCAAGCCATCTTTTTCTCAGTTTTGTGAAAGGTCTCTGTAGCCCAGGTACAAAACACGATGTTATCCCTGTCACTCACCTCTCTCTCTCCATCTAATCTACTTCTCAGCAGCCAAACATTTCCTCCCCATTGGTTTTGACCATGCTACTCTCCATATACTAAGCCCATACATTAACTTGATATATCCAAACAATCCTCTTGAATATCTCCTTAGCTGTGTTCAAAGTGTTCTTATCGCTGCTGCGGGGTCTCCCGGTTACACGATCAAAGGCCAAAGATGAGACAATTGAAGAAAAATAACAAGACTCTTACTTGTTTCAATTTATCACTCAGCTCATATGCACGGATGTTGACTTAATTTGCCCATATGAAGCAGAACAAAAATACGAAAGGCCACAACTGGGTTTATCCCCTCTCCTACACGACATTTGAAATTATACAGGATCCTCTAGGTTCTCTCAGGCTGCTGACAAACATTTAAATAACATCTTGCAAGAAAATTGAAAAGCTAGGAGGAGCAACACGTGTAGCGATTTGAGTAACTGAGACAATGAGCAGCTCTGCGGGAAAACGTATTTAATTAAAGTTACTCATGCAGACTCTCAGCCTTAGAAATCTATAAATCTGAAAAAATCATTTCCCTTTCAATTAAGTTTATATTTGTCATTTCAGAAAGATAAAAACAAGCCCCCACCGACCAGGATTTCCAACACCAAGCAGTTAGGAGAAACCATAACACAGGACTACAAAAAGCTTTACGTAAGAAAAACTCAGAGAAGCCAGTGAGGATCGACAGGCTTCGCAAGCCCCACCACAGCCAACCGATTCCTTCTGAAAGCTAAAAGTACAGATGTACCAACAGGAGATGTTTCAAGACAGTGTCTGTGTTATGACTAATACCCTGAGGAGGACTCACATCACCTAACTCGCACTTCTTATATAATCGCTGTGGGGGGAAAAAAAAAAAGTTTCTTGCTGAGGATTTTTTAGAACATCTAAATTAGACGCCTGAGCTGAACTGCACTCTCATCCCCCTTTCCCCACCGCTGTCTGGAGCCTGCAGAGACTCACCTCCTTGCCTGGTTGCCTTCACTCTTCTGCAGGAGACACAGTCCAGCACATCGAAGGACCAGAACGGGAAAAAACAGCGCTGTGTGAGTCACTTATTCCCATGAACGAGTTTTGGACCATCACATCCAGCTACTTTCTAAATATTCACCCAAGCCAGGAGATCACGGCTCTTTGCAGCAGCAGCACCGACATTCCTCCGCTGCCGCGCACTGGTGGGAAAGGTTGCTCCGCAGGACGTACCCAAGTTGACTTTGCCGCGTCCCAGCAGAGCTGCTGCTGATTGAGGACACCATCGCTGATCTTCCTGGAAGTCATTTGGTTTTTCCTCTCGTCCCTGTGACACAGCAGCTTGTAAGGAGTCAGGCTGAACTCCTCATTTACAATGGTTGAGATGCCATCCCTGGATGTGTTTAAGTGTCACTTAGATGTGGTGTTGGGTGAGGTGGTTTAGGGGTGAACTTGTAGTGTAGGGTTAACGGCTGTAGTGTAGGGTTAATGGTTGGACTCGATGATCCCAAGGGCCTTTTCCAACCTGAACTATTCTATGATTCTATGGTGATTGTTGCAGTCCCAGTATCTCCCCTTCGCACCACGCCAGCGACAGGAGAGCGCTCAGCGTGGCAGGAACAGAGGCAATTAATAGCCTGTTCTTCTGCATGTGCTCACCAAAACCTGTACTACTTCTAGTGAGAGGATTCAAGGGCTCACGCTCTCTACCGTTCCGATTTTTCAAAGCGTTTTTGCAGTAATCACACACGGCAGAAACATCCATTAGCATTCACAGATGTGGTAGTCACAGTATCCTGGTGGATCAGCTGGTTGGGTTTTTTTTTTTCCTAAAAATGAGCTTGAACAAAATCAAAGTTAATGTGAAGGTTCTCAGTTCTTCCCCGAGGCAAAACTCCCACTGAGCTTAGCAAGAACTGAATCAGACCCATGAAAGGTTTAACATCACTGGGTTGTTTTTTTTTTTGAAAGCAGGGATCCAATCCTACGACTTATCCGGGCGCGCACACAAATAAAACCCACACTCCGCTTGACCCGGCAGTAAGTTATTCATTCAGAAGGAATACAGCATCGCCTCTAAAAAAAGCTTCAAAGAGCGGAGAGGAATAGAAATTTCACCTCATTCACCTCTCCAACAGCGGTAACAGTAAATGGGAGTGATATGTGCAGAAGTTTCAGTAAACCACGGAGAAAGCCAACCTTCTCTGCAGGAAAATTCCAGCCTCACAGACTTTCAGAAACCTCACTTGAGCACAAGCAAGGACTGTTAAACTGGGCAGCGGGTCAAATATTTGGGATTTCCTTCCCTCCTTCATATTTCAGGAGTCTATAAGGTGATGGCTGTTACAGGGAACTTGATCAGATCTGCAAAAACGGCAGCATCCTCGCATGTGGAATCCTTGTCAAGTTACAGTTTTTAAGAGCAGGCTGGATCTATAAGGAAGTTTGGAGTGGTGTGTTAATCCTCGGCTAACGGGCAAGGGAAGGGAGCAGGGGGAACACTTTTTCCATGTAATTACCCGTGAACAAAGTTTGTGTATGCAAACTTTTCTTTAAATTTATTTCTGTTGTACATCTATGCTTATGCTGCAGCACTCGAAGTTTGTATTTCATCCGATTTTGAGCTCGCCTCCAGAAAAGTCTTCATATTGTCTCACCTAAGCAGCGTTAACACTTCGCACTTGAAAGATTATGTACGTAAGAGGAGACAGGATTTGCTTATTTGTACGATTGCTCATTTCTCTAGGATGCAAAGGTCTCGTTGGGCTGCTGTCAGCTCTGGAAAAAGACTCCCCAGCAGAGCAGGGAAGCCGGGCGGGTGGGCAGGAGATGCTGCCATAGGTCCCCAAAAGGGCACAAACACAGGCTCCCCTTTGGTTTGCAGCAGAACTCATCAAACAAGATGAGACAGAAGAGGTAACTGCTATAGACAGAGGAATTACACACATGTTACGTCCAGAGTAAGTACATTAAGCAGGGTAGATTGCTGGCCCAACCACGAGCAAGTGATTCATTGTACTCTATTAGCGCTCTGACATACAGCCTCGAGTCATTATATATGCCCCAAGTTACCTACCTGAATGGTTATTTGTTTGCCTCGGAAGGTTGCAGCAACGTTGTTACAATAAAAATTCATTCATTCTCATTTTCCGGGGCCTGCTCTAAGCAGAAGCAGCACAACAACCCCACTCTCCTAACTTTTGCCAAGCTACCTTAAAAGAAAATCTAATACATATACATTCTTTTTTAACATGTTGACCTGACATCGCGGTGATGTTCACGCTGCTCGCCGTAAGAGAATACAGCTTGTCAAAGGATATGCTCTTCCTGAGAGTTTGTTTAAACACACACAGACTTTGTGTTGGCTGTTGGGGATAGTTCATTAGCAACCCAAGATGCCCACGATTCCTCCATGCTCAGCGCGCTACACATATTTTGACAAACAATTAATCAGAACTCAGTACTGCATCTGGCTTGTATTTACAGCCAAAGAATGAACCAGGTTGAAAACGCATCTGAAAGGATAATACTCCAACCTGATGACTTTGTAGTTGGGTTTTGTTTTCCTGGAAGGAATCTGCTAACATATCATGTTTGAGAGACCCAACAGGCATTGAATTTATGAGCCTTTAGGTAAACAAAACATATGGCACTTGCTACGTTCCATCTACCCAGTAATCAGTCATTTGGCAATAAACGCGCGATAAAATTTGGCCAGCTTCTCATGACACGACATCTGAGATCAATTACAGACTTAATTTAGACAAATTTTTCATCGCAATTTTTTTCTTTGTATTACATTATCTTTCTTGTTCCATGAGGTTTTCATCAACTCCTGTGGAAAATGAGACCTGGATTCTTCAAATCATAATACGGATGCAAAATTAACAGCGAGCTTAGGGTATGAAATGATGGATTAATCCGAGCTGCTGACCAACAATATCTCTGAATTGCTCTGTTTGTAATTATATTGCCAACACAGCCTAAAAAAAACACTATACATTGAAGACTTATTTACTAATCTTAACTAAAGCTTCTGAGAAGAGTTCCCCAGACCTTGGCTATATACGTGGGAAGGCATTTAAATTTATTTCTGTTGTACAACATACCTGTTTATGCTGCAATACTCAAAGTTCGTATTTCAACCAATTTTCAAAGGAATTTCTCACAGAAGCTTTGATACAATTTTCAGCCTGGTCAGAAACCATCCTCCAATTTTTAAGCACATTCCAAATCTTCAGGGTGGAAGGGAAAGGCAATAAAAAAAAAAAAAAAAAGAACAAAACAGGTAAAGACTGCTGCATTTTGGTTCTACTCCAGGGAATGCCAAGTATTGAAATGCCACTTGCAGGAAGCACCTAAATCCTCTCCATTTTTAGACAAGACAACCAGATTGCAAGGTCATTTGTTCTGTTGCGCCAAGACAATGCACATCCCATTTTTTCATGCTGAGAGTAAAAACCTTCAGAAGGCAACACTGAGAGAACTTCTCCAGGAATTTTCCGATCAGATCAACAACTTGGGAACACCAAGGAAATGCTCTGAGCCGCGAGATTTGAAAAAGCAGAGCGACTGGGCAAAGGCAGCGACACCGTCTCCGCCCAAGGACTCTCAGATGTTGCCCCGAGCGGCCCAGGGGGCACCCAGCGGGCAGGAGCAGAGCGCCCCGACACGCAGCACTTGGCTCCCAGGGGCCACCTACTGCAGGAACCTCTCCAAAGGCCAAGAGGCAGGGCTTTAAAAACACAAGAGTTTTGCCAGCACGTTTAAAAACGTCAGCCCATTCAGGGTCAAGCAGCAGCTGGCTACAGGTTTGGATACGACGCAGACCATCACAGAAAGCTCAGGAGATTGGTGTGCCCACCGGGAGGGTTCAGCAGGACCTTTGCCTTTGGTGGGTCCATCCCTACAGGTCCAAGAATTTATATGCGAAACCTTGGACAAATGTGTTGGATGAGCTCTTCCACTCCCACTGCCTGCATGATGAAGTGCCTTACTGAATCAAGATAGCTAAATTTATTACTCAGACACTTGAAATAAGGGTGATGACTTGGCAGCCACGTAGAGTCAAGTATTTATTAATAGGCCCAGAAAATATTCAACACTAGTATTACGTAACTCACTTCTGTTCCACAGGAGTTGCTTTCTCAGACCTTCTCTCAAATGCCCTGCTGGCAGAGTTCCAGTCTGAGCGTTCTCCAAGGGTTTACATGAGGCGCAGGCAGCTTCTCCCCACCCAGTTTGCACCAGAAGCACAACTGGAAGGTAACAGTTTAACCAGACTGGGCAACCTAAGACCAGTTTCTGCAAGAACCAGCACCCAGCCATTTCTTTGCATATACATCCCTGCTTCCATTTCCAGCACAAAACCAGATTCCTCAATGTCCATTTCATTTATTACGAAGATGGGGAACGGTGAGAAATTATAAAAGACTTAAAAAATCAATTTAGGCCTTTTAACTTTGAGATCAGACTCTGCAGCTACTGCAACCCGCGTAACACAGGCTGTTGCTGAGAGGTCTCCATAAAGTGAATTAGAGCAAATAATTTCTTTGTTCAGCTCAAATATGCTCAGAAGATGGTTTTTCAGTCAAGGGAATTGAGCGTTAATTCCTCAATAACAAAAGTTGGGAACACAGGAAAAAAAAACCAAAACGGTCAACTGCACAAATCAAGATTTGATCCTGGTTTTACTGCAATCAACTTTCTTTAGAACAGTGTTTCACTGACGCATTTTACTCTTTTTTTTTTTTTTAACAAATGAAGTACTTAATTCAATTTCTCATATGCAGGTTCACGCTACAATACAGAAAACAATCCATACTTCAATATACACAGTCTGTGAGCTTCACATAAAAGACAAGAAACAGATTTAAGTCCAGATGAAGAAATGTGTCTATTGAAGTTTAAGAGGTGGTTTGGCACAAAAACAATTGAAATCAATATGCAGAAATCTGTCAACAAATTGCAATGCTTGGCTGAAGCAGAGATATATTAAACATTATATATATATATGTAGGTTATATGTGGTCTACCAATATAAATCCATTAACACCACGTTAGAATTCGCCCACTTTAGCCGAAATATTCACTCTGAATACAAAAAGAAGAAAATGTTCATTGAATTTGAACCATAGATCTCTTAACAAAACCTTTATTTATCGAGCTCTTGGGCCAAGGCAGCACTGCAGGCTTACCAGTAAGAGCATTGTGCTGGGACCAGCACGAGAGCCCAGTCCCTACAGAGTCCCCTTCCATGGAACCTACTAGACACAAAAGAAATTTGTCCTTATAATCATGCTCCAAAAATGGGGAAGTCCAAATAATTTTCAGCACAGAAAGCCTTGCAGTATCCATAATATTGCTAGCAATTTCATAAGGATTCTAACATGAGAAGTGATATTTATTCTGTGTTTTAATCAATAACATCTCTCTGCAATCTGACTAAAAGCCTCCACTCCCCCCAGCCAGTAGCACCTGAAGTTTGGAAAAGCAAAAAACCTGAAGTTAAAAGCAAATATGGGAAGTCAAACACTGCTTTGAATATCTCCTCATACAGACCAAAGGATATTTTTTAATCTGAATTTTTACACTACCATTTCTTCCCCTCGTTGTTTATACTACTGCTTGAACTCCCAAAATTTTCAAAGATGGAAAGATCCAAGAGCCTAATCCTTTACCATAATAACAGAAGGACTCAGAAAACTTCCCAAGGAACAGTCCTTCTTCACAGTTTGTCACGGTACCACCTTCCTAGTAAACAGTAATGCTTTAGGTTAAGGAAAGCTGAGTGTGATGAAACACAGGTGCATATTTTTGGAAGGATATATGTGTTGAATTGCCTATTATTAAGTTTACCTTACAATATGCTCAGGGAAAGGAAAAAAAATAAAACTAAAACCCCTCGCACACACATTGTAAACCAAACTGGCTTTCAAATTAATAGTTTTCCTTGCCTTTTTCCTTGGAAACAGGAGTTAGAGTTGGCTGCTTCACATGGCTTGCCTTTTTTTGGTGTGTAATATCAGTTCATCACGAGTTCTCGATCACTCCCTGCTGCTCGAGGCAATCTCAAACAAGCTCAAACACTTTTAGCACAGTCCTAATTAGCTTTGTTCTTAGGAGTGGTGAACTTGTTTCAGTCCCATTATATACATGTTAATTGTTATCTTAACAAAGAATAATGAATTTGCAAAAGTAATGGTTGTTTGACATCTCTGTAGAACACCCTTTAATCCTCACTCTGGATTAAACTTAATTACAATGGGTTTGGTTTTGGAATTACCCTTCCTCTGTTACATTTATATTTAGATATTATGACTTACATTATCTGCACAGCATTGATTTCGAGGGAACCATCCCTATAACAAACTGCCCGGAGCTCTAGGGGAGTCAGGGAAGAGTTTTTTTGGTTTTTTTTTTCTATAATGTTACCTCTCACTTCTTTATAATCTAGATATTATATGTGTATGTGTGTATATATGTGTGTGTGAATATATATATATATGTGTGTATATATATATATATATAAATAAAGCTCAGAGGCAGTTATATAATGAAGAATTGGTTTTCACATTTTTCAGTCACTGGGTCCACCTTTACTCCCAGCAGGTAAAGTTTCATCGTTTACCAGCAGTAGTTCACGGAGCACATTTCTAGACGGTCACAAAAATCACAGTTCTAGTTCTTTAGGAGCTCAACTAGCTTCCTGCCCTGCAGTGCACAGCCAAGTCTGCAGCCAGACAGAGTAGGAAAAAGAAAAAAAAAATCTGCTAACATCAACTCTACAATACAGTATCCATGTGATACTAAATTACTATACCCAATTGCAAAATAGGGACAACTGGTGGAAAACGTATGGAAGTAATTTTTCCTCTTAAGGGAAACACAATAGTTCAGTAGCCTCAAAGTTAATTTCCTAATTTTTGAGGGGAAAAAAAAAAAATAAAGGCCTAAAGACGTTGAAAACTTCAGAACTTTGGGAGGACTTCATTTAAACAGAGCCCCTTCAGTCCCACACATCCACAAAGGTCACTCACTGGGCATCACCACACAAAATTGTAACTTAACGAACTGCACCTTCCAATGCTGTGACTACTCCCTTGTACCACAAGTCAACTGCTCCTCTATGCATTTTTTTTTTTGACTGGTAAATACCAAGACATTATTGTGACACCCAGTTGAGGATCAGCAATTTTTCTGAGGAACGCCCCCAAGGAGTCACAGCACAATCAACCTTTAGAAAACCGACACGAGATCGCAGCATTCAGAAAGGCACAGCCCCTGGAAATGAATTGCCATAAATTCTTCGAGATTTTATTGTGCCCTAGAAGAGACTATGAAAGGCACTAATCCCCAAGTCTCAATATTTGATACTCCATTCAATAGCTGTGGTGATAGCGCAGCAGAAGTGTATACTTTAAGTGAAGAAAAGAGAATTAAATCTGGAACAAAACAATAGCTGAAGAGTTCAGAGCCAGCCCTCACTTACTATTAGCTCCTTTTTCTATAATTAGGCAAGCTCCAGGAAGCCAAGAAAGAACAATTATATTTGCCAGAACCAATCTGGGTGAGTCTGACCTTTTTTTCCATGTTTACATCACAACAACTGGATTTATGATGTTCATATTTTCTTGGAAATAACTCTTCTTTCTGCTTTCATTCACTGCAAAGCCTTTGGTCTCAATTCCTCCAATAAACTGTGTTTTCACATCCAATATTCATGAAAGTACCATAATTCAAAAACTAATATTGTGTTCATTTATCTTGCATTTCTCTTTAAAGGGTTGGAAAATCATCACCTCCCTCCTGATTGTGTGCAAATGAAAACGCTTGGTTACATGACTGAATCAGCCCAAGAAGCGTCAAGTCAAATGTTACTACACTTGAGGACCCACTGCAAAATAAGGTGAGTTGGTTGGTTAAAGTCACTGCGAATTTCTCATTTAATAAAGTTATTTAGCAGTTAACACATCACACCTTCCCAACTCCCAATAAAGAGCCTGAATATTTAATTAGCAACAATGTTAATGAAGCTCCTTTGGTACTACTAATCCTGCACCAGATGACGATCTTGCAACAGAAGTTAAAACTTCCATAATTCATAGAACTGCTTTCCATCAGGAAGGTCTGACAACATGTTAGTTCTCGTCTTCCTCCAGCTCTCAATCACCAAAGCTAAGGAGAAACCCTAAAGCGTGCTTCAAAACCAAATCAGTTATACGGTAGCATATTAAAAATAATTTAGATTTTGAAAGATAACAACCAACCTTGTCCCAGTTCAATAAGCAAGAACAAGGAAAAAGAAGAGAGGAATTAATTTTGACTAAGTTAATTAGACGCTCCCTCCAAATTCACTTAAATGTTTCTGATGTGAAGAGGGGGGCGAGGGAGACGGGACAGTTTCTGCAAACATCCAGTTGTCCTTCTCTCTTTATCTCAGCTGAGAAAACACCACCAGGACGCCTCTTCACGTCCAGATGTCACAAATTCTCAGAGAGTGCAAGTTGCAGAGAGTTTTCCTCCAACTTCTGGAAAGGTTTGGGGGCTGGAAAAGGAGTTGATTTTTTTCCTCTACTATTACCCAAGTGGCAGGTAACATAAACCAGAAAGCCACTTGTCTACGAAGACTCTTCCTAGTTAGTTAACACAGGCTACAAAGTGCCCAGGAGAAGCCCTGAGTATGAGCTACCTTGTTGGCAGGGACCCTCCAGCATATCCTACGGTCATACCGCAAAAAAAAATAAAAGTTTACCTTCCAGCTCCATTACCAGAATCCCATGCTTGTGTCAGACTCCAAACTCTGCTGAAGGCAAAGGCAACACGCATTGTAAATGTGTATTTGTGCCCGAGAACCTCGTGCACAGACCCAAAAAGGGGAAGTCAGCATAAATCTCTCTTGCTAACAGCCATAAAGTTTCAGAGCACTGTTAAAAGCTTTTTAGAATGTCTGACACTGCTTGCCTACGGCAAAAGGAGAGAGGCTGAAATTCAAAAAGAAATACTTCCAATAACCCGTTTCACCTAAAGAATTATTGTATGAAAGAAAATTGTAGAGACACCTTCCAGGTAGCTCATAGATGTAGAAAACAATACGAAAATAACATGCCATTGAAGGGTTTGAAAAGTGAAGAAGAAATAATTAGGCTCACTCTCAACAGAAAGAAAAATATTTAAAAAAAAAAAAAAACAACTCCACAACTAGTCGAGCTTTCCAAAATCAAGGCAAGAACCGAAGCACTATTCTTTCGATTTTTTTTTTTTAAAGAAGTATTCCCCACTGAGTTACCTTTGCAGGAAAACATCTTCTGCATTTTATATTCCATTTACTGCATTAATCTTTTCTTGACTATTTATTCATTTTTTAAAAAAAAAAATGTTTCCTCGTTCTATTTTGTAACCTGGAATTGCAGAGGAATGGGGGAGAATGTAACTCTACATTCACAGTCATCGAGAAAGAAGACGCAGACACCTTTATTTCTCTTCAGACCATCTTCCGAAGATTAACAGTCATACATATAATGGGTAAAAATAATTGTTTAACCTTCATTATTCTCAGCTCAACGTTCACGGACTACTAGGAGCTTACAGACAACCAAGAGTTGTTCCAAGAAGCATTAACTTACGCTGGCTGTCAAGTCTGGAGAACGTTTGAGAACATTGTCTTGGCTTCCATCGTTGAGAGCCGGTAGAAGACGACGATGATCATGAGCACGGCACCGTGTGTCCAACTCCTCTCACTAACTAGAATTTTCCCAGCTGACAAGACCACAGAGGTGCTGCTCTACATTTCGAGCATCTAAAATCATAGAATACTGGGTTGGAAGAGACCTCAAGGATCATCTGGTCCAGCCTTTCTTGAGAAAAGCACAGTCTAGACAAGACAGCCCAGCACCTTGTGCAGCTAAATCTTAACGGTGCCCAAAATCAGGGAACCCACTGCTTCCCTGGTGAGATTATTCCAAGGGCTAATTGTTCTCATGAAAAATTTTCCTCTTATGTCCAATGAGAATCTCCCCAGAAGTAACTTATACCCATTACCTCTCATCCTTTCCATGTGACTCCCTGTAAGAAGGGAACTTCCATCTTCTTTGTAGCCACCCTTTAAATACTGGAACATGATGATAAGGTCTTCCCTAAGCCTTCTTTTCTCAAGGCTGAGCAAACGCAGTTATCTCAGCCTTTCCTCATATGGCAGCTTCCCAGTCCTTGGATCGTCTTTGCAGCCCTTCTCTGGACCCTCTTCAGCCTGTCCATAATTTTTTTGTATAGCGGGGACCACTGTTCCAGTCGTGGCCTGAACCAGCACTGAGTGGAATAATGATTTCTTTATCTCTGCTGCAGCCCAGCATCTTTTTTACTTTCTTTGCTGCAGCAACACACTGTTCACTCATATCAAACTACTTGTCCACCAGGACCCACAGGTCCCTTTCCACAGAGATGCTCCCTAGCCAGATAAATCCCAGCTTGTGCTGCACGCCTGGATTATGCTTTCCCAGGTACAAAACCTTACACTTGTCCTTCACAGAATCACAGAATGTCAGGGATTGGAAGGGACCTCGAAAGATCATCAAGTCCAATCCCCCTGCCAGAGCAGGAACGCCTCGATTATGCTACACAGGAACGTGTCCAGGCGGGTCTTGAATGTCCCCAGAGAAGGAGACTCCACAACCTCCCTGGGCAGCCTGTTCCAGTGTTCCGTCACCCTCACTGAGAGAAGTTTCTCCTTGAGTTTAAGCGGAACCTCTTATGTTCCAGTTTCAGCCCATTACCCCTTGTCCTATCAGTGGTTGTCACAAAATACCTTTCCACCTCCTATTCAGTCCAAACAGACACATTCTTGATTCCTACAGGAAACACGGATCTTAGTTTCTATTTCTACAGGTCGTAAAAAGGCATTAGTCTTCAAATTTATTTTAATTCTTGTCTGAAACCATCAGAAGTACATCACTTCCTCCAAGGCTTTCAGCATTTTAAGGCTCTTAACCAAACAAGCGGGAGGAAAACCATTATAACCCTCTCAGCAACTTGAAACAGGCGATCCTCACGACTGCAGCTGAGCAAACTAATAACAATTTATGATAAATTCCTCCTCCTCCTATCTGCATATTGGCTGAAAACAGATGGGAAAGACAGCCAAGCAAATAAGAACCCAGTAGTTTTTTCCCCACGTCCTTACCCCACCAACAAACACCAGGTGAGAAACCAAAACAACGTTGGAGGCTGCTTTGCCTGAGTTTCTTGACAAAACAGCACGGGTCCGTTCTGAACAGCTGCCCGCTCAGACTGGCGGTCCACCAGAGGGAATATTTGCAGCCTCCTTCTCCATAAAGATTTTTTTATGAATGCACATTTATTACGTTAGCAGAAAGCATTTGTGCACGGCTTCAAAAGAGCATTGGCGGCATTTTCCCAGATGGGTGATTAAAAGTAAACCTCTAGGGTTTAGAAACCTCACCGCAAGTCAAACAACTCTTCCGTAAAAAAAAAATAAATAAATCTGGTCGAGGTGATTTCTCATCTGTAAAGTACGATGATAAAACGCCACGATCACGCAGGTCTTCACAACAGAACTTTCAAAGCACTCTTCAGAGTGTCCTTTGATCAAAGTATTTACGAGGCAGCAGCTTTACAAGAAGTTCATGAACATCAATCTTTATCAGGGCTATTTACCAACACTGAAGGACTGGGGTATAATTCCTATGGATCTGCACTTCTAATCCAGGTATTAAATATCTCTCAATAAAGTTCTCGTTAAACCCAAAAGACAAAAGGCAATTTATGGGGCTTCTAAACCTATTTCTGAGGAAAGCCTGAAATTATGAGCTGACACCAAAAAAAAGGTTGCTTGGAAAGCAGGAGTAACTCCCATGTACTTTCCGTGAAAAAAAATACAAGGAAAAGAAGAATATTTAATGCTTGGGAAACTAAGAACAGACAGAGAGCATGATTTAACATAACTACAGCAAATTGTTGCGGTAAATATTGATCCAAGTTCTGCTTCTCAGTCTTTGCTTTCAAATACTGCAGAACTAAGATATCAAGACCCCAACAACAAAAAAAGGACAAAGAAAACCTTTAAAAAAAGCCACAGCCGTTTAAATTAAACTATGATTCAGCCAGAAGATATGAAAATATGCACAGAGGAGTACATCAACTAGCTGAGAGAAAACAACCAGGAATACAAACAATGAGTCAGAACGAGAAACTTGATTACAAAACCCTTGATCTTCACCAGAGGTTGTACCAGTAAGGGCTGATTTAAAATCTGACTAAAGAGAAGGCTTTACAAGGTGATTGCACTGAAGATTATTATTTTCTGACTCCACCGGCCATTACAAGACCACTCATGTCAAACATCAATATTCTGCAATCCGTCTTCCCGAGTGCCAAGAAAATAAGGCAAGCAGAAGTTTGTTTCTACATAGAAACGCCGAACCCGGACGACGGAAACCAAAAATAACATCGGCATGCATCACTCCTCTTAACTCAGAGAGTATTTCAGACCCTCTTTTCCTCTCTCACTGACCAGATGGATTTTTAGCAAAGCCGCACGCACGTAAAAAACGAGGGCAGAAAGGTTTTATTTTAAAACTGGCACATCTGCTCCGTGCCTCAAGTTGTATTTTATGAATTTTGGTAGCAGGACAGCAAGATAAATACCCATAACTCAGTTCTCTCCTTGCTCTTTCTACTTGCCTACCACAAATCTCTCCACTCCTTTAGACCCTCACTGCAGGCTCAGGCTGACAGCTTTCTCTCCTCAGCTCATGCTGATTTAATAGAGCTGCGGCATCTCTCCCAAAATCTTTCCTCACTCCTTAACAACCCCAAACTTTCCTATCTGCTTCTGCTAGTTATTTAATTCTAATTGCATCACCTTTGGAATCCATTTGGGATACACACTGTAGTAAATACTATACACAGAAAATAAGAGAAAAAAGAGCGTAATAGCTCTGAGTGCTACTGAGACGAAGCCAGTAAAGGAGTATTTTTATCTTCAAGTGTTACATATTAACAAAGGGAAATATTTTTAGTGCCTGTATTCCCCAGCCTGTACTGAGAAGATCTCTTCTCTGATAAAGAAATATAAAAAAACATTTCTCAAATTTGCTTAGTTAGATTAAGCTATACCTTAACACATTACAGACTTCCCGTATCTTGCTTTGTTTGCATTCCAGATCTCAGTACCTAATATACTACCAAGAGGGATTATTAGTGTGCTTTTCTTTTTAAAAAAAAAAACAAAACCCTCAGACTCCACACAAGCATCTCCCAAAGCTACCTCATTGCCAAGGTCACCATCAGCTCACATACGTGCCACATTTCCCTAGGCTATTAGAATATATTTCAGAGATGGAAAAATAAAGCCATGTTATTGAGGAGAAAAGAAGCAATTTCACAGCCACAATAAGGCCCTTTTGTCATTTTACCTGAACAGTAGAATAACTTAGCAAGCAACACAAAGGAAAAAAAAAAGAGTGCAAGTGATGTGGAAAACAGCATAAATTATAAACGAGAATATTTCAAGCTACCTGGTAACCAAGTCATATAACCCCAATGTCAGCCTCGGATCACCCGATGACAGATTAAGAGGCATCGAGGTAAACACAGGGAAATAACTAAAATTGTGCACTGGTTGTCAGAAGCAGCTATGGGGGTAAGCAGATGCATGTTGCTAGATACTACTATTTAGAGCCCAAACATTCCACTCCCGCATATCTGACAGGGCAAGCACATGCTGTCCAAAGAGCTGAAAACCTGTAACACTTACACTCAGTTTCTTTCACAAAAATTCAGCCTCATGAACTACAACCTGTGGCTCTTTTTCAGGAACGCTGCGCAATTTAACCTTTCAGCTGTGATTTTAGAGCTTTTCGAATCCAGCTGCGAAGAAGTTTCTCGTCATCAGTGTTCTGGATACTGCACCCTGGTTTATGTAACAAGATTATTTTTGTGCTTCTCTGCATGCACCGATTCCTATTTGGTCATAAAGTTGTCAAAGACAGGATGAAAATAATACATGCCACTGCCCAATTGTATTTTAAATTTAAAAAAAACATAGAAAAAAAAAAGAACTGCTTACAAACGCATGCAGAAATAAAAAGACGCTGTTCTTCAGTGACTAAAGACAAGTACGATGGAACAAAGTAAACTGTAGAGTTTTAGTCTCAAATTCTTTCCAGGACTTGAATTTCTGCTGGATGCAGATCTAACCCACTCAGCCCACAAAGCTCAAGCATCACGATTGGTTTTTGTCTACCTGGTACTTTTCCAGAAAGCAATGAACTTTTCTTTTGTAACCTAAGTTCACAAGGGCAAGACTCGGCTCTGAGAAATCTGTCCGTGGCTTTCCCGCACTAATATGCCATTTTTTCCCACAACAATGCTGTTTTAACTTCATGACCTTTTTCTCCCAAGTCAGTACAGGCTGCCATAAAGAAACTTGCCCTTTTAATAAAGGCATTTTGAAGGAGCAGAAAGGAGAGACTAAATGCACAATGTTTAAAAAAAAAAAATCATTTTAGAACTTAAGATTTAGAAGTTAACAGGAATATTTTTTCCCAACCTAAACCGATTCAAAACCTTTTAAATAATTGCCATTGTATCACACAGAGAATCATCCATTGTCACTTGGAAGTGTCCCTGCTGCTTTCAGTCACACTTCTCAAATATTACACATTTTCACCCAGAAAATCAAGAAAACAAATGACAGTTTACATGGAGAAAGCACAGAAACATATTCCCTTCTTCACTACTACACGGGACACTAAACACCTTCAAACAAATTTCAGAAAGTCGTAGCATGCTTCCAACAGTTTAAACTTCTGCACTTAACTATTTTCAGGGAACACAAAAGGAAATTTAAATATAGCACTAAAGATCTTATTCGCTTAATTGTAAGACTGAGCTGCAGGTTGTGGTCAGAGCTACCGGCGTGAGCCTCCTGGACTGCTGAAGTAACCCAAGGCTGTTGTCACCAAAACGCAGCTACACGGAGGTGAAACTTCTTTGCAGAGTTGGATACAACATATACAGACTCTAGAGGGAGTTCTAACTTTGCCATATTTCTCCCCTTGCACAATTTTTATCAGTTGTTCAGAACAAGACAAACAACAAGAATAACAAGAAGCAAACCCATGCACAATGTTTCTTCTGGATGTTTGCTTCTTCCCCTTCCCCTCTCTTACTGGGCAGAGAGGGAACTGCCTGGCACAGCCAGAGATCTCCCTTCTGCTGACACTGGTCTGTATTTCAGTTTTCTTTCCTACCCAGTTATCACATACAGAAACTCTTAATTTAGTTTGCTCTTGGGTGACTTTGGTGTACCTGCAGCCTGAATGCTTCACCAGTTCACACGGCACCTACAAGAACTGTGATACCTAACGAAGATGAACTGTACTGAGACAGTCTTTACATATTGACCACGACAAAGAACTTGGAAAGGTGTTCTCACCAACATAAATCAGCTCCTTCCTAAGGCAGTAACGCTGCCTACGCATTCCCGTGCCCAGTTCACAGAGTTGGTGTTTCTTACGCTGGGACACACCCCGGCACAACAGCTGGGACAAGACAACCAGCACATCTGCCACACTCTCATGAATCCCACAACGAGTTTTTAGCTTTGCCAGGCCCCTTGAATCAAGGGGATTTGCTTGGCGTAACACACTTGGCAAAAATGCCCCCAAAGCTGCCAGAGAAGATGCTCTAGAGCAGCCAAGAATGCAGCTGTGGTACCCACATCGTCTGTCTTCACGCAGCACTTCAAAATAAATGGACTGCCTTTACAGCTCTGATTGAACTTTAATAGTTCACAAATACAACAAACTGACCGCTGGATACCAAGAAGCCAACAAAAATAGAAGAGGACAATATAAGTTTGCTATATTTCTTTATACTGAAGGTAAGCAATCCAATACTGCAGTGTATTTCTGCTTTGAGGCACAGCATCGGGTCAGCTCATCCTAGCTGAAGAAATTCATAACAACTGGAACAAAGGCTGGTAATCCTTTATTACTGTGTCTTCCTGTTAATCCAACATCTAGTTTCACTTTGGTTATTACGTAGTGCTTCAAAAACAGATTAAAACTTTTCCCTTCCCCTCTTGGTAAAGATGACAAATTACAGTGAGGAAGAAAACAAAACCCGCAAACACACACATTGCTCAAGAAAGTCTTCTACCTCCCCAAACATCCACTGCCAAAAAAGAAAAACCAAACTTGTTTACCAAATATTTCTCAGAGGATAAACACAGCACATCGAGTAGACATAACAACAAACTATCTGTAGAAAAATTCAGAGAACTTCCAACATCCATGTGTTGATTTCTCACTTCCATACATCAGCAGAGAAGAAAGAGGTACACTTACGAAAACTGTCCGATTCTCAGCCTTCGACTCTCACTTCCACGGTGTTTTATGTTGTTACAGCCATATCAGTATCTACCTGTTTTGGTTTGGCCTGGCCGGATTTCAGCGGCGGGGGGGGAGCTGCAGGGTGGCTTCTGTGAGAAGCTGCTAGAAGCTCCCCAAGATTGACAGAGCCAATGCCAGCCGGCTCCAAAGAGGGACCCGCCGCTGGCCAAGGCTGAGCCTATCAGTAAGGTGATAGCAGAGGAACGCCTCTGTGAAAAACATATTTAAGAACGGGGAAAAGAACTGCGCCATTAACAGCTGGCACAGAGATGGAAGAGTGAGAATCTGTGCAGACACCAAGGTCAGTGAAGAAGGAGGAGGGGGGAGGATGAGCTCCAGGCATCGGAGCAGAGAGAGTCCCCCGGGTCCGTGGTGAAGACCATGGTGAAGCGGGTTGTCCCCCTGCAGCCCATGGGCGAGGTGCAGAAGTCCACCGTGAGGATCACCGCGTAGATGTCCACTGAGGATTCCACGCCGTGTGGGTGGACGCCTGAAAGGGGACTGTAGCCCGTGGGAAGCCCGCATCAGAGCAAGTCGCTGCCGGAACCTGTAGCCTGTGGAAGAGAGGAATGCCCACGCTGGAGCAGGTTGGCCGGTGGGACTTTTGGGACGTTGCGGGTGGCTCACGCTGGAGCAGTTTCCCCGAAGGACTGCGCCTCAGACTCACGAGGGGTGGGCTGCCCCTCGTGAGGTGTCTCGCGTTGGGCAGTTTGTGATGAATTGCCCTTCGTGGGACGACTCACGTGGAGAAGAGAGCGTGAAGCTTGTCTCCCGTGAGAGGGACCCCATGATGACCCTCGGGAAGAGTGAAGAGTCCTCCCCCGGAGTGAAGAAGCGGTGAAACCAACATCGGATGAACTGACCGCAGCCCCCATTCCCTGTCCCCCTGCGCTGCTCGGGGGGAGGAGGTGGAGAAACCGGGATTGATGTTAAGCCCGGGAAGAAGGGAGGGATGGGGGGAAGGTGTTCTGTTTAAGATTTGTTTGCTCTTTCTTACTTCTCACTACTCCTCTCTGATTAGTTCTTAATAAATGTACCTAATTTCCCCAAAACTGAGTCTGTTTTGCCCGGGACGGTAAGTGAGAGTGATCTCCCTGTCCTTATCCCAAACCCTGAGCCCTTGGAAATATTTTCTCCCCCTGTTCAGCAGGGAAGGGGGGGGTGAGTGAGCAGCTGTGTGGGTACCTGGCGGGTGGCCAGGTAAAAATAAAAATAATGACAGAAATATATACAAGCTATGAACCACAGTTGCCATCTGACCCACTCGGTGGCTTCATTTTAATTCAAGGAGTGAAAATAGTCAAACCCTAGACACTGGAGCAGTGGGGTAAGGGGAAAGAAAAAACAAACCAAAACATAGAAAGGGAGAAATGTATTTAAAGTGATTTTTGAAGGGGCGAAAGAAGTGAGCTAAGCCAGATACTCTTTATTTTTTAAGTTGCTCTTTCATCCTATTTCCCAAACTTGACTCTGCCTCAAGTAAGTATTGCAGGATACAGCTACGCTGAGCTTGAGAGATCTTGCCAGGCATCAGAAACACTCTGTCAGTATTTGCCTGCTGAACCCACTGCAAACACACAAGTCGTCTTCCCTGTTTTTCTGCTCCACTTTGTGCAACTGTGCATAATCAGAAAAAAAACCCACAACACAAGTTTCAGAAGCGTTTCTGGGGTGATTTTCCCCCTTGCTTAGCAATATTCCAGGCAGCACAGAAGTCTGGAGGAGGAACTCCAGCAGCCCCATCTTTTTGCTCTTTCCATGTTTTCAAACCACCTCCTCAACTCCCAGATGTTAAGCATTTGAACCAAGTATACTTCTTCCTCCTCAATATTGATTTAAAACCATTCTTAACAATAGGCCCTGAATATCAGAGGGGGAAAAGAAAGAAATAAAAAAAAGGAAAAGAAGAAAACACACACTTTGTTCAATGCATGAGCAAGCCTGCCTAACAAAACCTGAAGTTTTTAAACCAGTATGAGATTAGTGGTTGGGCTCTTTTTTTTTTTTTTGTGAAGCATTTTTTGTTTTCTTGTTGGTTTGTGGTTTATTTTTCGTTCGGGTTTTTTGACTCATTACATCTTTGGCACATCTGGGGTCACCTTTGCTCCCCCCGAAGAGGATCACAATCACAAGTCAAGCTTAAACCTCCACAGCTCTGGGCTAGCACGTAGTAATCGAGCTTTCAAGCTGTCCACAACCACGCTGTAACATTTTGATCTCTCCCAGCACTGAGGAAAAAGCAGGCTTTAATTTCCAGTTGATTTTTACAACCATTCTGAAGTAAATTATATTTGCACTTGAATTATTTTACAATTATAAGCCAGTGCATTTCGATGACCACTGATCTAATTTGTATACTTTGTTGTTTGTTATGAGACACTGATGGCTGTTTAATATGTCCTAAACATAACCTTGAGACAACGGGAGCTCAAAGCATTTCATAATTATATTCCTCAGTAGGAAGCAAGTTCCACAGTTGACATATGGAAAGATCAAACCGGTCTTCCATTCAAAATAAACAACAACATTCCCTGTTCTTTCAGCTGTTAACTACTGTACACAATTCGACTGCGTTTTGCTGTAAAGCATTCCACGGCTTTCTGAAGAACATTTTCTAATTTCCTCCCCGTTTTTAGAAGCATACAGGAGAAGCAGAGAACTACAGCTAAAGTAAAGACAGTAAGAAAAATCTCAGTGTCCTAACGACGTCTATGACTGATAATCACATCACAATTACTACCCAGCAATGTTAAAAAGGGGTGAATAACTCAGCCTGTCAGTAGATCAGACCACAAGGATATACTTTATCATCATCTCCTGAAAACCCCTCAGTTCACTCGCTCCAACTGATTCCAGGAGACAGTGACCCTTCCAAGAAGCACTGAGCCTTTACCATAAAAACCAACCGGCTCTTCGATATGCAGATCTGCTGAGGTGCTTACAAAGGTTTCATGAATAAATGGATGGTTGTGGCTCAGGCACCATAAAGGACAAAGCTCAGCAGCTCCCTTCAGTTGGGAAGCAGAGAGAAACACTGGTTTGCATGTGCACAGACAACTATAAATCAGCAAAGACTGCCTCTGAGATGGTCTTCCAAGCCTGCACTCAAGGAGCAGCTCATAGGCTGCCTCTTGCAGAAAAGCATGCAAAAAAAGAGAAAAATCTAAGCCCAAGAAAGAATCTGTAGAAGCCAAGCAGATTTATAGACCAAGCAGTCAGTTTTCAGTTGGCTTACTCATTAGTCTGCCTCAAAATAGGAGAGAAAAAAAAAGAAAAGGAGGGGGGGGGTAACAAAAACCAACCTACTACAAACCTTAACAGCAGTCGTTAAGATGGAAGCTAACCTCCAAACGCTAAAATACAACCTTTAATTTTAAGGTGTCCTTCCATTCCACTTCACACGCTTTACCGTAGTTCAAATCAGCATTGCAAAAGCCATCTACGAGGAGCTTAAGACGATTTGGGTGACATCAGAAATACTCTGCACATCCCTATTAGGTTGCTAAACCCACTCCAAGCACAGATTTCTTCCCTGCTTTTCGGCTCCACACTGTGGTAAAGCTGAAGTAATGGGTTAGGTGCATTTAGCACCTAACTGCCAGTCAATGAGCTGTTAAGCTCGGTATTCACCTATTTTCAATAGTGGAGATCCCAACAGCTTTAGAAAGATGGAAATCCCCGGGGAAGGCAGTTGATAAAAAACAAAAGTCTAAGGAGAAGATCATCTGCCGAGTCTAAGCGAGCAGGCTGGGGAGGGTGGGAAAGCCTGGGAGCTCTGGAAACTTGGTTTTTTTAAAGGGATTCAAATGAAAGACAGTGAAAAAAGAAAGAAGTAAAACACCCGAGGTAAAAGTTGTCTGCTGCGTCATCAGACAGGCGAGTTTGACAGTTCAGATTTCTCCAAAAAACCCAGGAGAAGGAAGGAAAACTCAGATGCTGCACCCGAGGGAGCCGCATTCTCAGAGTGCCCGCAGGGCTACACGAAGCCGTATTTTCAACCAAACGTACACAACCGACCCAAAACCAACCAAGCCACTAAACAACCAAAAATCACGCCAAGAGGATGGTCAAGTATCAGTTTTAGTGAGTTCCTGAGGAAAGGACAAGCCTAAACTCGGGGTCCGACGAGAAGAGGATCTACATCTCCACGTACTCACTCAAAACATTTAAGCAGAAACACTGTCAGTATCTACCTGCTGAACTCACGGCAAACACACAACTCGTCTTCCCTATTTTTCTGCTCCACTTTGTGCAACAGTGCATAACAGAAAAAAACCCACAATACAAGTTTCAGAAGTGTTTCTGGGGTGATTTCCCCCCTTGCTTAGCAATATTCCAGGCAGCACAGAAGTCTGGAGGAGGAACTCCAGCAGCCCCATCCTTTTGCTCTTTCCATGTTTTCAAACCATCTCCTCAACTCCCAGATGTTAAGCATTTGGGCCAAGTATACTTCTTCCTCCTCAATATTGACTTAAACCCGTTTTTCATAATAGGCCCTGAATAGCAGGGAGGGAAAGAAAAAGAAAAAAAAAAAAAGAAAAAAAGAAAACACACGCTCTGTTCACTGCATGAGCAAGCCTGCCCAACAAAAACTCAAGTTTGTAAACCAGTATCAGATCAAAGGTTGGGCTTTTTTTGTGGAGTGTAGCTTAAAACATGTAGCTTAAAACATTTATTAAGCAGTAGGCTAACGACAACTTTATCCTTTCACTGATGACCTCTCCGGGGCAGCGAAATACCAACCCGCGGCTGTTCCTCCCGGCTGATTTGGGAAGCAAGAGCGTCCTTTAGGAGTAACCCCCGGGATTTAACGGCCCCCACTTGTTTTCATACAGCAGCTGTGGCTTTTTCAGGCTTCCGTGGGTACTTTCGGGTTTTTAAAAGAGGCGTTTATGGGCATTACCCGGCTCGGCAACACCCACCTCCTCCTCGCGGGGGTTTCACCGACTTGTTTGGCACCGGCTTCCCCCAACACCCCCGGGCGAGGGAGACCAGAGGTGCCACAAAACGCCTCCTGACACCTTCCCACTCGAGGGACCCTTTTCCCTCTGTGTGCCCTTCGCAGGGAAACGCGCTGCTCTTTTTTATTTCCCCCACATTCAGACGAGGCACTCGGGGATGCAGGGGCTGAAGACGGAAACAAGCGCTGAGCCCACAGAAGGGCCAACTCCCCGCTTCTCCCACATTTAGGGTTTACTTGTTTGTACTTTTAGTTGTTCGTATTTTTATTTGCTGCGCTAATCCCGCCGGGAGTTAAAAGAAACCAACAAACACACGAAAACACTAACACCATCAACAAAACACGGAGAGAGTGACCCCTCCGGGCCTACCTGGGCTCCAGGGCGGAGCTGCCGCCCCATCTCTCCTCAGCACCGGCCGCCGCTCCCGCCTTGTCCCTCCGGCCACAGCTCCCTCCGGGCGGCTCCAACGAGCTCATTTAAGGGCTGGGGCGGGTTCCGGGTCCCACCCCCTGCTCCTCAGGGTCCTGAAAGGGGCCCGGCCCTTTTTTTTGTTTTAATAAATCTTTGTCCTTCGACCATTAGGCCCCTGTCAAATCTTCCCTTGGCAGCCCCCAGCTCCCCTTTCCACAGCGCTCCTGCAAAACCCACCCAGAACCACAGGCAGCCCTCCTTGGATATATCTTTTTTTTTCTTGTCAATATCCCATTGAAGTAATTTACAAGCTGGGTTTAACCACCTCTTTGCTCTTCTCCTTGATTAGAAGACCTTTCAGATCATTTGGTCCAACACTAACCTAACACTGACAAGTCCTCGACTAAACCATATCCCCAAGCGCTACGTCTATTCTTAAATACCTCCAGGGATGGAGACTCCACCACTGCCTTGGACAACCCGTTCCAATGCCCAATAACCCTTTCATAAAGAAGTTCTTCCTCACATCCAATTGATAGGGGGAAAAACATGTAGTGAGAGGCATCCTCTCAGGCTCCTTAGGACGCAATCAACCAGAGGCCTCAGAATAAGGAGGGTGAGGCTGTTCCATACCCGTTGTAAATGAACATAAAACAAAGATAAATTAACAAGGACACTAGTGATAAGGGCCACTAACAAGGAACATCTGGTGACGAAGCCCCTTGTGTAATTTGATAACAAAACTTCTTGCGTAAAAGTGCTGAGAACAACTAGTTTTGGGACGAGGGTAAAAAATTCATCATGAGGAAGACATACGGCCTTCATCCCTGAAGACCCCTGCCCAAGACCACCCAGAGGCACCGCGCAAGCGTCAAGAGGAGGAGCTGCTGGCCACCGGAACTGATGCCTTTTTCGGGATAGCTCATGAATATGTATAGGCGTCTAATGAATATGTAACTTTTACTGCATATAACCAAGGTAACTGCATGGTTCAGGTGTGCACATTTTTGGAGGAAGGTATTTCCCCCGTGCACCCGGCGCTGATTAAAACATACCTACTTTATAACTTTCTGGGTTACAGAGTCTTTATTCCGCGTGTCACAATCTAATCCTCCCTCGGTGCAACTTGAGGCCATTTCCTCTTGTCCTATCACTTGTTACTTGAGCAAATCCATCCCCACCTCACTACTACCTCCTTTCACATAGTTGTAGAGAACAAGGTCTCCCTTCAGCCTCTTTCTCTCCAGGGTGAACAACTCCAGCAGTTCCTCTCAAGACTTGTGCTCTAGACCTTTCACCAGTTTTGTTCCCATGGTCGCAGGGTCGAGAATTGCCCCCTTTGCACATCGGCTGGGTTTTATATACTTGTAAAAGGTAGCAAAGGAAAAGTGAGAGGGCAAGACGTGCATGCGGAGGGAAGTCCATGGGCTGCTGGAGTCAGGGGTTCTGCCAAAACCTGTTGAGACCCAGGTTTCCCTGAGCCATCCCAGCAGGAAGATGAGCCGGTCACAGCACACAAACGGACAAAGAGCTCGACGGGTATTTTGCATAAATGAACCAATATTTCCTCCCAGGAGAATATCATGGCTGGTTCTTTTAGCAAAACTTCCTGCATTTCCTTAGAAATTCCCATTTTTCCCACCGCAGAGAATCTGTTTCTGAGTGAAAAATCAGCAAATGCATGCAAACACTTGCTGGTTTTCCACTCCCATTTGGAATTTGTTACCAGGCGTCTGCCCGTGTAAGTAACGTCACTGGGCCGTTTTGTGCCATTATCCGTAAAATATGCCAGTAGAGGATTTTCTGTGGGTACATACAATTGTGCTGAAAGATGCCATAAGGGCAATCTGCCCAGAGTACTTTGCATTGACACTACGACTTCTTCAAAATGTAGTGACCTTGGACATTATTTAAATGACTGCTGCTCAGATTTTCATCTTCGCGATTACAATAATCATTTATGAGGTGGTAACTCACATCTTTTCAGCCTCCTGCTGGGATTCTGGAAGGGGTGTCTGAACCCTGTAAGCAGCCGCCCTTAATGACGGTGGATCTCCCAGACAGGTGAAGCGACCCCGACCCCTTCGTAAACATCACAGGCACCCCGCAAGAAAAGCTCTGGAACAGCGTAGTACAAACATGCTGTAAAAGAGGAGGAGGAATTAGCTGGTCTGACATCTTGTTCTCGCTTAAGGTTTCTTCTCCTAACCTTTTGTGCCACAGCAACACTGCTGGGGCTGCTCTGGGCTGTTTTCATGACCTCCCTCGCTAGTTGGACGGCCACACACCTTCTGCCAGGGCTCCCCAGCATGTTTTAGTATACCCCAGGCGGGTTAGCTATGGGGTGGTTTTAAGCACTTTCTACTAATTTGACTGATTTCAACTCAGCCCTTCACTCAGGGGCCCTAGATGACAGATCAATGGCATGATAGTTAACAACAGAGAAGAGGGGGCACTACAAGTGCCAGGGCAAGGCAGAAGCACGCTCAGAGCACTTTTTGTCGCTGTGGCTGTTGCCAGTTGGCTGACCCTGCAGCCTCTCCAATCATTCCTATAGCACGTTACTCAAATCGGCTTCGAAGCGGTTTGTGAACCGGCTCTTTATGTGCTGAAATTATCAGCTGTTGAGTTTGTCTTTATGACTGAGAAGTATTATTACAGGGCTCGCCGAGCAGTCAGGACATGGAGAAGAACGATGGCTCTCCCAGTACAGGCAAAATTCCCTCGATGCCAAATCGAGGACTACAGTCCGTTAAAGTAGCCTTGATCTTCAGCTCAATATATATTAGAGATAGTCCTCAAGGACTGATGTGCAGTGCATGGTGTGGCACGGCAGGCTATATAAATCCCATCTGAAAGAGAAAGGCTTCAGTTGTATGAGGCCTTCTCTCAGCTACAGGCATTACAATTCACACTGGGATGGGTTCTTTCTTCTCGCGGCGCCCAGGTCAGGATGAGAAGCTGCCAGGGCAGACTCGTTTTTCAGACCACGGTGCACAAATCCTGCGTTACAGGGAGTTGTTTTGCCTCTAGGCTGACGTAGGACAGGGAGGCTGCAAAAGCAGTTTTGAGGCACCTCCCTCCACCTTACTCCTCTAAGCAGCTTCAAATGAACAAGTGAAGACTGAATTTTGCTGGTGTAACATTTCAGCTGTTGAGGAATATTCTGTAAAAAACAAGGCTGGGAGAAGGGGAAGAAATATAGAATATTATAATTTTTCTGCAAGCTATCTCTAATACTGTGACCAAATGATTTCTGCTTCTCGTTAGATCCCAGGTAATGTGGAAAAGGGTCAGTACCTGACATTTTCAAAGTGCAGCAGCGCTGACCATTTTATCTTCATAGGGACTTCAGGCAGATTGCTGTGCAATTTAGTTACCTTAGTAACATCAGACAGCATGTAGACTTGCAAATAGTTGTTATGTCACCTTGCCAATCTGCTGCTACGCCTACCAGGAACGCAGAACAAGCAATCAATTACAGGGCTATCACTCAAATTCATTATACTTGCATGTAAGAGGACGATTACTTCTTTGCTTGTGAAGCTATCTTAAGTCCAGCAGGAAATGCCACATTTTTAAGAGTGATTTTTTTTTTTTTCAGTGAAGAAAAATTCTTAGAAAAGCTGGCTATTTCTTACTTCTGTTTGTCCTGAAACCACTTTGCATGAATGATATGACATGGCCTCAAAACAATATTGACCTGATTTTCCTACTATTACATACACTTAATTTTCAGTTGGGGATTATATAGTGAAGCAGCAGATTCTGAAATGCTGGAGATTAGTGAACCTTGCGTATATAAAGAAGGGAGATGCTGTTTTCATAGGTGTCATGAACTATGGATGACGTTGAAAAGCAAGCCTAATATTCATTGTTCTGCAAGCAAAAGCCTGAATGAAGCCTTGTAAAAAAAATATTTTCTAAACCCCAGATATCACTCCATTATAAATGTTAAATACATTTGGCCTGAAATAATGACATATGTAAGTTTGGTTGTTATGTTCTATATGGAAAAGTTGCAATATGCTTAAGATTTTCAGCTGGTGTCTTAAACTGAGCGTGCAAAGGTGGTACTGGAGATCTGTGGAGAATTTTGCTGTGACCATCAAGACTTTCTTTTTTTAAGCCAGTGGTCTTCCTGCAACCCTTTGCATGTCTACCTCCGTTACAGCAAACCCCAGAAAACTGGACACGCTTGTACACCCATTATCAAGCTGACCATCCAGTGTATTCATTTAAAACATGGACAAGGCTGATTCCTTGTTAAAATGCCTTGCTCGGGGAGAGTGGTGGTTTATGTAGGTCCATGTGCAAGTAGGATCACTCCTCACCTTAGATCACCCCTTCTGAACGGGAGGGATGGAGCACATTTGTTGTAGCCCTGCTTCTGGGGTCATCTCTTTTGAAAAGGACAGTCTGTCTTGAAATGATTGGAATCTCTCCCACGTGATAAAGCTCCTCTCTTGAAAGTAAAGTTGAAAAAAAAAAAATCAGGCAACATTTTGTGAAGTTAGTTTCTTTCTTTAATTAATGGTTCACAATAATAAGAACTAAGTGAGGCTCTTGACTTTTATGCAATTCAACGGGAAGCAGAATCTCTCTCGTGACACTACTTTATACAGGAATGGCAGGAAGGTATAAAAATATTGTCCTCATAACTCACATTTTACCCTCCTTCACTGAGAGCCTTCACTTTTTCTTTTATTTGAAATCATTCTGAGAATTGTATTAGCTTAGTGCCAGAAATAAGAGCATTATTTGGACCAGAAGGAAGAGAGAAAGGACTGAGCTCTTGCCCTTTATTTGCTTTGGCTCTCTGGAGGAGAAGATGGCACAGTCACCTCCTTTCTTCACCCCATCCCTGCTGCCACTCGGGCATCCACAAATTATATGGCCCTGTCACATATGCAGAAATGAAGCTCAAACAATGACACGTTTTTCACAAGTTTTCAGCACCCAGACTTAAGCTAGAACATAGTTCAGCACCTCAGTGAGAAAGCCAGGTTTCTTGGGCAGCATCTTGCGAGGCTCTAAAGGCTATTCCAGGAACTGGAGGTTAAGGTCCCCTTTCAGAAAAAGTGTTTAGCATCCCTTGGTGCCCCAGGTTAAATGGGTAGATAAATAGTATTTACCACTCTGGATGCTAAATCCCTCCTGCAAACCTGACCACAACTGCAGAAGTGGGAGCTAAGGCTGAAGGTTTGTGTTTCTTTCCTTCAAAGAAATGGAAGCAGCTGGATATTCATCTGGTAGCCCCGTTACAATCCCAATGAGGACAATACGATTATCCACCTGAGTGGCTAATTGCAGGAGTCAGCCTGTTGTGCGCAAATGTGTGTATTTATTACACATAATATATGGATATGTGTACTAAATTTGTGCCAAGCAGCTGTTTGTTTTAGAGGAGACAGCTGTTATTGGGATTCAGATTCAGATTTTTTCAAATGTCACAGGAAGAAACATTGCACGTTAGCTTACAAGTTGCATAAACTGCTCCCTAGAATTAGTAAACTTTCTGAAAAAGATATAAAGAATTGCATTAATAATGACGACTACCCTTTACCAGTTCAATGTTCTATGCTGTGACGACCAAAAATACATTAAAAACCAACATCACTGATTAAGTGCATAGCTGTTTTTCATAATCTTTATTTTCACATGTTTTTGGAAGCCGTATAGTATGTCTCAAAAATTTAGATTTTTTTTTTTAAATTTCTTTCAATATTATTTTTAATTCCAAACACCCTAACTGTACAACATTTCAGTAATAAAAAATTTAGCTTTCAGCTTTTTTTTTAATGGGAGGTAAGAGCCCCATTTTACAACGTCCTGTAAAAAGATGTAGTAAGAGACAAACACAGAAGTTTCACTTTACAATGCCAGGCTAGAGCATGGACAGGTCACACTCTTCCTCCTGCATTGCAAACGGAAAGAAACACACATGGTCAAATACTTGGAAGTTCAAGTCTTTCCCTGTTCTCATCAGAAGGAGAGATTAATGCCTCTGAAAGCACTTTGGCAAAACTTTGCCAAACCAAAACGTGAGCTTTTTAAAAAAGACAAAATCTGGGCTTTAAATCTTTTTAAATTCTATGATTCTGTGATTTGCCTAGGTCAGCAGAGACCATTGGAAGATCAAGCCACTGAAATGCTTATTCCTTTTTTTTTTTTTTTAGCATGTCAAGAATAAGCTTTTCTTCTGTGTCTGGTCCTCAGTTCATCTGGACAATAAAGGTTGAGTTTTGAAATTTTAAGTATTAACCGCATGATATATCGGAGTAGTCATCAGCATCATGGCTAGGCTTCGCGAACAAAGGGATGGGAAGGGCTCTACCCACACTTGCTACAAGCACGCTGATAATGGAGCAGTAATTTTTAAACTAATATTGCTTAAATATATTTAAATAAAACCCCAAGAGGATATACAATTTTCTTGCCATTATGCCAACCCTACCTTAAAAAGGAAATCTTTGTTTTAATAAAAAATAATGACCTGGGACTACATAACTTAAATGGCAGAGCAGCATGTTCACGATTCGCCAAAAATTGGAAGGAAATGGTCTCATTGTGAGGATTGAGTGAACCACATAAAGCATTTAGGTTTTACGTATTTATGGTAAATTGGTTTGAAAGCAATGGTACTCTCTGACAGCTCTCTCTTTGCTCAGTGGCTCAAACCTTTCTCAACAGCATGCACCCTGCGGGTTTGACGGCTCCCGCGCGATGACACGCATCCACAGCGATGCAGCCGCACTCAAACGTGCCCAAGGTAGCCCCAGGGCAACAACCTGGCTACCTCAGGTAGAGCCGTGGAGCCCACGATGGATTGGCTTCCTCGAGGGCAGCTACAACTTCTCCCGCTACCCTTGGGTATCCACCTCCGCTCGGCCATGTAGACATATTGAATTTCAATTTAGAGTTAAAAAGCCAGCATCAAAACTTACTTAGAAGCTCCTGCGCTAGGCTCCCGCTCTGCGTTTGCCAAAATGACGGCAGCTTCCCTCCAAACACGACCGTGTGGTCGGGCTGGCCACGCCACGGCCCCAGCTCCATGCTGATGCTGGTGCTTTTCACAGCTCCTCATCCGGTGCTCTCGGCACCTGCAGAAAACACAGCCTGGTTTATTAAAACTGGTAACTACCGCAGTTTGGCTTCTGCAGCACAGAGCCCAAGCTGTGGGATGGTCATTGATTTTTCAGTTAGGGATGTACTTTATAGACATTGCTTGTACTTTCCCTCTGTCCTGCTTGTATGGCCACCTTCCTCCTCAACTCTGTGTGTTAGTGCTGGCTGTGGATGGGATGCCTGATCTCCACGCTGCTTTTCTTGCCCACCTTCTGTCCATCTGCCCCCATCTCCATTGCCATCAGTCCTGCTGCTCACCCCTCTGCCTACCCTGAGCCAGTTTCTGCCCCACATCGGCACAGCTCCTCTGCAAACCCTTCTGGTTGGGGATCACCCGCTGGAACGACGCTGTCAAAGTTTGTGAGATCTGGGGAGGAATCTGGCCTCTTGTGTCAACTGGAGTCTGAAAACAGCCACAGGAGGAAAGACAGACTGGCTGATTTATGTGATCAGCTCAACTATGTGCAGTGAAAGATGGAGCAAAGAAAAGGAATAGTTTGAAAATAAATCGCTGGTATACTGGTTGTAATGGCAGTTTGTGCATTTAATGTGTGCGGCAGCTGAAGCCCCAGCACTCTTGAGTTGTCATCTAAAGGTCAAAGTCATTCCCCCTAGGTCAGGCTGTGCAAGCAGGATTATTTTTTTTACCAAAGAACTCAACAGGAGCAGGCAAAGCTGAGCTCAGACCTCCAAAGCACAGACAGGTGAAGGGTTGCATTGCTTCTGCCAAGTACTTGCAGCAGTAAAATCTGTGTTAGGTTTGACACACGAGTGGATCTCATGGGTCTTTCCTTGCTGCCTTCTAGTGCCACTCTCGCCCGAGCTGGGGCTCTGCCCACAGTCACCAGAATCTCTGCTGACTGTACCCTATTTACACGCCGCTGCAGTCGTCTCGCTCCTCTGCCTGGACTAGCCCGATTTAAATAAATACTCATCCTGTAACAATAAACTATCCTGATTACCAAACCAGGTTAAATATGAAGATAGTCCCTTGTTTTGCACATCTGACACACCTTATGGGAGTGAATGCTGTACCTCGTGTAGTTGTGGTTACCCTTTAGAAATTAAAACCCTTGAAAATGTGTTATGCTCCATTTTCTCTAAATGGATGGATCAGGTTATGTAAAATATAGAATAACAGTTCTTAAAATGGCCGTAAGGCACTTTAAATATCCTGTTACCTCATACATTAAAAGATGATAATTGATTGAGCCTGTTCCAATATACTATGAACTTTAAGCACTTTTACTTCTGGTTACAGCTATTTCCTTCAACATGAAGAATGACACATCTGCAATTTCTATTTTTAGCCGTAATTTTAACTTTGAAATAGCAAAAATACAGGCTGTGTAAATATCAGCAGTGAAATTAGGTTTCCTACTTCCATCCTACTCACAGTTCATGAGTTAATAATTCAGTAGCTTGAGCACTGAAGGGTAAATCATAGCAGCACAAGGAGGATAGAAACATTAATATCTCAGTTTGGGAGCATTTTAAACATGATTTCTTGAATGTAATATTGTTCTGAAGGGTCACTTAAATGCAAATATTTACATATATAATAGACACAGTGTTTTGGTGTGGATTTCTGTCCCAGCTTTTAATGTACAACATTTTTGCTTCCCTAGAAAAGTTATACCTCAAATATAGACCATCAAGTTGAAATATTGGCAAAGGAGGTGGCAGCAGCTTCAGTGTGGGATGCAGCTGGATGTTCCTCCAGGCCAACCTTTCATCCCTTGGGTATGCAAGGCCGGGGATCTGATCCTGGATATGCACTTACTAATGGGCTAGGTCGGAACTTAATTGCCCGTTTGCACTTTCAATTACCTGGCCGAGCACGTGAGCATGAGATTTTATGGGCGAAGCAGCGTGTGGGTCAGGACCTCAGCGACCCACAGCGAGTCTGCAGCTGCAAAGCAGCAGATGAACAGACATGTTCACACGTTGGTCTGGCCAATTTCTCCTTCTAGTTTCCAACACTCTGATCATTTCCCCGAAAGACATTTGGTATTTGTTTCCAATTTTCTTGGCTCCCCGGCAAAGTTATTTTGCAGGATCATTTTGTGATTGAGGCACTGAACTGAGAGGCAAATGAGTTTAGTTCAGCGCTCGGTTTTGCTCCAAGACTGCTTGTGTCACGTCAGGCAAGTCATTTAACCTCATGGTACCGCAGGACTCGTCTGCACCATGGGAAAAACACAACCTGCTTAAGAGAGTCTATGAGGGTACAACAAAACCTCAGGAGATTCTCAGACACAATGGTAATATAGCCTGAATAGATACACACGGTGAAAATAGATTTCTATTCCCCTCCTGTTTATAATTCATAGGTTGGTACTTCATTACCTGTAGCACTGAAGGATAATTTCCATCAGCACAAAAAGGAAGCAAATGCTAATATCTTAATTCTTTGGTATTTTATACGTGGCTTGCTTTAAGATGGTATTGATCCGAAGAGCCACACAAATGCAAAGCAATAGGGAAGCAGATCCTTTGCTTTTAACTAGTTTAACGCAAGTGCTTAGTTCCTAGCACTCCAGAAGGCTGTTTTCCTCATAGATCTACTGCATTTAGCTTTAAAACATGGTAAAACATTCAAAGTAAATACCCAATAGTATGTCTGTGCTATATTCACTGCTGTCATTGCTAAGTAGCGCAGGCTTTTCTGAGGTAGCTTTTAACTTCCAGCCCAGACTGCGCGCTGGAAAATGCCCCCCACCTGGCTTTTTGTGTGGTTAATCTTTTCCAACGACCCGGTATTGCCTCGGCCCATTTATCAGCTGACTCAACTCAATAAAGCAGAGCCAAGAGTTCATTACGGTAGAAGTGAATCTGCACCACTGCCATAACTGAAATAGGGGCATGTACAGACCTGGGTACTGCCAGCAACACCGGTTGCCGCTAAACCAATATTGCCAGTCCAGTGATCCCGGTCCCCGGATCCGAGATGTACAAAGCAGAAAGACCAACACCTCTCTCTTGGCCATCGACTGATGAAATTAAGCTGGGCAGTGCCCAGGAACAAGTGGAAAAGACACACGGATGTTTACAAACCTTACGAAAGAATTCCAATTCCAAGCATAGGCCAGGCTGCTATTAAAACTAGACAAAATTCCTGTGCATAGGATGAAGCAGATTTATCTACAAGTCTCTTTGTGGTGGGACCTTCACACTCAACCTAGTTAAATGAGCATAGAGGAAGGATAGGTAGGACACAGAGTTGCAGGCTCTCACTTCAGGCTGCCTCTTCTATCCATCACCCACTCACACATCGGAGGGAAGAATCATGTTTATACACGAAAGACAGAGGCAGAGAAAGAACCGGGGTTTTGTTAGAGTTTGGGGTTTTTTCAGCCCAGAAGCTGAAAATGTGAAAACATAACTGGTAAAAGAAATGAAAACACAGGTTTTCTTGGCCAAACTTAAGCTGATACTTACTGGGGTTGGAGCTACAGATCCTTTAGAAGAAACCACAGAGGGATTTAGAGTGGTGCTTCCAGAACAGCAGTCTGGATTAAAATTAAAGCCTAAACATCACCGGTCAAAAGTAGTCTAGCAAGTCTCTGAATCAAAACAGGAGATGTAATGAGCCATCCTCTGTAACACAGGGCACTGCAGGAAGTTGGTTTTCTGCAGTTTCATAAGAGTGTTGTGATTTAAATTTTATACATTACTTTGTGTTTGCTCTTTTTTTTTTTTGCATTTTGGAATGAAAACAGCATTGCTTTTGACTTTGTTTTCTTTTTCATACAAAATGTACATTGGATTTCTTATTCCAATGAATTATTCTAGTTAATACTGTTGCTTTTATTAGTTAGCTTGAGTTGCTGTCTTTTCTTTGGGCTTTTGCTTTGTTGAGATAAAGAAAATGTTATATCTGATCTCGATTTCTCTCTTAAAATTTAATCGTGGTTACTCAGTAGAACTCATGACAACTAACAAGAGATAGCAACTTTGTCGTATTTTGGACTGCAACCACGTATGCACAAACATATCACACTGAAGTCACCTAAAGATTTCCAAGAGGAGAGCAATTTTAAGCCATGATAGAAGATCTGAATTTTAAGAGAATTTTAAGAGAAATTTTACTGTAGATGGCATGGATCCTGAAATACTAGGGGTTAAATGACTAAAGGTTGAATGGAAAGAAGCAAAACAGGTGGTAGGAGGAGGAGACTGAAGCAGGGGTGTAACTGGGATGTAACTTAGGTGTAAATTTGGTGGAAAGGGAGATGAAGGTGACAGCAGCGGTGGCGTATTGGAGAGCAGAGCGGAAGAGGCTGCCAGGCTTGCTGTCAAAAAAACTTGACCAAAACAAGTGTTTCTGTTTTAAGCAGAAATCATTTATTGCTATTATTATTACTATTATATTTAATAAGTATATTGTAGAAGAAGCCAGCAGAAAAGGGAATTAAGGCAGCTGGAGGGCTGATTTAGAGTGACATTTGGGGAGAAGAAAACAGCAATTCTGTTTGAGGGGGAAAAAAAAGAAAAGACAGGAGGAGAAGGAAAAAAAAAAAAGGGGAAAGAATATTTGAAGATAACCAGCAAAAATAAAATACAGCTACAGGAGATGGGAATCATAACCTCGAGTGCCTGCAGTTCAGAGCTACTGTGAGTTCCCCAGGTATGTACTTGTCTGAGAGACACTGCTGACTTGGTACTGACATAAATGCTTGCCACCATGCACGTTTTAAGGCAAAAAGAAAACTGGTTCAAATACAAAACAAGCGTATGTGGCACAAAGACACCACGTGCACCAGAGCCCTGGGGCACACACCGATGGGCGAGACCAGAGCTCCACCGAGTCCCTCCTGAGCAACAGCCCTGCTGCGCCAGAGGGTTTCCAGAAAGACAAAGTTCTTCTGACACTTCCCGTCAGCACAGACTGTAGATGTAATACCGTATTTTTCAAGCCAGATACGGGTATCCACTCTTCAATATTTTATTTTTTTTTCCCCTAAGGATGCACACCCATTTAGTAGTAAACTAAAGAGAACCATCTTTTCTATTCGCGAGTTTTAGAAGATAACATGGAGTAAGTTAACAATATAAGTCTGGATTTGGTAGCTTCCTTAAGTACACTGCATGAACAGTCTTAATCTCCAGTGCAGCACTCCGTTCCTCTTTTTTTTATCCTTTCTAAGCAAAATACAGAGTTACATAACAATAATTCAGATTTATCGCCATGATCGCACATTTCTGTGCAGAAGATTAAACCATGGCTGTTCTGGTTGCTGCTGTTTCTCTGTAGCGGTAAGAAAAATATCCTACAACAATGGGATGTAGCCAAAATGTAATTATATATACACTAAAGGAGGAATACAATTACATATAACAATGATTTTTTTAATGGATCTGTAGCACCCTGGATACTTTAGACAGTACTCACAGTGTTAACTACAAAGACCTGCGGTCAGCAGGGACAAAAATCCTCGTTCCTCAGCCCCCAAAATCAACCTATGGTTTACTGATTATTCTCAAGGCTTTTTGTTCTGAGAGCCTTACCTTCCCTTGGCTCCAAAAAAGGAAAACATCACATATCCACACATGGCAAACACAACTACTGCAGTACAGTACTCGTGAGAAATTATTTCCAGTTCTAGTGTCTCCGATATCAACATGGGGAAAAGGAACAAATGGCAAATGTCACTCTGATGAAATTAGGAATTCAAATACAGCAAGGAGCAAACTAGAGACATCAGAAATGTGAATGAGACTGAACTTCAGATGTTTCCAAATAACACATCTTTGGGAAAAAAATAATTGAAAATGCATTAATGGGAAGGAAGAATATGTAAATGTAGATGCACTGGAGCAGTGAGCAACGACTGATGGAATATTCCTTAGTTATGACAGCAGGCATATGAACTCTATGGTAGAAGAAGGAAGCCAGTGCTCAGCTAAATGAGCTAAAGGCTAAAATGTTAGGCCACAGAAATAGTTTTCATCCTTAGAAAAATTTTCAGAATTGTGTATGCAGTTTATGAAAGTTATTGGCTAAATCGTGGCTAAATATAATTTTATGTGAAACATTCACAGCAACGCTAGAGAATTCAAGATTTGCTTTTATAAATACAGCATAATAAAAGATAGAATCTAACGTATTTTTATGCACTGCAATTTTAGGATAAGCACTGCTCATAGTGAAAAATATTCTTTGCACATTGATAAAAATCAGATGACCACAGTGTAGCCAACGACTCACATTTTCTTCAAGCTGCGTAAAGAATAATTACAGAAAATACTTTTTGGGACTACATATGGTTGATCAGTTCCCAAAGAAGAAATAATATTCTTAAAATTGCTTTCATCTGTAGATGAAGATCTTCAGAGCATGATGTATCCAGCTGCTTCTACCTCAGCGCTGGTTTCCTTCAGCCTCCTTTGAACAATCTCAGCCACAATACTTGTTTCATGTGTTTTGAAGTTTCTGCAAATAGCTAAGTTTTTTATTTCATCTTAGGGAATTGGTGTGGCTGACATAACTTGCTGTTGTGCTAATATTTGATTTAAGGAATGGAAAGTATTTCCAAAGACACACGGAGCAGCTTGCTGGTAGAAATTCTGCACTTTTTGGTTTTGAAGCACTCCTGGTTTGTGTTGTTTGGAGGGACAACATTTTGATTCTTCTCCAAACAAGCTGGTGTTAGTGCTTATCCAGCACAGCTGTGAAAATATATTTTTACCAACACAGAACTAGATATATTTATTAGAAGAGTAGTCCAGCAGAGAGGTTATTATTTTTTTTTTAAACTTTAAAGATCGAAAAGCCGTAATTAAAACAAAGGGAGCATCATATTAATTGCTTCACTGATAGCGAGATCAAGATTAGGGTAAAGCGCTAAAGAACTGTAAAAGAACTTGGCAGCTTTGAATGAAAGTCAAAACTAAATCTCATGGACAAGCAGCATGATCTGCCAGGCTTGAAGGAAGGGCCATATAATGGCAAAACTGAAAGATGGAATTATGAAAGAGAACAAGAGGAATTCTGCAACAGCAACACCGATATGAGATCATGTATTTACTCATTTCCGGATGCGTTGCTTCTGCTAATTTTTCAGTAAATTTTATTGCAGTACGTACGTAAGAAATAAAGTATTTTATAGTTCACGCGTTAGAAATTTAGCTCAGAAGAGCCTTCAATATGACCCAGAAAGCTGCATGATGATTATTTTAGCTATAGTTCAATAACAATACAAAATTTAGGCTGTTTCTTTGTTTTTTATATACGGATTCTAACTGAAACAATGTGGAAGTCGTCGTACTCCTTTTAATGAGCACTTTGAAGAGCAGCATTTAGCTTTAAGAGAAATTAGATCTTGAAGAAGACCAGAATCTGAGAAGATGCTGAGCAAACCTTTCAGCAACCAGGCTACATTTTAGGCTTTAAGACGAAAAAGATTATGGGCAAAAGATTTGGTGCAAAAGTCATGTGACCTGACAAAATCATGCCTGAGAATGAAGCATAAGCTTTTCGCCTTGGAAAGAGAATGCCTAAAGGAAAGGCAAAGACCTTTGCAAAACTGATGAAGAGGATATCTGTGTTGGTGATACCAATGAGGAGTTCAAATTCATCCTCATCACTAGCTCGGATGATACTTACCAAGTAAAAACCATTAAATCCACTTTACAGTTCTGTGATACAATGGTCTTTCTGTTCAGCCTCCTTAGCAGATCGATTTGGCAAGCACTGTGGTAAGCAAGCTTACTGAATTTTGATTTTTATCAAAAATATTAATTTCTTTTGTTTTGAAGGAAAAGATACTAAAGTATTTAACTCAGGCTCTAAGGAAGGTGAGGGAAAACAATGCTTCTAGATCATGGGAATGTACCATTGGTTAAAAACATAGGAAATATTCAGGTGCCTAAGTATCTGGTTTAAGATTATACTTATAGTTCTGCAATACCTAATTTTATTTTATTTTAGTTCTGTTTCTTGCATTATCAGAAAAATAAAAAAATTCATTAGATGAGGATGGGTTTTTTGGTCCTCCCTGGCTATAGCTTGCCAATTGGCACATATTTATTATCACCTTATGTTTACTTCTGGTTTTAAGTGAGCTATAGAAATTAATGTGTTGATTTGAGAGAGCTTAATGTGAGCGTATTTATTTAAAGATGTCATTTGTAGGCTAGTATAAATGTGATCCCCTATCTATGTTTAATATGTTATGCTGGGTTTGTTTTTCCAGGCAGTTTCAGGTTTAATATTAATTTTATTTCCTATTTGGTCAGTCATGATAAGCCGGCTTCCCAGCTTAATGTTTTTCAATAGAACGTTGAATATACCTTAAATAAATTGTTTGCAATTCCACAGAAAATTCAGTCTGGCTTTCCCATATTCATAAACCATTAGAAGGGCAGAATAAAATCAGATTTTACAATTCGTAGCCTTAGAGTATCCAAAAAGTCCAACAGAATGTTTCTCTCTATTTTAAATTCATTTCTGGTAGCACCGGCACCAAATAAAGTTCTCATGTCACAGGGTAATTACCAGAAAGGATTTTAATTAAGCTCATTTTGCCACAAACTACCTGCACGATAACGAAGCGTAGAAAACAATGTTTCTCTAAATGCCTTTTGCCATACAGTTGCCTAATTGCAACATATTTCCAGGCTGTTGCATCTACTCCTTTAGAGTATTCAAACTCAAGATAAAAAATGTCTTGAAAACTGTCAAAGTATTTCTATTTACTAGGAAAATACAACATATGGCAACGGACAGTAACATTCAGTGACAAAAAGTGACTTTAAAGCGCTGGCCCTGTGTGTCTTCACTTTAGGTCTAGACAAACATTTCTGCCCTAATATCAGAAGCTGCTTATTTTGCTTTCTGCTTTGCTAGCATTTCACTGGGCGGCTTAAAATTACCTATTAGAAACATTTCATCGCCCATTTGCTTTTATTAAAATATTTTAAGTGGAAACGCGTGTGTATTTAGGTTCGTGCACGGCTTCGAAACAAGAAAAATAAACCACAGCCTGATTATGGCTGACTCAGTCTGGGAACATAAAAGCCATTTTCTGGCAAGAAGCGAAGGAATAATTGAATCTGCAAATTCCCAATTTCCTTTCTGTCCATTAGGTCTGCAGCAGAATTGATCTCCGTCTGCTGCCCACCTTGCTAAAATTGCTTCACCGAGGTCCCCTACGCTGCCACTGCAAGGTGGCCCCTGCCACTTATATTTCTAAATTTGGAGTCACAAACCTAATGGACGTGTAGGAATGGGCTTTTGGGAAAGCATCTGCATGACACGCACGGAAATGATGTGATTCCATTTCTCCTACCGGTTACAGGATGGAGATACATGTCGTCTGGATGCATAAACTTCTTACAGAGATGCTTTTGGAGCTAAAATGACAAGAAAAGCCCGAGGACTGTCACTGAAAAGGATCTGTTTCAAGTAGGATGATACTGAACTAACAAGAAAAAAAGGCTTTGCTCTACGAGGTGCGTAACGAGTCCTACAGTGGCTTGACTGCATCGGAGATAAGGTGCAAAAAAAAAGGAAAAAGAAGGGGAAAAGGAAAAAAGGGAGGGGAAAAGGAAGGGGAAAAGGAAAAAAGGGAGGGGAAAAGGAAGGGGAAAAGGAAAAAAGGGAGGGGAAAAGGAAGGGGAAAAGGAAAAAAGGGAGGGGAAAAGGAAGGGGAAAAGGAAAAAAGGGAGGGGAAAAGGAAGGGGAAAAGGAAAAAAGGGAGGGGAAAAGGAAGGGGGGAAGGGAAAAAGGGAGGGGAAAAGGAAGGGGGGAAGGGAAAAAGGGAGGGGAAAAGGAAGGGGGGAAGGGAAAAAGGGGAAGGGAAAAAGGGGAAGGGAAAAAGGGGAAGGGAAAAAGGGGAAGGGAAAAAGGGGAAGGGAAAAAGGGGAAGGGAAAAAGGGGAAGGGAAAAAGGGGAAGGGAAAAAGGGGAAGGGAAAAAGGGGAAGGGAAAAAGGGGAAGGGAAAAAGGGGAAGGGAAAAAGGGGAAGGGAAAAAGGGGAAGGGAAAAAGGGGAAGGGAAAAAGGGGAAGGGAAAAAGGGGAAGGGAAAAAGGGGAAGGGAAAACTAAAGTGAGCCATTACATTGATTAAATACAAAAAAATCTGACACATTCAGGGAGACGACCTGACTGATGGTCAGGGCCAACAAAATCTGGGTCAGAACTGCCAGAAGAAGAAGGGAAAAGCCTTGCCCAGGGAGATGCTCCCAGAAATGGGCAGGAGGGGACAGCAAGGAACTCAAACTCCACCAGAGCAGCCTGACAGGTGCAGCAGGGTATGAGGAATTGAGCATTTTTATTTTTTTATTTTTTTTTTACTTCAAAAGCTGTTTGGGGGGCAGAAGCTTTCACCGTGCTCTAGTTCAAACTCTGTACATCACAATGTTCTCTGAGAAACATAGTTATGGGTGTAGCATTGCTTTTTCATCATCCCTTTTAAAAAATAAATCATTCATGGCATAAACATATTCCTCAGATAAGTTTATCCTGTTGGAATTTATTTTGATTTTTCCCTACGGAGCCGTTGCACGTTTCAGCTTAGTCTTTGGTGGAAGAGTCCTGTCTGCTCTTTGACATGGGATGTTTGGGGACCTCAGCAGTATCCTGTTGTGACCCATTTCAGCATCTAGCTTGGCTTTTTTTTTCCCTACAAAATACTATTCAGTGCCTATTTATTACTCAGTACGTGAAGTATGCACACATCACAGAAAACTACAACCCCTCAAAATAAATTAGCTGAAAACAAGTTTTTACATCTAAAACATATTAATATCGTGCATTCGCTGGAACCAGTTTCTCTTCAGAGCTCAGGTTCAGTTTGCATTAGGCAAATAATCAAGGGCAGATTGTCCCACAAGGAACACTAATAAGTAAATGATACAAGACACAGTAAAAATTAATCATTTCTACTTGCATTGGAACGCTAGATAATACGTGATAGATAGCTCCCTGGGGTGTATGGCTACAAATGACATTATTTAACGACCTTTGCATCTGTACCGTTAAGACCGTGTGGGATAATTTAAATTTGTAATATGTTACTGCTGCTTTCATCATTTTAAAGAGTAAGGATTGATCTTTTGGGGGAAACACAGGTGACAACTGTGGCTTCCATTCCCAAAGGAGTGAGAGTGCTTCACAGATAGCCCCATCCCGAGAAGAAAAATAAAAAGCTCAGCTGTATGCGAAGCCAGCAGCCATACCTGTTGCTGCTCTTAGCACATCCAGGCCACCATTATTTGTCACATTGATCTTTCAGCCTTTGCTAAGTTCCACTGTAAACTCAGTTCTATTTAATACTTTTCTGGTTGTGACATGTTGTCTCCCCACTATGGCCTTTTAAGATTTTTTTTCCATATCATTTGACCATACTCTAAATAATGTCTTTTCTTTCAACTCCATGCTGCTTACAATAACCCTGTTCATTACTTTCTGCCTCACATATTTCACTAACGAGCTCTATTCCAAGCTGCAGGTGGCTCAGTGACATCAGTCTGGAGGAGACACCCAAAGACTCTCATCCCCTAAGCAGCTGCCCGACTTTGGAAAGTTTCACCAGCCCTGAGATGTTCCCTCCCCAATTTGACATGGAAAAGTGATTAAGTTGGAATAAAAAGTACAGGTTTGAGTCTTTTAGGGATTTTAACAAAAACACACGTGAGAAGATAGCATTGAACCATGAGAACAGCTGGATCAGCTCAATCAAAAGATTTTGCTTCAGTAAACTTTTGAGCAAACTCTCAACAACTTAGACAGAGAGCTGGCAAGTGCAGAACAAGTTATTTCAAAATCTGAGGGACAGAAAAGTTAGGGAGTCAAAAAAAAAGAAAGAGGAAAAAAGCAACTGATAAAAGGGATTGGAAAACAGAGAGGGGAAGAAGCATCTTGAAAGACTTTGCAAAGGCAGATATAAGTTGAGCAATCAACACATAAGATCAAGGAATAAACAAAGTGGAAAAAGTTATGGCCAGATTCCAGAAGATGGAAATTTACAACTCTGAAACCAGTTGATTCTACGTCCTTATCCAATAACAAGAGTTAATTAATTTTAAAATGACACTGGTAACCTTTTAATATGCTGCTTTAAGGATTTAACTGTTAAATTAAGAGTATTTCCAGTTAGACGTTGTATTAATTATAGTTTAACTCGATTTCATATTACAAAAGCCGTTCTTTCCTTTTATGATTTGAGCAGTTTCATGGTGAAATCTGCATAAACCATCACAACTACAAAGCAAAGAGGTGCTGTGCCTCTTTCTCTTCCTGTGAGTGCCAATGGGAGTATTTTCATAGTATTCTTAGTACGACTAAGTGAATTAAATTGCTTACATGGCCTTTTTAGAGCGAAGTACGGCTAATTAGTTATTTGTGCTCTCACATAAACGATTGTGAGGAGGCAATAATTGCACTGAATATGCATTAACTTCAAGAAAGACCCTGAAAATTGACTAGAGAAGTAATGGATTAGATAGCAAATATTTCTTCTGAAAACTTCCTCTGAGTTAATACACACATTAGTCACTGCTCTGATCACACCCAATCGCAAATAGACATGCCATGAAGTTAAATCATCCCCATTATTAAAAGGAAGGTTCAAATAAAAAGGGAAGGATGGATGATCCACCCTTATTTAGGTGAGAAGATCAGGTCTGTTTCCTCAGACATTTTCTCATCTGGAGTTTCTTAGTCTTACGGTGCCTCACTCGCCTGTCAAAGCACTGCAAAGGCTGAACCCGAGTTTCAGATAAACACCAAATTTTGACTTTTGTGATGAACCCAGCACTACTTTTCCCAGACACACCCAACCAGGAAAGGAAAACCCAAAGGTTCTCCCCAGCTTACGCAGACATCTCTCCCAGATGTTACACCAGCTGTGCTGAGGCAGGGTGGCAACACCTCCCTGCATCTTCAGATGAAAAGGACCGAGGGTGGCGTGTGAAAACAGCTAAAAGAGACATCTATTTTCATAAGGATTGGAAACAATATAATCAAACATCTGCAGAACCATCCTCTAGCGATAAGTGCAACTTAGCCTCTAGCGTTAGGTGTGGGACGTTATATATGCAGAGTTTCATACACATCCCACAGCAATCTGGGCTTGATAGCTAGAATATATATTTAGCTCTTATCTTGTGGAGTGACTTTTAATGACATTTAGCAGGGCTAAGGCACTTTGAGGATTAGACTCTTGATTAGCCCCAGCATTTCCCTGTGAGCAGTTGCTCAGATATTAAACATTCCCTCTGCCAGGGTGCATAAATCACTGAGCCCATTTGATACGATGCAAATGTTTCATGTAATTTGGTTTCAGTGGGTTTATTCTTGTCACCTTTATGGGTTTATCTGCAGACAGACCTTTACGGTGTAGCAATTAATTACCCCATCTTCTAATTAATAAGTGCTGAGTCTTGAGAAACTGCTTCAATTCTTATCCGGTCCATTTTTGTTTCTCAGCCAGGCGAAACTTTCTGTGGAAGTACACACTCTTCTGATTTTTCTTATCACAGAGAGCACGGATTAGCACTTAAATTATAAACCCCTCTCTCCAAAACAAATAAAACAGCAGTTAGATTAAAAGTCCTGTGTGTGACATCCACCATCCTTTCACTAAGGGTGACTTGTGGTGGTTTCAACCCGACTTTGAACTTCTCCAGCTGAGCAAAGGATTAAAGACATGGATCCCAAAATCCTTCCTGCCCTCAAGTTCAACAATAAAGAGAGCTGTTGCAGCTACACTGGGGCTTTCAGTAATTTCCCAGTAAGAGCTTCTGGTTTTAAAATAAAACCTTAAATGACTTCCTAGAGCATTTTCATAAAGAAAAAAAATGTTCCCACCCTTGCTTAGCCCACCTCCCTGAAAATCTGATAAAACCACCCACATACATACACCGCCTGCCACCGAGTATGCCCAAGCCTCCAGGTATCAGTTTGCCTTTTTTCTTCTCGACAAGCAGCGCAGTCACAAGCCAGGGTTGGGATGATTTCAAAATTTCCCCTTCTCTTTCTTCTCCAAAGAGTTTCGAGGTTAAAGAAACCGAGGCATTTTTTAAAGGACAGAGCGCTCATTCTGCCGTAACGTGAGGCATTTATGCACTGATCCTATTCTTTTTGATAGCCCACGAGTACTTTCATACTGGGAAGACTTTGGTAGCGTGCTTAGGAATGAGCCATCCCAAAAAAATCAAAAAAAAAAGAAAATAGTGTCGTCTTGCTCTGTCAGGGGAAACATCACATGAACATTTTGACTACTTTATTCTCAAAGGTCTGATTTTTTTAATAAAAGAGTTGATAAATTCCTCACTATCTGAGAGAAACCACTCATCACATCTGGCCATAAAGTCAGCTTTTAGCACCATGTGCAAGGAAATCCAACAGTTGTGCTGAACCCTGCAGCTGGAAAGGTGGGAATTCGGTGTGGGGAAGCCAATTATTTTCCTCTTGCGAGTTGATTTTTGTTATAATTCAAAGTATAAACATGATACTTCCAACGCCCTTTCTTTGAGAGGAAAGGCAGACGGCTTCAGATAACAAGATAATGCAGAGAGGATTCATTTCCTACAAGCTGTCTTTGTGCTGTTTATTGAGCTAAATAAGTGTGAGGGGTGCGTGATACATGATCACAAAGCATCTGTGTCAAGAGGAGCTCTTTTCTACACGATAACAGCTTTTTTTTTTTGTTCTCATTTTACAACAAGAATTAGAGCAAGCAGTGGTAGGAAAAACAAGACAAACCCAACTGGAACTGTTTCTGTGTTTCATTGGGCATAAGTTCCCCTGCAAGTTTTGCCAGGCAGGCAGGGGTGTTTCCTTAGATGAAATCAGTATTTCTTGATTTGGGTGTGCTTACAGAATCACGGCTGATAACTTACATTTGATTGTTACTCATGCAAGCCAGTCTTTCCCCTCTCCCTATCAACAGTTAAAGTGTTTGTACAATTAATTACCTGCTATTAAAGTCTCTACCGTAATCATCCTGTGTCACCAGCAATTTATAATTGGAAATTCATGCCTAGAGGTGGGATTTACATAGCAGGGAAGCTTTGCTCTGTAGCTCTTCTGCCAGTCACATGCATACAAACAAATGTGGAATCATCAGAGGGCTCAGGAAGGCCAGATTTGAAGACGATCCTTTATCATTCCTGCTGGAAAACCCTCACACAGCCTAGTGCTGCCGAGTCCCGTGAGATCCTATGGGGAGAGGCTGAGGGAGCTGGGGTTGTTTAGTCTGGAGAAGAGGAGGCTTAGAGGTGACCTCATCAATCTCTATAACGACCTGAACTGAAGTTATAGCCAGGTGGGGACTGGTCTCTTCTCCCAGGCAGTGAGCAACAGGACAAGGGGGCACAGGCTTAAGCTCTGCCAGGGGAAATTTAGGCTGGATATTAGAAAGAAATTCTTTACAGAGAGAGTGGTCAGGCACTGGAATGGCCTGCCCGGGGAGGTGGTGGATTCACCGTCCCTGGAGGTTTTTAAACTGAGATTGGACATGGAACTTAGTGCCATAGTCTAGTAAACAGACTGGAGTTGGACCAAGGGTTGGACTTGATGATCTCTGAGGTCTTCTCCAACCCAATCGATTCTATGATTCTATCCCTTACTATCCAGATTTGCGAAGCGAGATTTTCTGTCCTTTCTTCCCCATCCTGTGTGACACTTGTGCTGGGGCAGGAGGAGGGTTTGGTGTTAGAGGTTTGTCTGGCTTGGAGGATTTGCCTGTTTTTCTTGTCTTCCTGAATGCAATTCCCAGCTCAACTCAGGAGTAAAGCAGGAACTTCACAGCTTGTGCACGAAGCTGCTGTCCTCCATCTCACATTGGGCCATATCAGTAGATGCTTGCTAATATGTGGACTGTTGCTCCCTGTTTTCAGTGGAATTTGCAATGAAAATTGTGCTCAGTTTAATAAACATTTCAGATTTCCTTCAAAATGCACCTTTTGCCTCAGCTGCACAGAGCTGTCCAACTCAAAAAGGCTCTGTAAAGGACATTTTAACGTGTCCTTATACAGACTCAGCAACAAAACATTTCTATTAAAAAAATACTCCCCATAGAGTCAAATAATACAAACATTCCCGTAATTCCTAAAAAACAACCCCCAAAGACTCAATATTTTCAAACTCTGCGATGCTCTAGATATTCAATCTTCTGTAGTAAAAGCAGCAAAAAATTCGCAGTCCAGCAATCTCGCTGCAAACCTCAAACAACTGAATTGTGATTGATAATATCAATTTGTGAGCAGAACTGCCACCATCACATCCCATAGCAACGAGAGGCATCCTGCGCAGGATTTCCCACTTGTGCAGTGATTACAGTAATAAGGATGAAGTTGTTCTGAAAGGATTTCTAAGAGTCTGGTATTGGAGCGGAGGCTAGAGTCAGAAGAAAATAAAATTCAAATTTGTAGCTCTGTAAATCAGGACACACTGGAAAAAAATAATAGAATTACTACCCGAAAGTAATGAAACATTTAAAGACATGCAAAAGCTGGATGGGAAATTTTCACCCTTCGTAGATGGCTCGTTACCACTTCAGTGGCAGCAAATTGCTGAGGTCGATAATATGTTAGACAGAAAAAGCCGACTCCGTGGACAAGGCACAAAGAGAATTTGACGCTTTCTATTTCTGCTGGTCTTGTATCTGCAGAACATGTCTAGCCAAAACCGTAATTTCACCCAGAAATGTGTTACAACATTAAGAGATTTTCCCTTACATGGATGATAAAAGGTCATTTTTGAGAACAGAGGATAAAATGGGAACGCGCCAGGAATTTACAAGTGATGCTCACGGGGGTTTTTTTAATATCTATTTCCTTATTATCTTACCAAGGAAATGAGCATACGGTAAAGTTCATGTCGCAGAGAAAGGTCGTGCTTCACTGTACAGAAAAGGCTACTCTTGAAACAGAATTATCAAGGAAAAATTAAGAGAGGGTACAACTGAAAATGGGATTTCACAGTTGCTTTGTAACAACACTTTTCTACATTTTTGCTACATTTCCTGGAGAAGACATCGCAACTACTACAGTGTACCCAGGAAATAATTATCCGTTCTTCCCATGACTGTTCATAATTCTTCTGGCTGTGTACTTTGGTCTGGAGCATGGCTTGCCCTGTACCAGGGCACAGTAGAGTGTGAGATCAGGTGTTTCTTATTTCGTCCTGCTGACTACCAGCCGTGGGATCAGCTGCAAGGACAGAGGCTCCCTGCATGGTCCCAGGCTCTTCTGCATGCACAGACAGGAGAGAACATTTGCTCTGAGAGGTCAAACATCAATCCAAACCCACAATTTTCTTCCTCCTGGTTTGTTCTTTGGGCAATGCGATGTATTTGATTTACACATAAAGCCATGGCTCAAGCTGAGCCCCGCTCACCTGAGCTGGCTCCCATAGCTCCCAAAGCCAGCAGAGATTCCTCCCCCAGTACCACATCATCTCTTCGAAATGTTCTTTCTGGGAACGATGGGGGGATTGGTTTGTGCTAGATTCTCATATCACCTATAACGACTTAATTACAGTGATATTCCTGTACAGCAGTATCTATTTCCAGTTAATCTGATCTATTATTAAGAGTGCGTACACCCTAACAGTGATATTTTCCACGTGTGGTGTTAGAGCTCTGGATCACAGCACAATAAAGCTATGAAACATGAGGTTACCTGCTGCGTGTCTACAGTGGATAGGTCACCATAACTAAACCGTAGTGCACGAAATACTGTAGCAGTTGTCATTACAGACAGGGCAATATCAATTCTGTGATTCTAATCCATCTCAATTTAAAAAAAAATCACCAACAAAAAAAAACCCAAACAACAAAAAAACCCTCCACAAACAAGAAAAGCAAAATTCCGCACAACAAATTGAAAATCTTAAAGTAACACCGAGTATTTACACCACCTCCGCAGTTGAAACAGGTGTCTGATTAGGTCCCCATACTCTTTACTGGTAGATTTTGAGACAGACTGAGAATGTGACAACCTGGATCTGAGCTTGGTACTCACCCCAGTCACTATTACTATTATTTTTGGTTATTTGGCATAGCTATGCTGCTGTGGGCTGTCTCTCAACAGTTTAAATGCAGTTATTTTGTAGAAGGTACTATACTAACCTTGTGAAATGCCTTATCTTGTCCAGTCTGGCCTCTGGTCATCCACAATAAACACATAGTTAAGTTGCACACCTTTTTAGCAAACCAAGAAGGTGGTATTTCCCCTTCCAGAGATCAGTCTCTGCAAGGAAAACCAGAACGAAGCACGTCTGTTGCAGCTGACACTACAAATGGTAATTGCTGTGCTGAGAGTTCATTCATATGATTGTTTAATTAACAGAGATAGGCAAATACTGTGGAGCACAGTCAGGGAGTATGAATGAAAGCTCCATCTGCAAATACAGAGTCTGGCTTCTTGCAGCAGGCATTGCACGGCCATAGATGAACCCCACTGGTCAAAAATGCATATCTTTATATTTACACAGAGCTTGCATATGAAAAATACCCAAAAAACCCCAATAACCACTGACAAAGAAATTCCCCAATAAGAAGAAAGTATCATTCCCTAGTATTAGACTATTAAGAGTTTAGTTCATTGATTTCTGAACCTGAAAATTTATTTTTTACTGTTTCTGTAGAACTCCTATAACAAAATATAAAGGTAATCTCATCACCAGAAGACATTTGTGTATGAACTAATAGTACTTAGTGGAAGGTTTGGGACTGATCAAAGTGATAAAATTGATTTGAAATTAATTTGGTGTAAACCTGGATCTTTGCACCTCAGAAACGGGAAGGAATAAAATGCCAGGGGTCACAAGGATAATGCATTTTGGATGTTTGTTCTGTTCTGCCCTTGCAGAAGGGCCACATGGAAATAAGTTAGTCAGAAAGTTTTTTGCTGTGCTGAGTATTGCTGTCAATACAACAGACCATATTTTTGTATGTGGGTTGAATTACTGAATCACCTGAAGTCATGTGAGCTCTTGTGATATAAAAGCAAACATAATTCAATACCTCCTTGAAAAATAACAATTTGTTATTACTCTTCAATCCTTTAAAATAATATGTAAAGGACACCTTTTTTTTACATAGTAACCTGCAGACAGTCTTAACACGGAAAACTATTTTCTTGATGATCTGAAATTGCCAAGAATCATGGGAACATGCCAACAGATTCAAAACATAGTTCCTAATACATTTTATAAAAAAAAATAATAGCTGACATGTCCCTTCAGAAGCAGTTGGATTTTGTTATTCTTCCGGAATGGGATCTGATTTGCCAGACTGATTTACTGCACATGCTATTAAGTAGGAATACTTTCAAGCTGACAAATCAAATTATTTTAGCTCTGTTTATCCAAAAACGCTTAACGTTGAGACTATTTTCTGAACAAGTCCTTTAGAACTCTCTTACAGATGAGAGTTTGCTCTCCTAAAGTAAAAATAAACAGATCTGAGAACTTCTCTTAGAAACTTAAGTGTTCAGAATTAACCTTTTGTTCTAGAAGAAGCAGGTCGTAGGAATGACTAGATTGCAGCAGCTTCTTACTAATAAAGGGAAAGAAGAGGACATTTGTTCCGTATTGAACCTACAGCTCTTGTCCCCAAAGGGACACAGTAAAGACAGTCCTTGGTCAGGGCTTCTGTGTCATCCAGAATTTCTTCTGTTTTCCTTCTCTTATCTATGCCACCCTGTAGTTTACCTGCTTTAAGTCCAAGCCATTTCGTTCTCTTCTAATTTCTTGAAACATGGGTAAATTTTTTGTCCATACATCATTCATTATAGATGGGATCTCTAGATATTTGATCTACTCGGGCCAGGAGCAGCAACACGATCTACAACGTGTATTACTTGGACACTGCAACTAAGCAAACATTTCTAAATTTTGTATATTCTAATTTTGTAATTTTGGGGTGGTTTTTTTTTTTTGTATTTTCTACTTTCGTAATTTTTGTATATTCTAATTTTTTTGTTTAATTTAAACAGTTTTGTTTAAAACACGCTCAGGTAGTTAACTTCAGGTCATTTTTCCAGTTCATTTCACTTAGTAGTTAAAAATCTTACGGCCAGACCTACCTATTGATTGATACACATGCGAGATTTCTCTTTAAGTCAATAATAGCCCTTAGCAAGAATCAGTGGCTCTTTGCTGTTATTTATGCATAAAGAGTTTTATTGAACTAACGTTCACCGTTTAGCCTTTCACCATATTTTTTTTTTATAAAGATTGTCTTAACTCTGTTAGAATCCACTGCAAACTAAATCAGAAAAGCTTACAACTGAATGATAATCATAATTCAGTGTTTACTGCTTCCCATGTTGATCTCGCCATTCTAGCAGCAAAATTTCTTATGTACTCTTAAATTAGTTTTCAGTGGCATAGCGACAACCCATATGCGAGTAATAATAAGAGGACTGTATTAAAGGGAGCACGGAATTTATGATCTGCCCAGCAGAAATCTATCAGTTTTGACTGGGTCCCAGGCACAGTTACTAATATCATTTCACACTGTGTTGCACCGTTTCTCACCAAGTTGGTAAATTGCCTCGTACGACAATATAATATCGAAGGAAATAAACAGAGCTAAATCATCAAATAGATTATTTATTCAGTACTTAAGAAGGTGTGTTTTGATTGGCAAAAAAAATATGACTCAAAGCAAATATTCCCTGTTTTGTCTCACCGATTAATTCTGCAATTTCTTTGGTATATTTTTATTACTCTATCTCAAAGTTCTGGCATTAGAACAGTAAAATAAAAACTAGACTTGGATAGATAGACCATATAGATATACAGATATGTTCTATATATAGATATATACAGACCATATAGACCAGATAGATATGTAGACCATGTCTATACATTACAATTTCCTATAAAATCCTTTGTTTCGGGATATTCTCCTCTTTTTCCTGTCTAGATGACAGTGATCCAGAAATAAGATTTATTTTTTTTTAAGATTACAGCCTGATTTCACTTATTCCAGATTTATTGTCATGAGTTACCATGATCTATTATTAAAAAATGCCAAAATATGAAAAATTTTCTATGACAAGAATAATGGCGTAAGAGCTCTGAGTGGGACCTTCTGATTTTTACAGGCAAGCGGGAACTCTTTTTACCTCGAATATTCTGCAGATGGCAAGCGTAGCTCATTTACTGAAATGCTGAAGGAAGGGTTATCCTTCATGAAGCCTCAAAGAGACAAGGGAGACTCCAAAAAAGATGACCTCACGTACTTAGGGCTCCATCACTGATGGCGTCAACCTGGATCCCAGCCCTGCTCTGCCCAAAAGTCCTTTCAAAGCTTCACTTTCTTGACCATGACCCGCTGGTTGGTTGAACTCCTGAAGCTGAGAGACATTTGTTGAACTCCTGAAGCCTCTCAGGACTAGAGCAGGTGGAAGGACGTGCAGAAATAAGTGAGGAAATGTCTGGAGGAAGCTTCAGTGACAAGACCTGAAGCCTCTCTGAGCTGCACCCTGAAGATGACGAGGCAGCTGCTGCCAGCATTTAGGAGCCAAAGTACCCACAAAGCATCCACATCTCTGTGCTGAGAGTGAATGCAACAAGTTTTGTAGAAAAAAAATCTGCCTCCCCCTGCTCAAGGCATGCACTTTCCAATCTTGAAAAGGTTGGACTTCAATTTTACTACACTTTTAAAATACCTCAAAGCCTTCACAGTGGTGTAAATACATCCCACACCGATGCTCAGAACAACACTTGGCTCCTAAATGCTACGAGGGATTTAAAAATTCCGGTCTATATCTTAGTCTCACAGACGGGTCAATCTTAAATCCTCTCTAGACTAGTAGTACTGAGTGTAATAAACATTTTTAAAAAGGATGCAAAGAACCTAATGGTTAAAAACCTGCCCTCAGGGGAGTTCTCACCTACTTCTGTCAGCTAATGTTTAGTGATCCTGTCAGTTTAAATCCTAAAAACACGAGGATTTCTTTTGTGCATTCTAATTTCCTGCAATAAATCGTGATCTTCTCATTATCCACATGAATATCATATAATCCCTCTTCTATCCTTCTAAGCTCTCGAAGTTATCTCGTGGTAAAAAGCTCCAAAGGTTAATTGCGCAGGTTGTGCCGTAACTATTCCAGTGCGCTCCACGCGTGTCACCTTCCCGTGAAGCTACGTGTTCCCAGCTGAAAGCAAAAACAGGAGCATCTGATAAACCTTCCTCACACTATTAACTGTTTTGTAGGACTTTCCTGTTCCTCTTGTGGTTGGGTTTGGGGTTATTTTTGGTATTTTTATTTTTGGTATTTTTATTTTTGGTATTTTTATTTTTGGTATTTTTATTTTTGGTATTTTTATTTTTGGTATTTTTATTTTTGGTATTTTTATTTTTGGTATTTTTATTTTTGGTATTTTTATTTTTGGTATTTTTATTTTTGGTATTTTTATTTTTGGTATTTTTATTTTTGGTATTTTTATTTTTGGTATTTTTATTTTTGGTATTTATTTTGCTTGATTTCTTTTTATTTTTTTTTTGTATTTTGGTATTTTTTGGTGTTTTCTTTGATTATTTTTTTTAAAATGATCCAAACCATGCTATTCCTCTTTTCTTCTTAGAAAGGGATAAGCGCTGCAGTAATTTACCGCAGCAGAGGAAAAGCTTGATAATTTATACAACCATATTATTGCATTTTGTATGATCAAAATGCAAAGGGGTTGACTCCTGCTAATCATCTATGTAGGAAATTTATAATAGGGCATAACTGCCCAGGAAAAGTTACCTGAGTAACAGAAGAATCAAGGTGATTTTAGCGTGTTGTGTTAATTTCATGGCGTTATTCATAAGTGGGTTGGAAGCCTTGATCCTTTCATTCCGAGTTTCCTTTGGGACAAGAGCGTTCTTGTGGCAATAGAGCGCAGAATCATAGAATGTCAGGGATTGGAAGGGACCTCAAAAGATCATCCAGTCCAATCCCCCTGCCAGAGCAGGAACGCCTCGATAATGCTACACAGGAACGTGTCCAGGCAGGTCTTGAATGTCTCCAGAGGAGGAGACTCCACAACCTCCCTGGGCAGCCTGTGCCAGGGCTCCGTCACCCTCACTGAGAAGAAGTTTCTTCTCGAGTTTAAGCGGAACCTCTTATGTTCCAGTTTCAGCCCATTACCCCTTGTCCTGTCAGTGGTTGTCACCGAGAAGAGCCTGGCTCCATCCTCGTGACACTCACCCTTTAGATATTTGTAAACATGAATGAGGTCACCCCTCAGCCTCCTCTTCTCCAAACTAAAGAGCCCCAGCTCCCTCAGCCTTTCCTCATAAGGGAGCTGCTCCTCTGCCATCGCTGTTCTAACAACGCACTACTGGGAAAAGAAACAGCCCGAAAGGATGAATCCGAGTGCGCGTTACAGAGTGTGTCCGGGAGCACATCACAGCACAACGAGCACACAGAGTGCCACATCGAGGGGATGTGGAGCACTATAAACCCCCCCTCTTTCTGCACTTTTACGGTCTGGCTGTTTTAAAGAAAAAGCCGTTGCAGGCAGAGAACGAACCTACCGCATTTCAGTAAAAGGGATAATTTATATCGCAGGATTTAACAGCCGGTATCTGTTTGGTCCCGAGCCGTGGAAGCCCAGCAAGGTAAAAACCAGACAAAGAAGGAAGGTTTACCTAAGCTTCCTTCACAGCCTGGATTAGCGTAGGTTCTTCTGCTATTCTTTTCCAGTGGAGTTTTACTCTTTTATAGGACGCATTCTTTATTCTTACTACTGAGGAAGTAATTAAATTGGAAACCAGATTCATCAGCGCAGGTATTTTGGTGGATACAGGCACTGTAATTTCAAGCTTTGCCAGTAATCTATACACATTTTCAGTGTAGTTGTGCCCACTCAGAGCCCACAACAGGAGGTTGTGCTGCTAGCTTGTAAAGAGTTACATAGGCAGAAAATTATCTTAAACTCTTCAAATGATTAAACTGTTGACAGGCCAAGGTAAAGGAGGGGCTGGGAAAAAAAAAAGGGGGGGGGGTATTACTTATACCTGTTGTATGAAGCAATTAGAATGTGAAAGCCAACACAGAGGTCCTGCTCATCTGTCCAGAACCACCACATGACTTGGGGATATACAGCTGTATTGCACAAAACTATTATAAAAAAAAAATAGTAAGAGCCATTACTTTTTAAAAATGAAGAGCCAAACATGTTTGTTGTTTGGCACGTATACTCTCAATGAAGGCATGTCCAAGGCAAGAGACAAGCTATTCCCAGTTGGCTGGAAACGCTGTATTTCACTTTCTCTGCTAGGATAAGTTGGAGCAGTTGCTGGAGTGAACGACTGGATGCACCTTGTAAAACATGTAGTGAAACAGGTAGTCTGTTCTGCCCACCGAGATGTGTCTGTGGAATAATAAAGACTAAAGATTGTAGCTGGGGCTGGCAGACTCCAAAATCCAGACTTGTGAAGAAATTGGAATCACCTCCTTTTTGGACTCATCTGGGCTAAGCAAATAGAACTAAAGGATGAAGGTACTCAAGATCTATCTGTGCCAGATTAACTTCTCAGATCTGGGAACAAGCCAGTTAAAGGAAATTATCAAAGTTCTACCATGCTTCGGTGTCTAGAAAGTATAAACCCAAAGAGATAAACAGCAGCACAAGGCACTTTGTACTGCCTAGGAGATTATTTAGGCATTAATAACTGATGGCCTGAAAGAAAAGATCCTACACCTCCTGATTTCGCACAGCAGGGTTTTCTTTCCAAGACAGAAGAGTCAGAAATTACACTCCAAACCCCCGGGGAAGGTGGTGTGTTTTTCCCCCCCGGTTCTTCCACTGCAGCTACTCGCGTTGTGTATCATTTCAGCTCCACTGACCCCAAGTCCTACAGCACAGATTGCTCCTTGTGAAAGACAGCTTTAAAATACTAAATAAGAAAGTCAGTTATATGCCAAGAACAGCCTCAGCTTCTGATGTTGCAGTCAGTAGCATCGTGCAGTTGCATATCAGATAACTTGGACTCACTGGTGCAGAATCCTTCACTAATTATCAGGATTAGTGTGATTATTTAAATATTTTTTTTAAAAAAAAGCTCTGACTTTCAAGACTTACCCATCCATCCTTATCCTTACTCTCTAGTGGTTAAATACATGAACTTGTATCCATTTTGATTAGTTAGTGCTCTAATATCTGCATAATCAATATTTAAATTTCAAGTAAAACGCTGCAATACGCTGCTAACGCTCCACAGGCTGATGCATGTGATACATTAGCATTAGTTAATACATTAGCATGAAGTTAAAGAATAGCCTCACCTTTCTAGAGTATAACCTTCCTGAATATTAGAAGAATATATTACTCCCAGACAACCTGGAAAAATGTGTTTATCTCTTCCTATTTACCTTTTCAGTATATAAGGCTTGTATGCTGTTCCTGTGCTAAAGAAAACTGGGACCACATAAAAGTTATCTCAATGTAGCTGATAGACCGGAAGGTTTATTTAGTAATTCTGTAAAGAAAAGAGGAGGGGCAAAGCTTCTAAAATACTATAAAGTGGGCCTACAAGAAGGGGAAAATGAGTAATGTCATTTGTTTCCCGGCAGTTTCATTCACATTAATTTTAAATTACGTCCAAAAAGGCTTTTCCCCACTGTCCCCTTGAAGAATTGTCATACAGAATAACCACAGGCTGTCTCTTTGGAGGGATTACAGGTACCAGACACCTAGGTTTTCCCATAGTCATCTATCACTCTTCTGGATCACCTTAAAACACAGGCTAAATAGTTTTTCTCCTGGGACACACACTTGAAAGGCTTTCCGCACTATTTGCACCTACTCAGATAAAGATGCATTCATCCATTTGCTCTTCAAATAGTAAGTTGCAACCATTTTCATGTCCTGAAGGCAGTCACATGGGACAAGAGTAATTTATATTTCAATTATTTAGTTCGCCCATTCAGCTTCCTTGGATGGTACATTTGAGAGGGGACCGGGAAGGAGCACATAAAGTTATATGCCTTTCCTTTACCCGAGTTTGAACGAAAAATAATAAAAGTTTAGAGCCTGAGGAACCGAGAACATCGGTTGCCGCAGCGGAAGGAAAAGAGCCCCAAAGCCACCCATTCAGTCTTTCTGCATTTCTATTACACATATTTGCTGGAAGGTGGGTCTCGCACGGCGTTTGCTGCCCGGGCACAGCCGCAGGGCACAGCAGAGCAGAACCATGTGGATGAACATCTCGTGGGAGAAGGTTTTGTCGATGGTGGAAGGTGCTTTGGTTTGGTTTTGGTGAGTTCCCATGCCATGATTACAAGGCAAACATTTGATGATGGCAAGTCAACTTTTCCATGTATAGGAAACAGACATTTTACAGCTCAAGGTTTATTTTAGTCTAAACAGCGGTTGCTTCAGAAACGAGGAGGCAGAATAGGGAGCAGCAACCAACTCTTTTACAAATCTGCCTGTGACTTGTTGGGTAAGATCACGTAGCCCACAGGTCACAGTCACTAGTCCTTCCTTGAATCTGCTCAAATTATATATCCTCTTTGTACACCAGTTAGTATTTTGAGGGTGAGGAGTGGAAAAGCAAAAAAAGTTTGTCTGAATTGAGTACTTCAACAGTTAAGCCTTCAGAGATTTCAGTTTAGCCTTTTAAATCCCCTGCCTAGCCACTTGAGAGTTAAGATCAGTGGTGTCTTGGAAAAGGTAGTACCTAACAAACTCTGAATTACGCAGCACTGTATTTCTACTTCTCGTGAAGATTGTAGCTCAGGCAGCTTTCATTGCTCATTCACGGTGCTCACAGTAAATCTTGGAGAATAGCCTATATATTGCACAGCATAGATCGTACCAGAGCTGGTAATTACCCCTTCGCATGTGGCAGCACACAGTTTTGAGAAGTATTAATTTAATAGAACAGTGTTCCACTGAAGGCTGTATATTCCCAGTAAACAGCGGGGTAGAAGAGACAGAATTTTGTTTAGCCAATATTTTCTTTTAACAGATCAAAACAGAAAAGACACATTGTTGATTAGTCAGAGAGATGATTTTTTTTTTAAAAAAAAAAAAAATTCTCTTGCCCTGAGCACAGAAGTGTAAAGAAAGTGACATTAATTTCTCCTGAAGAAAAAATAAAATAAAGTTTTTGGTTGGCTTAAGCTTTGTTACAAAGTGATGTCCATTCCTTATGTGCATTTGCTTGGCGACCCCGTCACACCCAGCGCGCCTGCTCCTCACCACCATAAATGAGCCTGGCACACAGCAGCTTAAGAAAACGTCCAGTAGTCTGGATGTCAGATAAAACCCATCAAACTATGATAAACACAAGTTTTTTCTTCAGGATGAGGCATTTTCCAAACAAGCACGAGCTCCCCAGGACTGCTCATGGTACCCAGATCCACGGGGTCCATTCGGGCACTTACAGCATCCTTTATCAGAGCCTCTTCCCTTTGTCTTTTCCTAAGGAGGCGTGGTTTGAACAGGATAATTAGAATATATTTATGCTGCTCCCACAACCTGAGCCAGAAAAAGGATAAATGCGTTTCCTTTGTAGCTGTGCAATCTCCAAGGAGCAAAGTTTTTGGGATCTTACCAAAAAATGCGTTTTATCGATGAAGAAAATTCGTCAGGAATCAAACACATCATCTGCCTTTTCTAGTAATTATTCATCACCTGTGCCTGCCTCATTCAATGCTGCTCTTATGCTCTTGTTTATTCCGAGGCACCATAAAAAGTTGCACCATAAAACCATTTAAGTCTCTTTATAAGAATTAAGCATTGGTGAGTCTGACAAGGAAAAATATTTCCCCCCCAAAAAAGGAGAGATTAGATTTTTTCAAAGCCTACTTCAAAAAGCAACTACTTGAAAGACAACTTATACATTAAAACAGATTTCTAGCATCAGTACTCCAACACACAGGCATTACAAACCCAATAATTTTAAATACTCAAAGCTTTGTAATACCTCCAAAACCAACAGAAACACAAAAACAACTTTAGTCCTTAAAAGAATCATTGCATTAGTTGTTTACACTCCCTTTATCCAAAGTAGAAAAAAATGAGTTACAGACTTCAACTTTTCTTTTAGTTTCCTCACATTGTGTTGAGCCAAGCAGCATCCTCATCACAGACCTTACCTGTTGTGCAACGGGAGAACACCGAGAGGTGAGGTTACCTCTCCTGCTTCCAGGATTTGGATGTGTTGGAGAGAAGGAACAGACACAACCCCACAAATATTTAAGTTCCTCATGCATTGCAGAAAGTCCTCTTTTTTTCTAAAAGCAGATACAGACACAAAGGAAAGGACCCCAAAAGACCCCACACTCCAGAGCTGTGGTGCTACCAGGAGTGGAAAAACTCAACCTCCTGCTCTCCCTGCTTTCATAAACCCCACCAGCTGCTTCCAGCTGAGTGTTTTCCCTCTTCTAACCACCTTCAGCTGCCAAGGGGTGCAGCCCCTGCGTTTGCTTCGTTAGGACCAACTACAAACCCTTGGGTTGATTGTGAGGAGCGTGCATCTGCTCCAGCGCCGTGCAAGGCTCTGCTGCCTGCGTGCTGCAAGTCACCCCTGGCTCTGGGGTAAAGCGGGACACGTAGCAAACTAAAAACATGAAACGAGACTCTGCCAGCTGGCCGACAGGCTTCTAAGTCCCCAAACCATCAGCACATAACTGTCTGGGAGCCTGACATCCTTGGCAAAGTGCTGCTTTCACCGGTGCCAGTAACCCCGGTTTTCCACGCATTATGTCGAACGCCAGGGTGGGCAGAGCAGCGACCTGCAGCCAGATTTGCCTTTTGTGTAGGTTTTGACGTGAGAAGCAACAAACGTTGCAGCCCAAAATCTGTAAAAGCCGACTGTTTTCTTTGTCGCAGCCAGCACTACGTATTTCCCCCTTAATTAAGTTCTCAGACCGAGCCTGACTCCGCGTCAGAAAAGTGATGTTTGCACATGGACCCGCTGGCACCTCACGTTACAGCCTGCCGCGGGCTGAGCACCAGCTTGGCAACAGTCCCCGGGATTTCCACATCCCCCGGTGACACGTTCAGCCAAGGAAATGATGATTTAAGCAAGGAGCAAAATAAAGGGTAGCATTTCGTATTGTTTCAGCGAAGGCTTGTTGAAGTTGGGGATGGCTGGAGAACAGAGAACAAACACGAGTCAGATCTGCCTCTTCCAAGATAAATGATGATGAGGAAAGCTTGAGCCTCACTTTTATTTGTTTTGCTTTATTTGAATTTCCCAATTTTCAGAGTTTTCTGGACAGTATTTAAATCTCTGCACATCACATAGCGGGCAAGATTTCCAGCACCTGGAGATATCAAAGACATGCAATGGGGGATCTCCTTCAAATCAAATGGGTTATCACTTTCTAATTTGTGGTGCTTTCATTTCCAGCCCTTCACTAAGCCCTGGAGCTGGCTGTACCGAGTACAAAGTTTTTAAAACTAGTTTGCTCTGAGGTGCTTCAAACTGGGCACATGGAAGAGGGAGTCACTCAAATTCGACAGGTGTTTTAGAAACCAGGGGGCAGAGGGGTGTTATGGTATAAGTTGCTTCTGCTGAGTTTTTAAAAGGTTTTTCTCTGATTAGTTTGCAAGACATTTGGGTGGAAACATAAGAGTTAAGAATAAAACTCATTGCCCCAAAATAGACACATTATGGACATGCACTGGGGGCTGTTGGTATTTAGAATCTTTGTTTCATGATCTGGATCTATTCTGGTGCCATGACCAATTTCTGAAGTTTCTGCTGTTTTGCTTTGAAAAGTGACTTGTTTGTTTGTTATGACAATTGAAACGTAGAGTTAGACAAAAATTGTCACTGGATAATCCTCCTGTATTACAAACATCATCGGAAGACAGAAATTAATGGAAATGACAGTGATGATTTTTTTTTTTAATAGAACGATTTCTTTCAGCAATATTCAGGTCTCTTTTTGGAAAAACTGTGATGTGGCCACTACTCTCCCACTTGTGTTGCCACTTCTGTTGATATTAATGTATTAGTGGGTGCATGAGTGAGAAGATGCAGACGTGAATACCTTGGTCTGTACAGTCCAGCTTCTCAAGGGTTGCTCCTCGGAAGACTGGTTAAACTTTTACTTAACCTGAGAGCTCAGCAGGTTCTGTGAGGACTGAAATGACCAAATCAGTTTCTGTGTGACACAGGAACATCTTGCACACTAATTTTGTTTTACATTGGTAGAACCAACAATCCATCTAAAGTAGCGTGGAGGCTGGAAACAGGTAATTTCCTATGCTGCGAGCATTGCATTGCTCCTCAACAATTACCTGAATTAATCTACCAGAAACTGTTCTGTTGTAGCACATTAAACCTGTGGGAATATAACGTCTCGATGCAGGCAAGAGGTGCCCGGGCACAGGGCAGCTTCCAGAGGGTGGTGGTGGCTCAGGAGCAGCCTGGGCTGCAGCCACCTGCACCAGGAGGTGTTGGTGGGACTGGGGGGTCCCCAGGCACGAGGTGTTGGTGAGTGGAGATCAGAGAGCTCCAGCAAGCCTGGAGGCTGCTGGGGTCTCGTTAAGCCAGACAAATTGGATGAGTGACATGTTGACATCTCCCACGCCAGGTACGCACTGTGTTCGAGAGCCTTTTCCCAGGAGCCGACGGCAGCAGCAGGGTTTGCAGCTCCTACAAACCAAACAGGAATGGCCTCTTGTCTTCTGAGGTGGACAATTTGCATTCTCTATTACATTTCACATCTCAGCGTATCGTTTTTGCTTTTCTTCCATCCGCTGGCATCATTTCTTATCCCTGTCCTTCTCAGAAATCTAACAGTACTTCCTAAACTATTTCCTCTCATCGCACTTTTGATGTAGCAAGTGCAAAGACATTTCTTTACTGGGGTGAAAAAGCAGCAACAGTGATTGACCCTAATTCTGCACTAAGTTGCACCATTTCTTTAAAGTTGAAGCTGTAAGTGTGTGATAAATGGCTTTTTTTGGTTTGGGGAGCAAAGTGGGTAGTAGAAATCGCTCTCTGCGAAGCTAAGCTATATATATTTGCTGAGCTACGTACCGAGCTGTATTTATTTTATGTGCTGCTGCTCTCAAATTAGTAATTAATGTTCATTCATTCACTACATTTTCTTTTCCCACCGTATTCTCATTTCATCATATCGTGCTGGCTACACCCTTCCTGAAATAACATTTCTCTTTATCTAAAAATCTGTTGCACTAATACACCCATCTCTGTTACATCTCTCTTATCAGTTCTTAATTGCTGCTGTCTCTGTCAATCTTTTTTTTTTCTGTGCTACTTTTTCCCACGATTGCCTCCACATTTGTACATAACCCTTCCATTCCCATCACTTATCGCAAGCATGCAAACAGCAGAATTGTTCTTCCATAGCTGTGTTAACCTGGAAACTTTGGGGAGATTTGGGCCCACGTGGAAAAATCTCAAGTTTAAAAGAAAAATATACATGTGGATTTAATTTTTGTGTCTCAGAGTGGCCCAATGTTACTGTGTATTGTTAGGCTCATCCTTCTGCTTGAGGCCTGGAGAGTTACTGAGTCTGACCAGGCTGTTCAAGATCAGATCCTGAAACATCTCTGGGCGTGGAGAGGACACCACTGCTCCAACAGGAGAGAAGAACAAGGAATAAGAAACTCTTGGCCACAGTTTGTACTGGTAACTCCAAAACGAAGGGAAGGATTAGCTCCTGGGATGTTGGGGCTATTGGTGCTTTTAAAAATATTATTGTTAGCCCCCAAGTCTGAAATGGGTTTAGGCAGAGTTTATACACTTAAATCTACAAGTCAAATCCTCAAAATTTTTGCTCGGCTGCATTACCATGGAAACAAGCGAATTATCCTGGAGTCCACACGCTTTGAAACTAAGGGGCTGTTTGCACCTCTTGGACGGGGGTTTGTACCTCTTGGAAGGTGGATCCTGCCTCTGCCCCCCCATGTCCCACCTTGCAGAAAGCAAGAAAAGTCACCTCCTCCCCTGGATCCAGCCCTAAAGGTCCAGCCTCACGTGGAAACGTGCGATGACAAACCAAAGGGTTAAGTCTAAGATCCCCACAGCACCATCAGAGTTATTGCACCGACTTGCCATGACTGTCGTCTGCATTTTAACCTTCGTCTCTCTCGTAACCACAGCTCTCCAGGCAGGGCATTTCTGCCAGGAGATTCATTGTCATTCTCCATGGGTATGACGATAAACAGGCCTCCCTAATCAGCATTCCCTCGGTGACGAGCCCAAAAGCAATCTGCTCGAGAAGATGCGATGAAACCAGAAGAGATCAATACCGAAAAGTTTTCACAAATTCAGTCTGGCAAGGTTAGCGTGGATCGTATCGGTAGAGAAGGACCTAACTCTATCGCACGTGGGATAGAAATGAGAGCGTGTAGTAACCTGCTACTTCAAGTTTTATAGTTGTAGTAATGGGGTAATTCAAGTTTTATAGTTGCGGACTTAAAAAATTTACAGGAATCTGTTGTATTTCCCCTAATAAAAATAATGATAATAAAGATATACTGTAGTTATTATAGATCTTAGGGGTAAATTATACAAATCATGAAATATTTACTGTATTTTTTAAGCGTAACTGCTGCCCCACTAAATAAATCAGTGCCTCTTTGGAAAAACTGCTTGGTTTTGAAAGGAATTTCAGCTTTTGGATTGTCAGGCAGAGGCCTGATGGGAGTAGAGGCCGGGTGATGGGGAGGGTAAGGAGGTTGTGGGGCATCAGAGCTGAAACTCTGCAGATGGATCGTAAGTGTGGAGTAGTGGAGTAACTCCTGGAATTAAGTTTAATGTCAAATGTAGATGAAGAATTCCACATTATAAAAACAGTCAGTTTGGGTTTTTTTTGAATATCTGTTGAGAATAAAACTTCTCAGATATTGCTAAAAATCTTAAGGAATTCTATTACAACCTTATCTCTTCCCTTACTTAAAGGAATTTTAACAAAAGAAATAATGTGATGTACAGAAAGACTCAAGACAAGTCACTGTGTTGCCCTGCTGCATTCGTATCAGTGATATAAGAATTAAATCATCATCAACAGGAAAGAGTGAAGAGAAACAGCCAAAGGAAACTATTTTCCTAATATCTCTTTTATGAGTAAATACACTTCTGATCGCTTTCCATCACTATGAGCAAGCTGTGGGATCAGGCTTATTTTTTAAATTTTGTATTTCAATGAGAAACAAGAACATAAATTAAAATAAAGGTATTATCACCAGTACCTTTTCTTCATAGCACCAAGAAATTTCTCGTGTGGCACAAACCCGTGCCCATGCTCTGTGCTTCCAAAGAGCTCATGTTAAGACTCTAAAAACCAGTTACACTTTGTACAAATAGGACGTGTTTTCTTTTCTTCAAGGCAAAAGCTGATTACTTTTGTTTATTTCTAGAAAGAGGTATGATTTATCATTTATCTGATAATGTCATTTAGGTGATTCTTTTTGTTCATTTAATAAAAAAAAAAGAAATCACTATGAGGATACTCTGGGACAAATTTATTTATTTTTTTTAATCTTCCTCTGGAAATGTCACAGCAAAATCAAGTAAACAACACAAGAACTATAGACAGTGTGTTATGATTCTTCTAATATTACCCTGGCCTTGGTCCCCACCTTGCAACCCTCAGTATGACTTCATTCTGTGTGTATATATATATATATATATATATATATATATATAAAAATCACGTGGTGTGAACAAGATCCTGCTTTCTCACAATCAGAAGGATTTCAAGATAATATTAGTAAATGTTGTGTATTGACTTTAGAACCAGGACCTTTGTGACTGTGATCTGGATGTAACTTTAAATCCTCAAACCCTGCATAGGGGAAGTATTTAATGAGTAACTACTGATGTTGTCCATCCACAGCTGTCAAGCTGAGGCAGGACAAAACGGTCATGAAAATAAAATTCTCATTATTTAAGAGATTAAAAAAAAACCAGACTGAAGGAAAGCAAGTTAACCACTGCAAAAAGCACCTGAGGGTGTCCATCCTCATTTGTCTGAATGCTTGACACACTCAAGTGTATTTTGGGTGTGTTTGAATAGATTCAGCAAACAAAAAGATGCATTTTTTTCACCCCACACGCTTCCAAGATGACAAATTTGCAAGAAGCCTTAACACGTGTTTTTAAATGCTGGGGATCTGTGCAGTATAAATCAGCACCAGAGAAAGAAGCAGTGACAGGTCTTGCAGAGAGCATCCCCTGTGTGCTTCCAGTAAGGGAGAGCATCCCCTGTGTGCTCCCAGTAAGGGAGAGCATCCCCTGTGTGCTCCCAGTAAGGGAGAGCATCCCCTGCATGCTCCCAGTAAGGGAGAGCATCCCCTATGTGCTCCCAGTAAGGGAGAGCATCCCCTCTGTGCTCCCAGTAAGGGAGAGCATCCCCTGTGTGCTCCCAGTAAGGGAGAGCATCCCCTATGTGCTCCCAGTAACGAGGCCAGGTGGAACCCCTCTGCACTCTGAATACCCAAACAACAGCAGCGTGAACCAGGGCCTTTAAATTATATTTTTCATGCTTATCTGCCCAGTCCATAAATTTGATTTCATGCAAATGTATTGGGGCAGATTAGTTGATAGCAAACCAGAACGGGCATGTTAATGATTTTTTTGGCCGCGTGTGTAGAAGATGAGAACTCATTCAATCCAAGGCAAAGCGTCAGCTTTAATAAAGTAATGTCATGCTATGCCTCCCCCATAGCTGGCCTATAGCGACATGAAAAATTATAATGGTGGAAATGCAGAACTTTGCGGTTATAAATAACTTGAGACTATGTTGTAAAATTTCCAACTGGGGTGGAGGAAAACTGTAAACATATATTAAGCAGCTGCAGTGAAGGATATTATTGCCACCTATTGACAACAGAGCCGCCTGAAATAAGACAGCCTGTGCTTCTGTTGAACTGAAATTCCTCCCTGGCAGCCTTACACCAGGCTGTTCCTATTGGATTTGTACGGCAGGGGATCCAGGCATTGTGAATAGTCTGGATTTAATGAATATGACCCTATCTGAGGAATTTAAAAAGAAAAAAACACAAGAAAAACCAACAAAAAAAAGCCCTTAGAGAGGTGGTCTAACAGTATCTTCATCTGCTCACAGGAGCGAGAGCATCCTCCTCTGGGGCTTGCCGGCCACGCTCAGAGCTGGGTCCCAGGGTCCCACCGCTGCCCTTGGCATCGTCCCTCGCTCGCAGGGAGAGCTCTGCTGGAGGCAACCCCAGAACTCCCTAAAATTGCCTCGGAGCGTTTGTTAGAAAACTAACACAAATGCAAACCAAATCAAAAATAAGCTGCATTCAGCCATACGAGGTCTAAAATCCGGGTAATTATTCAGCCAGAAATGCTAGTCTTGCAGTTGGTCCGATTTCAGCCAAACTGCCGCAGGAATTGTCTCACTGCGATGACCTCCCCTTCTTTTTTGGTGTCCCTTCAGCACTTCAGATATGAAAACCCCTCCCACCTCTTCTTGTGAGGGACTCAGTTATATTATTAGGTACTTCAGTGTGATTCATTCTTGACAGCCCGCTGATCTCTGATCTAATTTGGGTCAGACAGTGCAGATGGAGACCAGTATCCTACCCTCTCTTATCCAGTCCCCAAATTCATTCAGTATTCAGTGAAAATCCAAGCCCAGAAACATCTGTCTTTCTCTCGCCCCTCAAGAACATACTCTTTGAACCATGTGCACCTTTGGTACGCAACTTGAAGACAAAAAACTATGGAGGTTGGAACAGTTTTCTGGCGAGGAGTAATTTTTGCACTGCCTTTGCTTTAGGTATTAAAAGGTAGTAATTATTGTTTGGGAATTATTCACACGATCAATTTTTAGACTAGTTTAGAATAACTGGTTTTCTGAGTAATCTATATCATGGGAATCAATTTGAGTCTACATGAACTGTATGTTCTGCTTCCTGGGGAAAGGTTGGATTCAATATTCAGTGTCTTGTGCAGTCACATCACTTTGTTTTGTTTTATAAAAAAAACACACAAACGTGACCTGAACATAAACAAGATTTGGATTACAGTATCCAATGAAAAAAGGAACGACAGTCTGGAAGAGTGAATAATTCGTATTTCTTTTGGGGAGTTTGTTACAAATTCATTGTCTTAAAATATTTTTTAGAGAACAATAAAAAACCCAAAAATTTCCCAGTGAAGTTTAGGAAATATATTGACTACCTCAAGAATAAAAGGTCTTTTTTTTTGCCTTGAAATCAATACCAGTGAAGCAATCAACGCTGACATCATGTACAACACAAAGCATAAAACTTGTTGAGCAAGACTATTCTTAGAAAATGTGCTGTCTCGTACAAAACATTCACCATGAGAAGAAATAAAAAATGATCCCTGAGAAGATACTCCACAGGTTAACTGTCTCTGTTGGTTGCATCTGCTGAGTGTGACAGTGGCTGGGTCGATTGCCATCTGATCAATCACATCGTATTCTCCACAGTCCAATTCTGCGCTCTGTCCAACATGACTAACACCAGGTTACTCACATGCTTTAGGTTCCTTTGGTTTGCTGTTTTCTTTTTCCAACCTCTTGTTCAGCTCACACCACGAGCCACAAGTCCTCCGAGTTTCTTACTCTCAGGACCAAGCTCCTCAGCACATAGAACTGGCCACGTTCTTCTCCCCACCTGTAGGAACACATTCAATGATACCCAAACAAGTGTTGTTTGAGCCCAACTTACCAATCAGTAAAGTCCTCGTTGTTGTTTATGACCTCAAAGAGCATTCACATCTTTCTCAGTATAAATTCTTCCTTACAGTTTGTCTGGCTTGTATTTGTTTCCTAGCTTTATGAAAATTTTAAAGTATCAAGCTCTTGGACTTCATTCTGGTTTTGCATGGTAAACATTACCAGCTGGAGGTGATTTGTAAATTTAAGAGATGATTTTTCTTTCCCTTGGTATACTTCATCCTATATGCTAAGAAACAGGCTTCAGTTTGAAGTTGCAGCATGTTTGAGTGTGGACTTTGCCCTGTCAGCTCACTGAATTTGGTGGAATACGGGCAGAGTGATGTTCTCACCCTGTACCACTCGCTCTGAAGCCTCACGTGATGATGGAAGACACATCGGCTTTTGACTTTTTTATACCCCTCCTTTTCCCAGCACGCTTGCCTCTGCCGTAAAGAGAATATTTGGGACATTCAGGTGTGGTTTGGGGACCTGTTGCACACGTCAATTCTGGCTTTCTCTTTGAGATCACTGATCCATAAACGTTGAAGATTGTTAACTCCTGAGATAAGAAAGAACTTATATCAGTTTTATTATAATATGCTACTCTTCTTACTTTTTCTTCCCCTAATAGATTTGTCTTAAATAGTTTTTCACTATTGATTTTATCATCCCTGCCATGCCAGCCTTCCTGCTAAGTCTCAATAACATGAAGTGGGTCTAATTTAAGATTATAGATGAGTCACTCCAATTACCCTTCCTCATTACTCTCTCAACACAAGCTATTTGATTCCCCCCCCTCCTTTTTCTGATCATTTGTTTGTTCATTTTCCTTTCTGCTACTTTGATTTGCTGCAGAAATGGATGCTCATTCATTCCTCCTTTTCATTTATTCCCTTCTGTTAATGCTACTTTAATACTTCTCTGCCTGACGTTGCGTGGCAGGTCCCAGGAGGTCCCTTCAGCTCCTGGCCCAGCCTGTCAGAATCACTTCTCCTGGTGTCCCCACTAAGGGTGTTCCAACACTTTCCAGGGATCGAGCAGATTTCCAAGTGTTTTCTCAGTGTGGAACCATGATGCCAAAGAACCAGCTAAATTGTACAGGTGGCCGTATGTCTCCTGCAAAGAAAAATCCGTGTTTTGCTGATCCCGAGCATATGGGAGGTACAAATGGGAAAAGTATCCCCGACCGCTGTGAGGAAGCAAGTTGGTGCAGCTGTTCCAGCCAACTCGTGGGGGGCGTGGATTTTTAAAATTTTATTTTGCTCTGAACAGAAATTAGCTTGAATTTTCTATTAGGCACTCGCTTTCTGCACTGCTTTGGTTGTTCATACTTTAAAATTTTGAGGCATGTACAACTTTATTGCTCATTTCCAGTGCTGTCTACGGAAATAAATAACTCCACTGACATTCTTGAGCTTCGAGGCTACGAAATGAAACGACGGCATTGATTTTATCCAGCTAGAGGAAGAAAAAAAAGCAAACAAACAAACGAAAAAAAAACCAACTCAAAACCTACACAATGAAGTGTATTATCCTTATCTGAGTGGAGGATAGCTGTTTCCAAGAACATCCACACTAAATACCTTCAACGATTGCCGTGCCCCCTGCCTCTCTGCAGCTCAATACTGCAATTACAGATGTGGTGGGGGAAGGATGTCTCAAACAGCCTTGGATGTGTGCTATTATGATCCAAAGGTGCCACTATTGTTAGAGAGATGAGTAATCACAGAAACAAAGGAGCATCCTTCTAACACTCCCAACCTCTTACAACAAAATAATTGTTGCTGCAGTCTTGCGAGGGGAATGAAGCTGCTTGAGAGAGTCCAGGGCAGAGCCACAAAGATGGTGAAGGGAGTGGAGCATCTCCCTTATGAGGAAAGGCTGAAGAGCTGGGGCTCTTTAGCTTGGAGAAGAGGAGGCTGAGGGGTGACCTCATTAATGTTTATAAATATGTCAAGGGGGAATGTCAGGAGGATGGAGCCAGGCTCTTTTCAGCGGCGTCCACTGACAGGACAAGGGGCAATGGGTGGAAGTTGGAACAGAGGAGGTTCCATAAAAATATGAGGAAAAACTTTTTTACTGTGAGGGTGACAGAGCCCTGGCCCAGGCTGCCCAGGGAGGTTGTGGAATATCCTTCTCTGGAGACATTCAAAACCCGCCTGGATGTGTTCCTGTGCGATCTACTGTAGGTGGTCCTGCTCTGGCAAGGGGGTTGGACTAGATGATCTTTGAAGTCCCTTCCAACCTCTAACATTCTATGATTCTATGTAATTCATTCGTTTAAGCGTCACGCTTTCCCTGGTCTGGGTTCAGACCCAGGGCAAAGGAGACAGTAGAAACCATATCTGGTTTTGCAATTGGGTTTGTATAGTCTTGAGTAAAATGTTCAGGGACAGGCTGACCATGTGTGGTAAAAGTGTTTCTGTTGTCTTCCAAAAATACCATGTCAAGTGCTCAGCTAGTTATTTTTCTGTTTAAAACAGGAGTGAAGTGTGGCGTGCTACCCAAACCATTAGTAAGCAGAGGCTCAAACAGACTCAAAAAGGTGCCTGTAGACAAAACTGTTGTGTTCCAAGGCCAATTGCAAAGCAAACTCAACACCTGCCAAAGCATCTCAACGCAGGAGAGTGTTTCAATACTCGCTTAAATCCTTGCTGGGTTGTCAGCTCAGTTATTTCAAGTGACGTACGTGCTGGTGGACTGCCGTAACCAGGAGAGAAGAGAAACTGGAGGGTAATATTAAAGACAAAACGATGTGGTGTTACAGCAGGGCACAATACCTGGACCCTGTGTTGGGACAGACCAAGGCCTGAATGGGACAACGGGATATACTGGTTTGTGGAAGACGGGGAAAAAAGAATTTCTTGGAAGAAAAAGTTTAGGCAAAACTCCTCAGTGATGATTCTGCATCTTGCTCTGCATTTCCCAACTCTCCTACTGGTTGACCCTCCTCATACCAGGAACATGCTCCCAGGCACAGTCTCAGACTCTAAACCTGGGAAGCAACAAATCTGAAGCCATGTCTACAAGTAAAATCATCCTGGTGTAGTTTACAGGTAATTTTTTTTTCTATATTTATCTTTCTTTTATTGACTATAAATGCTTCAAAAATAGCCACATGATTTTGCAGTCACAGCAAGGCAGCTGCACGCAAAGGTCATACGCAGGCAGGTCACTGCAGAGCTCAGATCTCAAAATTCCAATATACCTAATTGTACCTTTTTTTTACAGCAACCTCCCACAGCCACAGAAGATCTGCCAGCAGTTCAAGTCCGTTTTTCTTTCTACTGGAGTACAGGATTAGATTTTTGAAGTCTCCCAGGTCAAAAAGCTGAATTAGAAGGAATTAGATGGGTACGTATAAACTCTGGAAAACGCTGCTTTCTTAAAAAAAAAAAAGATAAAAAGAATTTAAAGCAGAATATAACTCATCCCTCACAAGCCAACATTTCCTCCTGTGACAAAATGCAGTAAACAGCAACTTTCTTCCACCACCCCCCTCAGAGAGGCTTTAGTCTCCTCGAATATTCGGGACTGCTGACTTCCCTGGTGAGGGAGCACACGCCCAAGGGCCTTGCAGATTTGGCATTCATGGTCTTAAATAGAAGTAGGGCAGTAGTTTGACTGGAAAAACCTTTATACACTTTATATACTTTATACACTTTATATACTTTATACACTTTAGAAAAATCAACCTAATTATGGAGAAACCCAGAAATCGGCATTTACCCGCCAAACTTTGCTTTGCAAAATGCTGCCTTCTCACTTGGGAGAGCATTTCTCTCAAGCTCTTTGCCATTTCCTCTTTGCTGCCTCAAGGACTTTTTCACGGCCGTTCCAAATGTGTCGTAACCTTCTGGTTTACAGAATTCTGCAGTACAGACCTGCATTTTTGGTTATCCTTTTTTTTTTTTTTTTTTTAATTTCTGCAATTGAATTTTCAAAACGTACCGCCTGACTTTCTACTTGTACATTTTAAATAATTGCCCATGTGCCTCCAAGACAGCTGGTTTCATCATATAGACAGAAAACAAGTGTTTGAACTCCAGGAAGAATAATGTCGCAGTGAGTTAATTGGAAAGAAGTTAATTTGCTTTCCTGTGCCATATTTTGCTTTCGAGCTAACTCAGATCTGCACAAATCTAGCAGAAAATAAAGTGTGCTACCATGCCCGTGCATGCACAGGCTGTTCATGCCTAAAGCCCTGGGATCATCACACATACAAAATTAAGAAGGGAGCTGGACTCACAGAATGGATGTTCCACGTTTTCTTTGGGACTCCAGCCCCATATATTGTTTCTCCAAAGCCATGTCATAGCTCCTTTATGAGCAAGTCCAGCTGCTACCTCCCAAAAGTTTGAGCCCACCCAACTTTGGAGATTATATGAGGGCCGTATCTCCTAAAAGACATCTTAACATGGTTCCTCTGTTTTTATTTTATACATCTAGACTGCAGCCACTGTTAAAATAAACTGACTTCCCTTTCCTAAGCCTATGTCTGTTATAGTTTTAAAGCTAATGGTCAGCCCTTGAAGCTTTCACCGTTTTCATAACATGGTTTTCACCAACACTGCCTCCATCTCTCTCCCTTGATAGGCCACCGTGGCATCTCTCTAGGAGCTGCTCTCCCTCACTTGAGTTCCCTTCCTGGGAATAAAATTCAGGTGCATATAAAGAAAACCAAACAAACTCCCACCAAAACCCAAGAAAATGAAAGAGAAGCCACTTCCATGACATTTCCAAACAAAAATAAAATTCTCTTATTCTCGTAACTTTGGCAGAAAGTCACTTATTTTCCCCAGTCGGTATAAATATTAACTCTACTTTCCAATGCGTAATTTTTAAGACACTAGAATCAACATTCCCTACGCAGACCCCACAGAAGTATACTCCCTTGAGAATATGTTTCAACATTCACCTTAGCATTGGAAACAGCGGGGTGTTTATAACAAACCAACAAAACATAACAACTCGAGATTATTTTAAGCTTAGCCCTGATCTGAAGGAAGGTAAGCTGCCTTCTTTTTTCCTTTTGCACAACTGTGTTGAAAAAAAAAACCCCACAAACAAAAACCCAATGAAAATTTAAGCAAAACAATTCAGAACTTAAAAATAAATTAACAATAAATGGGCTTTCTTTCCTCCCTATTTTGCAATATTATAATATATGTTATTTCTTGCAATAGCAGGAAAACAGAAAAGATTTCATTTCAAAGAATAAGAACCATGAAAAAGCGATGAAATAGATATAGCCCTCAATGCTCAACGTTGTGAAGAGCATCTCCTTTTGTCTGGGTAACTGCTGCTGAGGCGTGGCTAGAGAGATATTGTATAAAAGGTGGAAGAAGACAGCATTTAAATGACTGTCTTTGTACTTTTCTTGCTGAACTCTTTCAGCTTAAGGGTAAAGCAGAGTTTGACTTTTAATTGATAGCCAATCTTCCAATAACGCCTGGGTCTTAAGCTCAGTAAACACATGGCTGGGACTGTTGCATGTTCTAAAGGAGTTTAAGTTGTTTTGATGTTTTAAATTGTTTTGATGTGCACGTGAAGAGTGCTATAAAGTGAATTACTATGTATTTTCCGTCCCTTTTTCATATTTTTTCTCCTCATTTTCTGTGGTCATCTGCTCTGCAATGTTGAACACAGGAGCTTTGACTGTTAGCACCTTTGGTGAACATCTGGGCTCTGCTGGGGAGAGGCTCCTTTCCCAGGAAGCAAAATTGCCTTTGGGGCCATCTGATAGATTCAGAGCTGCTGGGAAAGAAATAGTTCCTGAAAGATGGAGATGCTGCAAATAGCCGGATCGATTTCTTCAGTGAGGGTCCTCACGTTGTCTTCAATGATCATTTTGAAAACCATGTAAAGACTTGCCTGAGCTTCACAAGAACTCATATAGTGCTGGTTAAAACTAAAACAAAAATAATGGCAAAAAAAACCCCACAACAACATACCACAAAACTTATATAAACAAAATTTCAACGAATGGGATCCTGACTGAATGCTAACTAAAATTTCAGGGTTCAGTCTGATGTGCAAGCATGATTGAAGATAGCTGATGAAAGGAGAAAAAGAAAGGGTAAACATAGTAAAAACTAGATTTTTGCAGTTGGATAGTTAGGTGAAATAGTTCTTCAGTAAGAACTCTGCAAGATTTAACTTTGAACCCATTCCCTTCCCAAACCACACTTCGTGTTCCAGATCCCGTCCATGCTGGATTTGAAAGGCAGAGCAACCCAAAAGAAGGAATGTTCCTGAAGAGCAACGCAGATGGCAGCACATGAGAACAAAAAATAAAGTAGACAAAAACCTAGAAGTTACACGTGGCAGAAACCGAGCCTAAACCACAGAGGAATGGGAGCTGCAGCTTGTGTGCAATCTTACAACACGTTAATTGAGCTTCCAGCATTTGCCTGAAAACTCTGCCAGTCAACAAAAATCAAAGAAAATGGTGAAGTAATTGCACCGTTCACGTAGCAGTGGAGACTGTAATTAATTGACTTTGCTGATGGCTATAAAAATGCTACAAAACTTTTACAGATAGAATTCCACGACTGATAATAAGTAATGCCAGGTGATTGAAGGTGACATTGGCAGCCATTTGTCTGTAGTCAGGAAAGAAATACTGCCACATACACTGACATTATTCGATATTAGAGGTGATAGCTCCTAAATGTCATATTTTAAATGTCATTATATTTGTAGAACGTAAAGAATAAAATTTTAATGCTATTTTAGTCATATACCTCTCATTGAACCTTAAAATAATGCCATGTTTTTATGAACACTTTTAATAGTATGCAAAAGTAATTATCTCTAGTCTCCCAGGTTCAGTATCCTTTAATAATGGACTGACTCATTCTAGCCATACCAAATTCCCAATTTTATAAATGGCTATTTGCAGACTGCAGGAGAACAGAGAGATCAGACGTATGGGGAAATATTCGAGTACTGCAATACTCTATGACAAGCAGTTGATTGATAACAACTCTGTCTATGAACTATTTTGGGTTCCAAACACCATTTGTGAATCCAGATTTGACCGGATCACCCACTCGGGGTCCAGAACAGAAAGCAACATTCAATAGTGGGTTTTGGAGGTTTCACATTGCTGAAGTAATGAGAGGGAAGCAACCACATAACTCTGATTTCACACCCAATTTTAACTTCATAGAGTCAAAACTTGTTAGGCTAAGACATTAGTGATGGCTTTGTCTTCAGCTGTCATTAAATATTTGAGCTAAACCGGTCGTCTCTAGATCATCACCCCTGTCGTCAGCACAGCCATGTTATCCAGGGCGTGATCCAAACCATCCTGAACTGAATACGCAGAAGTCGCCTCTGATGATTTCATATATCCAGGGATTTTAAACAACATTCATACAATTGATTTGTACTAACTATCTAAAGATATTTAGTGTCACAAAGCAAGAGAGAAGCGCAATCAAGTCTCAGATCAGAAAAACTGTGAAGTTGATACTTGGGTCTTCAAAAGAAGAGAGTTGGCCTAGTCAAAATCCCTTTATCACACATTTGGCTGTTCTTATGAGATACATGCAGGAGACAACAAAATGAGGATTTGAGACCCTCTGAAACAGCAGCAGTCACAGCAAGGCAGCTCTTCAGAGCCTGGAGAGAAAATAAGAGTCTTCCGTGAGACGCCCAGTTCATCAGCCCCGCGTACTGTGTACCACAATGCTTCCTGGGTCATCTTTATTTGAAGCTCACTTCTAGTCATCATTGTACCTTCTCCCTTTTATAATTCGCTGTGGATTTTCTTGTTAGCAAAACACTTCTTGCAAAATCATCGTCCTGCTGTTTGGGTTTTTGGCGGACGGCACACCGCTGCGCTTCGACTTACAGGTCCTACGCGTTGGTATTCACTGAAACAGATAGCGACGCAGAAGCCAGATATGCAGCCCAAACACAGGGACATGCAAATGAAAAAGCTAGCTTGGGTAGCAATTAGAGGAAAGAATGAACGGAAATGGCTTTCTGAGACAGACAATGAGCCAATTTGTACTATTGTCTTGCTTCCCTAGTACAGAGCCAGGATTCAGGTTGTTTGGCAGTGAGCCATAACATCTTAGTTCCTTTCTCTCCGACTGCCTTTAGACATAAAGCCCCAGTGTAACAGCCTAACATGTTCTACTAGTGTTTGCAAAAGGAGTGTTCATAGCAGCAGATTTACACTTTGAATGTTCTTAACCTCTTCATAAGGTGGGGGTCCCATGCCTTACCAATAGCACCATTACCAACACCTCTTCCCTTATCTGACCACTTCCATGGTTCGAAAAAACATAAATAAGGAAATCCTCATATCCAGTTGAATTGCATGAGCTCCACCTTGTGTCTGTCACCTCAGCACAGCGTGGGGGACATTCGAGGAGAGACTGGCTCCACCTTCTCTACACCACCTTCGTAAGGCTCGTTGTCAAGCCACGAGGCTGTGTTTGGTCTGCTGGGCTCAGGACTGTGCAACTCCTCAATCATCCATTCTTTGAACCCTGAAAAGTCACAGTCCCTCCTAGTGCCACACACACCAGACACTGACTGAAAGGCATTCTTGTGCCAAAGTCTTTCATGCTGAAATTCGGGATGTCAGCAACAATATTCTGTTTAGCATGAAGGGAAGCATCATGCTAATATCCAATATTTAAGATATTTACTGAGTCTTCAGGTCAGCTGGGCAACGGATCCTGCCCTGTAAGGCAGTAAGCCTAGGCAAGCCATTACCATTGCTGAATTAAATGGTAGTATACAGATTCAAAACCAACCTGCTGCTTCTTTGCCTCTTCTTTCCCTTGCTCTGCAGAGCAGTATTCACAACAGAAATCAATTCCGGTCTTCCTAGACTATATAATGGTTTTGTAAAACAGAATTATGCCAATTATTTATTCATCATGATTGAAGGCCCTAGAACCAAAGAAAACATTTTGTAGATTCTTTCTATAGAATAGTAATTTACTTTCCTGAAGCCACTACAGAGACCTGAATTAATTACCACTGAGATGCACATTAGTGGATTAGTATGAACTTTCATTCTGCTCCCCGGGTTAATTGACTTTCAGACTAAGACTGTGACCTTATTCCGGTTTGCATCTTCAAAAAATACACATTGTTAAAATGCAAACCAGTACTAGTCAATCTCTTACTTCTGTGCTACACTAAACTCAATGACAGCAAACTAAAAAGTTATGCTGAACAAGATGTTTATTTTGAAGCCGTTTTTTAATTATTTCATTAAAAACGTTGTTGTTAGTGCACAAAATTCTGAATTTGTTTTACTGTTATTTAAATATACAGTTATTATTTCTGGGTTTATTAATGATAATCATTGATCAAGTTTTCTTGAAATCACCCAAACCTGTATCATGGTACACGACGATGGTACGAACGATGTGATGAAAATAATGAAGAAAGGGGAATTATTATTATCCAAAAATGCACCGATTTATTTCACTATATGCCATTTACCAACTGTTTTAGGTTCTAATACACAAAGAGGAATAAAGGAAATGCCAAAGAGTAGGAACTGCCAAACTGCCACTGGACACAAAGACTGAAGCTGACGGTGTTCACGGAATCACAGAATGTTAGAGGTTGGAAGGGACCTCAAAGATCATCTAGTCCAGCTCCCCTGCCAGAGCAGGATCACCTACAGCAGAGCGCACAGGAACGCGTCCAGGCGGGTTTTGAATGTCTCCAGAGAAGGAGACTCCACACCCTCCCTGGGCAGCCTGGGCCAGGGCTCTGTCACCCTCACAGTGAAAAAGTTTTTTCTCATATTTTTATGGAACTTCCTATGTTCCGGCTTGTGCCCATTGCCCCTTGTCCTGTCAATGGACGTCACTGGGAAGAGCCTGGCTCCATCCTCCTGACACTCCTCCTTGACATATTTATAAACATTCATGAGGTCACCCCTCAGCCTCCTCTTCTCCAAGCTAAAGAGCCCCAGCTCCTTCAGCCTTTCCTCAGAAGGGAGATGCTCCACTCCCTGCATCATCTCTGTGACTCTACGCTGGACTCTCTAAAGCAGCTCCCTGTTGAGGTGTTGAAACTGCTCCACAGATTCTGGCACATTGTCCAGGACATGTCAGTGACACTGTTATCAGCATTATCCACACAGATACTAGTTGATCAGCCCCAAAATTCAGAAGCCCTGCAGTTACTAACTCCTGCGGCGAGAGGGAAATGTGAGCAGCACAACCCAAGTCTTGCCATCGTTGCACTGAAGACAGCCCTGCAGCATCTGAGCTGTGTGCTCCAAGCCCATCACGATGAGGGCAAGGCTCAGATTGGAAGAGTCCTCATTTACAAAGTCCAAGCCTTTTCCCCATACTAGCTTCCAGAAAAAAAAAAACAAAAAAAAACCCAAAAAAAACAAAAAAACCCACCCCACACCCAAACTTACCACCACCACCAAAACCATATGCATCAGCTCTCCTACATTTCTGACTGTGAAAGGTCATTCTCTGATGTGCGTTTTACCAGTATTTTACTCAGTACAGTTTGTAGCTTCCCAAACCAGAAGGTCAATCTCACTTCATTCAGAGAACTGCTCCACAGCCTAATAAATTTCTCCGTCACGGTGTTTTTCTGTTTATTTGTTTTCCCTTGCTATAAAGCTTATATAATTATTTATTTTTATCAGCCGATTACCCCTCAGGATGCCCCAAACATCACAATAACCAACCCTTTGTTCTCCTCTTTACATCTATTTATTTATTGGAGACTGTGATCTCACCCTAGCCTCTGTGACCACCACCCAGTTGTCCCTATTTTACTACCCCCTCATTACCTATCAGCTTCCTGCTGCTGTTTGGAAAACTTGAGCTTAGAAACATAAAATGACAGCAGCTTTTAGACCTCAGTTCAGCAAATTGTCTTTTGCCACACCCAACGGGAGGGCTTTTAGTTGGTTCCCCTCCGCCATTGATGTCACAGTTTATTCTGACAGAGAATATGCCTATAAAATAATGACTATTGACTACTAGTAATTTCGAAGGATCAGCTTTGTCAAAAGGACAGCAGAAGCACTCCTGTAGGTTTTGGTATTCAGGTGTCTCCTCAGGAGCATACATAATTCTCCACGATATTTCACTTCGCTTGCATTTTCCTCAGGGCCTCAGCTCTGCAAGACCCAAGGAAGGCTGGATGGATACCAACACCCGGAGTTATCTACTTGCTTTTCGTAATGTTGGACCCCTCCTCCCCTCAAACACCCCAGACAGAAGCTCTTTTGAGGTTTCCACTCCAGGCTTCCAAGCATGAAGCCTTCTCCCACACCCAGACCCCCCCCACACTAACTGGAGGTGCCAGCAGAACCAAAAGACACCCACTTAAAATGAAATAATGGCACCATTCATTTGAGATATACCCACGTAGGCCCTCAGGCTTTCACTGTGCTCAGCCTCATTGTCATTTCTCGTGATTAAATTACTTGATGTTACCCAATACGACATTACAAGAGCTTTTTTTTTGTTGCTGTTTTAAATGGACTATAGCTTAACAGATGTGCTCGTTCTGCTTCCTTCTATTCTCTGCAGTCCTACCCTGCATGGTTTCTACCAAGCATATGCTCCTCAATTCCCCTTTTCGAGCTGCAATCTTCTCAGCAGAAATCCAAGCAACTTGATTTAACCACATTTTTTCCTACCTGAGGCTCAACTTTCTCATCTTCCATCATTTGTGCAGCAATTTTGAACTACTCTTCTCAGGCAGGGGGGTTACTACCACCCTTACTACTTCAGCTTCACATCCCTCCAGGCTGGGCTTGGCCAGCACCTTTTTAGGACAACCCTCTAGGTGTGACCAATAACTCATCTTCACTCCCACTTGCAGCTGGTCACCACCACAGCCCGTCCTTCTTAAGTAAGCCTGTGTGCATATTAACCCCACAATTAGCTACACCAGGCAGAAAATTGAGTTTCTCTTCAGTGTTAAATATTTAACTGAATTGTTTTAATATTGCAGCAGGTTACTATTTTTATGATGAGTCAGAAGGTTTTTTTTCCTCCTCACATAAACTCTTCTTGGAACATCCCAGCTGTGGAAATTATTCCAAGCCTTCAGACTTCATGAATATACAGAAATTTTGTGTATTGCTCTGTTAGATCTCTTCCAAAAGCAAATGCAGAAAAGGTGTCCCACGCTGTAACAGCCTATCCAAGCCCAGACTCAGCCTTAAGCCAAACTCCTGGCAGAAATTAGGGATATACTGTTCAAGACAGAAAGGGAGTGTTAAGACATTATGAACTACCAGCCCTGGGGAATTTAAATAAATTTATAAATTTTAACAGAAATATCAACGATGTACCCTGCTACCCAGTTCAGGTTACAGGCACTGCATCTTTCTAAAATGCAACGGAGGTTTGCGATCATAAAGGCCTTTCACTCCCTCCTCTCAAAAACTTGTAGCTAAAATTATTCCTCAATTTATTCCTCTTCTGGTCTCCACCACCTTCTACTCCATCCCCTCTAAGACCTACGTTATTTCAGCACATTTAGCGAGAAATGTGGGGTCCTGCTGTGGGAGCAACACGGACCACTTGACCTTCTGAGACCTTTCTGGCCGTGTTACTGTGACTCTGTACTCTCCGGTCTGGTTTCTGCCCCAAAAGCAACAACTCACTCAATCTCTACAGCTGTGTCGTGAAGAACAGGCTTACCATGGATGGTTGTCCCTACCTTCTCCTGCTGTACACTTTGAGGTTTTTGCAGGCTTTTTCTCCATCAGTTGCATATGATGGGAGGGCTCGCCCACCTTCACAGATTAATTCTGTCAAGTAGCGCTGTATTATCAGTGTAAAAAGCAAATCCTTCTCCCTCCCTTGTTTCTTTCAAGCATGCACAAAACAGCTGTCTTGAAAATTCCTTGAAGTATTGTGTAATCTTAGCAATAGCAGGGAGCACTTGGGAGTTCAACGCGTTACGAAGTCTAATAACAGTAACAAAAACAACAATAATAACCGTGAGGCAACTACAGCTCAAGGATGCTGTGACTTTGAGCACGCTGCAGCGTGATTTTGAAAAGGTCCACTGCAACTCCAGGAAATCTCCCTCACCAGCCAGCTACAGACCCAAACGTGTCTTAGGAGGCAGATAAGACAAATTAGGGCCTTTTGTTTCAGAATATGGGCTTGAATCTGGCTTGTGCCAAACGCAGTAAAAGTGCTTACAGACTGAAGGCTCTTCAGTAAACTAAATAACCATTTGCACCTATTCACACACCCAGGTTCAGTTTATTAGACTTTACACACATTTGCTATGAGCTCACTTTAAAAGGAATAAGCAGAAAGAAAGGCAATGGAAATTCTCCTTCAGTTCAAGCGCTGTTGTTAACACTTGTAGTACAATGAGACCCAATGACTCGATATTTGATCATTACGGGATAAGTATTTTTTTAATCTTTGCAGAACCCTCTTACTTAGCAAGAAATAATAGGGTGCACCAGGAGAACATGGTGAGGCTTAACTTAGGGCAAGGTGGAGTATGGTGACCCATGGTGCATACCTGTAAGAAGAGTGGGTCCAGCTCAGCCTGGACAAGGCTCCTACACGAACCATCTCCTCTTTCCTCCCAGACCTCAGGTGAGCCTGATGTGCTCAGAGGGAAGCCAAAGCCACTTGAAGTTGCCGAGGTAGGTTTTGCACGTGATGGTGTGAGCAGAGACGGAACATAAAGTCAAAGGACCAGTCTCTAAACTTTGACCAAAAAAACCATCATGTATGATGAATGACAGAATTTGAGGCCAAATGTATTATCTACCTCAACTTTTTAAGCCCTTAAAATCAATATGATTTTAACGAGGAGCTAACCCTCAAATATCATACATAGCTCCAGGAACCTTTGTCTGTAACGAAGATTCACTACAGGGAGATCTTGTGGGATAGATGGAAGCTGACGATTTAATAAATGAAGATGAAAGCAGAATAAGATGATGTCTTAATCAGCTCTTCTTTTGGAAACAAAGGGGCTGCACAAGTTCGTTCTTTATCCTGTTTGTTTTGGTTTTTTTTCCTCAACCCTAGTTGATCCTATCTGGTCATAGGAATTACTTTTTCTGGCAGCCTCTTCTGTTTTCAGGGTTTCGGTTTTGCTTCAGATCATGTTTCCAGGGAGAGGGAAAAAAAAAACGGAGCGTTATACAGCTCTTCAAAAAATTGTCACCAAGCCAAATGTCAGAATGCCATTCCCTTTAGTAAGCCTCTTCCCAAACAAACAGCCCTCAGCATGCCTGCACCCTGCAACCACCGTGTCCAGCTATGGTAAGAGCTCTTAGCAGCAGTCGCTTCTCTAATTGCTTTCTACTCCACCAGCGACCAGCACGTCTGCTGCAGACTGGTGGGATGGGCACAGAACAATGTAGAGGCAGGAATTGAAAATGATTCCCTCCGAGCTGGTCCTTGAATTCCTGACGTTCTGTGATCGTGAATTCATAAAGCTTTGAGGATTCAGGGATATGTGTGCCAGCCTGGGAGCCCGCACAAAGCCGCGCTGGGAGGATGACTGATTTGCTTTAAAGGAGAATCCTGAAGCACACATCAAGTTTTAATGAGTCTTTTTTTTTTTTCTAAATGTCATCTCCTAATGACACTGTGGAAGGATGCTGTTTCGCCTATTATGTTCTCCCTTAAAAATGCTCAAATGCTAAACGCACGGTGTCTGATAAGCCGTCAAAGAAGTTTGCTCGCAAGGAAAGAACACTTTGCTGTTTGTCTTCATGTTGTGATACCGTTTGGGTGTTCAGCACCTGCTTCTGTTTCCATCTGCCATGTGAAACACTTCCCTGACTTTGGCATCATGTGAACTAGAACAGTTATTGATCTGGATTATTCTTTTAAAAGCTGGTAGACTCATGAATTCCTCTGAAAACAGGGCCACGTGTTCAGCAAAGTCCTCCCGCAGCCTTAAAGCCCAAAATCTTGCTTGAAACATCACTTTTGCGCACAAGAGGCTGGTGTTGAAGAAGACGTGGTGAGGTCGAGCTGGTGGTTGGCAGGTCTAGAGTGTGAGGGATGTACCACACCAGGAGCTTCTGCATATAGAACAGCCCCTATGGTATGTGATTTAACCTGCATTTCGTGTAGTGATAGGACCAGGGGCAATGGTTTTAAACTAGGGCAGATTTAGGTTAGGCAGGAGGAAGTTCATCACTGTGAGGGTGGTGAGGCACTGGCATAGGTTGCGCAGAGAAGTTGTGGATACCTCATCCCTAGACGAGTCCAAGGCCAGGTTGGACCAGGCTTTGAGCAACCTGGTCTGGTGGGAGGCGTCCCTGCCCATGGCAGGGGGCTTGGAACAAGATGGTCTTTAAGGTCCCTTCCAACTCAAACTGTTCTATGCTTCCATGAATCTATGATTTAGCGTACTGACCCCTCCCACCAACTGATGCAATTTCTAGACGTGCATCCACATCAACCCAACCATAAATTATGAACTGAAAACCAGTGAAGTTTATATCTCAACGGGAAGGAAGAACCAACCAGCAGAGACGTGTGCGGCCAATGGAAGGCGGCTTCAGAGATCCAGCTAATTGAATAGAGGAACGGTTGCGTGAAGGTGGTGTTATCTGCAGATCCTAACGGCCAAAAAATTTCTTTCTCTGACACTCTAAATCACGTATCTCAGCCTGAAGTGACTACGAGCTGCAGGGTTTTTCGTGGCTGTTGCTGTTAGGCAGGGATATATAATGCAGTGAGTATATAGATGCCTGGCAGGAATCTCAGGACTCCTGTGACAAGAAAACAAGGTTCTTGCCAGCTCATTGCCCAGGGGTACCCTGGCATGAGATACAGTGGTACTGGAGCCAGCAAATGTAAATAGGAAACAAGATGCTAAAGCAAACTTTGCTTGCAGATGCAGACTGCCAAACATAATATACGTTTGCAAGGTGCAGGAATGTCTAATCTTGGAGAGCAACAAGACCTCATTTTTTTTTTTCCTTTTTAGCCCCAGAATTTGAGGGGCCTTGCACAGAGCAGCACCTACTCGTGACACACTCTGGTCTCTGGGAAGCCTTCGTGCAGCCCCAGAGTAAGCTGAGAGGAAACTAATTCCTATCTGTGGGAAGGTCACCATACTGGATATACTTTCTAATGAAAAAACTTTTTTTTTTTGCTCTCCCCCATGTCTCGTACAAACTAATACGTTTTCATCTTGCAACCTGTTGACGGAAAAGACGAGCCGTAGCTAAAGGCTGATCTTTCCCGCAGCAAGTGGGAAAATAAACCTACCTATTCCTGCTCTGGCAATCTCCTTTTTTTTAATCTTTCTGATTGCGTGGGCATTTTTATTTCCAGATTGATGCACAGCACAGATGAACTTGTAATATTTTATCACATGGACCCAGTTCACCCAGGATTAACTTCCCTGCAGGAGGAGTTTATAGCTATCGTAAGAAGCACGGGCAGTGCCATGGTAACAGGAACCACTGGCAAAGGATAACTAGGGATGCTGATAGTCATCATTGTGCACACGATTTACTTCTAAAACTGTTTCATCTCCAGCATCAAATCCATTATATTTGCAGGCCTCCCCTGTATGCAAGTATAATTTTGTAATTTCTGGGGTTTTAAGTGACTGTGAGATATTCGTGACCTCAGGAGCCGCACCAAGTCGCAATTGCATTGCAAACAATCCCGCCCAGATTAATGGAATGTTTACACGTAAAATTAGTATTCAGCAGCAAGAAGGGGAGCACAATCTGCTCCGCACATTTTTAAGCCAAGAAATTTCAGGCGAACATTGAATTTATTATTTTCAATTGTAGCGTCTGAAGCCAGGAAATTTCATGTGAACATTGAATTTATTATTTTCAGTTGCAGCATTATGCCTGAAAAAATTGAGAGCTGAGATCTCCTTTGGGGATCTAGCCTTTCAGTTTTGTATACCAATTTAGTAATAAAATTAACTTACATAACACATTTCATGTGCAAACACTTTCTAACAAAATATCAGTATCATTTGCCTGCTGTATTACTACAGTATATTTTCTCGTGCCACATGAATCCCTCCTGAACGGTCTATGTTTTTAGTTTAGAGGTCAAACCTTGTACCTAGGACAGCACATATCCATTAAAAACCAACACTTATCACAGAAGTTATAAAATGCTGGGTGTAATTTTTATCATTTTGTTCACAGTATGTTGGTAAGAATTAATTCAGTTTAAAATCCCAAACTGAAATAGCTAATAAAACACGGACAGGAAAAATATGAAAAATCATCCGCAGCTGCAGTTCGCTGTACTTGCTATACAGAAAAAGCTGAATGAGGAACTGAGTGTCTAAAAATAGCTTTAATTTTGTTTTTTTGAATGGTATTGAATTATTGAATTGTATGCTAGTAGTGTAGACTAGATAATGGATTCACTAGATTCAGCCCTAAAGGATTTACCAGAAGATCAGATAAATATAGTTAGAGACGTGAGTAAAAATATAAAAAAAAAAATGTCATCAAGAGCTTTCAAAGAAATTCTTCATTTTAAAGCCAAATTAACAGGCGACAAACTGAAGGAAAGGGATGGATATTGGTTGCTTAATTAGATAAAGCCAGCACCTTAATTTTAATGAACTTTCTGGAATTACAAGTAGCTAAAGACTGTGGCAATTTACATCAACAAGTTACAAAGCATCTACCATAAGGGCTACTTAGCGTTCCCCGTGGGTATAAACGCTTTCCAAACCTTTCTGGACAGTTTATTTTAAATACTTGGGCTTTGTTTTCAAAATCTACACGCTTCCCCTGCCGAATGGGCTGGAGGATTAGTCAGTGCTGATAAGCCTAATTGAGAGCAGTTAGAGATTTGAATGTGCACATGTACAAGACTACCTTTTAATGACCAGTTTGTAATTATCAATGGAGAGTTTCCATAATTTCTTGGCAACCTGAAACAAACCACGGGCTTCCTGCTTACTGACAAGTTCTGTATAAACTAAAGGCATAAGCAACTACCATATCTCATGGAGCAAAGGCTGAGCAAAGAGGGGAAAATGCGCACCTTTGGCAATTTTAAAGCAATAAAAACGTATTTCGAAGCTATTAAAATTTTTCGAGCACGCTCAGGAGAGATTTATGAGTCGGTGGATTTATTGCAAGGCACACCTTTCCCGGGCTGCAGCTCTTTCTCAGCTGCGGAGGAAGAAAAATGTGTTTTGTTTTTTCGGGTTAAACTCGAGCCAAAACAAATAGAAACCCTCCAGTCTGCTTCTGAACCTGCAAACTTCCTTGACTCATAATTTGGCTAAATGGCTATAAGCACTTATACTGCAGACAACAACGTATGGGGTGGGGGTGACAGTCATTTAAGTCTTGCAGAGAACTCAACAGGATATTCCAGGGGCAGCAGATCATCATAGAATGGCCTGGGCTGGAAGGGACCTCAGAGATCATTTTAATCCAACCTCCCTGTTGTGGGCAGGGACGCCACCTCTCGACTAGGTCAGGCAACACGTGAGAACGAAAGAGGAATTGAACCCGCGACCTTCGGTGTTTAAAGCACCACGCTCAACCCACTGAGCTACCCTCAGATGTTGTCCTGCATCTAGTGGTGGGCATCAGTTGTCTCCCACCACCGTCTTGCACACAAACCTGGTGGGAAAAGCTCTCATCCTGTCCTTCCCAGCAAAGGGCTTGGTACCATTGCTCTCTAAAAATTTACTAATTGGGGGCTTTTAACAGATTTTTCACGTTGTTGTCTTCATGCCCATTCCTCGTCACGCTAAGCTGCAGCAGATTCCAAAGGTCTTATTCTATAAATTATGACATAAATGAATGTCTTAAGGAAAACATCATACGTACAGTGTGCTGTTACATATTGATGCTTTATTAGTTCCCTGTTTCGGGTCACTGGTTTCCGAGCAGCTGCTCCGGTGTCGTCCCGTGGCCGTCATGGGAATGACCTAGGAAAAAGTCTCCAGGAGAGATGGATCTGCTATGATGAGCTGCCCGGCCACATTATCTGCTCTGCTCCAGAAATGCTTCCTTGTGGCTTCATTTCCAGCTTGTTCAGGTGCAGAGAGCTTCCCAGTGGGAGTTAAAGTTAACTCGAAAAGCTCACCGCTTGCCCTTTTCACTGTCTCCCTGGCCCTCCTACAAATAAATGTCTCTCCCTCACTTTTTATTATTGTTATTTTTTAAGCAGGTATGATTAGAAATATCTGCCAGGTCGACTTTATTCTTCTTTTGAATTGAATTTGTTGCAATGTCTCTAAATGGCTACCGAAGACGGCTACGCATCATTTCAGCAATTAATTGCTTATTAAACTCTTGCTTTGGTGTGGAAATATACGGAAGATTTCTGCAAAGGCTGATGTTTGCGATATTAGCCAGCTGCTTACCGTTAGAAAATCGAGAGCAATGATTTCAGATTAGAATCCACTGAGCCAATTCTTGCATATTCAGATATGCAACAAGCAACAGGTCTTAAAGGTCCATGAAGTGCGTGTTACCATTGCCTGGTGTCATTGTCCCTGTCCCACAGAGTAAACACTAAAGTTGCTACTGGCTCAAAGATACTTAAAATTCCACTTTATCTGGAAGAAAAGTAACACAGTAAGTATTTGTGGTTCACCACAGGAGAAAAAACATGCATTTATTGATAACAAGCAGGTTTATTTTGTCACTAGGTACACAAACTTCAATGAAGCAGCACAGATTTAATTTAGCCAAAAGCCGTTAACTTTGGCGACCAGTGAGATCCTGAACTGAAGGAACAGGTCTGTGTATAAATCTGCATCAAAAAAAAAACTCCTCAGAGAAGTACTTATAGGCTAATTCATCATCCATATGGCCACCAAAAGTCATTAGTCCAATTACAGCATAACTGGAGCTGTTCTCTGTATTTTGGATGCTCGCACACCCGTATGGAAATCGCCGCGGCTCTAAGGAACACGCAGGGCTCCTCTACCTCAAGGTCTCAGGACTTTCCACCTATAGCTCTTTTGATGAAAAATGATAAATTAATTAAAAAAAGAAAAAGGTTTTGCATCGTGTCAGTTAATTACGGTGACGTATGTCAATGCCTACATCATTTCTTTTTAGCCCTCCCCACTCTGAGGACTTGTTTGTCCCGCTGGAAACGTAACAAAACGCTTTCTCATGGTTTTTACTGTTCTCTGTGAGTGCCTACCCACCCGCAGCGATTATTTCTTATATTCTCATATATGCTCCAAACATCACCTTGCAGAGCTAGATATTTAGAGGCAGTTCAGGATTTAAATTTTATAGGTAACACAGCGCTTTTAATTGCATATTCTTCTGAATTTAGATTAAGCTGGGTAATGGGATGCCGCCCATTTCAAATTCAAATCAGAGTAACTTATTCCACCAACGGGTGAACTTTGTCTTCATAATCTAGCTCAGCAAGCGAGCGTGATATGACACAGAAAGCAGTAACTGAGAGGGCTTTAGCTGACGAATACACCATCAGAAATGCAGCTCCATGCTTGACAGCTGGGCCGCTGAATTTTTGATTTTGATTTTTATTAATTGAGAGACCCTTAGAGTAACCTCTGTTAATAAGTGCCCCAGCACACCGTCAAGAGGACACGTACAAATGAGGACTCTGCACTCGTTCAAAGCCCCGCATGTAAAAGTACACTGTTGTCCAGTATTCGTTGAATTTTACAGAACTAAAAAATTGTCGAACTGTAAAATTCAGTGAATTTTACAGAACTAAAAGCAGGCCTGGACATTTTCACACATGACACAAGGTGATTTTACAACATGTCATCACAACTTTGCGTTGCACGCAGTGATGCTTACTCCTTCTGTATAGCACCATTAATAAAGGAAATCATACTGAGAATTATTTGGATTGCTTGGAGCATAGAGGTGACAGATTAAGTAGAGGAATAGATATAGCTTTTGTATCTCTGATAATGATTTTTCTGATTAAATGTTCGGTCACAGTTATTAGCTTTGATCAATTAGATTCAGACATACTGAGCCATATTATCATATTACTTCTAAAGCTTCATTTCAGTTGAACTGCAATTTTACCACCAGACAAATAGGCCTGTATATTTTCCTGTTTTAAAATTACGCTGAAGATGTCAAAATCAAAGAACCTCAAAGCTGACAACATTTGCACTTATATTTTCCTTACACAGGGACCAAGGGCAAGACCCAACAGCTGTTTCAAGAGGCACAAGAACCTCAAAAAAATGTCCACATGTAGATCTTGCCATAGATTTGCAATATTGGCAAAACCAAGAGGTGCTCTCTCCAATCCAAATATTCATTTTGCAGAAGTGCGAGCCACCTTTTCCGTAACACACTGGCAGGAATGAGAATCTCCAAGCTTGTGTCCTTGACCAATTTTAATCGAAGATATTCGGAGAGGGCAAACTCTGCTGACACATACTCTGCACCGGGGTCCTCTCCGGTCACTGGCAATTAAAATCCCATTTGAGATGGTCTGTAACACTCTCCATCCAAGCGTGTTAAGCAACTTTACATGTATTATGTATTGACTAATTAGTCGGAATGTCTTCTGAGACTTGTAGATATGGGCTTCAGTTGATCATCCAGGAAACTGAGGCAGAGAGAGGTGAAAGCCCTTCCAAGAGGTCCCTGCTTCTCCTTGCTCCATGGCTGGGAAGGAACCACAGCAATCTCTCCATTTTTACTTATTCTTCCTATTTTTTTTTTGTTTTTTTTTTCTTCTTCTTCTGTAAAAGGCTGTATTATGGAGGCTTGAATATTGTCAAGAGGAAAGTTTACATTTAAGCGCTCTTAAATATTTGACAAATCCACAAAACCAAGGAAATTCAGATTTAAGGCTGCAAATCCAGACTGACACCCCAGCCTTACTGATACTGCCACAAAACTCCTTGCTTCTACGCATTAAAGTCAGACCTCTTACTTTACTAAATGCTGTTTTTTTGTAGTTAAATTATAGTAACAAGTGCTCCAGTTTCACTAAAACCCACTACCTACAAGATTTGGATTACTAAAATGTAACCTAAATCCTTTCTGCTCGTGGTGTGTGCATTTGAAGATAAGTAGCAGGGTGAGTAGGCTAATAATGGACTGGAATCTCCTATGGATAGTTCAGCACATCTCTAATTTCATTCCAACTATTTTTCTAGTTAAATTTAGATGAAAGTGGAAGACACATCTACTTCTTGCTCGCTATTTTTTTTTTTCCTTTAAGGTATTATGAGAATACTGTTATATAAACTCATACATATAGACAAGTGAAAAGCAGCAGCCACAGTAGCATATTGATTTGTGTCATATTTCCAATGATTTTGATTGATTATAGCGTGAACGATGCTGGCCCACAATAATTAAAGACACAGTATCGTAGGAATTAACAAAAAATTGGCCCTTTAACTTACCTTGTTGTAGACGCGAGACTAAAACTTGCAATCATTATCTGTTTAGTATAATTTTAATGGCTTTTCAACCACTCAAGTCCTACATACACCAATCTTGAAGTGGAGGAAGCTCAACCCCAGCCTTTACTAGCAGAGGAAAAATACCCACCTTCTCTTTCCCACATATTCACATCCAGCCAATCCTACCAGAGTGAGTGCGGAAGGTGCTGTCCTACTCTTTCGCTTTTGGTATTATCCAGCAAAATGAATAGAAACTGGAAAAGAAGAAAATAAACAAATAAGGCAATAAACCAGCAAGGTTTGAGTAGGTCTCAGATGGAGCAGAAACATATAAATGGCGAACAAGCAGTTCCCACACTATATGGGTTTCTGGCAATAGCTTTACTGCTTTGAACCTCGTTTTTGGCACAGCTCTAACCAAGGATTGTGAATATTCATCACCTACATTTTCCAGAAAAAAAAAACAAAACCAACCCCAAACTTTTCTGAGAAAGAAGATTAAGGATGAAAATACTGAACTAATTTTTTTTTTAAGCATAACAAAAGCTCTAGAATGAGCAGCTGAGTTCAGCACAATGCTTCTCGTGCCTCCCGGCTTTCCCTAACAAAACATGAATTCGAAGGGACTGCAAATGGGGATTCACGTTGACACGGAACTTGAAAATTCAATTTTGCTTTATGTAAAGATGGAAACTGGCTGCCCAGCTTGGTCACAGGTGTGACCACAAACCAACTCCTCTGTGCTTGATGATCCCACTGTGGATTTCCATCTTGCTCTCGTCTGTGCACAGCAGAGGTGGATCCAGCGAGCAATTTGAGAGTAATAAAACCCAGGGGTCTGCACACAAGCATAAAGCGCTCCTGGGCTTATAGTTTGCCTCTCATCAGCTGTTAATTAATGCTTTCCTCCCTGCTATTCATTTTAAAGTCTAGCACCTTTCCTTCTACATTTGAGGTGTTTGCCTTCAAAGTCATTTCATTATTCTAGCTACAAAGGTGTTGGGTGCCTTTGACTCAGTTGACATTTACTTGCGAGAAACTGAACCGAAGCGGCTGGTAATTTCTCTAAGAGGCGTTGGCACTCATTTTCTTGCTTCTCCAGTAGATGTTTGCAGATGCCAGCATGGCCTAAATTTTTCCCCTTTTACTTCTGTTTGACAGGTTACTTCTTGTTTATTGACTGTGGGAAGTTTATTGTACAATTTTGCTTCCTCAGCTCCAGCGTTCAGCAAAAAAAAGCCTTTATTTCTCTCATGATAGGGTGTTTATCTGACACAAATTTCTTTTTTCATAAGTCAAACTTCCAAAGAAATTATTATAACCTTCACTACGTGGCTGTTAGCAAACTCTGTACGCTTTCAGTTCTGATTATGTGGGATGAAGAAAATGTGATAGTTCGCTGAGTGACACAGAAACGTCTAAAAAATGTTCAATCCCCTTTTCATCTCTTATTTGTGTATCATCAGATGAGGGAAATGACTTATCTTTCACAGGAAAACCTAGACTGATGAGTGCTAGAGTTAATAGGAAGTGTTTTAAATGGATATTGCATATTTAAAAAACAATGTGACAAGCATGTTATTACAAGCACCTTTTCCGAATAAGGAACAGAATTATAATAATTGGAGACAAACAGTGATTGTGAAAAGAAACTGTAATAAATGCATTAAGATCTAGTTAAAGGCTTGTGTCGATAATTACCTTTGCAGAATAACACTCAGTGTTGATATTGTTGCACTACTCGTATAGACAGATATTAACACATAATTCCATTTGAATTTATGGGCCTGGAAGTAATTGCAGGCTATAAACAGAGCTGCCTGGTTTGACTTTATCTGCTAAACTTACTTTTTAGAAAATATCCATGGTCTCTCTGAACAGGTAGGACAGCAGCATGTGGAGAAGCCAGAGAAGGCCTGATGCCTTCCCAACGTCTTTTTTTCCCTGAAGTTTCCCACTTAACGTTTTGGTTTTTTTGCTTCTTGCCAATAAGTAGCACAGCATATATTAGAGAGGAATCAGCTACAGTGGGAAAAAGTTGTGAAAAACCATTTTCAGCAAAAACACACTGTCTCGTTCCTGCCAATAATATGGAGGTTTATATCCACAAACCTGATGAGCTCGGTGACCACACTGGTCTCAAGCCTTCCCCTATAAAAGCCACATTATATTCTTGAAAATATTCTTTTCTTCCAAGTCAGGTTTGCAAGCACACATTCTTCTTCAAGCAGCAGCTCATGCCTGGCCAACGTCGTTCTTCACCTCAGTTTGAGAAGAGCAGAGCTTGCCCAGCTGTGGAAATGCCAAAGGAATTTACACAAAGAATGCAACAGAGAAGTAAAACTGAGATGTGATAATACCACCCCTTCCTTGGTGATCTTAAAACTATGGCTGAGTGCACGTGGATAGGGGATGTAGGAACTGCTTTAGAACAGAGCTTTGATTTTAGTGCCTGGTATTAACAAAAAATAGAAAGGAGATCACCTGAAAACATCAACAGATGCACCCTTTTGGCAGGTCACTGCATTTCCTTGCAACCTGCTAATGCAAAACAATGAGGTGAATACAGAAAATATGAAACTGAAACCTGTGTCGTAGAGTTCACAAAAGATCCAGCAGAATCTTGTTCAAAACCACCTGTCTGGGTCGTGCCAGCACACAGGCTGCATGGTTTTCTGGAAATAAAAGACCAATCTCTAAAAACCCAGTCAAATTATGAGCGCTCCATGGTCTGATCATCCCTTCCCAAGACCAAATCGCTTTCCCTGCACGCTACACGTTGCAAACCAGATTGGAACAGGAGCTGATTTAGAAGCCTTGGCTCTGCAGTGGCTTTGAAAAGGCAGAGAAACCAGTTCAGCTGCAGGAGATGTTGAAGTGGATAAAAGATTTCTCTTTCCTGAACTAACCAGGTGGGTTTTCAAAGTCATCCACGGCACGAGGAGGGTGCGCCAGCAATCAAAGCTCTCCACTTGCTCAGAGTTACAGCCCTGCCCATCGAGGCGGATCACTGACAACAGGGACTCGTGTACCAGCCCCCCAACATGAGGAGGCTGCTCCCTCACTTTCCAGCTGCAATTCCCGTGGCGGAGCTGCCGTGGGCTTCTTCGTTGGGAAGACACTTCTCGGTCTGCCCAGTAGAGATGGGCTTTGCAGATGACTCCACACACGTGGGTCTTCTTTGTACTCAGATTCTATATTTTTTTTTTTTACGGTCATTTTTGACTATCAAAGATTTCCATCATCCTCTGGCCTTAATCTTCAAAATTGATTTCAGAGCCTCAGCAGCTTTGTTTGGCTGAGTGCAGCTAAGCAGCGAGCAGCTGAAACCCTTCGTGGCTGTCATACAGCTTTCCTACTTCTTTTTAATATCCACCAAGCTTGAAGTTTTATGTAACCAGCTTTAAATGTGTCATAAGAGAGTTTATTTGGCTACGGGCAGTGTTTTTGTGACGGGTTAGTTTTTTTTTTTTTTTCTTTCTGAGCTGATAAAAATGGAATTAACAGGTATTAGCAACTAAATTAGTTAGTAGGCATTACTAACAAAAGAGCCTGTTCAGGTTCACCGAAGCAGATATAATTCTAGTTACAGGTAAAATATTTTTTTTTTCAATAAGTTGTTTATTTGCATTGCTTTTTAGATATTATTTCTTAAGAAATTAATTCTTCTTAGCCACAGCCCAGTGAACTCAAGAGCCTATCTGACAGTGCTTCAGACTATTGCTCTTGGAGAAGAAATCCTCGCCGCCGTCTCATTTGCTCTCAACACAATGTGTCTGCGTTCCCCAGAGGGCTTCTAATTCAACCTCGAGAACAGCATAATTTCAAACGTCTCTAGAGAAAAAGGAGTTACAGAACACCAGCTGTGGAAAAGTACATGCTCGGGCTCGCCACACGTGTGTAATTAGCGCTCTGCTGCATTCCTCGCAAATTATGAAAAAACGATGACCTTCTCTCTCGCCACACACTGCAGCAGTAGTTTCGTACTTAGGAATGTAAATTCTTTTTCCCAAGAGCTTTTCTTTTTTTTTTTTTTTATCTCATATTTACTTGGTCAAATGTTCTCACCAGACCAAGCGATTTTCAAACTGCCCCTACTTGGAATGCAAAAATTCTGGGATCCTTGTCAAATTTAAGGTTACAGATAAGTAACTTCTTTGGTTGCAATTTTTCCATCTTCAGGTCTCCCGTAGAATGTAATGTTAATGCAAGTGAGACCATCCTAACATCAAATGAACTGTAGGACAGCTATAAACTGAGAATGACAGGTTCAGATTTTTTCCTTCAAGCTTTTAAGCATCTCTACTAATAGCTCAAATATTTCTGAAATGGCTTGACCTTTAGATTCTGTTTGAAAAAATGCCTTCTTTTCTTTTGGGAAACTGCCACCACTGAATCATTTCCAAGCCTCCGGGCAACTTGCGGTATCAAATACACTGTTGTTACAACTATTGCTAAGATAATTTTATAAGTGAACTACGAGAGAAATTAGCCCTAACGTCTAAAAAGGATGGTAAAAATATACAGAAAATCTCTTGTAAAATATATCATATAACACCAATATATGTCATATAATGCAAGTATAACCCATTTGAAACAGATCTTTGGCTTTGCATGATTTCTATTACGGAAACTAAAAGAGCTCGATGGGAAGGTCTTGTGAGTTCCAAGCCCTGAGTAATTGGGTTATGAACCCCCAGAGAGATTATTAATTTTTTTTCTGGCTATGGTAGTCATTGAAATATTTGTCCAAGCTAGCAGAGAATGATGATTAAAATAGACAGAATGTTCACCGATGTTTACCATCTATATATTTCTCTCCTAAGATCAACAAAACTTAAATGGCGAATTTTAATACGTTTTCTTTTCAGTACAGTATCTTTGATTTGACTTAATAAGATTATATGACAATTCAGCGAATTACTATGATAACAAACGAACATATTTATTGCCATTACCACTTAAACTTAGAAATGAAAATTAGAACTGCTTTCAGAATTAACGAGATTTCTATAACCAGGCACTCCTTTAACTGTGAGATGATCAGCCTAGAAATTCTCTGTGCAAAACCCCACTTATTTCACTTGAGCCTGGACAAGTTTGGAAGATAAAATATGTGATTGTGCAGTTTCGTATTTGAACTCTATAGTTTGGAGTACTGCACTTAATGGAAATTGGTAACTGCCTCTACAGGGGAACAAATAGAATACTAAATATATGAATAAACAGGAAGCATTATGAAGAAAAGCACTTTGCCAGAAAGCTTATTAAAATAAAAAAATACATCAGTAGCAGGTTATGGCCACTGTGAGGACCCGCGGGTGACGGGCTGTGGCCATCCTGCTCCCACAACGAGGCTGCTCTGATCTTCAGCAGTGAGTCAACACTGGAAATTTAACTCCAGAATTTGTGAAAATGTTCACATGGACCAAACTATTGGAACTTGCTGCTGCATAATTGCAGTATTTGAACGACTATTGGATTCTAGCAGGTAAAATGATAGATGCCCATGGTTGACATTAATACAGCTGAGTTCGCAGTCTTTTTAGTCCAGATCTGAATACTCTAGCTTATTCATATTTATCTATTTCTTATATATTCAGTTTGATTCTGCTTTTTCTTCTGTAGATGAAATTATGATTAAATTATTAAAAACATGATCTGTAACTCAGTCTTCATCACACAGACTTTCAGGACAGGTTATTCCAATGTCTACACAGACCTTTTTTGTTTGTTTGTTTTTGAGGAAGTTATTCTGTTCCAGGTGTTTATCTACTAATTTCTAATAAATACCATACCTGTTTGATAAAGCAAAAACCAGCAGCATCCGACGACAGCCTTGGTTGAGCTAAAAGACAGACCCCCTCAAACCTTGTTAGCTTCTCTCCTAGGAAATCTAGGAGCTGGCACCTGCTGCAGGAGCAGCTGTTCTCGCACGGCTTGCAGATGGCTGCCGAAAAGGAAATCAAATCCCCACCGCCCTCGGACCTTTAATGAAAACTGTATAAAATCCTGAACCGATTGAGATCACCTCCAGGACCAGACTGGCTTTTTTTGTACGGACACAAGGACTCAAAGACCGGCCGGATCTCGCGTGTGCCAGGTGAGGGTGTCACCAGATGAGCCCAACCATGGGTCACAGGTGGCATCTGAGGCTCCTGGCCAGGAGCTGAGATCATCCTTCCTGAGAGCCGTAGCCTTGATCTTAGCATCCTACTTTCATAGAAAAAATATTCTATTTGCATGTTACATATTTCTGTATCAAAATATAAACAGATACAACACATAAAAATGATTTTATATAGAGACTACCTTTATAAACTATATATATCTCTCTATATATATCTCTATATAAGCTATATATATAAAAATATACATAGAGAGAACATAAGAATATATATAAGGAATATAAGAATATATACGGAGAGAATACACTGTATGTATTTTACATAGAGAGAACCATTCTGACAACTGAACACACCAAACTTAAGCGTCTAAAAATAGGAGACCTAACTAGGAATGCTGGCACATAAAAAAAAATTCACCAGTAAAATGCTTTAGTGACACAGCAGTGGGTCGGGTAGAGAGGTGCAAGTCTGAAAGACTGCTGGAAGTTCAATGGTGCTAAGGGCAGCCTGGCAGGGTGAAGTTTTAGAGGGTGGTTTTCAGTGGTGCATTGCAAGACATGTTGGTTTAATAATACCAGCAAGGTCTGGAACCGCTTTGCATGCACTATAACTTCAGAAAGAGCCTGATTTATAGGGTCCCTGTGATGTATCTAAATGTCAAAAATACATAATTTATGGATTCATCTGTTTAGAGATCTATTCTTTTCCAGATTATGTATACTAAAATGACTGTATTCCATGTAATTCTGCTCAATTTCTAGCAGATTACTCATCTGAAAGGAGCTGAGAAAATAAGTGTTTGCCATTCGTTTTGCACACAGAACAGATGTCTACAATGCGCTTCTGCACATCCTAACATGAAAACTTGGATTTGTCATCAATGATTGATCATCTCGGTGCTGCTCTCCAAATATGCCTTTGTTACTTACGCTTCTGGTTTTTTAATAGTGGCCTTGAAACTTTTAAACCTTTAGCAGGTGAGGTAATTCACTTCACGATGAAGTGACTTCGTTCTCCACCAAGGCGAAGGAGTAGGAGCTGCCCTCCCTTGCTCCTTCCACCTATTCCACACCACCCACAACAGAGCAGACCCTGGTACCATCTCATAAGGAGCAATTCCTCTTGCAAAATTCAGACACGACAGGGAAAACTAAGCCTCAGACATCTTACACCCCTTGTCCATCTTTTAAATCCTAAAAATAAATGTAATAAATAATGAGGCCAGAAGTTTGGTAGGTAAGAAGGGTAGAAACGCAAAATATGAATTCAAAAGAGATGAAGTTATTACAGCACAATATAATAATAGTACATAGCAAAGAGTTCATCTCGATGTCAATATTTGAGTCGTTCATTTGAAGAGAGGTACAGGGCATCCCCCCAGTGCTTTGGTGCTCAAGCAAAGTCGTGCTTTTTCTGCACGCAGAGATCAAGCAAAATTGTGTTGTTGTGCCCACTTTGATGAAGAAAGGGATGAAGGCATCTCGCTTTCCTGCTGCAGAGGGTCTCTCCATAACCTGAAGGACCAGAGAGGAAAAAAAAAAGCCATTACTCCTCTTGCCCCTAATACTTTGTACTGAGTAGCTCTGCCACGAATCACAGCGTGGCAACAGGAGGTAACATTCCCATTATGGTATCTCAACCCATGCATTGAACACCCACGTTGCATTATTTCTTACTAGGAAGGCTGTGCTGTGTTTTTATTATGGATCGTCTAGGAAATTTAAGAAAAAAAGTCTGCTATAATCATTTTTACCCACCTTACACATCCCTTTTAAACTTCTGATTGCCTTGTCCAAATTCTTCTTGAATCTTCATTGTGCTCCTGTCGGGAATGTACGTATTCAAGCAGCAATACTCAGATTTTTTGAAAGTAATTTTGGTGGCTTTGGTGCTGAGCAGATGAAAGACAAAATCCCATACTTCAGTTTTAGAAGCATCTTACTAAACTGGCACAATACTCGGCATTTTTCTAAGGAGCTTTAGCATACATTTATGGTTACCTAAAACGACCATTGTAAATCACAGTCCCCAGCAGGGAACAACAATCATTTCTTTATGCTCTGAAAATGCGCTAAAATACACAAACACAGCTGAATTTCAAAGGGCTGGTCAACATGATATTGGGCTCAAAGTCAAACTGGCTCCCAAAGCCAGCTCGGGATCTTTCTATCTTCAGGATTTACGTGCACATAATATGACTAATTAATCCCAGAGCCAACATGCAGCCCCCTGGAAACGGTTCTGCAAACCATACACCACGCTACTCGGTTTCGTGTAACAGCAAAGAATTTTCCTGTCATTTGTACCACATAATTAACACAGGACTTCAGATTTCCATTAGAATTGATTTAAACACTTCCCAAATGCCAGGATCCTACTCACACAACCACTGTTGAGCTGATACTCGGCGCATTTATCATTGATATCTTTGACCTTGCCTGGGCAACTACATTGCCTTATTAGAGAGCAGTGTAGGGGAAAGGGACCTGGGAGTCTTGGTGGGCAGCAGGATGACCATGAGCCAGCACTGTGCCCTTGTGGCCAGGAAGGCCAATGGCATCCTGGGGTGTATTAGAAGGGGGGTGGTTAGTAGGTCGAGAGAGGTTCTCCTGCCCCTCTACTCTGCCCTGGTGAGACCCCATCTGGAATATTGTGTCCAGTTCTGGGCCCCTCAGTTCAAGAGAGACAGGGAACTGCTGGAGAGAGACCAGCACAGGGCAACTAGGATGATGAAGGGAGTGGAGCATCTCCCTTATGAGAAAAGACTGAAGGAACTGGGGTTCTTTAGTTTGGAGAAGAGGAGGCTGAGGGGTGACCTCATGAATGTTTACAAATATATCAAGGGTGAGTGTCACGAGGATGGAGCCAGGCTCTTCTTGGTGACAACCAGTGATAGGACAAGGGGTAATGGGCTGAAACTGGAACATAAGAGGTTCCGCTTAAACTCGAGAAGAAACTTCTTCTCAGTGAGGGTGACGGAGCCCTGGCACAGGCTGCCCAGGGAGGTTGTGGAGTCTCCTTCTCTGGAGACATTCAAGACCCGCCTGGACACGTTCCTGTGTAGCATTATCGAGGCGTTCCTGCTCTGGCAGGGGGATTGGACTTGATGATCTTTCGAGGTCCCTTCCAATCCCTGACATTCTGTGATTCTATGATTCTATGATTGCCCATTAAGATCAAGGTCTCCATATCTAAATAGACATGAGTTAAGTGTAGATATGAACTAAGTTACTAAAGAAGATATAAGAAATCCTCCTGAAAAGCAGATAATTGAACTTATATCCCATGAAGTTATATTATCACCCTAAAACATTAAGGTACTTCCATCTTTTTTTTTTTAAAAAAAAACTAAAAATTGGGTTCTGTGTCTGTGTAGTTTTTTGTGGTAGGAAAATATACAGCTGTATTTAAGCAAGCTTTTACAAGATCATTAAGCTGCCCTACAATTATTAGTTTGTGGGTGGTGTTTGTTTGGGTTTTTTGTTGATTTTTTTTTTGTTTGCTTTTAGTAGTTTGCATAATCATAACAAACGTACGTGGGAATGGTGAACCTACTAGTGAAAGCACCGTCCTTTGTGATAAAGAGTATGTTACTGCCATCTGGGTGCAGGAGATATATTGCAAGGTACACCGGTATATTTTCATGGAAAAACCCAGTATATGGAGGAATTTTGACTCCTGTTCGGCCACATTTCAGATTTTTCACCCAGTTGTTCCTTACGGGGTTAAATTGGGGCCATTCCAACAGACGGGGCATCCCTAATCTTCGAGAATTTGAAATGCAAGAGCTAGAGGAAGCGATGTCCAGTGTTTATACCAAATTTTGCATTATTCAATCAATCTGGCAATTGGAGAGGTGCAGTGTAGGGTTTAAAGCTAATAAAGCTGAGGGGAAGAGGAAAACAATCTCATTACTGAAAGGTCCCATAATATTTTGTCCACTTACCTTATTCTTTTCTTGGAAAAGAGGGGTAATTTATAAAATTTTCCCAAATAAGTGCTTTTCACAGCGTAAAGCAAAGCAATACTCTTCCTACAAAAAAAATACCAATAATGCAATTTCATATTTCACTTAAATTATTGTACACATGTATTTATTTTCATATATATAAATAAGATCACATGATCTAGAACCAGATTTAATTCCTGCACATTAAATAAAGAAAATGATCATAAAAGAGGACACTGTTACATGAGAAGGAAGGAATTGGCTCAGCTTGAACGAGCCATCTAGCCATGCAGCTATTAGCAGGTGCCAATAAAAAAACAGCCTTATCATTAAACTTGTATAGAATAAACTCTCAGCCTCCAGCAATTTCTGGGTCAGAGAATTCCTGAAGAAGTTGTACTTAATATTAACAGGCAGGTGATATTGATTACATAAAAAAAAAAGCCTTTTGATTTTTGGTTTTGAGCTTTTCAATCCATACGGGTTACTTACCTCTGGTCAAAATGCTTAATTTTTAAACGTGTGTACAGAAAAAAAAATTAAAAAAAATTGGGATACACTTCAGGCCAAATGAAATCTCAGAGTGTGAAGCCATAAATCAGGTGAAAGAGGAAAGTTTTCAGCTGGGCTGAAAACCTACTGCTCTTTTACTACAGCGAGAGCTTTTTACGCCTGTGGAGTTTAAAACTTGGCTTTAGTCCTTTGAAACATCTTCCTTCACAATTATAGATATCAGGTTCTGTCAATGTCCAGAAAGATCCATGACAGAATCCTGTTATAATTTTTGTATTATCATAGTTTTTGTGCTACTATTTTTAGTTTCAAATCCATCACAGTCATTCACCTGAAAGAAGAAAATGGTCTAAATGTAGTACAACCTAGATAGTGTAAAAACTGCCCATTTTTTGAGCTGAGTCCTTAAAATAGCCTCTTTCAAATATAAAATGGAATGTATTTTCCCTATTGTGAAGGTAATAAAAAAAGCGGCTGGACCAAATTATTAGACCTTTCCCAAAAGTTCATTTCTGTACTAAAATTAAGTACGAGATGCTACATAATAAAAAGGTTTTTCTATTTTTAAGTTACCTAGAGGTGCGAAAGGAGATTTAGAACATTGGGACTTCTGCTGACTTTTTGGAAAAGCTGTAACGATACTTCCTCTGACAGAAGAGATGGAGAAATTGCAGTTTTGACCATTTAGGACCCGATTCATATGCTGAATTATTCTAAAGTATAATAACAATTATAGTTGAGAATTACAATATAGTCCTCCCCGCACCACCCTGTTTTGTGTGCGACACCAAAAGGAATGTTGCCACCCGAGCAGAACCTTTGTAGTTCATTTTTAATAATGAATGCGCTGCACTCGAGGGCAAAACGCTTCTCACGCAAATTTGGAAACTCTAAATTGTCTCCACGGTTTCCCCCAGGAAACCACTCGGAGCCTGATCTCTCTGGGCAAACGCGGCGCAGGAGCGCGTGGTGCCAAGGATTTACTGCTGGCACGGACAAAGGACTTCCCACATAAATGATCATTTAGAAAAGATTACCATAAAATCAAATCGGGAGACTCGTGAGGACCTCCCGGGTCTCCGATAACACCCATAGCAACAGCACAAACACCAAAAGAGCTTCTTTGATCGTCTCCAGTTCTCACATCTCTATGGGCATGGGTTGGTGGGAGCAGGAGGAGCCAGCCAAGGGGGCTGAGCTGACAGCCCCGAGAAAACCCACGTCATCGATATCGATAGGAGCGTTTTGTGTGGATCAAGGGATAACGAACACCACGAGGCAATCTTTGCTCTTCCAAATGCCTCCCTTAGATCAGTCGAACCTGTGAAGAGCAGAATAGCTTCATCCGACTTCATGAAAGCAAAGTCTTTTCTCTCGAGGTTGTTGGCACATCCCCATCCTGCTGTTTGTGCCTGCTAGGGCTCCATAACCACCCTCTGAACTCCACGGTCCAGCTCTCTGCTCCCTTCCTTTCGCAGAACTCCTCTTTACCATTAAATATTTTGAGAGGCAGCATCACCTCTGTCTTTGAGAGAGGTTCGTTCAAAGAGTGGGGAAGCGGCACAGGAGGTTCACAGGAGAGATCTCCACATGGCATCTCCCCAAAAAACGCCCCAAACCTGATCGGTGCCGGAATAGAACTCTTTAATAAATCCTATAAAATTCCCTTGACGTTCCGAGTGGCGTTACAGTGACACAGCAGACACACTTAACATCTGGGCAGGAATGCTAGATATCAGCTTGAGTTTTACAGTAATAGAAAACATGTTTTTCCTGATTGCTATAACTTTCCTAGCCTTACGGACACGCGCATTCAGGAACTTACTGACCGCCCCACAGTCCTCTTCAGAGTCTCCAGCCTGTCGCGTCCGAGCTCGGTTTGACTCCAACTTCCCTTCCAGCCACGTGCATCAGGCTGCAATGGAAATCCATCGTGTGACTGCTCTAGCCACAGCTCTGTAATGGAGAACTCATACACGACCTTTCTTCAGAGGACTTATTTCACCTTGTGTTCTGGTCCATAGCGCCTCGATTCCCTTTCCTGCCTCGTACTGTGTTTCCAAACAGAATTCAGCAGGATATGTCTTACAAGCACTCTTTTTCTGCAGGCGTCGCCACATTTCCAGCATCAGATTTATGGTCAGATTGCAAGCAACATGGACAAGGAGTTGGTGAGTCTTGTCTTTCATCAGCTTTCCTCACAAACCCGTGCACATGTGCATGCATTAACACGTCCAGTAGAGCTACAGAACCATCAACTAAAACTTACTGGAGAGTTGCTGCAATGGAAAAATCTTGATTAAGTACGGTATCTAAACCAGATTCTGCACATGGCTCTGAGCAAGAACCTCTCTGTGGTACTTGAAAGGTGAAAATAATGTTTTGGCAGATTTCTGCTTTACTCTTCTGTGCAAAACATTACACGCGCCCTTAATTCCTTGATTTTTTTTATTTTTTAGAATGTGCGATTGAATATTTTCACACCCTTAAACGGTGATTTAGGGGTTTGTAAACAGGCCTTAATTCACTGCATCTGTCCCCAGGGTTTTCCCCTCACAACCCGATATCCTTCTGTGTAGCAGCTCCCACCTGGAGGTTTTATTTTTTTAAGGAAAAAAAGTGTCATCAACTTTTTTCTTACTTGCTCTTGCATACGGATCTTGTATCTAACAAATACACCAGCTGCCTTGGGAGCAGTGCATGGGAATGTATAGGCAATAAATTTGTTTTCGTATTTACTTTCATATGCAACATTCTTGGTAATTTTAAATATTTTACTCCTGGGGCAGTCACGACAAGCAAATCCCATACCATTTAATTCCCATTAACAGCAAGACAGAACTTGCTTTTATTTATTATTCAACTAGTTGGCCAACCAGTCCAATATTGCCAAAAACTATCTGCTAAATAAATTATCCAGTCAAAAGCTTACTGATTTGTAATCAATTCGTAGATCTACATTGAACAAATTATGTGCTTATTTAGAAAAAGGGGAAAAAACCCGATGTGGATTACAACAAGAACTTGAGAAATAGATTTAATTTCATATTTTGTGGCAGATCTACCAACAATTGAACATCACCTCTAATTTACAGTAACTCACAGATATCCCAAGATGATTAAAATGTAAATTCAGAAGGACACCCAACTAAACTATGGCTAAGAGGAACAGGAACAGGCCATGCCGTTTTCACTTCCAACCCCATTCTCTCTATTCTGACAGCTCTGCTTTTTACCAATAAAGGTGCTGTTTTACTCAAGACTTAGTTTTCTCTAGTTCTCTCTCACCTGCCTCAATTCTTTTATCTGAAGGAGCAGCTTTCCGTCACTGTTGACTATTCTGGTCATCGTGTGTATCTACTTTATTTTGTAATTCCTTATTAACCCAAATTATCTTTTCTTTTGAATTCAGTACTTGAACAAGACGTCAATAATTCCCTGAAATCCACCAGCTGCATTCAAACACATAGGTACAGAGAATATTCATAAAAATCAGAGAAAACAAACTAGCTCTTCCTCTTGACATATTGTACCCGCGCTGTCTCTGAGAGCAAACAATTCACGTTTCACGACTTTAGCTTTTATCCCCAACTGAGGGTGGAGGCCCAAGTTTATTCCCTTGTCCATCAGTCACGATTTCCACAGACATGCTTGGACCTTGCAATTTGTGTTCTTTGGGGTCAAGGGCTTGCAGTAATCACTGAACAGAAACCTTCCTTAAAAAAGACTATTTCTGTAGAACAGAAGAGAGTTGGGGCAAAGGCAACACAAAAAACAACTCAGCAAGCTGTACACGTACCAATTTTAGAAGATATTTATTCACGGAAACCATTTAATTTCCCGTAGACCCCTCATGTAACAGCTTCTAAATTTGGTTCACTGCTGGAGTTGTCAGCCCTGACACGGACTGCAAAGTCACTCGGTTACTTCACTTTCTATAAAAGAAAAACAATTATTTTAACCAGATCTGGCTAAATTAAATGTCAAAAATTAAAGACAAAAGTCTTTGATATTGTCATGTACCAACATGCAATTGCCGTGACACGCGATGCTTTTCAGAGTCACCACTTCTTATCAGCCTTCCTACTTCAGATCCATTTTGGTTGTGATTATTTTATTAATTGCAATCATAGAGGACAGCAAACTACAGCAGCAGCACCATCATCCTAAGGAAATCCTTCAAACTAGGCTTAGAATAAATTTCCCTTTTTTTTTTTTTTTTTTGTAATTATGATGGGATTTACCAGGAGCTCAGAAACTCCTTACCTCTTTTATTTCCAATCTGACTGGAATAGGACTTAATCCTTCAAAACTTGGGCTGAAAACTGGTATCTGGTTTTGGATATGCTCTAGAAAAGAATAAAATTAGAAGTGTAATGAAATTGCAGATGTAACGACTATGGAATTATTTCTAATGCTTCATGGTACTTACCAAGCTTGAGCAAAGGTAAATGTATGCACCTCCACAACTGTAATTTACTGCCTTGGAATCAACAGCCTTACAGTAAGCATTCTGCAGCATTTCCTTGTGCATATTAATGATTTCTACAAAATCACGCTTCTTCATTATGCTGGCTCAATTTCGTGCTGCTTTGGAAGTCGTCTCTAGAGACGCTTCAGGGAAGAGCTGTGGGGAGGAGGAAAGTGCTTGTCCCTTTCATTAGCAGCCTACATTTAACTGAATTCCCTCGACTCATCTGCTCGCTCCTCTCTTAGGCAATCAGTCCTTTGCTGTCGATGCCAACACGCTGCCGGTCAATGGCAAATACTCCAAGATACGTTAGAGGGATCCAGCTGATTAACTTGGGACACTTTGCAAGGAAGAAAAATGGCCTCTTTTCCTTTTGAGATTCATCACCTTAAACAGAAATATTATATTTCAGAATCTGAGATATGTATTTATACAAAATTCAAAGTATGAGGCTTTCCATGTGATTTCCTAAAAGGATAAAAATACACACCAGCATTTCTCTGCCCATAGCATCGTAATCATTTGAATCCTATCTCTCCCGTCCCAGTATGAAAAGACTTCACAAATGAATGACGAGCAGATGGCATATCATTTTCTCAACTGGAGATTCTTGGATTCGATTTGTCACTCACTGAACGCTGGCAAAAAAGCACTCGAATAGCCTGCATAGTTTGTATATTCTCTGATGGTATTTGTTTAACAGCTACTGGTAAACATAATAAAGGCTTATATCAAGTAGATGTATTTTTTAAATTTTTTTTTAAGTTATAAATATCACTGCAGTCATCTGTGACTTCACTTTTTTTGATTTTTGCAGGCTCTGAGCTGTATTTGGTGCACAGCTCCAGTCTGCCTGCAGTATTGCTCTTGGCCACATCCAGGTTCCTCCATCTCCTGGTTGTCCCCCCACCACCTCAGCCTTAGACATCAGCCATTGGTGTGCATAACGCTAAGCCCAACGCCACCAATTTTCTCACTTTTTTCACCCTTTAGTGAGAGATTGGCTTAGTACTTACGCTATTTCCATGGTAGCTGTTGTGCTTACGGTGCCCATGTGTAACGCAGAGCGGACATTAGCGGTTTGGAGAGAAACGTGCAGCCTGCAGAGATGATGCTCCAACAGATGGTACCTTCTCTGCTTAAGTTCTCAGGCTCTACCTGAGAGAGTAATACAGACATCTCCAATTTGATACCGCCATTTCTGATTTCAAACACCTTTCTTAACTCCGTTTTTCCTTCTTAGTGTGCACAACCTGTTCCAACATAATCAACAGACTGTGGTTCGGCAATCCCGCTTGCCCGAGTTGTGCAGGTAACTACCAGAGATGTTGCCGCGATCCCACGTGATGTACGGGTCAGTGGCTGCCCATCTATCGACAGCTCAAACGATCTGCTAGTAATATAACTAATGCACAGCGAGATTTATCTGAGACATTTTGTATATTGCAATATCTAGAAAAATCTAGAGACCGTTACTCCTACTCGAGACACCAGCAGCGTTAACTCTCAGCCTGCGTGGCAGAACTGTTGGTCATCACGTATTTTATGCCATTCCAAGCATCCTAGGATGTAAAAAGTTTTTGTAGGTAACTTCTCAAGTAGCACAGTTTTGGGTTTTGAGGTTGGGGGTCATGAGAATTATCCTTTTTTCCAGACTGTTCGACTACTTCCAACATTGCAAAGTGATTAGTGTGTTCATTGCCAGAAGTACTCTACTCTAAGCAAAAATTTTCCAAATCCTTGACACAATATTAATCACTTATCCAGGCTTTTCTGCTATCAGAGCAGATGTCTAAACCACAAAATCCATGGAGGGAACCCTTAGAAGTTTGTATTGTTTTTTACTGCCTAAGGGGTAGATATTTAAATTTTCTCCACATTGAGCTAACTCAGTTCTTATCAGTTACACAAAGCCACCACATCATTCAATAGACAAATTGTCTGAATCTAATTAATCCCATAAAACGACAAATCATTATTTATTTATTTTAAATCTATACTTAATAGATAGCCAAGTGGCTACAAACCACATCAGGCTGATACCATCTGTGATGGAAGGCCTGTGGAACAACACAGTCTAGATGCAAAGCATATTGCGCAGAACAAAAACGTACCATATAATAGATTTACAGTCTATAATCCAACGCAGAAAGTCTGCTAAAACAGATCAGCTCTATCACGTAACGCTGCTTTCATCTAGTGTCCAGGAGCACTGCACCACTTTGACTCATTTAGCAGATCAGTTACATGCTATTCCTGATTTCATGCCGTGATGATTAAGGATGGAAAATATCGCAGACAGTTGGCAACTGCAATAAATCAAAAAGCTTTGCTCGATTTTGCTCCACGTATTTTTGCACCAGGCATTTTAAAAAAACAATATGATCGAATTAGTCGTGTACAATAATTGTTTGCTGGGGAAAAATAAAGAAGTCTGCCATGATAACTTTGAGGCTGCAGATTTCATAAAGCTTCTAAGACGGGAAAGAAAATTAAGCTTTAATAGGCTGTTACGGACCTACTGTCAGGAGGTATTGCATACGCACTAAAATTAGTTTCTATTGAGACTTTTTTGTCGTTATGGTCCAAAGCTGTAAGCAAAGTAATAGCGAGGTGAACTGCATTAATCAAACGAGATTTGGCACAATTACCTAAGCCGCTTCAGGTATCTATTATTTTTTTTAATATATGCTGTTCCAGCCTGCGCACCATAGACCCCCATCAGATGTGGCAAACGTCTGCTGGTTTGAGGATTACAGATGATATTTTCTAAATTTATAGTGCTCGCATACCAACTTGAGTCACCAGGAGCTGGAGCTCAAATTAAAGCTTCCACTGCCCCCAAAATGAAGACGTCCCGGTATTATCGTGACAAAGAGCTCCTGCTAAACCCCACAACAGCGAGACGGCGAAGAGCGAGGCAAAATTAGCCACAGCTTCGCATTTTTTTCTTCGCCTGCTGTGTGTCTCAAAGCAGGAGGAAAAAAAAAAAAAAAGGTTATTTTGAAGCTCTGGAGCCGAAGCTGTTGATCAGCTGTCCTCCCGTGCGAGCGGAGACGTGGGTGGACAGGACAGGGGCCATCCAGTGGCTGCACCGAGCTGTCAGCGATGCCGCCGCGCTTCCCCGAGTTCACTCCCCAGCACGTACTTGAAAGATCCTCCCTGGTTCAGATCACTTGTATCATCACACCAGTCCCCATCATAGCGTGGAATAAAATACACATCAGAGCCTTCGTCTGTTATGTCAGAAGCTCCTGGTGGGTAACAAACCGCAATATTTACAATCGTTTTCAATTCTGGGTCTTTGGAAACTGTTTAATCTGAGCATTTCAGCGAGTATAAGATCAGAGGCCTCTAAGGTCTCATGCCTGTGTAGTTTCATTTATTTAAAAATTAACCACCGACTGAAGGAAAGAACAGGAGTCCATTCCCCCAAGAACCAACTTAAATTCTGCCGCCTTAAATTTACTTTGGGTGAAATCGTTCCATTTAATGAAGTACTCACAGTGATTTAGGCGTGACCGGCGTAGGAAGAGAGGTGACGATGATGAGGATTAGTGTATTATCAAATTAAAGGGCATTTGGGGACAAAAAGATCTTTCTTACATAGCTGTCATTACCTACAGTTTTCATTTTTTATGTGTGTTTATTTAGAAAACGAAGGAAATGCAAGAAGTACAAACTCTGTAACAAAAGTACTTTAATTTAATACTAAATAATAATGTCCCCAAAACCATTAAAAACAAACCCAGTGAACAATAAAGCTGTGCTATATGTAAAGATGCCACTCCTCTGTTTGGGCTAAATCTACATCATGTCTTCACGCCTGTCTGACTCAGAGGAGAAACCATATGTAAACTCGCTTCCTAAGCATATGCTACGAAAATTGCACCACACAAAAATATTTAAAGCATTATTTTTGATTTTTTTTTTCTTTTTCCTAAAAATACATCCTAGGAAATACAAGCAGCAAACAATCCTGAAATTACACCAGCTTTACCCAGGAGAAAAAACATTAAGGCCTTAAATGTGCGTGTCCTTTCCCCACTCCTGAAGTTACAGAAACTTAGTGAATTCTTTGCTTCTTTAAAAAACTTTCTCCTTTTCATAAGCTCTGAGGAAAAGCAGGGAAGCATGTCCTGAGAAGAACAGCTGCAGAGACATCTTCTTGATTCTTAAAGAACATGAAAGAACTCAGAATAATAGAAACATCAGTCGAGTTAGTGCAGCTGACCTACCCATAATTTCGGCTTGGAGAATATCAGTGTACAAGCGTAAGCAAAATTAAGGCTTCTTCAGCTTGTCTGCGAGTCAGGAACTACAGGTGAACCATACTGTTATCCCGAGGAAGAATAAGAAAGAAGGTCGTGACAAACCCTGGGTCTTGATGTAGCTACAGAAGTGATTCACCCAGCAAAGAATACTCAAAAAATACCTGCAATTCTAACATTTCATTTTATAATATCAATTTCTTAAACACAATTTTTTTTTTCCCTAAAAGAACACATTCAGATATTAATATTTTTACAAATATATATATATATAGTCCAGTAACAACGTTTTGAAACTGGAAAAGTACTCATTTTCACACCCTGGAACTCTATGTGCCGAGGTTGGTTTCTTGTACTCCTGTCAACACTGTTGAGCAGCTGTTATCATTTTGCTAGCAACCCCCAAAAGCCAGATAAAAAAACCCAAACAAACCCTAAATGGAACCCAGCAGTGCTGTCAAAACACTTTCCTGTTTTAATTTCCAATGTAATTCAACACACCAAGTAAGAAAGCAAACGGTGCAAGTGTTTGCTGCAAGAAAATGCAACTGCAGTAGAATAAGGGGAGCTCCCACCCGTGCCAGAGCTGATGCTGGTCCGACACCAGAGGCTGCTGGTGGCTTGGGGACCAGCTGGTGGGCACATGCTGCTGGTCCCTCACTTGCTCATCAACACAGTTCATCATCTCGATAAGGACTCAATCCCAAGAGCTTCTTCTATACTTTCTTCTCTACACAGGTCGTCATGGATGATAGACTCACACCCATCTCTGCAGGTGGACGTGTAGTAGAAGCACACAGAGCAGGAGATTAATTATAGATGATTTAGGTTATAACAACTGTGTAATCAGATATTGGAATTAATAGATCCAACGTAATTGCACTTAAAATTGGAAGCGTTGCGTTGTGAAGGAATTTTGTAAAACATTTCTTCTTAAAGGTGCCTTGCATGTGAGAGTTCATGGGCTTGCTGTTCTGCACCATCATTTTTATTTTATTATTCTTACAGGACTGATTGCTTAGCCTGGAGAACAGCACTCTGCTTGCACCAAGCCAGAACTGTAATACAAACCACTGGGCTGAGCGGAGCGGTGCTCTAGGCTATTGTGAAGAAGAACACGTTGCTTTCCCTGTCTCCTGCAGCTTGCAGTCTCATTTTAACTCATCTCACCTCATGTCAGGATGACTTCGTGACACCTGGAAAGAGTTTTCTATCCTGGCAACGTTTTTTCGGAAATGCCGCTGACAGATGAGCCGCAGGTGACCTGAAGTTGGACACCCCAGAAGCAGAGGTCAAGAGCCCCAAAACAGGCACTAGCATGGACCCAGTTTGCAAACAAGGTTTTTCGCCACCTATCAGACAGCTGAAACCTATAACATGCACATCATGAGCTTCCAGTCTGGAGTGAAATCAATTTCTAGAGAAAATCAGTAAAACAACACCTTGAAGAAAATTTTTTAATGTGTGAGCCTTACGCTATTTAAGAAAATATTTATGCTAGTCAGGATATAAGACTGACATCATTATTATTAAGCCTTCAAAATATATGCATTAAATTATCTTGAAATATAAGAAGAGTGTGTACACATCAGATCGTGCCATGTAACCCTTTTACAAATCAGAAGCAAAGAATGGATGGGGAATTCTATCTTGTTCTAACAAATTGTGATCAAGCCCTGAATGAGCAACTGCAACCTGTTTCAAGTCAAAAGCCTGGAATGAATTAGGATGGTTGTAACCTTGAGAATAGAGTGCTTCTCTTTATCTCTCCGCATTGTGAAGAAATGAATTAGGCATTGATAAGAGCAGTCTTGAGAACTAAATAAATTCATGTTGCATCTGCTTCAACAGTAAAATGAATGTTGCTACATTTTCAAATGTCAGTTTAAAAAAAAAAAAGCTTTCAGTTACATACTAGAAATAATTCTAAGACATAGCTTAAGGTGACCTTAACCTTCCTGATCCATTGAGCTGAGTAAGAGTGCAGTAAAAATACAATAATTTCAGTAATGCACAATTACATTAGCAGAAGGTGTGAATAACTAAAATCCAGAGCAGGCAAGTGGCACGTACACACCACTGCAAAATATTTCCCTTCAATGCCTGTAATAAGCAGCAATCCACAACTTCTGCTGATGTACACATTTCCATGGCATGACTTACCATGACCGACGAGTGACTTTTGGGTTAGGTTATTTGCAGCTGCTGAATCCAAGCAGCAATTCCCTTACACTGGACTCATTGTTTTAACCTCCTTTCACTTCATCAAAAAGGATGGAACGTAATTTTAAGCAGCATTACTTCTTCTCCTGTATGAAACACCTTCCACTTGTCTCGACTTCCCTTTGCTTCCCTGCTGACACGCCAAAGGTAATTCGATTTGACGGTCGTTATGGATTGTGGGTAGATGCAAGATTCAGTGAGCTCTGAATCCGGATATAATATTACACTTCCAAGTTGAAATACTATTTTATGTAGCAAAATCTAAAAACTACGGATATTGCTTCAGTACATTCAGGTGACTGTAAGTCAAATTGATGTCTGAGGAGAGAAAAATTCTTCCTTGGCTGCAATTCTTTGTTTAATCTTGGATTATATTTTGAGGTCACTTCTCCTTAAGATCGAGGTTTTAAACAGAAACAGTTAAAATAACTAGCACGAGTGACTAATTGAATAGTTCCATCTTTAGAGAAAAATAATAAGGGAGAAGAAAGAAACTCTGCTGGGATTTCAAATTTCAGCCATATCTACTATTTTATTTGCTTGTCGAGCAAGATCATCTTTTTCTTCCACCATTCAGAGAGGACCCTGCTCCGCAGGACCCACGCCCGCGATTAAGATTTCTGGGCAGCGAGACAACAAAAGCAAAAAACACATCGGGCTAAAGATTTCGCCTCCGCAGCACCACAGAAAAGAGCAGTGTGCTTGTATTTAAGTTTTTGACTCATCCCACCAACTTTTTGCTCTACACTTGTCATCTTGTCACTTCTTTCCTTTCAGTTTCTGGGGACACGACAGGCGGCACATGGCAAATTATGGAAGCCCTAAATGCCAATATTAATCTATAGCAGCAGAGCATTAAAATTTCTCAAGCTCTCAGCATTTTTTGTTTTTTGAGAAAAAGATGGATTGTGAACTTAAAAATACATCCCGATTCTAGAGAGATGATCTTCTAGAATAAAAACCACCGATTCACGTGTACGAACCTATCTGCAAGAACACCTAAAACCACCCAATGTCATCCTGGTCTTGTTTATAAAACATCACCTTTGAGTCTCTAACACAGATGCAAAAATTGTAGTCAAAAAACCCCCTTCCTTGATGGCAAATTACTCAAAAATCTTTGGCTTACAGTTCACTTCTGATGATGTGATTGTTAATTGTAGGTTTTTCTAGATCCCAGAAGTGTTCTCAGGATGGTGTATGGAATAAGCTCACCGTGGCCATGGAAGCAGAGACGAGTAACACTACAGAAACAGCATCTTGTGTTGCTGGAGAAGCTCTTGCCCTCCAATTTCTCCAACTAAAAGTCCCCAGAACGTCAACGTCTGCCAAGACTTTATCTTCATTACACTATTTATGTTGCGCCTATGCAAATTCAGCATATTTAATTAAAAATATTTAGGGTAACAGACTCTTGCTCACTTAAATATTAGAAAAAAATTAAATATTCCATTAAACATTCAGTTAAAGCCGAACCTGTCATGCTTGTCCCACTGCATGAGAAAACGTATTTTGTAATTACAGGTCGATATACATCATGACTATAATTTTCCCATGTTTTCCCAAAACTGAGGACACAGTCATGAACTTACCCGTAGCTGTGACACAAGGATTACTCCATCAAAAAAAAATATGAAACTCCATCAGACCTTTTCATCGCAAAAAGGGTATTCTTCAGAGCACTGGCAAGAAGAAAACAAATAAGAAATACTTTTTAAAGTCTGCTTCTTATCTTTTATCTTCTTTTTTTTTTAAGGTATACGTACTCTAGACCGTTCTTTCTAGCTTCAAACTTAATGGCAAGCCCACGCACAAAGGACACAGCAAATAACACAACACAGCCACGCTCATCTGACTGCAGTATCTGTTCATTTGTGCTGTGGGCAGGGATTTTTCCCTTTCAGACATCATTCACTACCAGCCAGGCTGATTTCACAATGTCAACTCAACGAACAGCCTTAGCGTGAAGGAAAGAAAAAAGAAAGGAGGGGGAAAAAAAAAAGAAAAAAAAAAAGAAAAAAAAAGAAAAAAAAAAGTCCTCGGTTTCATTTTCTCAGCTCTATTCCAGAGGCTCCGTTGATAGCAAAGGTCACACAAACAGGAGAGAAAAACAAACTTTTCCATCATTTTCTTGAGTTTGAAATTTCTTCTCTCTCTGTTGTACCAAAAAAGACCCCGATTATAATGTTTCACTGCCTGAATCTCTGTTTCAATTAAGAAGCCGTTTGGCTGATACTTTCAGAGATACAAAAGCAGTTAAGGCATCCAAGCCTTCCTGGAAATTAATGGGGAGAGCTTCCCATACGTTCGTAGCTTTGTTACAGCTTTCTCCACCTGACTTCTGTTTCTGTAGCAAAGCAAGAAAAATAAACCAGATCATAAGGGCTGGATAACAGCTTTACTTACCGAGAGGCTCAAGCATCTTTCACTTAATAAGGATTGTTCACCCTCTTTCTCATGATTTTGGGCAATGTTGCAACTCAGAATGGAAAACATTGTGGTACTGCATTTACCAACCACATTGAGCTTAAATGAAGATATAATCGGAGGTAAATCTGACTTCATTAATTAACAGGAAGGGAAAATACGCACGCAAATCACAACTGAGATTCAATAAATTGAGGAAACGGCAGCTATGATTGCTTTGACCATCCATATATATCTTATTTCTGTGTAAACAGAGCAGATAAACAACTCGTGAAGTTGAACAAGGACTGGCTGTGAATAGTCTTGCATTAGACAAGCAGAGAAGGCAGCTACATGGGTTTAATCTGAAGCATCCGAAATAATATCTCCATTTTTGAGAGTTATTTTTCACTTGACACTCCAAGTGAGAGAACCTGCACTTTGGATAGAGCACAACAGACTTGTTTTAAAATAATACAGAGACTGTCTTGATTTCTACAGCCATAATGACTTCGTAATCAACACCACTCTGAATTCCGCCGTTCAAGTGTATCGTGACTGTTTCAATTCATTTAAATGAGAGGTGAGCTACGCTTAAAGTTCACAATAGGAATCTTAATTACAAGTTAGATCCAACTGAATCAAGATTTGATCTTTGATTTTAAAAGAGCGTTAACGCCGCTTTTCACCAAAACGATAAAAAAACGCACAAATCCCTCCTCCAAAAAAGAAAGAAAACATGAAAATTCCTCATGTACCTGCTGCTGATTTTTGCCTCGCTTATCTGAATCTGCAGTCGTGTGGCTGGATCTCCTTGGCAGAATGGTCCATGAGATGAAGAGTACCCAAGCAGCGTGACCATGGTTTTAACCACTTGCTCCTGTGCTGAAGGGAACCATCACATGCATTTCCAATAGAAGCCGTCGGCGAACCAAGGCAGAAGAGAGGTCATGCCTTTTCTACAACTTATCTGACTTTTTTCTTTTTTTCAGTGACTTTTACCTCTCTGGTTGCAAACACCTCCCTTCATACTTTCACCTCCGCTCAGGTGTTCCCCCCATGCTAAAAGCAAGGTGGCTTCTTTCAATATTGCAGCAGCAGGCAGGTGCCAAGCCTCAGGTCCCACCCAGGATGACAGGCGTCTGGATAAATCTGCTGATGCATACGCTTGACATCTGCTCTCCGATAGATACAGAAATAGGATTTGTGTGGGCCCAATGTGAAGGAGCTGCTATCAGCCTTCAATCTGGGGTAGCAGCTCCGGGGCCACCTTCATGAGCAACATTTAGTATAGGATTATGCTCTTTTTTTTAAATAAAAAAAGAAAAAGAACTTTAGCGACATACATTCACGCCTACAGATCTGCAACAGCCTCAAAATAAGTCTACGCGGCTCATAAGAGTTGACGTCCTCACAATCAAATGAAAACATCGCAAACGTAATCACGCCGCTTAAAGTTCATAACAGGCTCCATTGCTTTTCCACTAGAAGGGAAGAGATGTTTTTCCTTCGTATCAGTTCAGGTCCCACCCAACACCAGGGAATTCCTGATCCAAAATTCCCCTCTAGACAGTTGCAGATGCATTGCCCCATGTCAGAGAAGCTAAAGAGGAGACCCACACTTCGGGGATGTTTGGTGATGCGGGCCATCTCATTTCCCCCACTCACACTCATCAAACTGAGGTTTAAAAGAAGAAAAACACGCTTACAGTGATTACTCTGACCACCTTCTCCCATCCTTTCCCCAGCAATCCCTCCTTAAAAAACCACCAAAGGACAGAAGAAACCAGGGAATGACATGGTGGGTCCCAAGCTGCATAGTTCACTGTGATCATCCTCTCCTCCAGCCTCCATCTGCCTCTGCTTCAGCAAAAACTAGTTAGTCAACACCTTTCCATAGGTGAATCTCCAAGAGCACCTAAATCACCTGCATATTAATTAATAACGGGCTCTACAACTCAAGCAAATTGCAGCAGCTTTCACTCCTAAAACTTGGTGGCCTTGGTTTTGCTCAATGACCAGAATTACTCATTTGGGACTTCAAGGACAGTAGGTTCGCCTGGATTCACAAGTCCTTCCCATATCCCCATGACGGATTTACACCGCGTGTGCATGGGTGGATACCGAAAAAAAAAAGAATGGATGACACATAATGTGGTGCTTTGGTGTTTTTTGTTTTGCCAGCAGCTATTTTTTTAGGGAGCTTGGTTGAAGATGCTGAACAACCCTAAGGATCAAAAGCAAGGTATTTTTTTGCATGATCAACTCTTTTCCATACAGTTTCAACGGCAAAAAGTTATGGTTTTAGTGCACTACTCATGGTGTAACTCCACAGGCATTGCTTCACCCTGTTGGCAGGGAACATGGGCCAGCAGCGTCGTGAGGTCTCAAAGAGGGAGACACTTGGAAAGAGGACAATAAACTGGAAGGGTTGTTGGCTTAGGTCTCAATTAACCGATCTTTTCGAAGAAAATAAATCTCAGTGAGGGGTAACATTGTACACAAGGAAAATACAGGGCAGAGCACTGCAGAAACAGATTATTTTCTTGTTCGTATTGAAGAAGTGCTTAAAAATGAACTCATTAGAAGCCTCTGCATCGTACGTAAAACTGATCGAAGTTCTCTTGTATATTGAGCTAATCTGTCAAGCCAAGGGCTGGAGTTAATCTGTCTCGCAAAGGGTCAGATTTCCAACGCACTACGACAACCATTACAGGGTAAAGCTCTGCAGAGATGTCGAGCATAAAACTTTGAAAACAGTTAAAAGCAGAGTCTCTTTACCTCGCCGAGTGCTACACATCAGTTTTGCTAATCCTGGACGAAAGTTAAAATCTTTAGAAGCCCAATTATAAATTAGTAGACCAGAGTAATTTATTGTCTTATTATCAAAAAGTAATAGCAGGAAAAAAATAATCGATTTCAAAAGGGTTCTTTTCTTGTGTCTAACTTGTCAATTTTGCAAAACTGTAATTTCCCTTGTGGGAAATCCATTATATTGTGAAAATACTACTATACAGACTGGCTGCTTTTCCATGAATTATATCTGGACTTTTGCATAACATGCTGTCATTTTGCAGAAGCAATAGTCTCTAGTGGTGGATCAAATCTATGATATAACCTCTTCCTCTCTGGTCTTTTATCACTCCTCATCTCAGTGCATTACTAATTGTACTGAAGGTTAATCACTTGCAAGAACGGAGGTTTTACAATACAGTTACTCCTACAAAGAAAACATTTTTGTCTAAACTCAAGGATTTAAAAAATTCTAAATACGTGACTAATCTAAACCGACCCACAAAAATCCCTACACATCACCCATAAATATTGTGCGTCGTATAAAGTTTTAAGGCCACCATAGTTTCCTTGCTAAGCATTTCTCTTTATTTCAGATTTGCTTTCCTCTGCAAAAGAGGGATGTGAAGTTCAACTTGGAGAAAATACATGTCCTGAGGGCATTCCATAATGAATGACTTGGCTTTCTCTCTGGAAGTGCTTGTACTATTTTGAGAAACGGATATATAGCGGGGTGGTTACCAGCGGTTCCTTTTGTTGTAATTTCTGAAATGGAGCTTCTCATGTTTCAGAGAATAATTGATTTTTTTAAAATAGCTTTCCTGTAGCTATACAACTCATTTTATTCTGGCACTTTTTCTTTTTTTTGCTCCTTTTCTTTCTCCTCTCGGATGCTTAATTATCTTTTACAATAGTATACACAATCAAATTACACAGCTGCTAGATAGGTACTTTCCTGATATCCATTAGCATTCACAAAAGAAAAGAATGCTTTTATAATTTTGTCACAGACACCCCAGTTATCCCTTTTTTTTTCCTCTCTCTCTGTTAAAGTATTATTAAAATTGGGCTTTTAATAAGACTCTAAAAATCAACGTTGAATCTTAGTTTTATCAAAACAGCAAAAAACTAGGCTCAGGATTTGAACTTTGTCTGCATTAACACCCCTTTATGATTAGGTAATTCACATGAATCAGTGCCATGATGTACACAATATTTCTCTGAAGCCCCCTGAAGCACGGGAGGCTTCAGAGCAGCTAGCTTTAACCCCCAGAGATCAAAAACATAATTTCAAGTCTTTACTTCAAATCTTCAGACCGATGTCAATGTATGATGTTGTAGACACCAGTGCAACGGGCCACATGGTCAAGCCTTTAGATCTCAAATACACGTACACATACATCAATTTAAATAACATATTCAGAATAAATAACATATTCATCTTCCTTTTAAAGAAACAGGTGTCAAAGGAATAGCAACATTAAAGAAAAACAGTCTCTTTTTTTTCAAGTGCTTTGAGAAGGAGATGAAAGTGGTTGGACAAACCTGACCATATCTACCTCATCCCTGCTGATCCTCCTCTCTCCCCATCAAGCTCTTCACAGAGGGTTTCTATCATCATGCCCTGCTGAGAAACTACTGGATTTATTTCTTTTTTTGGTAAAAGTAAGCAGCTGCAACCTTAAAGCAGAGAGTCTACACATGGCTGCTGTCTGATCTTTCTCTGGTTGAGCTTGCTGGGCTCAACGGGGAATTAGGATACAAGGGACAGGGGAATTAGCACACAAAGAGCATTTGAGACATCTCAAAAGAGCGCTTTGTACTTGGCTGTTCTCTTTGCCAAGAGATTTTTGAGGAAAGAGGAGATGCGTTTAGCTTGGACACTGTCTACAGACAACACAAACAGCACTTGGCCAGTAGCATCATGCAAAAAATCATGGTTTAGCCATTGATTTTAGGTTGTGGAGAAGCTAAAACCCCCATTTGCTCTGATTTAGTGCAAGGGAAATAATTTGCCAACCTAAAGAATAGTAAAGTTTGACTTATTTGTCACACAGAGCAAGTGACCAGAGAGCTCAGCTACACCCCGAAAAGTTTAAGCTCTCGGTCAGCTCACAAGTCAAAAAAAAATGTACCAAAATAATACAGGTGTCAGGAGCCCAAAAGAAGTGAGTTATAGTACATGCAGAGAAAGGGCTTATAAATCTAAAAAAAATTATTTGGGAAGGCATCATAAAGATGATCAAAAGGTATGGAACAATTCTGCATGAGGAACATCAAGGTAAATTTGTATTCTTATGCATTAGATGATGAGATCTATGAAATCATGCATGGAGTAGGTGAATAAAGGTAGAGTTATTCCCTGTTTCTTTCAAGAGACAAACTAGGAACATCAAATCAAGTGAGGCTGAAAAAAAACCAACATAAAAGGAGTTGGGTCTACATACCCAGCGTAGTTAATCTGCAGAAGTCATGGTCTTGTAAGTTCATAAGGGTTCAGTAGGCAACTTGTGAAAGTTTAAAAAACACCTTATTGTATTTCAAGTTAGAGTTAGCACTTCTGCTAACTTCTGTCAGCTCATTCTAAAGGAAGCAGAGAACTTATATACACATGCATATACAGATACAGACATTTATTCTCAGTATCTGACACACAGTAATACACATACATGAAAATCTCCGTGGTGGTTGGTCTTTGAAACAAAACACCCAAGAGTTTCTACCCCTTGCGAGCCAAATCTCAGACATGAGGATACGGATTTACATGCAGGCATGCTGCAAACCCTTCAACTGAAAACAAAGTTGATGACTTAAATCCCCCCCAGACTACTAGAGGCAGATTTTGGGCAATATTTCTGACATCAGTTCTATTGTTTCTCGCTATAATGCACTGACCTAGATCTGTTGGTGTAATTTTTCAGCTTCTAATACTGATAATATTGCTTTTAGACAGTGGTTTCAGGGCCCTTTTGAGATGAGTTCTTCAAAGCTGTAGCTTAATCCACTCTTTATTAGCTTCTGTAAAGTGATTACTTCTCCAGGGCTGGATGGAAGTGCTTAAAGGAAATGAGCATTCTGTTACCAAACATCACTGCTCTACTTCCAAAGCATTTGCTGGAATTTCAACGCTTGTAGGCTTGAATGATGGGGATATAAAACAAGACAAGACACTAACAGAAAAGTTTCATATGGTAAATGTGTTGACACTATGACATTTTTTTTTTAACAAAATCCCAGAATGTGACAGGTGCTCAGGGACTGATGGCCCGTGACGGGCAATCTTGAGGTCACTGCAGCTGATATCGCTGTTGAGATGTCATTTTATTTTTTAGTTCCAAATGAAAAATTGCTCTCTGCATGCAGTTTATTAGAATCCTGTTGCAACTAGAGGCTAGGGAAAAGTCACATTGCAGCTGCAGATTACCTTCGCAAAGCTTCCACAGCACACAGGGGGAAAAAAAAAAAAGGTATAACCAGATCTACTGCATCTGTCAGGCTGTAATTAGATGGGGAATTTTTCTTCTGCCCATGTGAACTCGTTCTGCTAATTCCAAGAAACCTGTGCTAATTAACACAATGCTAGGATGGCTTCAAGGAATACTTGACTAATAGCTAGAGAAAGTAATAAGTACCTGTTATTGTAGAGAAGTACCTGCTTCAAGGGCAAAACATGTCTGCCAGCTTCACCACAGCTCCATAATTTCAGATGGCAAATTCAAAATAACAAAGGGAATAAATAAAAAAGAAAGGAAGGAGAAAGACTAATTAATTTCAGAGCTGTTGAAAGCGAGAAATGTTAAAAAAAGAAAAAACCCAGACAACTCTTGGACATTATTTTTATAAATGTTTGCATATCAGTCCAGCCAAAGGGTGCTGTATATATTCCACAATAAATCAATTTTTGGAAGGAAAAACACCTAGCGAAGTTTCTTTTGGAATAGAAATAATTCCCCCCAAACAAAAGGGGTGAAGACAAACATATATTAAAGTACAAGGCACATGATACTACTGGTAAGAGGGTTGAGACCTGATCTATCACAGCATTCAGACAAACAACTTTGGGCCATGGCTTGACTCAAAGTGCAGCTTGAGCCGAGTTCCCAAACTCACCATGTTCCTCTATTTAAAAGGCGGCTGCAAAGAAGATGGGGACTTTCTTTTCACAAGGAGTCACATGGAAAAGATGAGGGGTAACAGGTAAAAATTACTCCTAGGGAGATTTCCTACAAGAGATATTTTTTTTTTTTCACAGCAATGACCCAGCAGAACGATTGCCCCAAGGGAGTGGTGGAGTCCCCAACATTGGACGCAGAATATTGAGTCTCAGAAAAGATTCATCTGGACAAGGTGCTGGGATATCTTGTTTAGCCCGTGCTCTTCTCAAGAAAGTTTGGACCAGATGATCCGTCCAACCTCGTATTCTATAATTTCATGAAAGCACCACCAAGTGGCACAGAGCCTTACAAAAGCAGCTTTGAAGCTAGACAAAACTTCTGAACCCATTTATCAAAGTACTTGGAGTTTCCATCTCAAGGTGAAACAATAATAAATAGGAAAAATTTAATTGGGCTCCCAAGCTTCTTTAAAAAAAAACAAACAAACCAAAGCATATTGAATTTTTTAAGGAAAAGGTGGCATAGGGTGACAGGCTCTCGTAAAACCTTACTAACGAATCACTCCAGCCTGCCATCCTTCACATGCTCAAGGAATAACCAAGTACAGAGCTAAGACATTCATTTTAATAAAGGAAAATACAACATCCAAGGGAATGCAGATACTGGAGAAAAAAACCCAACCCAATAATTTTAAAATAAAAACTGGAGACAAACCTGCTTCTAGGCTGTAGGGAAGATGGGGATGTGAGCAGGATCGCAGCTCGCTTGACCTGAAGGGTAGAGTCGACCCAAACGTGTTCCATTTCCAATTCAGTCAAAAATAATTTAAATTTCTGCGAGCAATTAATGTCACTCCAACATCCCTAAAATGTCATAGTCCCTCTGGGTGTCTTCTGCTGAGTATAACAAAACAAAAATAAGGCTTTCTATAATGGCTACATCAAGATTTCTATCCCATGCATTAACACCTACTACGCATTCCATGGCACAACAACCCATTGGAAGAACAGCCCAGCCTTCCTTCTCTCTCTTCCGGGAAAAATGCGTCAGGGAGCAGGAAGGCAAGGGAAATACCTCCCACTCTCTCCCATTCGAGTGCTCAGCTGGGGACCATGCCTACCCGCAGATTTTGCGTTCAGCTCCTCTAATGGAAAGGCGTTGTTAGAAAAGGAGAAATAAACCACAGCAGTACTATTTCTGACTTAATCGTAAACCAAATCCAAATGTGATTTTTTTTTAATTATTTTTTTTTTTAAAATGAAAGCAAGAAGAGCATTAGCAAGAAGATAAGAACTAGCAGTGTGAAAATCAGATGCAAGAACTCCAGGTTGAGCACAGACGACGCGAGAGCCACCGTCTGGTTTCTCTGCGTTATCTTCCAAAAGGGAAGGGCCAAAAGCAGCCCAGGTGATTCTGACAGTTACAGTAGTTCCCTGATAAAAATCGGTCAGATTTCAGAGCTTCAGAGTTCAGCTGCAGATTGAAATGTCTTTCTAATGAAAATAAATTCAGTCTGTGGGGCTGCCAGCGTAACTCGAGCCATTTCAGCAATTCTTCATCTGACGATGCCTATGGAAAGCGTGTTCTGTGGAGAAAATACTCCAGGAATAAACAGAAGGATTGAGAGGGAGAGAGTGACAGCTCATTCAACCTCGATTTATCATCTAATCAAAAGAACACGTTTGCATGTCACAGGAACTGCTCTCACCTGCCCGAGGATTGTATTTCCCTTTGTTTCCCAATGTATTTGCCCTGCAAATGCAAATTCATCTTCAGTTGACCTTGACCAGAACTCATTTCCCATCCACTTCTCTATATCACATTGTGAACAACCCATTTGCCTCATGTTGTGGCCCCTGTTAACAGGGAATATGAATTAATTGGTAAGAGGCACAAACGTGAGTCTTTTCTTAGAAAGCTTGGAGAGCTTGTCTTTGGTTCAAGAAACATCCACATTACTGAACAGCCACTCAAAAGCTGGTGGCCAAACTGTGTAACTTAGTCAGGGGCTTGGTTTAACTACTCACCTACCTATCTCCAACACATCCTATCTCCATCTACCTAAAACCCATCTACAACCCATCTCCAACTCCAGGTACCTAGAGAATTCCGTTACTTAATTTGTGAAGCATAAACAAAATCACAATCTCAGAACTTATTCCTTATTTCTACTCGCAGTACCCTGCGTTCTTTGAATTTAATACAGGCATTATATATTACCATAAATTATACATTAACTGCGTCTCTGTTTTGAGCCTTATGTTATACGAAACAGCAAAAAGAAGTCAGCAATTCATGTTGGGGAAACTATGCAGATATTGCAAGTGTTCATCTAGATAAGCAGTACAAGTCTATTGAGAAATTGTGTTGTTCTCTGGAGATTATTTACATATTTTGCCATGTCCTTTTGAAGCACTATTAGTTTTCTAGAGGGAAGAAAAAAAAAAAAACCACACGAAAATTCTAATTGAAAGTCCATCAAGCATATTTGGCAGGTTTTCATGTATTTCCTCAATTTCATATCTTGGCAGGAAAGCCAAATAAAGCATTTTTCAATTTTAAATAATTTAACTTCTTTTCCTAAGTATTTGGTAGCGTTATCAAAAGGGAAAACAACACAGTCTGTAGGACACAGCTTGAAACCTTGACTTCTGTATTTTGCTTTGCCAAACGCCTGGTTTGAATTGGTCAGAACATTTCACCTCCCTTCCCCTTCCCATCCTTGTTTCTTACCTGCTCTCCTTTGCCTGTGGCCTCTTCCGAGCAGGAGTTATTTCTCATTTGCTGGTTGTGCAGTGGCAACCACAACAGGAGCTCGACGGACCCTGCTGTGGATGTCCTACTGGTCACCTTTTTGGGGAAACTGGGAAGGAGCTTTTCCTCCTTGTGCCACACTGGTGTGTGCCAGGTGTTGTGTCTGTTGGCCCGCTCACTCGTTGGCTTCGATGCTTCTCGGCAGCCCAAAGGAGCTACGTGAGGTCTGTAAAACAAATTTGGCCACATTTTAGCAGATGCTCACTGCAGCTACGCATTTAATCACAGCGGTTTGGCTCTTGGATGAGCCAGAAGCAAATTAGGAGAAGAAAGGGGGGTGCACGTTGCACACCCCAGCGGTGGCACGAGGGGCACAGGGCAGTCAGAGACCCACAAAGGTAGAGGCAGTGGGATGGACAGACATCCCCATCACCCCCAAGAAGCTACATGAAAGAGGAAAAGGAGGATGCTGTTCCCACAGGAGCTCTCAGAAGGGATAGTGAAGTTCTGTCTCAATTAAATTGCACTCCCATCTACTTTTGTCTTCGTAATATAAAAGTCTAAAGTGGAAGCGCAAGCTACTGTCAGGACAGAAGTGATGAAAGGGCTGGATGAGAACTGGATTTATTTTCTTTTGGAAGGAAGAAGCACTTGTCACTGCTCCAGCTTGCTCTCATTCCAAAATATTTTGCTCTTCACCAAAGCCCGTGGGGTAGCGGAGTCAATATCAATCAACTGCAGCCAATCCTACAATATTGAATTTAAATGTGTTCTTAATACTACCTATGCCACTGAGAAACGTTACAGCAGACTATTCTTAAAAGACAGGTATAAAAAGTTGCTCTAGCTGGGCTGGCTTAGCACTCCTCAGTGTTTCCCACGGGAACAGCCAGCCTTGTTATTTTCCTTTCAAAAATTTCTTTAAAGGAATGCTGTCCAAGGACAGTGTGTATTTTATATCTTTTAGCATCTATTCGGAAAAGATTAGGAACACGATGCCCCAACACTATAAACATTTATGTATAGCGTATTACAGCTGCAGGTGGCTCAATTATGAATTAAGTACCCCAAGTCAAGAGCTACAAATATTTACACATTATTGCGGTTTCCTCAGAAAAAAACCCTTCAGGTCAGGTATGCATTTCCATTATTCTGCTCCCAGGACATTAAGTTGCCATAAAGCTACCCTATCCTCCAATATCCACCACCATTACTTCAGCAATGATAAAATTTTAATGCAGCAATATTAATCGTTTGATTAGCATTCACAACGCTTACCACTTGGATCCACAGCACGCATTTAATTGATCAGCACGGCAAGATTATTTGTCATAAAAACTACAAATGGAAGGAGGACAGAATTGAGTAAATATGATTCACAACAAAGTTGTTAAATAAGATCATTCCTCTGACACCCTGCAGCAGAAAACCCGTAACTGTATGATAGCTACGGCATTAACTTCCAAGATCTTAATGAACTAAGATCTGCTCTACACTCTTCCGGCGGTGCACGATTATCAGATGCTTTCACCAACCTGTTTTTCGAGTAGCTGAGCACCTTCGGCTTGCAGGTACCTGACCGAGAGACTTATTTTTAGATCCTATTCAATAGCTCTGCCTGTTCAATGTCAACAGCATGAAATGAATTCTGCTGGGCTAAGCCGTGCGAGGGCTGTAAACAGAGGTACGTAAGCTGCTTCACGGGAGCTGTTCTAAATGTGTGGCTGGTTTACAGAGAGACTAACACTTCAAACCTGACCAGTCTTCAGGGCCAGCTGTGAATACTGTTCTACCAATCTGCTTGACTCCCGCGACACACGAAATAATGGAAATTGTCGTGAAGGGTAAAAGCTGTCGTGAAACGAAGCGCCACGATACAATTTGAGGTCACCGAGATAAGAGGAGGAATACAAATAACTAATCACCTTGACATCTGGAGGAGGTTGCAGATAAGAGCGACAATGGAAGCTCACGTGACGCAGTTAGTGGGGATTGTCACTAAAGCCATTAATAACATTTCACGTGACAGGAGCCGGTTCACCTTGATAATAAATCCCAGTGACCACGGGCGTTTCACAGGGATGGATACAGATCTGCTGGTGAAAAATGGAAAAGATATGGCAGCACTTGTACAGGAATGCACCAGTTTCTCATTTTCATCAAAGACAGCTGCATCATGGACAGAATACACTTTTATAAGTACTTTGCTGACAAAATAAAAACCAACGTCTCTAATAACTATTAACAACACAGTGACAAGAATACTTTTTGCCTTAGTAGGTTTTGATGTAAATACCTGCACCTTAACTCCTTTTCCCCTCGGTAAACTTCTGATTTTAAGAATCCCTTAAAAAAAAGTTGCACCCTATAAAATTTGCCAAAATACCGAGATGCCTTTTAATGACATTCCTGTAGCAGTGTCTGTCACCCACTTCTGTGTGTGCAGGCACAATAAAAGGGGGGAAAAGTGTTTATTTCCCTGTTTGGTGTAAGTGGCGAGCTGCCCCTTAGCATAGAGGGACTAAAAATTCTGCCTTGGCACAGGAGAGGGGCCCAAAAATCTAAACTCTGTGCTTGTCGGCAGCAATCAGAATGGGAATATTTAAAAAAAAAACACGTCTGGGAGCTGGCTTGGGCAGAAACCTGGGGCTTTTATAGGATCAATGATTGTGTTTAAAAAAACAAAACAAAACACAGTAATGAAAAAAGATGGCATTATCACTGAAGTATTCATATTCAATTTAAAATGGATTAGAGAGCCCTGAGTCTAAGTGCTGCACTCTGAGTAGCATTGATATTTCAACTCTGTACAGTGTGTTACATTCCATCGCTTTGTACTTCTTGTGAAGGGTTCGGTGCAGCTTCTGGTATCTACGTTGTTATTAAAGCTTCTCATTGTAATACATTAAAGAGTGTAAATCACAGAATCCTAGAATGGTCTGGGCTGGAAGGGACCTTAGAGATCATCTAAGCCAACCTCCCTGTCATGGGTAGGGACGCCTCTCAACTAGATCAGGCAACACATGGGGACTCAACGGGGATTGAACCCGCGACCTTGGTATTATCAGCACCGTGCTCAACCGAGTGAGATAACGAGCCCCCTAAATGCTCTTTTATATTAATCCTTTACATGCTGTCACTCTCTTTGCCCCTTTAGCAACCTTCAAGAGTAACCAGAGACAGAAGAGTGCTCCAGCAAAGAAACCAAACGGGGTGAGGCTAGAGTGGGTATCTACAGAAAATATTAAAAGACTTGGGCAAACCGAGTTATGGGGCAACTCGGAGAAGGAAAACTCATCTTTCTGCTAGAGGACACAGGCTGGAAGCCTGCAGAGCCCCCCTGCCCACAGCGCCCAGCCCGTGCGATGGGGTTGGGATGCTCTCACTCATATCAAGTATTTCAGCTCCCGTGCTCAACTGGTGCACAGAAATGCTTGTGTGTCGTTCACCCAGCAAATTGCTTTGCTCAAATCACAAAACAGACGCTCCAGCCACCGTTGTCCAGTTGTACTAATCTCTCTAAACCGCTGTACAACAAATTCCCATAAAACCTGCATATTGATTTTCCTATTCATATTTTATTACAGCCAGTTCTTTCTGAAGCCATACCACGGCTATTTGCTCCTCACATTGTAATAGTTCGTGAAGCCGTACGCTGTAATTTAGTTTTTCTTTATATAATCATGTGTATATACACATATTCAGAAACATTTCTTACATAAAATGTCATCAACTCCAAACGGAGAGAACGAGCATCCAAATTTCCACGGTTCAAATGACAATATAGCAGGCTCTTTCACAGAGCGGATCTCATTAATCCCCACAAAGGCAGCGATACTGCCTTCCCCATCTAATGCACATGGCTCCTTAGATCACCATCTCCATCATATCTACTTTCATATTTATTGAAGAGCACGTGAGTACCCCTCAACTACGGGACCATGTTAGATCTGGAACAGATAAGCTACCACAAGGCTGAACTGTGCTGTTTTATCGCTATTTTGTGGCCGCTGGATAATAAAGTTGCCTTCATACTGTTATTTTTTCACCTCAGGGATACATCAATGTGCCCAGCACTAGTTCACAAACTCTCCACTTCGCCGTAACGAGCGTGCATCACGTAGCTCCAACCTCAGCCAGACCCCCTCCACCTTACCCACAGACAGGGAAAACTGAAGCTTCAGTAATTTTCCAAATTACCACACTGTACGAATGAAATACTGGATGCACAAAATCAGAATCAACCAAACTTTGGTCCGTTACCTAGGATTTTTATGTTTAATGAACAGCAGAAAGTATGATCTCCTCAGTAGGTGTCCATCCAACAAAAGCTAATTAGTAACTGATGCTTTACTGCAGCCTAATTGCCAAAAGAAAGAAGCATAAACGTTTAAAAATAGCAAGTGAGGAAGACAAATGGAAAACTGTATGTCGAAAACCAGATTGTGAGGTTTAGTTTTACTTTATGTTATCCAGCTGGCACTGACAACATAAAGTTGACATCTTTTAATGACTTCTGACTGGCAGTTTCCAGGTGGGTAAGCTCCAACCACCTGAAGAAGTAAATCAGCGATGCAGTTGACTGCTCCAGTCAAGACATCCCTTCACCAGTGAAAATTTTATGTTAAGTTCTCAAAAAAACAACCCATACACACAGAAAAAAAAAAAAAAAGAAAAAAGAAAAGTACCATTCTCATAACAGATTTGTTTCAGGCATCTTTAATCTTTTCTGCCCTAGGGACAAAAGCATTTTTCTCCTCAGATGTTACAGTGATCAAATCTGAAGGACGGTGTCTTCCCCGAAAGCCTCAGATGTTTGAAATTACTATGGTTTTCTCGGAAAACATTTGGTGCAAAATAGTAGCTGGTCACCAACTGTTTATTTGCTTTTATATAAAAAAAAAAACCCAACAAAGAGAAACTGGAAGTGGTTTCTTTTGCTTTTTTTTTGTTTTTTTCCCTTCACTTTTTAGAACTGGATTCAGGAAGACTTTCACCTCCCACGTTAAGCATTTTAAACATGGTTATTCCTCCATTTCTCAGTTGTGTCTTGTAAAACTCTTCATTATATTTTGACAAACGTAGTGACTGAAACAACTTTTTTTTCAGGGAAAAATATTCTTTTCCACGTTAGAACTGCAAAGACCTCAAACAGCGAAATCTGCGGTAAAGAGCAAAGCAACAGATGCAGGTGTGGGGAGCACACGCAGCAAAGTTTTGCCTGTAAAGCTGGCTTAAAGGAAAGTAATATCATGGGGAAATGGAAGAATCATCTCCCAGAACAGGCTTGCCAGGGCTTTGGTTGCTCATTTTGGTTCCTCACACCTCGTTCTTGGCCGCAGCGGTGGAATAAACTGCTCGGAGGAGCAGCTGCCAGCGCACGATAAAGGTGCCTTTGGGGAGGTCCTATATGCTGAAATACATGCAAGAAGTGTGTTTGCCTTGTGGAGAAAATAATTTGCTTGCCCTGAGAACCACAAACATCATCATTAGCCTGTAAATCACAACCACCAGCAGCAGCAATGATGTCCTATATTTCTGTTTACATCCCCCTGCCTCTTCTGCACAACCATCTCCAAGACTGACAGCTCCAATCTTTGATTTAATTTGCTCCTGACCTTCCAGATAATGCTGCCTGTTATCTGCCTGTATTTGTTCCTTGACTATAACGGCAACACTGTCCTGAAAAAAACCCAAAATAAATCCATTTTACCCCCTCGGAGGCACGAATATTGAATTCAGACAAAATTCCTTCAAGGTATTTTCCTAGAAATGATTAAGCTACACACCTCTAGTTACGTATTTCTGCATTAAACTCCAAAACGTGATTTTTATCCTCAAAAATCCAGACTTAAGAGCAAGCAGGTATTCATTTTCCTAGGAAATACTTCCCAAGAGTTCTCAGTTTCATTACATAATTCCTTTTAAGTTGTCTTGCTTTTCCTTGGTACTAACCCAGTCAGTGTAATGATACAGAAAGACACGAACAGAAATTATTTCCTCTTGTAAGTCTTTGTGTCTACACCAACAAATTTGTCTTCAGTTTCAAGGTGACTAAAAATCAAACATGAATCTTTAGGCTATTATTACTAAGAACTGAAATATCTATATTTACTTTTAAAATATTTGAAAAATTCCACTTAAAAAGATCGAAAGGCCATTAATCCAGTACCTACAGAGGACGTAGAAAGGGTATTTTAATACAGTCAGAGAAGTTGGGAAGAATAGCAGAATGCAAAAATACAAACCGACAAACATTGTTCCCATAACACATTTAAATCAACCATTTTTAATCAGCTGCTCTTGTGAGATTTGTGCCATTTTTGAAGTTTTATAAGCATTAAATTTAGCAAATAGCCCCTTGAAATGAAATCTTCCAGGAATGAAGAAAAAGAAAAAAAAATCTACCTGGAAACACTTCAAGTGTGTACTTAAGAAAAGGACTGATTTTATTGCTAAGTGGAGAATACCAAAATAATTTTGAAATTTTCAAAACTTATTCTGGATTCTTCAATTTATTTCTATTCTGACATAATAGCTTGCTTATTTAGAAGCCCCTTAAATACTGTATTATACTATATACTACAAAATCTGCCTAAGGGAAAAGAAATAAAAATCATTGCACTGTCTTTTTCCCTAAAATATCATTACTGGTCACGAAACCCAAATATATTCTAACAACAGATAGGAAACCTAAATGCTCTTAAATCCACTTGTAAATACTTCAGTTTTTATTTTTTTTTTTTTAACAAAATAAAATCCACACAAGAAAAGAGTAAGCTCTTCACAGTCACTACTTTTTTTTTTCTTTAAATAGGAGTGGAAAATATGTCCCATTTCAGGAAGTATATATAAATTATTAAACTGAAAAAAACCCATAATGATCTCCAAAGACTATAGATCTGAACTACTTAATAGCTCTGTAGCTTTTACAGTTATTTTAACTGCTATTTATAATGAATGTTTTACAACTCGCTCAACGCACCAGGATACTGATACTCATATTTAAATTAAGTCCTCGCATTTCGTGCGTATTTCAATTTCACGTAAATGGTTATATGCTCCAAAACGCAGTAAAGAAATAGAAATCTAAAGGAACAGAATTGAGACACAAAATTTTCAATGCAATTTTACGTAGCTTTCATGATTAAGAACGTGGCTTAGAATACTGTACTTAATAACATTTCAATAATAATAAAAAAAATCTCCTTTATAATTTATGGTGTATGATATCCACTTTCTTCTTTCACTGTGTATCTGACAAGTCCTCTGTTACAGAATTCACGACTAGAATTAATGTTTGAAACACCTTATGAAACAGCAGTTAATAACCTGCGCAGGACTCTTCAACAAAGGAGATTTCTGATAATGCTACACCAGTTATGCAGCAAATGAACTAAATGGAAAAAGGCTAAATTGAGAATATTTCCTGTTTAAATATGCCTAGATTAAGTAGGGTAATAGTGTCCTGCACATTCGCAGTAAGGCAGGAAAATTACTTCTGGTAAATATACACGCAAAATCCTTTTTTAAGCATTTTATTTAGGCTCTCTTGTTTGAATTTTCTTTTTTTTTTTACAGTTGATTGAACATCCAAGTTGAAAAGACTAGTTGCTGATTTTTTTTTTTCACATTAAAACTCAAACCTCTGAAAGACATGTTAGCAATATTGAAATAGAAACAATTCCAAGATCGAGGCTTTTGACTGAAACCACTTGGCAGCTATGATAGGGATAACAGGCAATTTTCATCCCATTTAAGTTCAGAAGGGAGAGTTCAGCAAAATATCTAACTGCTCTAGCAGCCCACAGAGGCTGGATAATCACATTAAATAAAATATCAAGCTGCCATCACTAGTGCGTAAGCACGAGCGCGTATGCATTTCTTCAGGTTTGGAAAATGGGCCGACATCCTTTGTCCCATGCCTTTCAGAGGCAATTCTGATTTTCTTGTGGTCTTAATTCCCCTCATAAAAGTAGAGTATGAAAACATTCATACTCTTCCAAGTTGATCCCAGCTTCTGCAATATTTTACATTTCACTGAGTATCTTCTTTACCTACTAGTCTATCCTATAATCATTTTGGAGATTAAAAAAAAAAAAAAGGTGTTGGGTTGTTTCATATTTTTTTTTACCCTAAGATTTACACTTGATTGTGATCACAGTTTATGTGACTTAAAAAAATTTGTTTGCTTGCTTCTGTGCCAGCTTTGGTTTAAGGTTGTCAAAGCCAGAGACGACAAAATGGCTTAAAGCACAGGATTGATTTGAACAAGGTTATACTTAAAACCAGACCAGGTAATTAAATTCATTCTATCTCTTCCATATCTTTAATACCATTAAATAATGAGGTCTTCCAAAGAAGATGCTACCTATTGCACGGGATTTCTCTTGTAGGATACACCAGGCTCAGGGGAACAAATGATGTCTAGTCAACAGCCTGGAAAATAATGAACACTCCAGGTGCCAAAAGTAACAGAAGAAAGCGTTTTCTGGAGCACGTTGATTTGCATTTGGTCAGCTCGGGTCTCTTGGGCATTTCAAAGCTAGGACGGTTCTGCATCAATATAATAAAATACAGTATTCTCGGGGAATTAATAACAATCAGGCACATAGATCCTGAGCCTATTACACAGATGAGCTGAAGGAACCGATTTATTCCTCCAGTTTACGCTCCTAGCTTTTGGTGATGATCTAACAAACTCCCAGAATAACAAATTAAACAGGAATTCTCCCCAAAACGTGGAATTCTCATAATATTCCCATCTCAGCATCCAGCAGGACTGCCTGTCGCGGTACGGCGGTTCTGCGTTACCGAGAGCCGTCCAAACGCGGTGAGGCCAACCACCTGCTGGCAGAACTTAATAACTGAATTGTCCTTCCAAAGGAAAGAGAAAAGTTATTTAGAAGGGAGAGGAGATATTCAACCAAAAAGTTATCTCTGTTGATTAAAAAAATAACTAGACTGTATTTTCCAGACCTTTCCTAACAATCATTTCATCTTTTTATTCATCGGTTATAGTTCAGAGCATAACTCCTTGGTGATGTCTCACGGGCCACCACTCTGCACCATCCACATGAAACGGGGAGAATTTTATTCCACTTGTTACTAGCCATCAGAACATAAGAGGCTCCTGGGTTGACTAAAGGTAACATCTTTTAAAATATTTTTGTTATGGTCTCTAGAGAACAAGCGACCTTTATTGCCACTCTCCAAACTCTGGTTTATCGATGTTTCCTCTGCAAATTGCAAAGTGTTGTTTACTCTCATCAGTCATTATTGCTTTCATTTACAGTGTTTAGCTGGAAAGCAAATAAGCAAGATGGACAGGGGTTTAGGGAAATGTAAAACTGAAATCACCGTATTAACCACTGTACATTTTTAATATCCTTCATTAGCCTGTATAGAGCGGGTAAAAATGACATCTCATTATATTTTACTGCAGATTGCACTCCGGAGTGAAACATTATATGGAAAAGTTTGGACTCCGGAGTATTACATCTGCCAGGTTTCATCCTTGATTACGTTTGCTCTCGATTATTTTCATAGTCGGATGCCCGGCTGGAGTTTTGGTCCATGGGCACAGCTTGGTTAAAGGCGCTGGGAAGAGGAGACAAATTTAAATTTGGTAGAGTTGGTGCCTTTGATGTGCAACTTAGCACGAGGTATATGAACGCGGTTTTAAGTCTGAGGAAGTTATGGTTGGAAACATTGGACTATTTGTGCACAAGTGTACGGGAAAAATATTTACTCGCTATGGACTTTGGAGTATTGCAGGACTTGCACAGACAACTGAGAAAACGAGACACTTTCTATCAAATATTGTTATATCAAAGGCTACACATAAAATAATTCACAGCAGTAGAATTTGCTACAAAGCTGTACCGTCAAGACTACACCTGTCCACACATTTCTCAGCAAGCAATTAGAAATTTGCCATTTAATAAACCCACAACTGCAGCTCTGAAGCTGGATACCTCAAAGTCCCAAAGTCCTGGCTTTGACTGAGACCATTGGAGTTCGGAGAACCAAAACACGGTAAGAAAAAAAAAATCAACCAAGACTGTCAACACACAAAGAGACTTCCCTAATTTCACCACTGGCACGGCTGGATCAGTGTTTGCAAGTCCAACATCACAAATCATTTTTGACTGGTGTCATAGCCAGTATTTACTGTAGGTTTCCTTCCTCCTGCTCAGCCTTTCTTACTGCCCGTGCAGGATTCTTGGCACTCTCAGACTATAAAACCAGAGAAGAAAATCCCAGTCCCACACGGCAACGCTAATAATTGGTTTTGGCTGCTCTTAGTGAGAAGTCAGCCCTGACAGAGCTTGGTCACCCCAAATTACATAAAGCACCAATTAAATAAAAAAAAAAAGATGATTCATCTCTCTGGCTTCTGACATCAGAGGAAATCCTTCCCTCCCTCCCTGGTAGGTAAAGAGAACTCTTAAGGAAGCTAGAAAAACAAAACAACTATGTCTTGACCCCTTGAGTCCAAAATGAGTATTAGTATTGGGAAAAGAAATAAAAAAATATCCAAACACTGCACAAACACATCTGTCCTGGTCCTGTTAAGTGTTATGTGTATCCTAAGAGGAGGGCTTGCTGCCCGTTCTTGCCTTTCAACCTTGTGCTGAAGAGCCAAGATGCTGTGCACCAGATCCAGCAGCAGAGATGACTCTGGCACTTTTTGGGGTTTGGACTGTTTGTAATATTCGAGCTACCCCTGCCTGCAAAGATGTACGTGACTGCTTTGGACAACAGGGTTTTTCTCTCTTTCTTCCATCGACAATTTCCTGCTGTTTGCCCCAAACACTTCTCATTGTGCAGCCCAGGAGTTGCTTCAAGGAATCTGGGGAGCTTGATGCAGGTGAAACCAGGACTGAGTGACTGTCACCAGGACACTTCCGTACTGAAAAGCACTTCCTTGAATATTAGCAACTCCCCCTACAACTCTGATCTCTCCGCAAAACACTTAAGATATGGTAATTCAACACCTGAAAGCATTAGTCTTACAACTGATCCAATATTTGCGTTAAAAATGGATTGAAAACATAAGCCGGCTAAATCAGTAAGTGTCTACAAATTAAAGTAAGAATATCTTTAAGACGTAAGTACCTGCAAAGGATAATTTCAGCCTCTTACAGCTGGATCGCTGCAATTCTTCCTTCCCACAGGTGCTCAACAAATCCTTCCTCTCCGCTGACGGATGCTGCGCGCTCGGTACAAAACTCCACCACATTCACGCTAAATCGGAACCATTCTCCTCGGAGCGAACGCGACGCTCGGCTTCCTGCAGATTTGACAGTTTTCAATTTTCTCGCGTAAGTCCTCAACAATCTGGCTCTCTCCTGGCTTCCCGTATTTCAATACCTGCCACCTGTAACTCAATTTCCCTTTCTTCAAAAAACCGCTGACGTCTTCGTAACTGCCAGCGTCTCTGCGGCGGCTCGAAATTTCAGCTCAATTCTTGTGTCATTTCAAGCTCACAATTTTACCTCCGGAATGATGCCAAACTTCAGCCAAAATACGTGTTGCTTGCCACTTTTACCAACTATTTTTTTATTTGTCTTTTTTTTTTTTAAGCTTTTTATTTCAAATATGGCAGGAAAACAGAATTGAAGGAACATTAAGTTACCCCATCCACAGCTGAAGGAGTGAACCACATTATATAGAAGAAAAGATCTTGGAACGTGAACATACGTAGCTCCTAATGATGGATTTGGTGCTATAGAAGCAATAATGGTGGATTTAAACATAGTCATCTCAGAGACACACAAGGAAAGAGAAAACTTGCCAATCACGTGTCACGTTTAACATCTGTACTACTGACATTATCTGTAATATTTCTTTACACGATGACTCACGGGTTGATCCACAGAAATGGGGAAACCTCCCGTTTTCTTCGGTCTTTTTTAGAGAGCGTTGCCAACAAAGGCACAAGGTTTTGCTTCCAGAAAACCTCAGCGGCTGCTTCTTTCCTGAATAACGGTCCTTTCCCTGGTCAGCTTTAATTAAAATCTTCTACACACTCAGAAGAGGAGTCGGGATTTACTTAAGAAAGCAGCAATTTTCACCTGAAAGGGACTTCAAAATGAAAAATGTATTAAAAAGATGGGCATGAAACATGAAACAGATGACTTCATTCATTCTCCCTCATTCTCCTTATAGCATATTATTGAATTTTGGGCCAGATTTTTTTTTATAGATTTCTTCCAAAGAGTTTTTCACTAGAATGTCTGACCGGCCAGACTTTTCCAATAGAAAACTAAATAATTTTCACTTTTACTCCTTTCTAAAGCTGCTCTTTTTTTTTTTTTTTCCCTAATAGAACTATTCGAGAAAGAATCAAGACCCTTATTAAAACAATTACAAGTTTTCAGAACTCTCTTCTACTGAACTTGTTCAAACAACGAATAAATGATCTAGAGAACTGAATTTTTTAAATTTTTTTTTTAAACTTTGCTTTATCTGTCCACCTATTATGTATTTAGGGTGCTTTGGACCAGTTGTTTATTGTGGAGAATGGGACGAGAAGGTTGGTTGCTAGTTTGTACCTGATGGATGGCAAAGGCTTTCTGCCAAAGTCTTCGTCCCTTTCCTTATTTATCTATTTATTTATGATGCAGCTTACACGCAAAGCTGAAAAACTCCGACAACTCTCTGAAAACCACCTTTCCCCCCAACTCCAGCTGAAATGTTTGCTCCACCAAGACTCACAGAAATCTCCAGGCTATCAGCTTTCCTTGGGGGGGAATCACGGCTACAGAAACTTTGCGGAGCGTAATGATGCAGATCAACGAAAACGTGGATTTGGAAGAGAAAATGGAACAATTTGGAAAGGATTACCACAACGGACCAGCTAATGAAGGCCTAACTCAGCTGTGAAAAGTAAAAACGCACCTGATTTACACTTATATTGTTGTTCTTTTTTTTTTTTGTAGTTGTTTTTTATTCTGCCTCAATTATGCCAAGGCTGCGTTTTATTTCTCTAAATCATAACATATGGTGACTATATTAAAAAAAAAAATAAATAAATATGCAGAGTCTGACAACAAAGTCCGTTTGCTTAAAGAGCTAAGTAATTAAATAAATATCTCTTTTCAGGTACCCAAGCTATCAAGTTATTTAAAAACTGCTGAGAGGACGGAGCCCTGAAGTTCTCCAAAAGCAACCACTGTCTTCACCACTGAAGCCTTCACTCTCAAGAGAGGGGAGAGCTTGTAGGTTTGCTCTTCCCTCCTCAGCACGTCTCAATATAAATGCAAATTATTTCCCCCCTCCCCATCTTTTCTGAGAATATCTTCATAAACTTTTTTTTTGAGGGGGAGAGATAAAAATAATCCCGTTTCTGGAAATAGCTATCAATTCCAGCTTTAAATTGTACACTCTTGATTTTTTTTTCTGTTTATTTTCCAGAGTCCTGTAAGTCAAATAAGGTTTCCCATAAAATGGAAAACCAGATCCATCCCTACGGCCCAGCTGCAATTTAGTATTTATATTGGATTCGAGTGAGTTCTGCTACCGAACAGCTCGTGCAGCCTGGCGGTAACTTCCGCTTCAACACCGAAGGTATTGCTAAGTAAAGTATGACTGAAAATAAACCTTATGTTTTTATGCTTTGAATTTAATATTTCACGGTTTGTTCTCAAGGTGGAAAGTATTTATCCACACAGTGGAAAAAATAAGCTTTTCAACCCCGTTTTCTTCTGTCGCACTTCAGGACTTTACGGGTGTTAACTATCACAAGTGCTTAAAAAAATAATCTCCTGTTGCCAACACCACCTTAAGTGTTCAATAAAGCTGGAATCCACTATGCTATTTTGGTACGTATATAAAAAATAAGAAAAACGGCTTTCGATGTTTAGAAAAAGCAGCTTATGTCATAACATGAGAAGAGATACACAGGCTGAAATTATTTGAGAAGAAAAATGCATATGTATGAGGTCTGTGACCCAGCTATTTATCTACATCTTTAACTTTTAAAATTTAAAAAATAATAATTGAACTTCTCGGAATATGTTCCATACAGGTTCCTTCACACCAATGTCTCATTTTATTTAAGTCAGAATACTTGTGGTGACTGAGTTTTTTAAGGGAAGTTTTCCGAATTCCACAAAAAAAAAAAAAACACAAAAATTGTAATATCTGCAAACAACTCCATTTTGCTCCGAGTTCTCAAAATTCAGAGGAAAACGTCATTTTAGATACACCATACACACATTTCTGAAGTGAAACTGTCCTCTTCAGCCACGCAGTTGCTCAGCAAAATGTTTGTCTCCTTCACTAGAACCAAGTCTCCAATTCACAGACACAAAAAAAAAAAAAAAAAAAAAAAAAATCAGAGCATCATGCATGTTTCACAAAAACACGTTTTAAACCAAACAACCTGCAGGATCATGTGAAACAAAGTTTAATTCAAAGCCTTGTAACTACTTGCTTGGTAATAAGTGTTGTACGTTACAACAAAATATGTTTATTGGCTATTGCAAGCATTATCAGCCGACCGGTTTTTATAAAGCCAGGAAATTCAGAAAGACGTAAGCACCCAGACCTGCTAATAACGTAAAAGGAGGAGGTAGAAAGGTCAACATATTTAATGACTTGTTGAGGTGACATATACAATAAACACACAACCATGAGATGTTTGTAATTCCAGACTGTGTCGACATTCCGAGCAGCAGTTGCAGACCCAACCTTAAAATACATTTATTCCTGGCAGCGCATGCATGATCTACTTTCATGTCCCAATACGGACTTTTTTCACCATCCATTTTAAACCCGGTTTAGAAAACAATGTATTCATAAAAATCACGATCCCATCTTTCTGCCTAGAAGCAAATCAAGCACAAAGTTAATCTGGAGACACCGTCACGCATTTAGTGTTCCCTGGCCCCTGATGAGTTACACCAAAATCAGGCTTCTCCGGGCAGCGAGAGCTTGGAAGGAATGAATTTTTGGTGACAAAGATGACGGATCTGCCTCATTTTAGGCAAAAGGATGACATTTGTAATAGAAGCATGTCAACGGAGTCAGAGATTGAATCTCAGCTCTGTTATTTTCTGTGTTCACACTGTTTTGCAACAGTAAATTGATGGATTGGGGGTATTTCACTTGCTCTCTCTCTCTTAATTATTGCCTACACAACAAAAGTGCTCCTGTTGACAGAATATCCTTGCTCTCTTCACATGCACCCCAAAGAAACAAAAATAAATAATGCATAAACATATACAACACTGACTTGAAGAAACAGGTTTGGGTCAGCCATTAAACAACACGTACTGGTAACGACCTTCCAGCTGGAAGCATCAGAGCAGTGCACAGCAGTATCTCCATTTCATCTTGATGGTTTGGGCATGTACAATATATCGAGAAGGTGCTTCATCTCTTTATAGCAGAACTGAGGAACAAACCCCGTCATCCTCATTCAAGTCTCACGTCCCCATCTGCTCTGCTTAACTCCTGACTACATCAGAAACCTGGAGCAGGCTGTGTTTGAAGGTGATAAAAAGAGCGGAAGTTGATTAGGAAAATTAGTGAACACCGCTTTGGTATCGACATGTGCTACAGATCTGCAACCGTAGCCCAAGCACCACGGAGAATTTTAAAAAAAATAACACCAAATATACTTTTCTGTAGATTTGCTGCTTCTGCTTGCAAGCTGCAGTCTATTCAGATCACCAAGCTGAGCTGAATAACCTCATGGTGAATTAATTTTCAGTCAATGACCAATTTCTGCTATCACTTTTTCAGCCCTACAGCTGCCCCTGGCGCTGCACCCAGAGCAAGAGGTGGGCTTTGTCTTGGGGAACCCGCAGCTTAAAGATGATGCACAAAAATTCAGTTTATGTGCATGGCAGTAGTTTATTTTATAGAATCATAGAACAGTTCAGGCTGGAAAAGACCCTTGGGATCATCGAGTCCAACCATTAATCCTATGCTACAAGCTCACCCCTAAACCATATCACCCAAATTTAAACCAAGTCTACCTATTAATTGCATTTCAACATAAGTCCACAGCAACACTGGTTGTTTTTTTTCTACAAGAGCCACCCAATGTTGGAACAGGCTGCCCAAAGAAGTGGCAGATTCACCATCCCTGGAGGTATTTAAACAACTTGTTGATCTGGTGCTTAGGGACATGGTTTAGTGGTCACCTGGCAGCGCTGGGTTAGCGGTTGGACGTGGTGATCTTAAAGGTTTCTTCTAACCAGAGATTCCGTTACTACCAGCAAACTTCGAGTCGCAACCAGATGTTTGGAAGCTCCACGTACGGAGCTGCCTGACCTTCCGAAGCTGAAGAAAAACGGAAGGTTTCTGCAGTGTTTACAAACCAGCAATTCTATTCCAGGTCACGCTTTTCTATTTCAAATTGTCCATGATTTTCTCCGGAAGATTTGCGGTGATAGAGATTCAGCAAGATATATACTATTTACTAACTCTGGGCTAAAAGAGAAGAGGTCAAAGCTCGGCCAAAGCTCAGACTTACCGGCATTTTTTAACGCAAACACACAGAAGAGATGGCAATCCCCTCTGCAGGAGACCTCTCTACGACAGACCTCAGGTGAACCTAACCACAGCTTTATCACAGAACCACGCAGCTGCAGCTTTACACAAACTCACAATTAGTAAGCTGCAATAACGACCACTTGTTATCCCCACTTGCAAAAGAGTTTGAAGAGCGGGCTCTGCCAGGGGCTGCACGAAGGGGCAGGAAAACGCGGCGGCGAGGAATATCTCCCAACATAATTACCGCTGTTCGAACACCTCACGCCCAGTATTGTTCACAAATTAGCTTGATAGCCCAAACTTTTAATGACCTTTTCACTTGCGTGGGAATAATTTGTGCAGCAGCCCTTTTTAGTTCCTGTAATTAAAGTAATTTTAAAGTTTTAACAAGAAAGTACACTCAAGGCACATAAACTGATAAAGGGATATGTGGCTTCAAGAGCTCTTTTTTTTCCCCTTCCCCTCTGCAGAACTCCTACTGTGTCAGAAAATTACAGAATGTCCATCTATCTATTTGGCTCAACAACAAAGGATTTCCACCTACTCACTCTATGCTTTTCATATTTTTATTTTTGAATCTGGATGCTTTAACGGGAGGGGAGGGGGAATAATGAAATTTGCTGCTATGAATATGTGCCAGTACGAAATGGGAAAAGAAAACTGGAAGAAAGTTTGGAGTACAAGGAAGCCAAGAGACCGTACAGGGCCATTCCCTTGATTAAGTGCTGAAAATTCTGAGTGCTCCAACACTATTGTTTTGAGTATTATGTTTCTTTAATTAGTTTTAAGAATGCTATATTTGTTATGCCCATTTTAAAATTGATTTGGCTATTGATTGTTTTCCACGTAAAGGTGGCTGCTTTCCATTCCAAGATCCACGTGAAGGTTTAGCCGCAAATCTTTCTGTTGAGCGGGCCAATAAAAACACGTAAATGAACAGGTTTTAAAGATACTGAAGCAATGAAAAAGGAAGGCAGTGTCGTGAAGGGTTTTCAAAGTTTAATTCTTTACATGCACTAGAGGAATTAGGTCCTCTTGTGCCATGACATTGGTACAGAGTCATGCGACCTAGATATTTTTACTGAAGTGCCCCAAAGAGCTGAGTTTTGACTTTTATGTGACGCTCACTGTAGAGGTCGACTGACCTCCCAAAGATGTAGACCAACTTGAACCAGAAACTCTTCTGAAATATTGTTAAGCCACTAATTTAACTTAGCAAATATGAAAAGCATCTCTACTCAAAAGGAGTTTTAGCACTTGATAGAACAATTGAAACATACCAATTCAAACTAGGTAAAAAAAAAAATTGCTAGTATAAAACATTATAAAATAATAAAGCCATGCCATTCTATTATGATCCACCTAAAATGTACAGACAGTTATTGTTCCCAAGGAGGGCAGGAGGAGAGATTGGACTTTTAAACGTGTGTCTATGAACAGTCCCTCCAGTTTCAATAGTCTGCAAGCAAAAAGCTACCAGTATTGTTCATCGTAAGATATTATGTTATAAATCAAGCTACATTCATATACACAGTACAAAGGGGGAAAAAAAAAAAAAAGCATTTCAAAAGCCAAAGAGGCCATAAAAACTGTTCTTTACTGCATCTGTTTGACCCACGGTTCACTGAACCGCAGTTTAATACACCACATAAAGGCACCGCGTCGGGAAGCGCCGTTTCAGAAGACGGCTGAGGTGTGCTCGCCCCGCTCCGGCTGGTGCTTTGCAACTTCAGAAGTGATTCTGCGCTTTAAATAACAATTACACAGCCCCACCGTATAGATAATTAAACATTCATTATGAGATTATTAGCCTATTAAGGTCATCAGCCTCTCACCGATAAATAATCGGTATAACTATGCGCACTTGCCTCGTGGTTATAATTAAACAACGATAGGTAGTTTATTAGGTTTTTGCGGTTGGTGGTGACCATTAACAGTGTTAACGACGATATCCTCATATCGGTTTGAGGCAATAAACTGGAATAACAAATATCAGGCAAGAGGATATTCGGCCCTACCCTCCAAATTTTGGCCATTTTGCTTTTGATTTCAAAAAAAGTCAACACTGAGATTTACTCTAGAGTTGGCAAAGACACAACTGTATGGAAAGTTGCTTTATGGAGGGCACAGAAGCAGACTCTGTGTTGGGAGGAGGAGTGCACCAAATGTTTCAGAAATGAGAAGAAAGCAGGACCTTGGAAGAGTATTCTACCTAAAAAAAAAAAAAAGTTATTTACTTACATGCCAGTACTACGTAAAAAATTCCCCACAGACCACCTCAGATCTTTCAGGACCGTCATGAGCCACGCTCTAAAGTTCCGCTATTAAATGTTAGAGGTGGGATTCTCACAGCCCCATTCATGCGCAGGCAGTAAAGGAAGAGATGACTCCGCTGTCCTGCTTGCCCAAGGCTACGCCAGGTAGTTGTGGCTGGGAAAAGCACAGTCGAGTTTCATGACGAAGAGATACATGGTTTTCACATTTGTTCACTTGAGCAAAAATAAAACCTTTCATAATTTCCCAAAATCTTAAGGGCAAAAGCAGCAGACTGCAAAATAACAGTTTGCAGCGCTCGGTCAGGAACTGAACTGGCTTCTCCAGTTCCAAGCACCTTCTGCTTCTGCTAGAGATGCTCAGTTTTGTACGAATAGTTTTGTATCCACAGATTTTTTTCTCTTTATTTAAAGGCAAGAGCAGGCTAAAAAAAGGCATCAATTCTTAATTAACATATCAAACAACATAATGTATCAATCAACAGAAACTGCTCTGCCGATCCATGCTCCGTCCTCCAAATAATTTCTTACAAACTCACGCAATGGGAAGAGATTCTTATCTCCATGCTGTTCTGAACTTCAGAAATTCCTATTTTACGTGCTAAGACTAAATGAGAAACGTAAAGTAAACCTCGGGGTGTGTTTAATTTCAGGTGTGTACTCTACCTTCTCTTTTTACTGTACACCCTGGGCATTAGGAACTTGGAAAAGCAGCACGGGAAACGGCATGGGAATGTTCAAAAGGTGACTTTGATCCCCTAAACATTGCTGACCTGGCCCTCTGGGTACAATTCCTTTCCATGCAGAAGGCCAATGTACCACTTAAACTGCACTTAAACCTCGCTTTGCTGGCGTAGTGGGATACAAATGGATCGCAAGCTTTGTGATTTCCCCCCCCTTGGAGAGCACTAGAACATGATCTTGCCAAGACGATGCTCAGAGCATCTCCAAGGGGTCATTTTGACCAGGCATAAAAAAAAAAAGAGGGAAAAAAATAAAATGACAAATTTATGATATTAATGTTCCCTAAGAAGATCCCATGGAGGTTTCAGCCCTGGAAATGGCTCCCCACAGCCCCCACGTCACACATACAAGGCAACTCCTCTACCGTGAGCAATTCCAATAGATGTTGCACCAGATTTTCTGCCACTTAACAACAGAAAATAAAAGAATTCTTACAAAATAGGAAAATTCCATTTGAGCATGGCGATTATACCAGACAATGGCATGCTTTTAGTTAAAGAAAAAGATACAGAACTAGAATATGAAACTCGCTCTCGACTGCTGCTGCTCACCAATTCTTAAATCTCACATTCATTTACTTTGAGTACATAAGCAGCTTTCAGGTAATACAGCAATTCTTGATCAAATGAAACAAACAAAAATCCCATCCCTTTGTTCCTTTGCCATGTTAATCTGCTTGCTTTCATTCCCTTTTCACCATGGTAACACTTCAGCCAATTGTCAATTTTTAAGAATGCAGACAAACACATCAAATAATTTGTGCAGAGGTACAAGTCTGGTATTGCTGGGTTTAGAGCTCACACAGAATATACGCATTATTTGCAAACAGGAGTTCCATGCTGCTTTCCTTCTGAGGCACTGGAAAGCTGCCTGGAGTCCTAAGCAACGACACCAGTGTTCTGAATTTAGAAACAGCACTTTTTCCATCATATCAGATATATTTACTAGTGTTGGAAATCTATAAACCCACTCGTAACCTATTTTTCTAATAGAATATCGTGGCCAGATAAACTGAAAGATTGTGGCAACACCTGGTAAAAGCTGATCACTAACATTCAACCATGGGCGCTGTTCAGACTGGAAAGAGTCAGTTATCCGTGTTACATTAAATACATTGAACACTTTGTTCCAACAAAAATTATTCAGGACACACTTGCTAGACACAAAAAAACCTACATTGGGGTTTTTGTTTAGATGATGGGGTCCTGTGAAAACATTACAAGGAAGAGACTACATCACTACTTGAAAACTAAAAATGGATTTTCATGTTTTCAGATACAGGTTGTAGGCTTGGACCTACTCTATTTGAGCCACAGCCCCCACTAGCATATTACCAAGCTCAGCTTTTTTCTCCACTCGTTGGCTGTGGCTTTTTTGTTATGCCCAGAGAATACCTCCCTATATATCTACCACATTTACAATTCAACTTTTCCCTTAAACACCTGTTAAAAGAAGAAACATGTCAAACAAAGTACCTGCACACAAGAAATATGGATTAGTCTGCCACAAAGCCTTAAAATCCTGTTTCTTTTTGATTGAATAGCTTTTCAAGTTGAACAAAACGCATCATTCCTTTTGAGTGATATCTCTGCATTGGCCAGTTTTGCCTTTTGATCATCCATAATATTGATAGAGCCATAGCAGAGAAGGAAGGCTAAGAAGAGGTCCCAAAAGCTTTTAATCTCTCCCTTTCTGAGCCATCACAGACTAATCTTCCTGTACCACATCAGACTCAAATCTTTTCTGTTCTGCCAGGACATAGTTTATGAGATCTCTCATATTTATTTTTTTCCAACTATCCCACCCAGTAAACGGAGATGATGCAAAAACTCTGAAAGAAATTCAAATAAAACTTACTGACAAGTTCAACTCTTGCCTGAGTTGACATTTCATTTTTAAAGTAGTTTCTCTATCACCATCTAGAGAGGTTCTTTAGGTGGCAGAATGGCTATTCTCATACAGGCTTCTGCTATGACCCACCACATAAATCAACATCCAAGGAAAGGAGAGCAGAGAACATAAATATTTATAGTTCTTGAAAGGCCACTGTCAGGTTTTTATTTCTTCACTTGATGCATGTTAGGGAAAATAATAAGCAAGAGAGAAAAGCAATAAAGAAAATGAGAAGTTAAAGGGCTTGGAGAGATTAATTCTCAAAGCAAGACAATGAAGTGGCCGGAACACAGAACTAAACCGGTGGTAAATCTCTCCGAGATTAAAGAAGAGCCGAGGGGACAGATGGATTGGGCAATCATTTGATACGAATCAGTTTATACCAAACACAAAGCAGCAAAGGAGAAAGGGAAAGAGGTGTTTCGAGTCTGAAAGGTTCAGGAACAGGGAGTTACCAGCCGGCTTGGCTAAAACAACGGCTATCGAATTCACCCGCGACGGGACACGCCTGAACGGGCGCGACAAGCGACGTGAAAGGAAGTTCAGAAGATGCAGGAGACACCAACGCTACAATTCCTACAAATCACCATCACTTTACACGTTTGGCGTCAGCTGAGAATCTGGGACTGGGATTGTGAATCACAGAATGGCTTGAGCCAGAAACATCCTTTTAAAACAAAAAGCCCACCCCACCCAGCCAAACGCCCAAATCCTTTGGAACATGTGACAACCTGATCTACGTGTCTTGTTTGATTGCAACACACACTGAGTAAGTCCAGGTTGTCAAAATTTTGCTGCTGGATGGAACCAAATACTGTAGTTTTATTCCTGCCAGCAATATCCGTAGGCAAAGAGCTTTTCTCCGCATAAAGGAAACAAATCAATCCAATAAACCTGCTGCAGTTTTCACGGTCCCTTTTCAAACAACATCTTGAAACGAAAATGAGGGTGTTAGGCACAGGAAAATACATTAATATTGGCCAACTGACACTTCAAGCTCTCAAGGAATTTTAGCATTCCCACTACCATACTGATGGACAGCACTTACTTTGTGAGAGAAGCAGAAACTGAAGGCTTTATTTATTTATTTATTTATTTTAAAGAAAACTGACCTAAATCAGGAAAATCTAAGCAGTGCTTGGGGACAATTTATTTCTAACAACCCTCCTGTTCCACTGGGATAGAGGATGGCTGGATGAAAAGCATTGCTTAATAGGACTCACAGGGCATCGAGGTAAAGTAATTTATATTTTGCACCAAAGTGTTTTCTTACTGTGTGCTCTGAGCACAAACAATTGAAATGACTCCTTCAGCGCTGCTTTACCACCATTATTTTTGCTTACTAATCATGCAGAATTTCTTTCCCCTCTCCTTTTTATTACAGAAGTCACATGGAATGACCAGGAGGATTTGTTTAGGACATCAGGGACTGGGATTTGAACAATGCTTGCTGTCACCTGCTCTGTCTGGGGACCTTTAGATGCACTTTGTGTTGGAAAAACTACCTGAGTTTGTGGATTCTTTAAAACGACTCCATTAGAACAGCTACAGATGAGCCAGACCTCCTCACGTGCTTATATTACCATTTCCAAAGACTTCAGGATTCATTTTTATATAGATACGTAGATACACACACATACATATATTATTATTCTGCTTCTAACGGTCGATTATTGCACTCCGTGAAAAAATTTCTTAAAGCTCAAGCAGACTCTACAAGACAGAAGCCAGCTAAATTTCCGAGCTGATTTAAAGACAGCTATTTCTCCAGCAAATGACAGACTCCAAGTAAAATAACAGCAAGATACTATCATTGGCATTAAAAATGACGAGTGTTTGACAGACTTGAAAACAAAGAGGTGTCACAAGAGCTCTTGACTAGCTACTTGCCAGGAGAAGTGTGTTTGCGAACATCAGCAGAAATGGCCCATAACTTTGAAATTCTTATAATTTGGCTGCCCTCTTCTTTACTCTGAGCTTATCATTTGCAGGCAATGGCTTGCTACTGTCTTGGAGCACAGGAACATATATCCATATATCAACCTATATCAACCATATATCAACACTTTCAAAAGCAAGCAGGTAAGGATAATGTTCAATTTCCATTTGAAAAATGGGAGAACGTTTTCTCCCTTTCACTTGCCGTGCAGCATTTGACTCCAGAGCTATTCCCACTGAACAGACTATTCCAGGGGCAAACCCGTATTAGAATTTGTCCCGTTAGAAGTGTGCACATTATCAACCTCAGTCAGGAGTGAATGCACTAACCCTTTTGTTATATTCCCGAAAACATTTCCTGACTTTCATTCACTGGAGCCTAGTGATGAAATACCAAAGCCACTCCTCTACTTTTGCAGCTCTTAACCTCAACGCAAAGATTTTTCTGCCATAACATCCAAATACACACATCATTTCTCTGCACACCTCCATAATCTCTTACCAATAACATCCCCCCGTCTCTTATTTCAATCTTGTCCATCCTTTCAGTAAACTCTTGATGTTCTAAATCCCCATTCACTTTTCTCATTCAGCCATGCCTCACTTATTCTAGTAATTCCATACCTGTGCTAAGACATTTGTAACTCCCATTCAGCATTCTTATAAGATATGCAGCTTTTCTCTCTCAGCCCTCCTCTGATTTACATTCTTACTAGAAGAATCTCCCACTGAACGTTGTTAACCAGTGAATAAATTACCTTGGGATTTAGGCAGTGCCATTTAAATCTCTCTCCACCCTCATTACTTCAGCTAATATAATAGAAATGGTAGTTTTCCAGTTTAGAATCCAGCTGTTTTTCTCCTGAGCTTATGAAAGACAGTCACTTTCCAAACATTATTCTGTCTTTTTAGGTTTTGGGGGATTTTTTTTATTGTGTTGAGTTGTTTTTTCGGTTGCTAGTTGCTTAGGGTTTTGTTGTGGTTGTTTGTATTTGTTTTTAAATATAAACTTTGTTAAATGTCTTCCTGACTCAGCCCAGTGAAGGCAAAGGCAGCCTTACACAACTGTACTCTTTAAAACCAAAAATAATAAAATTTGATAATGAAAACATCCAGATTTAGACACCTAAACACTAAAATCCCAGGTAAAAGTTTCCTGTCTGCTGTCAAGAAGAGTCAGGATGAAGAGACTACCCGTGGGATGGGTTCTGGGAGCAGTCATCAGCCCCTCTCAGGGGTGGCTGGTGCTCTGCCCAGGTCTGGAGAAACATTTACAGCATCTCCTCAGTGATTCCACGCAGGAACATCACAGTTACTCGGTTCAGGGGATGGTCCTGGGGGAAAAGCTCTGATTCTCTTTCGCTGAATTTAGAGAAAGCACCCAGGAATGCAAGAATCTCTTCCAGCTCTGTTCTTCTTGTGCATCCGCTACTCCACGTGTAAACTGCACAAAGACTCTCACAGAAATTTCCATCTCTACTCCCTAAGAGTGTTGCTAAACATACCCTCCTTACACAACCATCTCACCCAATGATGCAACGTTCAACTGACTTAACAAACACCTTATCTTAAAAACAGCTATTTTGCAATATCATAAAAAATAAAAACTTGCAAGCATGCTTTAGGACACGATTAGTAAAAAAAATAACCTTACCTAGTATAGGATTTCCACTAAAAACATCAACAGTAGATATCTTGCATGTACATTCCTTGTTCAATTTATTTCCACTATAGCTATATCCTTTTCTTTAAAGCCCTGTTCTCTGAAAAGGAACCACCAAATAACCCCTTATTGGAAAAAAAACACAACAAAACAAAGCCTAAGGCTTAACAGGGTTATCCACTTATAAAAAATAAAATAAAAATCAAACCCAGGCTAAGAGAAGGCCTTTTGTATACCTCCCTAGGTCACACCCTCCTAAGCTTTTGGTGATGTTCAAGCCCCTTTTCTTCAGGTGAACAAGATCAGTGAGGATTTTGTTGATTGCAGATTAGCACAGACCTGAGAGTCAGGCTGTTACTCACAGTGAGCCGTGATTTATGTTATGAGTAACCCTACTACACCGCAGTTAACAGCACCTGTTGGGTGCACATGGGCTTCTCACCTTCCCAACGGTGTATTTAATGTCCACGGAGAAACTGGGCAATGGGAAAACTCAAGAAGCCATGCTTTTCCAAACAAGTTACAGAAAACTTTTCCTGAAATTTAAATTCTGATTTCAATTGCAAGTGTAGAGAGGGCCAAGCAACTAATTTGGAATTTACGGTGTGATTTGAATAAGGAAACTATGGCAGCTAGCCCTTCAGGAATGGTAGTTCACCTGTAATGAATTAGATTTTAAATTGAATTTTAAAATAATATCAAAGACACTGTGATCCAGTGTGTGTGACCACTGTAAGGTGAAGGCTAAAAATAATGTTGGTTCAAAGAAATGCAGTAATGACATTAATTTCTTTAATACCTGCAGCAATAGTTATGTCATTGTAAAAGTTATCAATTTCATCCTGCTGGATTAAAACTCTTGCTGAGCATTTGAAGATGGTGGCACATAAAATTGGTTTAAGCACAGGCAAGCAGTAACAGAAAACAGTTGCACCACTTCAGTTAGGTACCAAAATGATCAAAATGTTCTGATTTTTGGTAAAGGGCTCAATGCTCTACCGTGGCTTCGTCTAGAACATGACGTCTCAACTCAATGTGCTAAGGCACAGAGTGAAAATACTGCACAAGTATTTCTCTAGCTCGTTTGACCTTTCTCAAACCATTTAGACACAGAAGAAATTCCCTGCCGTTACCGCGGTGCTGCCCAGCGACGATGCCCTTCACCTCCCCCGAATGTCTCTTGCGGGTTTTGACCTTTTGTCCTGTAGCAGGGCAGAGCTCTTGGAGAACATTTTCTGACCTGTGCAATCTTTAACCATAAGTAGTGGATATTCTGCTCACCTTTCACTGGCTCAGCATCTATTACCCAGTTGCTGGAAGTACCAAGCACGCCGAAACTCGATGTGCAACCGGTCCCAAATCCTTTTTCACCCATAGGAATCCCACAGGGTTGGGATTGCTCAGCGGCAAAACTGGCCAAAAAAAAGTCACAAATACGTCTATTATTTATTTCAACATGCCAGGAAGGCAGAATAGTTTGAAAGTAACGCTGGAGGATTTCAAATGAGTGGTCAAAATGCTGCAAGTGTTTGAAGACGGAGCTGAGCAAACATTTACTCTTCCCCGAGCTAACACCGAAATCCTGCTGGGGGTTTTGAACTGCCTGTTTAGAGCCAGGGAAAATTTATTTCTGAAACACATAACACACAGGGTTTTTTTCTGTTAATTCAGGTTTCTCATTCTATTCCAATTCTTCTCACCTAATTTTTGACACAATAATAAAATGCTGAGACGCCAGCAGCGACTGTAGTTTCTGATTTAGAGCAGATTGAAATGGTTCAAATGTCTTGTTTGCTTGAGACTTTCACAGAAAATTGAAGTGTTCATAGAAAAAGTAAACCTCAACAGATTTTGACTATTCTGCTTTTTTTCTTTCCTAATCATACAGCTAATCAAAATGTTCTCCTACTACCAGAAACTTATTTTCCATGAGATTTAATTAATTTATCGCTCAGCTTTTTGTAAACAAAGCGCACAGAGATTTTCCCATGTTGAGTGAGTCTGACTCGAGTGCCTGGAGAGTTCATGACTTAGCTGCTAAGGGTGAAGCATGAAGAAGTAAGAGAAGGAAATCTCATTAATGTTAACGGAGTTGCACTCAGCTGCAGGGACATTCAACAGGACCAGTTTCAGCACCATTATTTCTGTAAGGCAAACATGATTTTTTGTTTTCCCAATAGGGTAAACTTCAAAAAACACTCATGGGTGGTAAAATCTATCTGATTGCAGAAACTCTGAGCTGTGAAAACTGCTTAAAGAGCTTTTGAACATCTCTGTAGAACTACATGGATAACTGCATAAGTTTTGAAGGATAAGCATCACAAAGACCATAGCGCTGCAGCTGACGAAGGGAGGCAGTGGCTGTAAATAAGCCATCGTGGCCCATTATAGCACCAAATACAGCATCAGGGTGCTGGACTTTTGATAGCGTAACGCTGCTCTCAGGACCAGCATTCTGCAATGTTTGCCGGAGCTTTTATCCATGTGAAGCAAAGAACTCTCACCAAGCTGGCCCTCTTGACCTCACTTGTTATGCTCAGCCTCAAGCCAAACTTCTTGTGCAAAGTGCACAAGTGGCTTCGTCAAGAAAAATAAAGCAAATTTCTGCAATATTTACTTTTCAAGTATTGTCTGGCGGTTAGGGTGTTTTCTCCCCCTCCTTAATGTCATTGGAATCAATGGCTTTTCACATCTCTGCTAGTTTGAAAGCCTCAATGTTTCTTCCAGCTGCTTGGGCTCATCAGAGCTCATCTGGAAGCTCATAACACTACCCCATCCCACTATAAGGTCTTATCACCATCTAATACTGATCAGATTTGAGCTCTGTATTTCACAAATGACTTCCAAAGAACTCCTCAAGACCTTAACACCACACTTCTGGGGGCTGAAGCTGGGATCAGTCTTCAGAAAGCAGCACAACCAGAACCAGTAAGAGCACATTAGTCCATTTTCCAGGACGGCGCCACGTCATCCAAATCCAGCATGACCCTCGAGATGCCAGTGGCTGCCCTAAACCCCAGTGCTCCACCCTGCAGCCTGGTGTCACAGCTGATGTTGGCCTCACACCATCAGGTGTAGAGGTTTATGCAAATTCAAAGCACCAGCCTCGGTCGGGGAGGCTAAGTGAACACAAATGCTGACTCAGCAAGAGGGCTTGTCAAAGGTAAGTAGAGGCTGAAAATTAATTGCTCAAGTCCTGGTTTCGTGCATGTGATTCCAAACGTTTGGGATTCTGTCTGTACATGCTGTGATGGGTCTTGGAAGGCTTCAGAGCTCCATTTTATTGCAGCACATACGAAAAGGATTAAATGGTCTTGAACATCCCGCTGTAAAACTAAGAGCCCCAGATATTTCCTGAGGCTATTTTTGATGGGTTAGTTAAGAACCACGGTGCTTAGCTTGTGTTGTTTGATCAAACATCACACGTCTAGCTCTTAAAATAGGGAAACTTGGCATTTCTTGCCTTCTGGTCATTGAAATTGGCTGTCGAGATACCTGTGCCATTTGCATTATTATCATGGAGCTGCTGACATGGCACAAAAACGCTATTATGAAGGATTTAGCAAGAAATTGTCTGTAAGATATATCTTGTCTGCTCCTAGGGTTATATAAGCCCTTTTATCTCTACGTATGTAAATATATGTCCCAAGACTCTCTTATCCCATTAGATGGGTTGCTGATAAGATGCTTGAAGAGAGGGATAGAGATGACCCAGATAATGAGCCAACTGCTTCCAGGAGGTAGTTAGGTTAGGTTGGGGAGACCTAAATTCTTGAAAGAAAGTCTTAATCTGCCTTCTACCCACATACTCAGCGTGCAAGGGATGATTTTGCCCAAAGAGCTGCTTCCATGTTTAAGCTTCCCTTTTGCTGCTTTTTTTTTTTTTGCTAAAAAACGTTTTGCTAAAACGATTCTGACTTTCTTTGTCAAGTGCATGAGCTCTACGGCAAAACAACAAAAAAATGCAACCCAAGTACCCCTCCTTTCTCGTGGCATCGTTAATAGTTACAAGGAAGGGAGTTTTCATTCTCTGATCACGGATGATGAAATTGCTCCAGTTATTTTAAAGCATGAATCTACTTTAAACGTAAAACTATTGTCTGTAATGTCAGATCATCACTCCTGAGACTGCTTTTCTCACGCTACCGCTTCGTCTGTATTAGATTACAGAAAGAGTGATTGTTGCAGTGACGTGACTGATGAGCTGTATCAGCACTTACTGGGTAATATTTAACCTCTTTCAGAACATCTGTCCAGTTAATGTGGTTTGCAAGAGAGCTTCCTCTCTTCTCAAGAATGCAAAGACTCCCCAATTAATAAAAGCCAACTAATTTTAGAACAGTTGAAGTGAACAATTAGAAGACCTATAAAGGCGTTTCTGTATGTGGCATTAAACATAGCATGAAATAATCTGCTGGAGTGGTTAAATTGTACGTGACAGGATTTTAGTGGGGAAAAAAATAATACAAGGCAAATAAAAGTCTAATCAGAAGAGTGGGATTAACGCACGATTTATAGTTACGTATTCGTTTTGCCACACACATTTTTTGCAAATTGTGTGCTTGCAAAGGAGTCTCAATTAAATGTACTATATAAAGATAGAACATCAGGAGGATTACTGTTAGTCACATAAAAACGTGTTTAAATGAATCAAAATTCACTAAAGAGCTGTATAATTACAGTTAACTGTCAGAAAAAATAATAAAAAAGAGGAGAGTCTGGACATAAAGAAGAGAATGTTAAAAAACCCCAGAGATACAGTATCTGTGACTGAAAACATGAGCCTGTAGAGGATCAGCATGATGAAGTATTCCAGCAAGAAGGCACTACTGAGTATCTCGTTAGCGGGAAGTGTGCCCAAACAAGGGTTACACGTCTGGAATTTTTCTTAAGGCGCAATTCTGCATGCATTTACTGTTTTGTTTATCTCCCTCGGCACATAACAGCTAAGGAGAACAGCCTGACCATTAGCGATGGAGAGCGTACAGAGCTGGGCAGGAGGCTGTGCTCAATGACCTCCTGAGGTCCTTTCCAACCTCAATTATTTCATGACCCTGCATGTACCAGCCATGTCATCCTCCCCAGTTGATTTATCTGAACTGAGCTGCAGGGAACACCCACTCAGAAGAGCTCAACCCCTCCACGCTGATGGGACATAGGCCACCTTTGGTGCGGGATGTGGTCATGCTTGCCCATGAGGGAAGGATGACTTCTTCAGCTTAACACCAAAAGCAGAAGACCTTTGGGCCAACCAGCAGCGGGAGCAAGAGTTACAACACAGCAGTGACCTATGCATCTATCGATTCAGAGATCCTACTACTCTTGCTGCTAGATTTTCTCAGCTCCTATCACCTGTAAGTCATCACCAATGACCAAGGCCCTATGTAAAAACACTTTTAAAGAGAGATTCTCACCAAGTAAGCTACAGCCTCAGTGACACATCCACTATGCACCACAAGGAGATCAGGGCTACTTTAGATGCCAGAAACACACTGGCCTAGGGAGCCCAGGTTGCCACGGCAGTTAGTTTACTCAGTTTCTCAGCAGACTGGATTATACACTTAACATACATTGCAGCACATGGTACGTGGGCAGATCTGTGTTAAATGCATCAAAATAAAAATAATAGCTGCCTTTTTCAAAGGTTTACGTTGCGCCACTGTAGGGCTTGCGTGTCGATGGCACTTAAAGCAGCTCTCAAGGTCACAGTAAGCCTCTTGCTTCTCTGGCAAAGATGAATTTGAGTTCTGTTCATGCTTCAAACTCATTTTTCCCTTAGTTAACTTCATGCTTTTACTTAGCTCTATCTTTCTGGTCCAGCAGCCAATTCCAAATTTAATAAAACTTCTCATGTAGATCTCATTTTCTTCTATTTATCTACATTACTGAATTTCTCTGCCTCTTCTTTTCTTTTTCCTGAGACCCACGTCTCAATATTGTTAGTATACAACCCCTCCTAAACTCATGCCTTCAGGCAAAATAGTTCTCAATATTGTCAAAAACATCCTGGAGAACATTACCAAGACAAACTGTCACATTTCCTCTGATTCGCAGCACAGAATCAAACCTCTCCAGCAATCTCTACTTTGATGCTTCAAAGACACTTGATTTTCCTGGAGTCTCCAACCGGTTCTGGGTTAAACAGATCTTCTAGCAGTTCTGCCTTTGAGCTTTTCTCTCTCTCTGCTCTCATCCTGCAACCCAGCTCTCACATTTCTCAATTAATAACCTCCACAATGTAGCACATGTACTACCTGGGACCGAACGAGAAGCGCTGCACAGGTCTACTTAGCCTCCCAATTTCATTGTAGGGATGGCAAGACTTTTGCCATTTCTTTGGAGGGATCTCAGGTCTAAACCGTGAGCAGTTCTCTACCCGCAGTGATTTTTCCCACCTGTTACCATCGAGTAGCCCCGGTGCAATCTGCACAGTCTCTCCTAGAGGATGCACTCCGAGCCGCACGGCGCTTGAGCAGAGGACATCAATCGAGGTAGATACACCAGTAGTTACGCTGGATTTATGGAACTGGGAGTCTATTTCTCATTCCAACTCACAGTAAATCATCCTCCTCTTGCTTTTGCTTCAAAATTACTTCAGTTGTTGCCATTATTTCCATCTTTTCATAGAATCATAAAGGTTGGAAAAGACCTTTCAGATCACTGACTCCAATCTACAGCCCTACATACCTAGAACCTGTTCATACATATAAAGCCTTTCAGAGGAAGCTGTAGAAGTTGAAACAAAATAAAATGAGCTCTGCTTTAAAAAAAAAAAGAAAAATAGAAAAGATTTGCAAGAGTTTCTAGGATCTTTGTATTTGCAAGAATTTCTAGGATCTTTCCATGTGGACCAGAAGACATGGGCCCCCCAAGACTTTTCCCATGTAACCTCAACACTTACTTATTTTTCTTTATGATGTGGGGAAGTTGGTCTGGACAGGCTGGTGGCTGTGGTGCTCTGTTAAAAAAAAAGATAGTTTCACATGTGAGAAAAAACGACCTCTCTGACCTAGCATAGTTTCTAATCACGTTTGCCCGTTAACAGAGTTGATCAGAGAGTGGCACATTGGGAGGGAAACCGGAGTAACAGGAGCATCAGGAGATGCACGTGATTCCCACCCAGGCCAGCACTGGCCTCTTATTGCAGTGACAGTAAAGAAAAACCATTTTCTCTGCAGAGTGGCTTATCAGACTGATTTTTAATCGTTTTCAACAACCTGGAAGAAGAAACCAATATAACTAAGAAAATCAAAACACCATCTAATCGTAACAGTTGCTTTAATTTCCTTTCACAAAAGGGAAACTTAAGTGGAAGCGCGTTGAGGAAAGTATCGCTCGCTCCTCTTTACCTGCCGTGTACTCCTCACCGTCGGGAAGAAATCCTGTCTTACTGCTTTTCTGTACCAAAAGGCACGTGCCAAAGGGCACCTGAGCACCTCAGGTTTTTTTTCAGGCCCTGCAGAAATGGCATTACACTTGCATGGGGACTGTTATCTACAGAGCTCGTTATCAAAGGTATCAACCTTATTCTGCACGTGCAGTTGAACTGATAAATGATTTCCCAAGCATCGCTTTGCACAGAGATCTCGCCCGCTGCTTTAACAACGGTTTTGTTCCGTATGACGAGGGAAGCACCCACTGACCTCAAGCATCCTTCCTTTCCAATGGCTGACACACAATTCACTGCCTGAATTTGGAACAGGGCTTTTAATAGCTCTCCGTTTTCAGCCCCGCTTGCACTTTGGATGGGAAAAAGCATGCTGTCTATAAAAGCAATTGTTCTAGCCGCACCGGCACGAGCCTTTGTAGAAACAGTGCTAAGAGGGAAGGAAATTGGAAAAGCAGGGCTTGAGAGTATAATCCTATTTAAAAATGACTTTAGAATCTCTATGGGTCACCAAAAAAAAAAAGGAAAAAAGAATGAGAAAAAACTTCTTCACAGGCTTTCTCTACTTCATGTGAAAAAAAAACCTCAACTTACTAGTTTTCATCTCCATTCTGTCCGTGTCTTTTAAGCACTCCTGCTCTAGAGAGATAATAATTTGTTTATATCCTAAATACAGTTCCTTGGCTCCATCCTCACTATTATTTCCAACTGTCTGTCCTCTATTTCTTCTCCAGGCAATGGAGAGTGACTTCTTGGCCCAAAGGAGTGTCAAAAGGACTACAGCTTCGGCAGAGACTTATCCAACAGCGACGGTGTTGTTTAAAGCGTTGGCACAGGTCAGCAAATGTGTCTCTCCTGCCCTCGCTCTGTGGAGGCTGCAGGTGGCCAAGGGCTGGCAAAGTCAGGTTGCCACCAGGCAACAAAGCATCGTCCTTCACATCCCACGAGGCTGGAGAAGCTGCTCAAGCTGTTACTGAGACACAACACAAAAGGTAAAGAGGGTAAGGATGCTTAGTAAGAGGTAATAGAGAGATGAAGCTGTTGACATTTGGATCCAAAAGGATGCTGGAGGAGTAAGGCACCAAAGAAAAGAAAGTGTCCCTATATAACAATTTAAAGTGCATTATTAATAAGGACTTTAATAATTTTAAGTGTTAGTGTTACTATAATTGGACTAATACTCACAATTAGTTGTATCTTGGAACACAGGATGGACATAATGCATGGCTAAAGTCAACACTGGTTCCCTCCAACCTTCTCTGCAAACAACAGGAGACACAAAGAGATATAAAAAATACTGAGTTTGTTTACCCCATCCGTAAAGAGCTACTGGGTTGAATAACCTCCACAGCAGAACAAGTAAGGGGAAACATTAATGTAAGGCAATGTCAGTAAAAAACATTGTATTGGACACAAAGCAAATAAATTGTTCAGCCTATCCTACAGACTATCAGCTTTCAAATGATGATGACTGGTTAGCCACGGGATATCGACATATCCTTGACAGGTGATTTCTACATGTGATAAAATTAGAGGTTATGAGTGAAGAGTGACACAATGAGCAATTCACTGAGCATACAGAAAGCTGACAGAATGATGATTTTTTTTTCCTGCACCAATTGTAGAACGGGATACTTAACATTTTGAGTGTCATTTGATGACATTCACGAGATGATAACGACTTTGTGTCAGTAATGACCTAGATTGGGTTTGGAGTGGTGACCTAGAGGTAAAAAACTTTATAAGGCATTACTGACACCTAAGACATTGCCATCAAGTGCCACTGCCACTTAAGGTCCTTCCTTTAGACATTTCTCCACATTCTTAGGAGTCCTGCACTCTGCACAGTGTTTGCAAAAGAGGCCAGAATTAGTCCCACTGCATTGGGCCAAGGGTTGGACTTGATGATCTCTGAGGTCTTTTCCAACCCAATTGATTCTATGATTCTATGATTAAAACCACCTTTGATTTAAACAGGAGCAGATTTAAGCCGATGAGGAGCATATTTATTGTTATTTTCCTCACCCTCCTCCGTGCTGCCCATTTTCTGTAACCTTGCTGCAGAGCAGAGCTGATGAACTGACCCCTCAAGACGACCTATTTTATGACCGGCACCTTTTGTTGCTGACAGCATAGGAAGTAAAATAAAGAATATGGCCTAATTAAATCTCTGTATTATTGTATTAATAAAGAGGGAAAATCTCTGGCAAGAGCAAATCAAGAACAACCTCCAGTGATCTGCTGGCTGGAACGGAAGATGAGATGAGCCCCCTTGCTCCAGAAGAACCCCTTTTCACTCAGGTTCCTCCATGAGATTCAGAAAAGTTGTGTTGCATCACAAAATTAAAGCTGGCAACTTGGAAGTAAAAGACTGTATATTGTGACACCCTAAGCCATCCTAAGAATAGTACATTATAATATAGTAGGTGAGACTTCTCTAATACAGAAAAAAACACCATATATATTTTAACACTGCTTAAACTTTTTTTTTTTTTTTGCAATTTCCTAGGAAATCTCTTTCTACCGAAAAATAATCAGATTTTTTTTTTTACATGGAAAGGGTAGTCAGACATTGGAATAGGCTGCCCAGGGAGGTGGTGGAGTCACCATCCCTGGAGCTGTTTAAAGGCCGTTTAGATGTGGTGTTGGGGGAGATGGTTTGGGGAATGGAGTAGGGTTAATGGTTGGACTCGATCCCAGGGGTCTCTTCCAACCCAAATGATTCTCTGACTCTATGTGAAGCACAGACCTAAGCCCTTCAACCCAGTGGACAAAGCCAATGCTAAAATACTCATTACTAAACTCCTTACTCATTAATTAAATAGCTGATGATGTTTACGTTTCTGTATTATAGAAATACACACAAAATACTTTTTTTTTCCCCCCAGCTAATAGTAAACAAACGCCGTAGGCACGTCTCAGGAGGATGTAAAAGCTGATAGGCCATGGTTTGCAGTTGCTGAGGATCAAGACCTACCAGCTTTGTGGAGGAAGAAACGAGAAGATGCTTTGGCTGTTGTGTTGTTTCTCCACATACCTTTGATTTCCAGGCAAGAGAACCAAATAGCACCAAGACCAACGAAGAATTAAAGCAAGGTCTTCGGCAGAGAAAGCTGCCCCTCTGTCACTGCACTTCTTCTGAGGGGTCCACGGGTATGGCCCATAAAAGCCAATAAAAATTTTTCTGCAGCAAACCTATAACAATTTTCCTCTATCATATAACACATTTTCACAATTTTCCCGTTCCTTCTGTTGAAACCAGCAGCACAATTGGAAGTAATATCCAAAGCACAGTTTGGGGAACCTGCCTCTTTGAAAATGCTTGCAGAATTACTGTCAGAGACCGTATTTGGTTTTGTATAAGCACGTAGATGGGAATTCTAGTTTTATTTACATGCTACACATTAGTTGGCCATCTGGCCTCCGCAGAATAGCATAAGAACAGATTTTTAAACTATTAGAAACGTTTAAATCACAAAAGCAATAAAATTTGTTTATTATTATCAAGGACAAGTGTGAGTCATTCCCATTCTCCTTGATTTTTTTGTAATCTATTAAAAATTAAAACCACTTTCGATCAAAGATATTATTGGATGTACAATTTTAAGCAAATCTAAGATTTTTTTTTTTTTGGTACATGAAAGAGAAGGTAATAATCACCTTATCTAATGGAAACATTAAAGATAAATCTTCACTGAAAAGTGCTGCTATATCATCTTTTTGACCAGTTCTATTTTATAGGATTAAAAATACCGCATAATTATTATATAATACTTCACGGGGCCTTCCGTGTGAGACATTATCTGAAATGGTAGCTGCAAACAAATGTCTGTTGGTAACAATACCCCTGTAAGATCACTGAATTACACAGAATACAGCTACCACCACACATACTCCTTCAGGGCAGGTGTGGACTGAGCCATTCTATTGTGATAAACATGTTGACAGCAAAATCACTACTCAAAGAAGAAATTTATTCATATTTTTCAAAATGGACGGAAATAGAGATATTTTTCTCATTTTCCAAATGGTAACTTCTTACACAATTGCTGTGGCAGCAGTGTTATTTCTCATTGTACGCTGTGAAGGACTCATCTTTATTTACAGTAAATATTTAAGTGTTCTTTCCAAATAAAAATTACACCCTATGTATTTTTTTTTAATACATTGTGATTTTTTTTCTGAAAGCAGGGAGATGTAATTTGCCGAAGAAAATCATTATATCGGCTCATTTGAAGGCATTCAAAAGGTCCATGTTGATACCTTTTCTTGATAAAAAGAGCTTTTCCCCTAAGCGTTTTATCACAGAATGCTCAGTTATAAGCACAAAAGTCTTCCAGGCATAGCTTGATAAGTAAGGCATTATTTCAGTGAGGACAATAGAGTTATATTCATCTAGAAATTCCACAGAGGGAGGAGAAAATCAGGACTCTGGGTACTCTTCAGTGATTACATTGCAGCATTCTGTGCTCAGTCATCTGGAGAAGTTAAGCTCATCAGGCCATGACTCTCCATCATTCACTTCTTCTCCCTTTGAGCCACGGATGTAACACATTTTCCTCCCCATCCCCAACGCAGCCGAATTTCATCTCGTTTTTCTTTTGAATGTCACAGCGAGCGAGAGGGCTAATTTCAGGACCAATTCAGAATCCGTTCGGCTACGGAATGTCATTTCCCTGGAAATACAGCCAAGACAGAAAGGGGTCTGGGAGACGAGGATTGCGTTTCCAAGGCTCAACCAAACCAGGCTCTCGGCGACATTTCTCAACGCGAACGCCCCCGCCTCCAATCACGTGCTTTAAGAACCTCACCGACTAGAAACTTGGAATTTTTTTGTTCACATCTGAAAATCTAATTAAGAATTGCTTCTGGAAAAGCTGTCTCCTGAGCATCACAAACAAGTCTAACAATCCCTGCAGAACTTAACCCCCCAGTTCTGCATCCCAGTGATAGGTTGCAAAAATCTTCCATCTCCTCTCGATCATTCCCAGCCAAGACACAAAACCAACAAAATGAACATAACACACGTTTTGCTACTGTGTACGGAGTATAAAATGTGAAAATAATGAACTGTCTAGGTTTGGGCATTAACGGGCAAGTGTCCCACTGAAGAGATGCACAAGAGAAATGTCAGAACTATCAGCAATATTTCCATTCATTTTATTTGAAATACTAAATCAAGTCTTGATTTTTCTTTCGTGATCATACTTTATAGGAAAAAAAATCCAAACAATAAAAAAAATCTGATTTTTTTTCTTGAAGTATGCAATTATCTAATACAGTGTTATTTAAATCTTACTTCCAGCAAGGTTCTTGAATGTTGTTTCAGAGGAGGATGTAAGAGGTAGAATCATAGAATTGTATCAGCTGGAATAGATCTAGAAGAAGTCCCATATTTTTTACAAAAAAGAAATGTTTTTCAGGGGGAAAAATTTAGAGAAGTCCTATTTGATTAAAAAATTCATTGATAATCTTCACCAATACTCCTTCCACTCAGGCTACCTACTTAAACTAGGAACCCCAAGTGAAAAGAAACCAGTGGATGAATAAATTAAAACACAGACATGAACTTCAGGAAAAGCTGACTTCTGATTAAGTTTATTTCCTCATTACCTACCCCTCAGGCTCTGTCTTTTAGTGGCAATAGCTTCTTTTTGGTTAAAACCCAGGCAATGGTGGGACAGCACACTGGTAAGCGCCGAGTCGCTACAAAACTTAATTAGTTATTTTGTTATTAAGTGAATCAGAGTTTTAGCTCTTTGACATTACTCCAGAAGGTTCAGGACCTCCAGCCTTAAGGCAAGTAATTAATGAACTATCCTTTGTATTATGGTTCTTTTTTCTGAAGATGTCAGTATATAGCTGTTCTTATTTTTGTCTCTCACTTTACATCTGTACTGTTTCTGCATTCAGCGGTGTTAAGCAGCTGTTAAATTAATATTAGCTTTATTAAATTAATGTTAGTTTAATACAAGTTGCTTGGTAAAGAAGAAAGGGCTATGAGGAGCTCTACTCAAGTGAGCCAAAGAGTCAGTGACAGAACTGCAGGAATGATACATCCATAGCAAGAACCATGAAATTCTTGGTTGGCAGTTAAAGGGAAAATGTGTATTAATGGAACTCTTCCAACCGACGACAAAGAATAAGAGTAAATTCAAATACTACATCATATTTCAACATGGCTCAACTTCCAATGCACTCTCAACGTGAGTCTTATCTGGTGTCCTGCCATCAGCCCCAAAGAAAGATGCACTTGTAAGAGAAGCATTTTCTTAGTCAGATTTCAGAAATAAAAGAAGAAAAAACAGTCCACTGTACTCTGATTTTTTTTTTTTATGCGCTGGAAGGAATGCATTCAGCTGAAGAGTCTTGCTCTCTCATTCGCTTGGCATTTCATACAAACTCCCAGCTGGCCTGAGGTTGGCTGCCCACAGTCCTGAAGCCATAAACCTTTCTCTGGCAAGAAACTGAATTGCTGCTCCTGGCAGCCAGAGCTCTTCCAACCTCCTTTCTGTCCTGCCTGTCATTACTATCCTCACCCGCCTTCAAATGACAGACAGCTCGAACCACGCGATAATTGATGGACGGGTTCTGTAGGACAGGAAAAGCTTCTGACATTGTCTGCGGAGACCATGGAAAGCTACGCTCGAGTAGGCGAGTATGTACTTACTTTTGCCATTTATCACTCCATTATCATTAACTGGCAACAATTAACCTCTTGCCCACCTCCAGACAACTAAGTTTAGAGAAGGATTAGAAGAGATTATTGCTTCTAATTGATCTTTGCTGTAAGAGAAGCTGGAGCCCCAGATCTTGATAATTTTTATAGAAACAAAGTTCAGCCCTCGGCGGGTGTAGAGATAGCCTTCTTGCGCTTGTCAGTGGCATGCTGCATTACACCAGACGAGCATCTCTCCCAGACGTCGAACTTAAAGACATCACCTGGAAAAACGATCCCTCTCATACCCCTGTAAGATGGACCGACCCTGCTGAGATGTCAACTTCAAGCCCACGCAACGTCGCAGAAGGTAAATGGAGCATGAAACCCTGCGTGAGAGGTGCTGGTGCGAATGTTCCTGCAGGATAACAGCGATCCTTATCAGTCTTTTAACCTTTTTAATACTGAGACTGTAATCCCTTTGCAAGCATCCATCCTGTGTCGACAAGCAACCTTTGTCTGCCAGACACTGCAGAGACGTGGAGAAGACGAGTCGTGCTTCAGATGGGAAAAGCAGCAGCTCTCCTTCACAGACACTCACTGAGCAGTGGGAACCCTTATCTTCCCCAAGTCTGCTAAAGCAGAGGACTAATCTCTTCAGTTTTAAGTCTTCCTGCCTTACCACAGGCTTACTATCGAAGGAAAAGTTGTACTGTATGCTACAGCAAACAGTTTCATCAACTAATTTGCTTTTATGGCTTTCCAAGGCACCCTAGCTGGCTGTTTTCTCTCCAAGGCGGGCACGGGGAAAGCTAAGGCTCTTCTCATTACTGCCCTTCACACTGCTGAAGTGTCTACCTGAGATATTCTGTTTAAATAATAATAGTTTTGAATATTCCCTACGTTCGGTAAGAAGCTAATTTAATCCAGAAACCATCTTTAACCACCACCACCTTGCGATCGCTCCTGAACCCAGCGAAACTTCTCCCCTGGACGCCGTGTACGTGAGGGTGACCTGCGATGGGCAACGCAAAGCAGCTCCTTGGAACGAAGGTTTGCTACAGGGCAGGAGGGAGAGAGCACTTGTCAGATAAGCTGAGTTAAAAGTTCACTGGAGATGGAGGCAGTCAACCTGGATTGGCTTAATACCACGGTTTTCTAAAGGTTGCCTTTTAAAATCGCTTTTCATGGTAAGGAAAACAGGAACTGAGCTTGGGGCAAACTTGCTGGAAAGCAAAGGGCACGCTGGAGGAGTTGAGGACAAGGCAAACAGCATGAAGGTGACCATGGCCCCTCCAGCAGCATCCATGGTGCTGCCCCACCATCATCTCGTCCTCTGCTTGACACAACCAAGCTGGTTCTGTTTCCAAATCCAAGCAGATAAACCACTCACGGAGAACAATCGATGGATGCAGCTTTCTTCTGAGAATCATTTACAAACTTCCATGAACTGAGACTCAGTTAACCAAATGCATTTTTCGACAACGCTGAGCTGTTTATGGAAATGACCTCCAGCTTCTGCCTGACGGCGCCTCAGTAATTTGGCTTTATTGTTCATAATTGTTAGCATTTGATTGTTCATCTAAATCCCGGAGCAGTCTGTCTACTCCCTCATGGTGCAGCTGAGCACTTTGCAAGAGGAATCCAGTAACTTGCAACAAGCCACAAAATTGTTGGAGAAAAATCCCATTTTACACAGTATTCTGGGAAACTTAGAAGAAATTAACTAGGTCTGTTATTAAGTTCCTGTAACTGAAAAAGCTTATTCTAATATTTATAAAAAAATAAAATAGAAACAGCAATTTACCTTCATGCTCTTTCGTAGAGGAGTAGCTTGTCCCAGTAGTCACAAATGGCACTGGTGGCCTTTCAACTGAAGCCCAACAAACTGCTTTGTAGTAACATGACCACTCAGCTGTCACACTGGGAGGGGCAGGCAGTTGCCCTGTTTCTTCTTCTCATTCTGCTTGTTTTGCTCTTCCAAAGGAAAATCATGTGCTTTCAGGTGCACAGGAGTGTTTCTTCCAAACAATAGTGCATCAAACTGTGGGATTCTGCAGGATAAAATGTGATACAATCTAAATCTAGGAGATGTCATTAATGTTAAAGATGCTCTGTTATACAAAAAAAAACACTGAACAACCTAGAGCAAAACAAAACCATCACCCTAAAAAAATCCACCCCAGCAAATCCAAAGCCCTACTTAGTCATATCAATGGCAGAGAAGAAGAAGGAACATGTTGCTGCCACATACATTCAATAAAATCAACAGTAGCTAGATGTTAATTATTTGCCCGAGCAATCCAACATACTGTCTTACATAGTGGCAGGGGACGATTCAGGTGCCATTTACGGGTGCAGAGGACCCCTCTGGTCTCCCTCCACCTGGACTATCTCATCCACGACCTGCAGATCCACGGCAGAACATCCACCCAAGCGCCCGTCCCAGCAGAGACCCTCGTGCCCCAAGTTAATGCTTCTCGCTGCAGCCACCTGAGGCTGGTAGCGCTTGTGCTTCTCCCATTTTCCCTTACATGTTCCAGCTAAATTAATTTTTTGCATGTGGAAAAATACAACAGAAGGCTTAGTTACAGTGAAACAAACCCCAAATGCTCCATTTTGTACTTCAGGCTTATAAACTGTATTTTGAAACCTGAAGTCACGATCGACTTTTCTGCAAACCTTTACAAGCCACGTGTTGCTATGGTGGTTTAATTTTATTTATCATTGACTATTCCAAAGTACCAGTCTACGAGGCATTTGGAGAGCAACATCCAGAACGACCACCGTAGTTGCAATTTCCAGTTACTGGGGAAGAATTACAGGTCTACACTTAGAAAAATTATCTCATCTCCCTTCATTACAGATTGATCTTCGCCCTCTATTACTGATGCAGCTGACAAGGCAATCACATTAATATGGCTCTGAAGAAGCTGACACAATGGAGCTTTCAGGCAGAAATTTATAAGTTTCCCGACTTGTCCGTTTTCCCATTACAAATCTTCTTTGGCAGGGCATACAGGGAAACGGCTAGTTATAATTTAGCCATGAAAATTTAATTATTGGCTAAAATCCGCTGAAATTAGAAATGAGGTTTGGTCACAGAATTGCATGCGAGAGAAACGGAACTTAACGTCTAAGAGGCATTGGTCTTGCTTGTTAATCAAACAGGCAATTATTGGATTACAAAATTCCAAATTCCCCTGCTGTCAGAGAAAGAAATGCAGAAAGAATATCTGGGACGCATCGGCGAGGTTTCTCCTCTTCCACAGCCATACAAATTGCCCGTCTGTACGAAAACTAGAAAAGGCAAATGATGCCGTAAAGTCAGACCCTTCCAACTAGCAGGCAGCTCTGTGAAACTATGTGAGATGTAAATAAGTTCCGATAAGCAGAGGATATAGAAGTATTTCGTGCTATGGATTCTGAGTAATTTGAAGCCAAGGATTAAAGTGATATTGCAGGCCACAGATCGTTAATGCAAATGCCCGAGTTAGCAATTCTGGACACAGCCCTGGGCGCAGACATCAGTATTCACAGCTAGGCCTTCACAAACAGAGCAGCATACTAATAAAAAAAAAGAAAAAAAAAAATCACACTGCAGCCTGCAGCTGCTCAATATAGGTCATCTTTCAATTTTAATTTGAATCATCATCCTTCCAAGTCAAATTGACTAATACTAGGGTAGTACCTTATCCAAGAACCACGTGGTCCAATCAAAGATCAATTTTAAATGTGTTCAAAGAGATTGATTCTTCTAATTCATGGACGTAAGAAGCCTTAAGCTCTCCTCGCATTGCCAAGACATGACCGAAGCATCATTCTAGCCACAAAGACAATACTCAATGGATGCAGGTTAACAGAAATGAATTTTTATTAACTCACCTGGAAACTTAAGCCAGAAGTAAATCACTGAGCTCACCCTTCCTTGAGTATTTCACTGCCTCAGCCAGGCTTAAACTTTCCCGCAGGAGCCTCCCCATCTTTCTTTGGGCAAGGTCCCCCAGACCTGTAGGTGCCTCCTCATGAAGGCACTTGCAGTTCTGGTTTGTCACTCCAGTTTGGGGGTGCTCACACCCATCACAAAGCCATCAGAAAGGACCTTGGCCGTTCATGTCCCGTGGCCTCAGCTTGGAGCCACCAAGTCACCGCTTCCTACCTACCACAAAAAAAGACCCTCTGAGGTCAGGAGCACAAACTCGGGAATGTAAGGTACCACGATATTTTCCCACCAGTTGCACAGAAATTTCATCACCTCCTGGTTACTAAACCAGTTAACTTTTTTCAACGTTGACAGCCCAACAGCACCTCACAATGTTCTTCCTCAGGAAAGATTATGGGTTTACGGCTTCGAAAGTCGAGGAACACTTGGGTTTGGGGCAATCATACTTCTCTCTCATTTATAGTCTCTAAAAAGAATAGAAAGAGGTCTTTTAAAATGTATGTGTAGACATGATTTATCACAATTCAGGAATGCTGTCAGCAAATAGCGGCGGAGACCTCAAAGGAGAGGGATGCAACGGCAGAATAAGCAAACGCCGCTGACGAGGCCGATTGCTTAGGTAAGGTTAGAGCACACTGAACTGCTAGAAAATACCTGTGCCCCATGAGCCTTGTGCGAAGGCAGATACTTTAGGAAGTAAATATATTGCAAGACACATGGGCACTTACCTTCCATTTCTGTAAGCGGTGAAAGAGTTGCCATCCTTCTTTTTCCCTCTGGTAGCTCTTGTTTAGTTCCTCCACAGGAAAAAAAACACCCCACAAACAAAAACCAAAAAAAAACCCAAAGCAACAAACCAACAAGAACAAAAGTCTGAATGGTAGCTCTATGGGCTTCCAGTGTGCTTTGACTGGAAATTGCAGCAAAATAAAACCAGCACGAAATATCGTATTTGAGTTCCTGAGCCACCCGATATCTTTAGGTACCTCTCAGGTAATGATTTTTATTCTCACTTGCTGGATTATGTACTAAAATGTAATCTCTTCCAAAAATGGAAATGTTCCTGACCTTCTTTAAGGTGGAGTTTTTTCCAGTATTTTCCAGGTTATTTCCTACAGAGAAGAACTCAGCAAAATTGTTCTGCTAAATTTATACATTCAGATTTGGGCAGCTGGACAGACTTTTTCCTTTTTATTGTTGGCTTTGCAACATGATTGGTTTTAATTGGTGGTGGTAATAGCACGGCATGAAGCACGGCGCTCGCTGCTCCCCCTTGGCTCTCTCCAGTGTCAACACCAGAATTCCTCCATATGAAGTTGGTCTTTTTATTTAGGGGTCATCTTTCGAAACAATGACTCTTCGAAATCTGCTTTTCAAATCTCAAAACATCATTTCAGATTTGTTTTTTTTTCCCCAGCTTCATAATGCAAAAAGCACAGAGAAAAATCTATTAAAAAAATCAAAATCAAAACCTTAAGCTACTAGATGCTCTAAGACAGTGCCGTGAGATCCCTCTGCCAGTCCTCCCACATGGCACTGGTCATCTATTTTTGGATTTTTCATAAAACTCTATGGTTTGAGTGACCTCTGTGCATAATTTAACAGTAGCAAATGTGTACATTATCCATTCTGTAGTAATGCAACCACAGCTGCCTGGGGATTCCCAAGTCAATTAATTCTGTAATGCACAAAAGGTAAGATGTCATAACCTATCACAAGTACTTCCCCACTTAGAGGAAAGGAAAGAAAATTATTTCTTAAGGCATTTAAATTCTTACTCTCTATTTAGTTGGTCTATTCCAGATAAAACAAACTCGTGTTTTCTAGCCTTTTCGTTCTTTCCTCATGGGATCAGAATGATAATTGTGTATTTTTTTGGATACTTTTTTTTTTAATGAGTTAGATACACTGCTTTGGCTGAAAAGCCGATTTAAAAATCCCAAATAGTTACCGTTTGACAATGAAATCAATAATACGACTTTCTGGCAATGTATCTATCTGAGATTTTAATTTTTTTTTCACTTTGTTTATTTTTCCACTTCAACAACTTTCGCAAATTGCCTATTATTATAATTAAGATAAAACAGCGATTGCAAAAATGCCGCAGAAGAAAGCGTTTCGACGAATTTGGGCAGCGTAAATCAGATTACACAAAATATAATGTTTCAACACAGCAGTTGAGTAGCATTGCAAGAGGCGATGTTATTTCAGAACTGCAAAAGCTCTGAAACAGCCTCAATATTTGAAAGAGAGGTTTAAAGACTAAAGCAATACTTTGCTGTACAGGCAAAATGGCAGAGGAATTCTATTATCTAGAAAAACGACTTTTTGCAGCTCTGAAACGAAGAACGAAGCTGAGGCATTTATGACAGGAAGGCGAATTTAAACTTGTTGGCATCATTTACCCAAACGTAATTTTACATGTTTTTTGCCTAAATGATCCCAACAGGATTGCTGCAGCCATGACAAAAGCAATAGGGAAATGTAGTCCGAAGGTTGCCACGACAAGGTAAAATCTTGTTAAATTCAGGTTCTTTCCTGCAACAGAAAATGCCCCCATTGAGCAGCAGAAATTCCGTATCCTGTGCTCCTAACACGTGTAAAATATAAAATATACTGACGTAATCAATGAGCAAAACCACCAAACTCTCAAATCAGCCTCTGCAGGAAGGGAGTGTTTGCAGGGCAACTCGTTTTAATTTGGCGAAGCTTTGTCTGCCGTGTTTAACTACATCTTATTATATTCAGAGATCTGAATACAGCGTATATTATTTGCATTTAAATTTTCACAGAAAAGTCAGGCTTCTTTGCATCTAAAAAAATGTATAGCGTGATCGAACAAAGTGGCCTAATTGCCTAAATTGCTCTCCCAGATTGCACATCTCTCGTTCCGATCAAACGGGGAAAGATCAATACAGCCACTGAAGGGGTTCCAGGACATACAGAACCATCGATTTTTCTCAATGTGGGGAGTTCAGGTCTGTATTTATAATGAACGTGAAGGTGTAACAGACCCTACAATGCACCTTTCTCAGCAACTTCTGCTTATTCTACCTTCCGAACATCTGGATAGGAGTCCAGCCTCCAATCTCCAATCTCGAGGCAGCTTTCAAAAAAAAAAATAGAAAAAAATATCTTTTTTGCAAGTGAGCCTTACCTTCATTTTGCATCTTTCCTTCGCTAACAGTGGTGATGACCCTCTTGTGAATATTTCACTGCAGAGAGGATATTCGGCTTGGATTTACGGTAAAACCAGGCACAGGAGGGAGCCAAGTGGGAGCAGGCTCTCAAGCAAGCAGAAAGAGCATTGTGCAACCTGAAGGGAGGAAAAAAAGAAATAGATAAAGATTGTGTAGTGATAGAAACAGATTTGTACAGTGACGAGGCTGCTTTCAGTAGGTTTTGTTTTATGAAGCCTTTATTTATACAACACACATCAAAATGGTTAAAAGAAATCTACGGCAAACTGAGCCAAAATTGGCTTCCTAATGGCTGATATTCTACACTCCGAGCAAGTAAAGTATTGCCCAACAAAACAAACAAGACAACCACTTTACGAAATAGAGCAGAGCAGTTTCCTCTAATGCAGGAATCACGGATTAAATTTCCTGGCTTGCAATACACAGGAGGTCAGAAAAGATGTTTATAATGGCACTTGCTTGCTTAAAAATCTATGAAAACAACTGATCGGTCTGTCAGGTTCAGGCTATATTCTGCTCTGTTACTTTCCAGTTTGACCTCTTAATCCCATCCATCTCTGGAACAAAGTTAATATCTTCCTAAATTCACTTAAGTTCTCCTTCAGAGGTTCTGAAATCAGCGAGAATTTTTCCATTGGGTGCAAGCTGAACCTACGGGGTTTTTTTTCCCTAAAAAGATATATGGATTTATAGAATATATATATATATATGTTCCAAATAGATATTAATCTTTATGTAAAGTACTTCAAGTTTCCCACACCATCCCAGTAAATGAGATAGATCACATTATAATTCAGCTTTTTTTTTTTTGTCTTGTAGCACTGACATTAAGCATCACCAAGCCAAAAAGATATTTCTGTTCAAGCACAGGCTTTCTGTGCTACCTTGGTTTAACTGAACTCCACCTCTGGACCAGGAGGACACATCCTTACGCAAGCGAATGCTGAGTGCAAAGACAAACCCCACCAGAAAGATGATGATGACGGAAGTGAATACTCGCCAAGATTTTGCTCTAGGTTAGAAACAGTCAGAAAATGAATTTTAAATCTGAAGGTAAATATTGCCCTACTTAAATCTTAAAATATTTACCTCAGTTATTATTTTCGGAAAAAAAAAATGAAAGCACCAATAAGTGCTCTGAGGAGCAGAGTATCTGAAATCTAATCATTAATGAGTTGTAAGCAGATAACGTTAATTGTATATACTCTGCGAATTTCTAATTACCTTGTGCCACTTTCCCTAATGATAGTAAGCATATTAGGATGTGCCATACTTTCTAATAGTCTGCATTACTTATTTATGCTATATTTATACTCCTAAATACGTTGAGACGTTTTAAGCGATTCAGAATATTTGCAAAGTCTAATCAACTGACGTGAGCCCTGGTTCAGGAAAGAACTTAAGCACTTGTTCTGCTGTGTTTCCACAAGGGACTTCAACACATCTACAAAGACCAAACCCTCAAATTATTTATACAGACTGGTCTATGGGCTTAATAACACCCGACCCAAGTAAAATAAATGACATTTCTATAGGAGTACTAAGAAATCATTTGCTGCGCATCGTTACTAACTTGACCACGAAGCCAATCAATTAATACTTGATTTGAATGTCTTATTAGAGTACATGACAGAAACTCACTACAGAGGTAAAGGATGTGGCACGCAGAGTGTGTATGTGCTCCGCTGGTTCACAGACAATGTGTGCTTTAAAGTTGGCAAACAGTTTTCCAGCAATACCATCAAAATTTAGCCTCTCTTGCTTCTCCCGTGCAGTCTGCTTTGGGAGCACCCACACATTTGTCTTCTCTGCACCTGAAGCATCTACGTGCAGCACGCACACAACTTCACCCTCTGTGTTTCCGTATTTTTATTGCTCCATAAAGCCTCACTCCATCAGATTTATCCTGTATAGAAGGACTCCACGTGCACAGAGCTTCCCCCCTGCCCCGTAAGTAGCAGTCGTTGCAGGGCAGCACTAACCCCCCTCTGCCAGAAACTAATGGAAATTATTCTCTTTTTCCAGCCCCAGCAATCAGTATTCACTGACAGGGCAAAAATCCCTCTTGTTTAAAAGAACTTGAGCACTTGCAAGATCACAGTCAAAACAGCAGTGACAGCCAACACTAGAGATCATCTCCTCAACGTAACGTGTATCCTAGAGCGGCAAGTCCCTGGAAATCCTCCTGATGAACTTGGGTGGGCAGGCCTGAATTAATTTATCTGCTCTCATGCAGTCACACCATAGCAGAGAAGTTCAGACAACCCTTAGTGGATAAGAAACATCTCCATCCCTGGAACGGTCCTTCTAATCAAAAATTGTCCTGCTCCCACCCTTCCCTCCACCCAGCAGCGATGCTCACACAGACAACATCCAACTCAGGCCAAGCAGTATGAGCCTTTCCAAAAAAAAAAAAAAAAAAAAAAAAGCTGGTTCAAAGGTAGAACCAGACTCTGAAATCTTGGTTAAATGCATTCCCTGTCTCTCTGCACCAGGATTCATTAATTTTGATAGGAAAAAGTGTAGGGTTTAATATTATTATAAATGATACTTGTTATTCTACCAGTTGTGCTCAGCTACTGCTCTGAGACAGAAGCAGAGACTGCTAATTATGTGCCACAATAAAGATTATAATGTATGCTATCATTAACCATTCCTTTATGTTTGATGAACTAATAAATAATTTCTTCCTCAGCCATTATAAAATCATTTTGCATAAAGACCCTAGATACACTCCTGCTAGAGCCTTCTCTTACAAACCTGTCCAAGTCTTTATTATGTATTTTTAATCTCTGAAACAGGACACACCTTCCACAACTTAAATACACGCTCACTTTTTCTCTGTTGCCAATGACATTATGCATGAAGGACTTCAGGTGACACCTGATTTATTTGCACGTTTTTGTCAAGCTTAGGGCACTTTTCCCACACAGAGCGAACGCGCCCACGTTGCTCGTGCCCTTCTCTCCCTGTCTCCCAGATGCATCCCAGGTGGATTTGATGCTGAAGAGATGCTCTGGAGATCACAGAATCACAGAATGTTTGGGGTTGGAAGGGACCTCCAGAGATCATCCAGTCCAACCCCTGCCAGAGCATCCAAGTGGGTTTTGAAAGTCTCTAGAGAAGGAGACTCCACACCCTCCCTGGGCAGCCTGTGCCAGGGCTCCGGCACCTGCACAGGGAAGAAGTTTCTCCTCAGGTTGAGGTGGAACTTGCTATGTTCTAGTTTATACCCATTATTTCTTGTCCTATTGCTGGGCACCACTGAGAAGAGATTGTCCCCTTCCTCTTGACCCCGTCCCCTTCCTCTTGACACCCACCCCTCAGATATTTAGACGTTATAAGGTCCCTCTCAGTCGTCTCCTTTCAAGGCTGAACAGCCCCAGGTCTCTCAGTCTCTCTTCACAGGAGAGATGTTCAAGCCCCTTAATCATCCTCGTACCTCTACGTCAGACTCTCTCACAGAATCACAGAATGTCAGGGATTGGAAGGGACCTCGAAAGATCATCAAGTCCAATCCCCCTGCCAGAGCAGGAACGCCTCGATAATGCTACATAGGAACGTGTCCAGGCAGGTCTTGAATGTCTCCAGAGAAGGAGACTCCACACCCTCCCTGGGCAGCCTGTTCCAGTGCTCCGTCACCCTCACTGAGAAGAAGTTTCTTCTCGAGTTTAAGCGGAACTTCTTATGTTCCAGCTGGTCCCTGCCTCTTTTGAACTGGGGAGCCCAAAACCAGACACAGGATTCCAGGTGTGGTCTCACCAGGGCAGAAGAGAACCTCCCTAGCCCTGCTGGACACGCTTTTCTTAATGTCCCCCAGGATCCCACTGTGCACGTGCCCTGTCACAGAATCACGGGCTGCCAGTGAACATCGGGTGCAGATGACCCAGGTTCTTGTTGCAATACCTGAGAAGGCTAAAGTCAGGCTCTACTGGCCGATGGGTGATACACATGCACGGTGAACGTCCCACGGTTGGGCTCAGGCGTGTCCCTGCAGCAGCCCCTTTGCTGGGTTTCCTCCTGCTGTCGGAGGAGGTCCGTGCTGGCAGGAGCTGCAGAGCAAAGCCACCCCAGGTATCTCCAGCCGTACGTGCGCGCCCTGGAGCAGACAGTGCCAGAGTTTCACACCTCCTCCGTGCCCTGACCCGGCACCATCCAGCGTGCTAAGCTCCAACCCAGCGTCCATAAACTGCTCCCGAGAGCTGGCATGAATTGCTTGCAGTGATTTTTACCTGCAGTCCAAAGAAAAAGAGGTTTCGTACCTCACCACTGAACGTCCCATTTCACTTACCTTTATTTTTAAAATGAAACTAATATAATAAATCCCCTGTAAGAGAACAACAGTATCTGCTTCCATTAAAATGCTTTTTCTCCCTGCTAGAGTGAAGATAGCGCAGCTAAAGCACCAAGTCCGGCATGAAATCAATTCTATCCGCTATGTACAAGTAAAATGTGAAACATAAATATGAATGTTCTTGAGCTATTATAAACATCGGATATTTTGTATGGGGAGTGTTACCTTATCTGTATTATTTCCACAAAGCGTTTTGGAGATAAGTGTATAACAGCAGCCATAACAGCGCGTTCCTTCAGAGAACCAGCGTGATACAGCACAAGTGGAGCAACTTAAATAGCAATATTACAAATGAATTGTATCTGCAGCCTTAAGAGCCACTTTTCATACTTGTTACGCGAGCCATTTAAGCCTGCATTTTCAGAACTGAGGACTGGGTAAACTAAGCAGAAAATCCATGATGATGGTGATGATGATTGCATTTATTCGTACTTGGGTAGAGGGCAAGATGCCCGGTCACGCACCAGGGAACAGGGATGCGAAGCTCTGCAGAACCTGTGGATGTTTAAACAGGCTTTATCCCTATAGCTTACACAATATAGGAAACATCTTAACAGCAGCTCCTTTGCTATTCGTTAGCATCACGCACAAGTCTCTTGGTTTAGCCGGTACACCATTACGGTTTTCAATGCTGCAGCTAAGCCCTGTCAATCTAAATCTATGCTCCAGACCAACAACCTGTCAAGAAATAGCAATTAAGAGACCTCTAGCTCCGAACATACTGACTTTAGAGAAGCTCGTCCAATATAACAGGATGAGCACCCACAACGTGTGTTTCTAGAAGTTACACTTGTTACTTGCCGTACTTTCTTGGGAAGGATTTTGGTTTTAGTTATGTGACTTTCATCAACTCAAACGTAATCTGAGCATTTACGTCCAGACAAATGCCATTATTTAGCCTGAGGAGCTAAGATCCTTGGGGTGGATTCACTGTTTCAGCTATAATAAACACACCACAGGCTATATTTTAACCTTACGAAGTCACTGACAACCCATCCATGGATCTCAGCGCCTTTTGGATGAGTTTTCGATCACCAGCTGCTGCACACCTACTGCACGGGCAAACAGTCACACCAAGGGGTTTTGTCTGCCTTTTGCCCAGAAGTACCAATTCTCTTTGTAAATCTGAGCCTTAGAATTAAACACCCATGAAAAATAGCAACTCCTAAATGCCAACTCATATGATCAGGGAGATCTCAGAAGGCTTTTGTAATGAGAGAGACCACTGCTACGAGCGTGACACTCGGTGTGCATGGGAACGTCCTTACCTATAACATCACCCTGAACTGGGCTGGCTTGTTATGTGGCCGCTGAGTAAATAGGACAGCTCATCATCACAACCCATCACTTCCCAAAATGCTACCAGAAAACTTCAAAGAGAAAGAGAATACGTAAAATGACCAAAAGAAAGATGGAAAGAATTGGCGAGTTGAGCGCATCTTTTAGCAATGCAATATTCACACAACAGGTCTCAACAATAAAACCAGTTTAACAGCTTTTTTTTTTAACCACGTTTTGATCCCCACGCAGTATTGCTGTGTGCCTACATTTTGTTCCTTTTCTTTCAATAATTTAATGGTGCTCACTCTTGCCTTGGGCTCCTGAACCTACAGAGCTTGGAGATACTTTTTATTAGCGATTCCTTGCCAGGGGCCTTTCTGAAGTTTGCGAAGGTCACACATCCCACTGGCCAGCTTCCTTCATTATGCAGAATGCACACTCCAACCTGTAACTAGGAACCAAGTGCTACCGCTGAAAAGTGTAGGAAATGTCACGAGCTAACCCATAAATAAAGAAACCATGCCATTAGAGCATGGGGATGTGACCATTAGGGAAGGCAAAGCGGAACGATGCTGGAGAACAGACCCACTGATGTTATTTCAGCAAAGTCCCAACGGAAAAATGTTTTCGCTACAGCGACCAGTAGCCAAGAAAAATAACAAATAAATCTGTACTGAATTGCAACATAATTCACCAATATTTATAAAACAACCTCCCCCAAACCCATTGAAATCTCAACCCAGAACTTAAACAACGTGCTCACCTTATTTTTTTTCTTTTTGCATGAGTTTTATCCCGCCTTCATAGTGTTGTTATATGTTTATCTTCCTGCTGGAGAACAGTATCTGTTGGCCTAAACAGAAGTTATTACATGAAAAAAAATGTGTAATTAACAGATGACATAGACACGACCATGGATGAGCTTGTGCATACATATATATGTCTCTCTCTATACATATATACACACACAAGTACTAAAAGAGGTTGATGGCAGCAGGTAAACGCTCCTCACCTTTACACTTCAGCTTCCCCAGCCACAACAAATGTCCTGACTCCTCTCTGAATCTCTATTTCAATCCTGACCATTCAGAACCACTGCACTTCACACCACATTTTACAGTATTGTCGAGCTCTTTGCTTTACATCCAATGATGATCCATTAACTAAATAGGCAAATTATACACTCGAATGCCAGGCACTTTCACAGTCAAACTGCAAGATCCATTAGTGCCCATCTCAAGGACTGGAGGTTTCTTTAAGCTTTTTTCGTGTCCTCAGCCTTGCTGAATATTTCTCCTCACATAGGAGAGCCAGTGACTGAAAGTGAAAAGGATGTGTATTTGTGAAGATTAAAATCTCCCTCACAAATTGAGTGTATTAAGCATCTGTACTACTTGGCAGACTTGTGCATCAATCCCGAAATAAAGGAGTGTTAACAGCTGTGCGTGACTTTTATGTCTCATAGCTTCCTGCACCCTGGGTGAATCACACGGGCGAAAGATGGAACTAACCTTTTAGACAGTGAGCTAAACAGCTCTTAAATCAGACAAGCACGATGCCCATGCAAGGCCATTTACCTTTTTTATGTGATTTTAAGCAACAAATATTCTTTTGCTCTTCCGAGAGCGCCTCTGAATCTGGACATCAGTATCTGATCACAGTTTCTGTCGCACTACTACAGATATTTATTTACGCTGTTTTCACATTCGTGCCGTGCTGGCTCATTACAGCATCACGAGGCTGAACTGTGATCCCTGCAGCAGCGCTGACATTTGTTACCGCGTGGAGCGCAGTAACTCACGCTGCCAATGACCTCTGCTTCAAGAAACTTCTCTCTAACTGTATTAAAACATACGTGGGTTTTGGATTCCCTGAATTTACAACTAATTGAGAACTAGGTCTATTAGTAAGGTGAGTAAACATAACCACGGGTAAGTGCTTAGCTTTAGGAAAATATTTTGGTTTTTTTTCCCCATGCATGACTGAATGCTCAGAAAACCACTTTGCTCTGCTTGGCATTATTCTGTGAAATAAATAAAATTAAAATGCTACTGTTCCATTTTTTCTACAGCTTAAATTAGTCACTTCATATGTGCCACTTTAAGTAAGATAATTACAGTCAGAAAGTCAATGATCATCAAGCCTTGTTAGCGGAGCGAAGAAGGAAGAAATAAGTGGACAACACTTTTTTTTCCAATAGGAAAACAGTTTTGTTTATCACTTTCCCATTTTAATGAGTAGGAAAGCATCACAAACAAATTTGTTCTTAAAAACAGGGAGCATTTAGATAAACCAGCAATTCAGATTACAGCCTGTTGACAGGGCAGTAACGAAGAAGAGAGAGGAAAACTGGAGTTTTCCCTCCCCGATGACATTTTTTCATGACAAGACGAGCTTGACTTTCTCTTAAAATATCACATCATCTGTTCTTTACAAAACCAGATTTTTAAACGCCTTTAATGATGCAAATCAATGCTGGTCAAGAACTGCTGAGGCTCCACTGAAGTCAATGGGGCTCTGCCAATTCCACCAGGGGAGCGGCAGCCTCTTTAAAAGGAAAACGCCACAAAAATCAGTAAAGCTTCCCAGCTAAGAGTGCTACTGGGGAAACTACAGGAACATATTGTCTGTGAATTATTAATAAACAACATGCAGTTGAATTATTAACCAAACCATGTACGTATTAAGAAAGATTTTCCCCAACGCGGTTTAAATAGAATGTTTTGTGATTTTAATTAACGGGTACAATTACCTAATCGAAAGCGAGTGCTTTCCTATTATCAGACAGTACCTGCAGTAGAACAACTCTGCTGTGAACATACAGGTCGGAGAACAACAGAGGCAAATTATTTGTAGAAAGCCCAATAATTACCGAATTTACCTACATATAGTGATTATGGTGATTTCAATTTACAATTTAAAATGCTTCTATTCCAGCAAAAAATGAAAGTAGGCTATAATATGGGAATAGAGGTATTGGCGGTTGAAGAGTTCTACAAATAAATTACTGAAGAAGTTCAGTTACTTAGAAAAGTGGTTCAGGCAAACAAAAGATATAAACGTGTGTGATTTGGGTCATCACCGCATACTGGAAAAGAGTAGAAGAATGGATGGGGAAATGTTAATAATCATTAATAATAAAAAAGCAAATGCTTTTAATGAAAGAGTTATTAACTCTATGCAAATATATTGCTGCCACTCATTCAAGATATCAATTCTGTATTAGGATATTGATGTCTTCTGTAAATGGAAACAGTAAGACAACGCTCCAGTATTTCAGCACCATGACAAAGTCCACTGCACTAAATTCCAGCATTACAGCTGAGTAAATTTTTTTTTTTTCCGAACTATGGAAACGGCTCCTGCTGTTTTATCCTTTTGCTTCATTTCTTTTTTAATCGAATCTGCTGCTTTGCAAAGTGAGGCCGTTGAGCGCGTCTGACTCTGGAGACAAAAGCCAAACTGCCCTTGAAAAAACCCTGTTACTCTGCTGTCAGGAGGAGGATCTCACAGCCCATCACAAGAATCAGAATACAACCAAGGCACCCGGCTTCTGTTGTAAAGAATTAGTCATCTAAGGAAATACTTGCTCAACATCTAAATTAATAGTAAGAAAATGAACAAATTCAATGTGGGTATCTCTTAGAAATCTCCATTAACCTCTAGAAGATACATACCACCCAAAGGACAGGACCCACCCTTCCCTGCCCAAGAACCCGCTCCTGCTCCCATGGGCAACACGACTCCAAAAAGGATTTGGGTGCCAGGCTTGCAATCCATGGTTGCTTGAGCTGTGCACCACAAAATTAATATATTACATCTGTCATTCTAACAGTTATCCCAGTTATTCTAACAGTTATTTTCCTGGTTGCCTACTTTCTTGCTACGTAGTACTTGCATTTTATTTTATTTTCTGACTCACCATTAGATGTCTTTATAGCCCTAAGGTTAGCTGTATATAACATAGAAGATAATCTTCTTTTCAGTAGGTATTCCTCATTCTGTATAAACACCCACTCCCAGCTGCCTTAGGAGTCTCAGACCTTCTTCTCTTATTGCTTGTGTGCCTCTATTATTAGTTGCGCACACGTCTCTATCACTCTTAATAAAATAATAATCATCTGTTTTACAAACTTGCTTCAGCCAAAGCTTTATTTACAGCACACCGTGCTTCACCTTAGGTATTTGCAGTTCCTCTGGGAAAAGGAGTTTACTTGGACAGTATGACAGCAACATGTTTTCCTATTTATTCTGATGCAAGTTAAAATCAGTGTCAACCAAATATGTTTATCCTAGGCTGCACAACACAAGAATTAAAGGAAAAGAGGCGATACCTTCGCAAGACAGGACATTTCCAAATCAAACTGGTAAACAAGGTGAAGTTATGATCACATCCGACAATGCATGAGGACTTAGAGAACTTCAGAATTAAGCTTTTGTTCATAGTACTGCTTTTATCCATGTGGCATAAATGGTAGGACATGGTCTCTAAGCCTCTTCAGTGCAGTAATACAGGAGCATGGGCAGCTGCGTGTTTTCATCAGGATGTGATTAACTATGTAAATACATAATGAAGCAGAACACCAGGAAGGTAGTCCAGATGATTGTCTTAAATCACGGAAACTCACCTGCGTAGCATAAAGAAATCACATATAGTGACAGAGTCCATCTCTACCGTGCAGGCAGCTCTTCCATGGAGAGGAATTGGTGGGACCAGTTGCATGGGCAAAGTCCTGGCGCACGGGGACCAGCGGGAGCTTGGACGTGACGCACCTTCACATGGAGCTGTCATCATGCATTTATAGGGCTGTTTCCACAAAACCTGCATTCACCACACCTGCTGCTCAACGTATGGAGAAGGCAGGTTTTCAGTGAAACTTCTTAGGTCACTGCATGGGAAATTCACGTATAAGAATGGCAAAGTAGCCAAATAACAAGTTCACTGTAAGCGTATTTGATAATACGTCTCTCTGAATATCAAATCTTTTTCAGTCCAGCAAACAATTGGGATTTCAACTTTTGAAAATTCAGTCAGATGCAAATATGGAAGAAAAAGGACCCAAGAAATTAACTTTATGCATGAAGACAGAAAGACATCCTCCAGTTACTTTTACCATGCAATGTAGGAAATACATATAATTAGGTTTTTGTTCTTTTTTATCCATACCTCCGTAAGAGTTACAGCTTTGTGGGATTAAACAAATGACAGGCTTTGTTTAGAGTTTACATTGCTCTAAAAGCTTTTCTAACGCTGTGGAGAAAATGGAGATTAGTACTGCCACGCTCTACTTTTGTTCCAGACATATTTGGAGGGCACAGGGGAGGAGGAAGCGCTCGAAGGCACCAACAGGAAGGCTTAGCCCCATTTCACACCCCTCAATCACAGACTACAAATAGCAGGGGACAGGAAATCAACTCTTTTCCCATTCCTAAACATCGTGGCGTTTGTTTCTAGGCATGTTTTTTTTTTTTCTTCTGAGGAGGAAATAGCTAATTTAACATGCCTATTAAGACAAAGGGATAAGTCTTATCCTATTTTTAATTGGGTTATATCGAACTTTGATGGAAGGAATGTGTTTGCAGGTTTTTTTGCTGCAGAGCGATTAATTCAATTTACCATTTACATTCTGCTCATTATTAAACTCACTGAGAATTAATACCTAAATTAATTAATACCTAAACGACCGGATATACAAAAGTAAAAAGTCCATGAAGTTGAAGAGCAAATACCAGGGATGTGCACCTCCACTACTCATTGAATTCTCCTCCACAGGACAGGGGTCTCAACCTTCAGAGTCAGTCTTTCTAACCATCTACCATCACCTCTCAGGAAGGTGTAAAACTACTCACAACCTGTTGTAAAACTACTTTTAATCGCCTGCTAACTCTGCACATACAGCTGCAGAGAAGTTGAGCAATACATCCTGAAACACAAACCCTACATTTTTCATACGGACCGCATTAGGTTTGAACACAGGGCAATGAGATTTCATTCTTCGAATTATGAAGCTTCTGCCACTCGGTAAAACGCGTAATTCGGAAAAGAAGGCATTTGAACAATCCTGCACAGAGAGAGAGGTTCGAAAGCTTTGTTAGGGGTCGAGGTAAGATTGCTGCCTCACAAAAGATCCGTTCACCAGAAGAAGAGCCTGAGAAGTCCCTTGTGCGAGATGAACCTTCTTCTCCCATCAGACAACTAACCAAAAGATAATGACTCAGAAAAGCAGTGGTTTGACATGATTATCTTGTTTTTCAGTGTCACATTGGAGTACGTGGAAAAGAAAAAAAATACTTACATTGAATAAATGTTCCATTACTATTAACTAACCAATCGTACATATGAAAAGAGGCCATTGAGACTAAGAATAAATACCTGGAATGTCCTCTTCTGCTATTCATTTTGGATACAAGAAAAATCACCACATTTGAGGCAAACTAATGAGTTGCCACAGCTTTTTTTTTGTGCAGCTTAAGTGTTTTAAGCACTTCATGGATTTTTATGGTGCCTTGATCTAAAATTTTAAAACGCACGCAACACAATTAGCACTTGGAAAAGATTTTAAATGCTAACATTTAAGTTCAGTGGTGGGGTCTTAGGAATCTGTGTAATACTTTGCGAATGACAACAAACATAAACAAGGATTTTGAAAATTTGTAAGTTTGTGGGTTAGAAAATATTAATATTGCATAATCCCTGGTTTTCCTTTTTTGGCATGTACACTTGTTTGACATAGCCTGCTTTGTATTTTTTTTTGACCCATACTCAATTTATTCGCATAATCTATAAATAAAATACTATAGTCACATCTGCTACTAGATATATTGTTCATCTGAGCTATCATGTGGCAGTGGCACTTACAAAAATGTTCCCATCTCCCGCAAGCTTTATTGGCGTGCCACAGTAAAAGGCTAAAAATACTATTAAATAACGTCTACAGAATAATTGTAACAGTCAAAATACATCACTTCTGCCTGACGAAATCATAATTTATTGCAAAACAACTCTCCCATCCAAGGCAAGTCATGGTTCATTGTCTCCGGTTATTTCTTCTTTTCACCAAGATTCCCTCTCGTAGCTTTTTCTTCATCTTGCCCGGGCAGAATTGTGCTGAATACTTGGTTTAAAGCCAAGCAGCCCAATTTCACGGCACTCTTCCTGGCGTCCAACTTCCATCTGACTGTTTCCCCAGTCAGCAACACGTCAGGTTATCAGATTATGTGTGATTATATCGCTGGCAGACATGGTTACTCCAGCCCTCCGGATAATTACCCTTTGCTTCACATTGTTTGCCACAATCACAGCCAAAACCTCACGCAATAAAAACGTGTCAGTGTAACTTATCCGCCAAACTACCGGCTTAGCCAGCAGCGCTCTAACAGCCTTTTTCCTTTGACCTTTTTTCCACCTTCAGGGGCGCAGATATTGTAAGAAAAAATAGGGTTCACTTCTCAAACCACCTGCAGAAGCGGTCAGTGATGACTTTTGGGTTGGGTGCTGCTGACTGTCCTGGATTTTTATTCCTTTGGATCAGAAAAAATAAGACATTCACCTGAGCAAATGATGGTGGCTGCTATTTCACCTACCACATTTATTTATTTATTTTAATATATCTATTTATTTATTTATCTATCTACCTATTTATTTCCCCCCGGGATCTCCCTTTAGAGCCAAAGAAAATTTTCCTGTTGATAGCAAAGTGACTTTTAAAAAGTCCTAAAGTAGCAGTTAGACCCAATCTTCTGCTTTCCTAATGCTCACTATTGGCTTCTCTCGTAGACTTTTCAGCTAATAAGCAAAAATTGCACAAGTTTTTCCCGTTACATACATTTCTATTCTACTCATATTTGTAATCTTAACCTTCAGAAATTTTGGGGGAAAAAAAAAAACGTATTTTACTAGTCAAAATTGGCAACTTTGCAACAGCAGTTTGACGTTATACTGCAAAGAAAACACATTTTCTAGATCGAATTGCAATGTCCCTTCACACTGCTGTATTTTAAAAGAAAGGCGTAAAATACTGTTTCCTGCAGAAATAAGACTACAGATAAGAAGCATTTAAAGAAATAGAAGGATGCAAACATCATGTTCATTTTCATTTGAATGGGGATAATTCCTGCTTGTTTAGAGAAAACGATATAAATGCCATTCCACTGAGAAATGATTTCTGATCTCTGGTATAATCTAACCATAAGTTTTAATCAAGGAGGATTATTATTGCAAATGGAACGGGCCGGGGTTTGTGATAGATCCAACCTTCAACCTGTAATGTTATGTCTAAAAATATGATTCGATTTGAAAGCATAAAAACTCATAAGCCACCTCCTTCGGTGCCTTCATTTTTCACAATGTGCACAAACTTGCACAGAGACAATTTTGTAATCAAGACTGAGATTCTCTTGCAAACACCACATTGATCAGCCCAGTGAAGGAATGCTAAACCACACGTTTCCAAGTATATACAAAACACTATATTTTAACTAACGGTGGGGAAAAAAAGCTAAACATGAGGCGACTTCAAACAAGATGGTACGATCTCTCACAAAAAAAATAAGAATGGGCTTAACGTGATAATAATAGAATGAAATAACTTTAAGAATACGTTGCAGACAAATGTCTTTCTGGATGAGGGCTCAAAGTTCTGAATAATCATTAAAATTTCAATACTCACGAAATCCCTGACATGTTTTCTTGCTGTCCCAGCAGGATATCTGCAACTTGGAAAAAGTGTAGCTGTTGAAAATTAATTTTCAGAAGCAGGGGCGTGGGCAGGGCAAGGGACGGCCAGACACAGGTTCACGTGACTCCACCACGAAGGTGGGCATCAAGAATTTTGAGAGGAAAAATACTGAAAGAGATGAGTCCTCACCAAAATTCACTATTTACCCTTTAAAGATTTTTCTCACAATTTGCCCTACCTTTTTTTTTTTTAATTTATTTTTTATTTTCTGTGCAAATATTAACTCTCTGCTTGTTCTAGAAACACGGCACAAAAAAGCTAATTGGCAGTTTATCAGCCACATAATATTTTTCTGTGCAAACAAGTTGTCAGTCCAGACCTTTGTTGCTGTTCTTAAAATCTACACAACAGATCCACATATATGAGCTTTTAAAATGTACTTATCAGCTCATCAAAAAAGAGATGCATCTACTCTGTATTAAATTGCAATCAAGTTGCATGTGGTATTTAAAAATTCACATTCAAGTATGAAAATTGCATGTTCTTTATGAACAACAAAATTTTCAAATTTCTGCTCTTAACTGCTCAGGAATCTTAGAAAATCTGAGGTTCTTCAGATTTTTTTTTTTTATGTTCCATAATTAGACATTAAGTTCTAACCAAACGAGAATGCTAAAGCCCAACTGATGAATTATTGCAGAACAACCATGCGACTGTCACTAATTAAATGCTAAGAAAACAGACACAAGATTAAGCAACATACCTAAAATCTAAGGAAAGCATGGAAATTTCTGGTAGAAAACACCATTTGGAATGAAAACCAGCCACATACTGCTCAAGAAGCTAATTCTTATTCTTATGTCCTTTGCTATAAAGAATAGCATGTTCACGAATAGTTGTATTTCAGCTTTTTTTTTTTTCACATTTTACCTACCTTGCTTCACCTTTAGGATAGATTTTTTTAATACATGTACAATAAAAATAACAAATCCCCGTATTTAATAGCGATTATAAGAGGTACGATAAATGCAATTTAGAAATCCCTTGTTAGTACCTGCAAAATCTGGCAGGAAATAACCCCAACCCTCAGGCTTTTAGCAATTTTAGCCACAGGCTTGTGAGTGATATTGGTCCTCAGCATCAGATCAGCCCATAGGGCTGAGAGATCAACGTCCCCAACCTGGCTGTTGCCCGCTCGCGGGCTGCGCGTGATGGATTGCGCGCACAGAAGGAGAAGACACGGCAACAGCGTTAAAACAAGCTTCCCTGGTCACGAGCTGCTGCTTGCCTGACCTCTCAGCACAACTCGACCCATCCTGAAGCTCTATGCCAAGGCGTTTTACAGTTATTTATCCTCTCTCCTCCATCTAACCCTTTGCCTCAGGACAAACCAAGCAAGCGCAGAACCACCTCGGCCGCCTGCAGAGGCTGGGGGAAGCATGAACAACTGGCTGCTTACGCACTAACTACATCTTTTGATGTAGCTCATCTAAACTTTGACCAAAAGCAAGAGCCTGAAACGCAGATCACCTCATAAACATCTTCTGTGCCTGCACCTCCTTTACAGCGGAAAGAGAAGAATGGAGAAGCAGTCAGACAAGTTCACCTTCCAGCTGTGGTTGGCTGAGGAGCTTCGACACGGCACCCATGTGGCTGGTGAGGTCTGGAGGAGTCGGTGGCCGTGCCCAATGGCTCTCCAGTCATTTCTAGATTTCATCCCTGGGATGCAGATGGTGATAGGAAACCTCTCGCGATGCAAAGCCAATGATCACCATGGGCTGCAGCACCACCAACCCTGAGCACAGGTGCTGTGGCCTAAGGACGTGCGCAGATCGGATAAGGATATCTTTTTTTTTTAACCCCTTTTCCCCTCCTGAACTACACCCCTCCAAGCAACTGGGATCAGATTGGGAAGGGGAGAAGGAGAGGGAAGCTGCCCCTGAGCTATCCCAGCAGACACACCAGGATAACTGACCACCAGGCAGTTTTTGGTAGAATTAGCTCCAGAAGAGATTCAGCGCTGGGTTACGGGGGTAACATCGCTCATACATCTAGCATTCAACTTATTTCAAGCCATTACTTAACACTCAGCTTGCTTTTTACTTCCTTTTTTGTTTTTTTTCCCCCACCTCACCCGCAGCCACTTAAATACAAAACACAAAATTTACAAAACGCCGGGAGCTACCTGTTAGCAGACACGACTAAAACCAGACTTACATGTTCTGCAGGAATCGAGATAATTCAAAGCACTGAGAGACTTTCAGCACATTCAAGCTCGGGATCTGTTTGGGAGCGGAAGCTCTTTCAGCTGATAGTTACGTCCGATTTTAAAACACTGACCTGTCAAGCCCAAATGGAACTCCAACAACAAAATAATGAGCGGGGGTGTGGGACAGAGAGCTCTGAGATGTAAACTCCAAAGCAGCAGTAGCTTTGCAGATGGGATAAAAATGAAATTGAGTCCACGGCTGAGTGCGTAACGTTGTGCCATGCTTCACAAAGCAAAATCATGGGCGGCGCGCTCTTTGTTGGAGTATAAAAGAGAAGAAAGAGCCTTTTTTCCTCCCAATTAAATTATTGCCAGAAAATATTTCCTTGCTGACAAAGTGCACGTCCTTCTAAAGAGAGGGGAAAATAAAGTGTGCTGGCAACAACTGAGAATCTGTATAGAATTTCTAATACATAATGAATTCTCTTAGCCTGGAAGAAAATGGACTTATAATAGACGTATTCAGCGTATTCATAAAGAAGGAATTGGTGTACTTTTAAGATAACAAATGTCAACAAATCACAGAGCAGAAATGCTGTACGTTAAAATAAAAACTCTTAGTGGAAGTCTCATTGTGGAACTGCTATTAAATGAGAGCACTTCTTCCTCTTAATTATGACGTGGACTCTGGAAATGCAGTTGTTGAATATTTGCCTAATCCTTATAACCCCACACTAATTCCTGATGAACTTTCTATTACCTTTGTTCTGGAAGGCTTTAACCTACTGCCTTCATTACGGGGTTATCTCATTAATAGGATGGACCCAGAGTACATCAATATCAACAAAATCAGCATCGTCTTGGCACAGACCCATTAATAGGAAAAATAAGAATCAATCCACCCACACGACACACGAGTTTTTGTGCCTGCTGAAAAAATGAAAACTAAATTAAAGATTAGGTCAGGAGAGGCAGAGAGTCCTGACGAATCCTGGAGCATTAACTCTTGCTATAAATGCAGCTGTCATGCTTGACAGCCATTTAACCAAGCAGAAAGTCCCCAGTAAATTGGTACCCACACTGTGCTGCTCAACCTCCCCAACAGCTAATGGTTGACCTTCGAAGCATGCCACAAACTACTAGGAATATTCAAATAGTCATTTTTTTTTACGGTGCTGTTAGAATTATGTCCTAGAAGGCACAACCATATACAGTCTACCTGCAAAAAGTTGAAGGGCCTCAAGGAGAACAGCTCTTCCGTGGTCAATAACATCCCACCTTCTGCTGATGTTGTTCCACACGAGGCACTTATCAGAAGTACAAAATGGTTCAATAATTATAGAAGAGTAACTCCTTTTGTACTAACATGCTTCATTTTAATTAGAGGTCATAACCCACTTTTTTTGCTGTATTCATGCCTTGCATTTTTCATCACCAATATTAATGATTTCATTATAGAAACAGCTACGCAAGCTTTGAAGGCAATGTGGTATAGATTCAAAGGTAGCGTGGGGCAGGATCCACAAATTGTCATAAATGGAATAAACTAAAGTGTAAAAACTGTGGCATCCAGTATACACCACTTGTTGGGCCTTAAAGTGCATTTTTAAATTGCTTCACGGCCGGAAAAACGCTACCTAATTAATCAAAACCACATCAGGCTAAGACTAGTCGTGAAGTCAGAGAGAGCAATTGCCACTATTAGGAAATCAGCATCTTATTTTCTGGAGTCTATTCAGTCATTAGGTGCTCAGCCAAAGACACGTTCCTTTGCTCATACTGTGGAAAACGGTGACATACCACCAAAAAAAAAAAATAAATAACTGAAGAAAATGTAAGACAGAGACATGATGGACATGTTTCCTACCTTTGTTAATTGAAATCGAAACAAGCCCCTAGGCAAGAGAACTGGAAAGGACAGAAACGATCCGCAATTCTCTCTCTAAGCAGTGGCAAATATATAAACTGGCCCTAAATCTTAGTTTTCCCAGATACTTTTCCCTTCAGGTCCACAGAGGACCCGGTGAGGAGCTTTGTCACACAGCACTGCTGCCCCTGTAGTGAAATGTTCGGGCCACTACTCTAATTTGTAATTGAACCGTTAACATGATTAGTATTTCTTTTTAAGTTTGTTATCCCATGTTCTCCTTTAATGGGAAAACGGGAGGAAGGAATTTTTCTTTTTTATGGTATTTATCTATTCAAACAAGCAAGAGTCAACCAGAAGTCCCTTAGGTTACATTTAGCACTATTCAATGGAGAATTGCATAGGAGCAACACATACACACACCGTTCTTTAATTACCTGTTAATTACTTGAACTACAGATGAGCCAAACATGAAGCTTCACATCATTTGTGTGCAGAAAGTTTACCAAAAAGTCCCTTTTTTTTTTTTTTCAGACCAGCCACCCAGTTGATTTAATGCGCTCAAGTGCAAACAAACAAGCAGAATTCTGGTTTCGCAGATTTAAGTCTTTGAGTAATGCCTGCGGCTTGCCGAAAATCCTGTTTTACTGAAAATTGAATATGTCAGCTCAGTCATCACTTTAATTTGTTTTAAAGGATTTATTAGAATTTGATGGGTTTTCTCGTGCTTGATTTTCTTGTATTTTCCTGATAAAATTAAAATCATTGGCGCTCCCACTAGAGAAGAACTTCATCAATGTGTCAGTAGGAGCGGGACTTTAATAAAAAAAACACTTTGGAAAAGTTTCTCACCGAAATATTTTTTTAAACTCCGTCAGAGGCATGAAGAATTCATGGCTGTAGAGAGATGGAAAGCACAACCCTAACAACACAGTGGAGCTGACCTTTAGTATTTTTTTATTTACCAGAGTACTCTCCTGAACTTCTCTGCTTTGCCTTGACACCACAGAAACACAAATCTCTCTCCCGTTCCTTATGTACACGCAGGCACTCCTGCAAAATCCTTACATTAGCAACCTCTCTCGACAGCATTCAAGATTGTACTTGAATACTATGAGCCTGAAACATTCAGACACCTAGAATAAACTTGTGATTTATCACTTGCAATGGCATTAAAAAAAAACCCAAAAGGCAGAAGGTGAATTCAAAACAGCCTTCACCTGCATCTTTCTTGGGACACTAAGAAGCCCCTTCCAGCTTCCCAGGCTCCTGCAGCCACGCCACGACGTTGAACACAAACTGGGCTGGTCACAGCATGCAGGTGGGGCTGGGTCTGTGCAGGTCCATCCCCGGGGCCCGGAGGACACGGTCCCAGGTGCCACCAAGCTGAAGACACCGACATCAGAGCTGGTTGCGTGCCAGAGAGCAACACGTGGTGGTGCTGGCTCATAGGCTGACTTGATATCTCAGAGCCTTTTTCCAGCCTCAATAATTCTGTGATTTGGCTCCCTGCACCGCTCTTGCATTTTGTGTACCTCGGTGCAAGAGCCTCCGTTCTGGTTTGTTTGTGACTCATTGCAACGTGCCCTTTGCCTTTCAAACGCACCCACCGCCGTCCCGGCACACCGTGGCCATAATGTCAACCTTTTCTGCAACAAGGCTCTTAACACTCAGCACAGCAAAGAACTAGCAAAGCCCCCTGGAAAAGCCCTGGGAACGTCACTAATGTCAATCAAACTATTACTTCCAATACAAGACTTAATTAGACAGTTGAAAGAAATACTCTTTTCTGCTGACAGATCCCGAGGTTTTGCATGTAGGGCAATCATTAGACAAACAGGGTTCTGTTAATTACCCAACTGGGGGAATTAATTTAATTAATTTAATTAATTTAATTAATTTAATTAATTAATTTGGGGAATCTCATAGACTGCAAATCATCTCCCCATAGGCCGGCAAGCTATATAACGTATCACGGGTCTCCATGTCCCCCACCGTGTCTGTTTACATCCACCAACCACACGTGACCACCAGTGGGCAGCTCCAGGTGGCAGCGAGGAATCTCCTTAACCAGGTGCTGGTGTTGCAGCTCTCCAGTAAGATCTGCTCATTCGTTCCCTTGATACTCTTCATTATCCTGATACCCCAAAGGTATTTTTTCCCATCCTTGCAGTTATCTGCCATCCCTGCAGAGGACTGAATCTCTTTCCTGAACCCTGGAGCAGCGCTGTGCCAAATGAGGCTGATCCAAGAGTAACTCTTCCAAAACTAAGCAGCTGATATCAAGCAGTTCTTTTTTTTTCTTTTTCCACAGTGCAAGCACAACCAGCTTAGCTATTTGTGAGGCTGCTACCACTGCTTTAACCGTGGATGCTGACAACAAAACCAGGCACAGCATGGGAGGGAATTCACGTTACAGATGCCGAGGCAGTGACAAACACACCAGGAAAACGTGGCAGAGCCTGGGACTCAAGAAATGCAGTTCCAAATTTGTATGTACACCACTAGAGCAAAACATATGGAAGAGCAGCATGGAGACCCTCTGACAGACGTAACCACGAAGCAGAATACTTAAAGGGGAAAACTATCTGCAAAGTAGGAGCAATAATTCCTAGTGCACGCACTGGCTTCACGGGCACAATTGCACTGTGTCAGGTAAAGTGCATTCCAGCTCAAAGTGAACTCACCTCCCCTGCCACCCCACAGGTCACACCTCATCCTGACAATAAATAGTCCTTTGACATATTTTTTACCTGGATCCAAAACTCATTATAACGTTTGGTCCTTCTATTTATAAGTACAGAAAATGCTTGGATATATAATTTTTAAAATTCTAAATGGATAACAGCTTAAAAAAATATATATAGCTTAAAGGCATTGTGGTAATAATAATAAAAAGAAAAGCTTAAAATCTTATCTTATGAAGCCTGAAATAAAATATACCCTATTTATACATGTTTCAAAGTATTAGACTTTCCTTCAGTACTCAACCGTAATAAGATATAACTTCATGCACTCCCTAGGGAAACATAACACGTACCTGCATAGGAATTCCACTTTGATTTTGCAAATGGTCTGCCTCCCACAAATTACACTATGCCAGCAGAAACGTTTAAAACTAAATTCAAAATATCTTACTAGCTGGGAAAATTACTTAAAATGAACATTTGGGATAAGCTGCATGATAGACGTACGAATGCACTAAGAGCGAGCCACATCCAACACGGCAATGAAACACCAAAATGCAAATGCTGTCAGGTCTGCATTCCTGAGCTTCCCCACGAAGGTCCTGCAAGGCAGCACAGGAAACCAAATGCTAAGAAATAAAAAGTAAAGCATGCAGGAGAGGAAGCTCTGAACTACCCGGATCCCTCGTGGGTTTCAACATTAATTGTAGCAGCTCAGGAAAATGATGGGCATCACTTTTGGCAGCCAAGAGGAGACCTCTCTGACATGTAGGGTCAGCCGAAACAGCAAACGAAACGTTGGGATGTGTAAGTGGGAGGAAGAATGATATAGAGAAGATTATAATGTCATTATATAAATCCCTGTGTCACGCTTGTCACCTGAAACACCGCGTTCGGCGCCTACCATCACCTCGGGACGCATCCTACCGGGCTAAACGGCTTTTAGAAAGGGGCAGTGAGAATCGTGACTGACACAGAGAACTTTTCGAGCGAGGTAAAATTGTTTACCTTAGAGAGGAGGCAAAAATGCAAGAAGATACAATTAAAATATAGAGATTTACTAATGGCAGAGGGACAGCGGAATCCTGTTCTACAAGTCTCATGATGTGAGAACTCAGGGGCAGTGTGTGAAATTGAAAGGTTGCGAACCAGGGAAAGTATTTCTTCCAATACTAGACTTAATTAGGCAGTTGAAATCCTCAATATCGCTGAGGCCGAGAACTTAGATGCCAAGAAATCTTAATTTTTTTGGAAGATACTGAGGGCAGTCAAAGTTACAATGTTAATTTGGAAAAAGGAATTCCTATATAAGAAATAACTAATTCTTAACCAGTAAGGATCAGATAATTTCTAGAGTGCAAGTTATTTTGTCTTGCCGAATACTTGAAATTGCTCGAAAGGAATTTAGCTGCTTCTTTATGTCAAGTCACACAGAGGACACTGCTGTAACCAAACTCTGGATGGGCTGAAGCTCAAATCAATCCTCTCTGCCAAGACCTACGTTTAAACAGGTCTTCACTTCTGTTTAACAATCTGGAAGCTCCTGTTTATATTTCAAAATTCAACATTTAGTGCTGTTACTCCCTGAAGAAGTCTGCGTGCATCAGAAACACGTGTCTACTCGTCTGTGGCTACCCCAAAGTGAGTCATGGGGAGAATTAATGCTGGAGGCAGCAGCAGCTGTAGGAGAGAGAATATTCAAAATATCCATCGTGCAATACTCGGAACCCAATTCCTGGAAACTAAACTCCCAAAAATGAAACTAGGGATGCTGGAAAGGAAGAAAGTGAGAGCAGCACCAAATGGTCTAAGGAGCAAAAGGACACGAGTGGTGCAGAGAGCAGCCACCAGCACGAGAGCTGAGCTGGGCAGGGGGACAGGGGCACTCATTGGGTCGACAGAATTTTAAGAATCCTTTTCAGCCCTTTGTTTTTACTATGGACACAAGTGACTGAACTGATTTTAAATCTGTCCCAAGCATTCATGAAAAAAAAAACCAAAACAAACAACTTCCCAGGCTGGCTCTAAGCTGTATCTAAAAGCTCAAAAAATAATAAAAAAGTGCTGTCTCTAAACCAGCAGCACTTGCATTTCTGCATCCCAGGAGCTATCAGCAAGATCCTGTAACACACAGCTTTTAACTATTTTTTTCCTCCCTTTCTAGTTGATTCATTCTTCGGTGAACCTCCACAGTCTGTAGTACAGCTGCTGCCTCTACACAGGGAATCCAGGTGTTACAGCCTTCTTCAAGAGAACCCAAAGGTTCTTCTTTCTGTAGGTAGAATTCGGTCATTTTTTAACATTTTGCAGTTATTTAATATTTAAACGTACATCCCTAACTACAAATAAGGCAAGCGACCACATGAACAACATATCTGACGCAAATGCTGGTCACTTGGTGGTAAAGAAAAAAATCCAAAAAATATTTTCTCTGTTCTTGGATCAATGTGAAGGATTGATTCACTGTGGAAGTAAGGACTGAGAATTCTCTCATTGCAGTTGCCACATCAATAACCAATGTTTCAAGTGCACAATGTGGAGTTCCAATTTACATTAAAAAAATGTCCTTTTTTATTTTTATTTTCCTTTTTTTTTTGTTAAACTATCCCATGATACCGTGTATTTTTGATTCTATTTCTGGCTCAATACGAAAATTGGCAAGTTGCCTCGTGTTGAGCCTGCTTGGTGGCCGAAAGGTGCTCTTCCCCAAGCAGAGCCAAATTCAAATGTGCAGTCTGGGGTCTGGCCAGATGACAGCGAACTTCACGTTGTGTTTAACAGAGCTCTCAAACTGATTACCAAGCAATCTACAAAAGCTAAAGTGATGTAGTTGGGACTGACCTAGATGGTGAAGACAATGCTGTCGGCGCTGATAAATTCTTCAGCCAACAATACAATACATAAAGGCTCTCATTTCAGTAATGATGTGCATTGCCAACGCAGTTTACAATGTGATCGAGCTGCAATAAATAATTTATAGCTGTTTTGTCCTGTTTGTACCCTGCACAGAGTAATTGCTGGAATACTAGTTAAAGAGTGAATGTATTTTATTTTAATTTAGCTTACTGTACATCACTACTACATCCTGCCAAAACTGCAGCCTCCTCATTCCCTTTGTTTTCATTCCTAAAGAGTAAGACACAAATAGTAGCTCTGGAGATGACAAACACATAGATTAAAGTTTCTGGACAGGCAATATCTGATAAGCAATGGACAGCTCGGACTCGGGAGATGGAGAAATTCTTGGATGTCAGAGGTGAAATAACTCGTAGAAGGCTTGTCGTTATTTTACACATTCAGGATTTTTCTAAGTCTTCTGTCCTGTCCACTAGATCACCACTGCATAATGGCAATGTCAGAACCTTGTCTAAAGTGGCATCATTAAAAAAAAAAAAAAAAAAAGTAGAGAGTTAATGTTTTTCTTTTCCTATTAAGGAATACTTCTGTGAAGTACTCTTCTTTTTTTTTTTATAGACACAACAGTAGCTATTTATCCCAGCCTATAAACCATATTTCCATATGTGGGGCATCTATCGCAGCAACCGTTTATTCCTAATACTCTCAACCTTCCTAATTCCCTCTCATTTAACGACATATTCCCAAATCTTTTAAAGAAAGACTAAACCCCTATGAAGGTATTTCACACGCTAGTTTTCAACAGGGGGGAAAAAAAAAAAAAAAAAAAGGTGGGATTTAATATTAATCGTTATTAGTATGATCTTTCCATTATCCTAAATTAAGACTTATTCCAGCTAATCTAAAAGAGGGTTAAATTAAAGCTGCTTGAGTTGTCTGGGGAGCTGCTGCAGTCTCACCTCGCCAGATCTCTAACCCACCTTTCCCATCTCTCCAGGGGAACATTTCCATTAACACGGTGATTAATGCTACCTGGGCAGCATCCTCTTGTCTTCATCATGCTGCGACAGTGACAGTAATCCGACCGAGGAATATTTCACGCTAGCACAGCCTTGTTATTCTCGCTGTCAAGCGAGCTACTTTGAGGGCACGCTGACCATTTAACAGATTAACAGAACACGCAACTTCCATATTAAGTAATTTGCATCTTCCGCAGAACTTTGTTCCTATTTTCAGTTGCCAAATGCTCATTTCCATTTGGGGCAACTGCATACCTTCTGACGGGTTACATAAAATTAAATCGGTGGCTTTACGGTTTAAACACCGTTGATGTTGCCGCCGCATCACGAATACGAAAGCTGGGATTTACCAGGTGCAGAGTGGTTTGGAGCTGGGAGCTCAGAACAACGAGGCAAAATAACTTCAGATTTATACCTCACCACGAATACTCTCCAGAGCAGACAAGATATATCTGTTCTGAGATTTCTTAAAAAGTCATTTATCTTTCCCAGCAGCTTTTATATAGTATTTTTTTCCCAGATGTGTGTCTTTTTTCTGCAAGTCTTTCTCAGGCATGTCAACATGTGCTTATCATCCTTATTATTTTTACTGTGCTCCTCTTAATTTGGTGATATTACTCTAATAAACAAAATTATTAATTGCACAGTTCCTTACATTATATTCCGATAAATTAAGCTTTATTTTGTAAGTTGCTGAGTCATTAACACATCCCACAGCAGCCCGGGCTGCTGGCCCCACGCAGCACCAGGCACGGGGGGCAATAAAGGAAAATCTTAGCCCCAGCAGTGTGTGAGAAACCTCAACAGCCTGTCCCCCTGCAGGGACAGAGAGGTGTAAATCCCCAAGCAACACGGTCTCAGCTGTGGAAAGGGTATTTTCAATCCACGCTGAGCCCTAACTTCCTTTTGAGGGATGGACCCCTTTGATTAGCTGGTCTCAGCACCTCCAGAGCATCAGGCACAGGTAATTGCTGGGTCCAGTTCTGGAGCCCCTACTACAAGAAATATACGGACGTGCTGGAATGTGTCCAGAGAAGGGCCATAAGGATGATTAGAGGGCTGGAGCACCTCTCCTATGAAGACAGACTGAGAGAGTTGGGGTTGTTCAGTCTGCAGGCTCCAAGGAGACCTTATTGTGGCCTTCCAGTATCTGAAGGGGGCTACAAGAAAGCTTTATTCTACCCTTCTCTATTCTACCCTTCTCTATTCTACCCTTCTCTATTCTACCCTTCTCTATTCTACCCTTCTCTATTCTACCCTTCTCTATTCTACCCTTCTCTATTCTACCCTTTTCCATTCTACATTCTGACTGCTTACAGATAAGAACCTCAGAATTGGCTTGGTTCTCTCAATAAATACTGTATTTCCAAACATTCCTAATGAACTGCACTCCTAACTTTCCTGAGACATATTACCCACGCTGCCATCTAAATACGCGTAAAATATGAATCCTCATATTTAAATACATACATCTCAGCCTCCTGTGAAATGAGTTGGACAATTCTGCAGGCATCTGTAAAGCTGGGCAGTAGAGCTCACGAAATGCATACACGAGTGTTAGCACTGGATTTCAAAATGTGACTTATTTGACTTTCACTAGGAAGGCTGAATTCAAAAAAAGTCCTGGGTGACAAAGAATAACTCCTGGCTCAGCTTTGTACCTGATGTCATCCAGATTTGTGTGAAATCCCACCCCACCCACCTCTAGGAAAGCGAGAACAGAGTCTTCACCTCTGAGGTCTTTCTGCACAAATTAGTCCGGAGCTGCGTCAAAATCCTACAGGCAGGCTACCTTTTGTGCATCTTTTCCACATGTGAAATTAAGCACAGATCTCCTGGAACATAATTTATGGGATACAGCCTTCTACGAGATATGCAAATCTGAAGATGAAAGAGCAAACGCAATTTCGTTTTCCGTTGCTTTTTAAATATTACCAAAACCTGGAGCAAAAATCTTGCAAGAACTCCTGTAATAGAAAATACAACAAGTCTGGGTGTTATGACCTTTCTGAGAAAAGTGAACCAGGGGAAGAAGTGGTGCATCAGAGAGAGGCGCTGACTTCAGAGGATGAAAAATAGAAGGTCATTGTAATCTTCAGATCTGAGCAAATACGGTATTTTTTAGTTTGGTGCATAAACTATAAATCCCTCACCAAAAAAAAAAAAAAAGAAAAAGAAAAAGAAAGTTTAGAATAGAACAGAATAGAACTGAAGAGGAAACAGTACCCCAACATTTTAAAAATGTTTCCTTGGAATCACTAACGATGGTTCAGTCCCTGATCTGGTTCCCGTTTCTTGGCGTGGCACTCGTACCATAGACACTTAAGAAGGAATTAGCCACCAGAAAACAAAAAAAACCATCCCATTGGTAAGCAGCTGTGATGAACTGAAGGGTTGAGGAGAGCTGCTGGGGACCGAAGGGAGGTTTCACCATCCCCGCTCTCCAGGCTGAATAACCTCTTCCACCCCAGCTGCTCCTTTGCACACGCTCTGGGCAGGGGGATTAAAGGAGCATGGCAGCGCTCCAGGTAAAGTTTCTGGGAAAATTAAGGAAATATGTGATTTACTTATTTATTTTCCTCGCATTTGAGGTTGGACTCAGTTCTGCTCATTTTGCTACGTACACTCGCAGGCCTTGATTTAAGCGGCGCGTGCCATATGCACAGATGCCAAAAAAAAAAGGAAAAAAATCCTTTTCAATCCTCAAATGACAAAAACCAGTGGTGCAGGACAGCCTTAAACATCAGCAGTTGTATTTTTGGCTCTAGCTCCTTGAAGGAGATCCAAAACGCAAACAAGAATTTGGAACGAAATTCTGAAACTCCGGCACCGCCCTCACAAACACAAAGAGACACAAAGACCTCAGTTATCACCAGAGAATTTTTTCTGGTGGGTTTTTTTTTTTTTTTTTGCTACGATCTACCCCCCCAGAAAACGTCAGTCGTAAACACTAAATCTATCATATGAGTGATGGCTCGTTCAGCGTCGAGATTGCTCAAGAACGGCGCAAAATGACCCTCACGACGCTGGCAAAGTCGGTGTCAGCTTGAATTACAAGTTACATAAATCTACGTTACACAAGTTATACCCCCTAAAAAGCTGCTCCAACTTGTGCACTAAATTATCTGGCAAGGTTTCTGTTTGCAAATCAGACTGGTTGATTTGATGCCTTTCTTTTTTTGCCCACTCTGATTTTTTTTTCTCCCATGGTTCAACTGCCCCTCTCAGTTCGTGTTTCCAGGAAGCAGCAGGGACCAGGAGGAGCCTCATCCTGCTTTTCCTCCCACAAAAACATCTCAGCAAAGTTCTCCGTGCTTTTTCCTTGGCTGGAAAAAAGCAGGATGAGGGCTCCCTAGAGGCTGAAAGAAAATATCTAGAATAACAGTGGGCAGGTTAACGGGTCGTGTAGGCAATCTATCACTCCATATACAAACATTTCTTATAAAATCCAATCCTATTTTCTGGAAAAAACACACACACACACGTTAAACTACACTTAAATCTGTTCCAATATGTATTTAACTACAAGGCAGGAGTTTTAGCATAGCATCTCAACATAACTTGCCCTTAATACCTATTATACTTGCATTTTACTCAGCAATTAACATAATTTACACTATGGAGCTTATTTTCTCCCCCTAAATCAATTCTTCTGCACTGTATATGTTCCTGAGGAAAATAAAGAATAAAAAAATTCTATTTCCAAAGACTCTGACAGAGCAAAATCATTTAGCTGCTGGATGGGCTTAGCTGCCCTGCTGTGAGGTCAAATATTAGAGACAGATAATGGACTGATGCATTTAGAGTTTCCTTCTCTCAGGACCGTTCTTCACAGGCCCTTATTTTACCGTAAGTGCATTTAATCCAGCTACTTAGAATCACTGAGTACACAGGTTTTAAGAAAGGACTATGTTCAATTTATAAATAAATAATGTGCGAAATACGGAAAGTTAACATATTCTAAAACACATACGCAGAGAAAGGCAAAGGAAAAAAAAAAAAAAGCAATTTACTGGAAAATTCCCCCCACATCATTGGTCTGTAAAGCTCTGCCACGCTGCTCAGGCTTCTCTTTTCCAAACCGAGGCACCGCAGCCTCCCCAGCCTCCCTTCCTCCGGCTGCTGCTCGATTCCTTGATCATTTTACTTACCTTCCTTGGTAACTTCTCTAACTTCCCCACGTCCTTCCCAGGATGCAGGAATCAAAACAGCACAGCATGCTCCAGCTGTGGGCACAGCAAGAGTTTATCTAGTGACAAATGACATTCTCGGCGACTTTTTTTCTGCTTTAGTTTCACGTAAAGGTCAAGCTTTATGTAATATACCCAGGACGTGCTGGAATTCTGTCGCAGATTGCTGTTCTCTGGAGAGAGTCTCGTTCCTATACCCACCCCTCCTAATGAATCTACAGACACACTACAAAATAATGAGCCGTTTAGCCTGAAAAGACAGTGACAGCAGCTGCAGATTTACCTCTTTGGTTGTAATCTTCTCCTAACGCAGGAATATTAACAAAGTAGACACGCAACAGTTGGCGTTTCTTACTATCTCAGGTACTCCTGGCTTGCTCTTACCTTCCTCCAAGCCTTCTGTACTCCTCTGCCAAGGGGGCCAATATCTTTTGCCCACCTCAGTTTTGGCAAAAACCTTGGCACAAACACATCCAAGACCTTCCTGTGACTATACACCAGACCATCTACTGAAGCCACGTTCCTTACTTGAGTTGTTGGTTTTGCCTCTCCTGCATTTCTGTCCAACAGCCTTTATGAGCCAACTTTACAGCAAACAACCCCTCAAAAAGCAACACACAGGGCACACATTTTTCTGTCTAAAATAATGTATATTCTCACATCCTGCATTATCTGCACTGCAGGTGGCAAAGTTAGAAAGGGAGCTGCTGAAACACCCATCATCTGGGGTGCAGCTGGAAAGGCTTCGGATGGTGGGCAAAGAGGTGCAGAACAGGAGGGAGAGGAAGGAGGTAAATCAGGCACGTGCTTTTACCTCGGTGCATCAGAGCAGGTATGCAGCAAGAAGTGATCTGCGCATCCCTGCAGGTTTAATAAAGTTCCTTCTTTTTATTTTTTTTTTTGATACCATAATGACAGCCTGTTCTCAAAGCAGACTAGTTCCCCATCAGTAAATAAAACAAGATGCAAAAATTCCAGCTACGCAGCGTGCAGGCGGTTTAAAAGAGGGGTTCCAAATTAATTAACACATCATGTTTTGCTCTAGTGCGTGGTTGCATTTGATTCCAGGAAAAAATTATTATTTTCCACCTTATGATCATTTTGTAATCTTTAATAAGCAACTACAATCTAAAAGCACCTAGTTCAACAAGTTTATGAGGACTGGCTGTATCTGCATCACAGAGATAGCACACCTTCACTACGGCAGAATAAGGGTGATTGCCCATCACTCCACGGCACATTTGTAAGAAGGAAATAGAGCATGCATCTAATCCTCCAGAGTGCTGGTATTTTATTTGAGGAGATTTACTCCATGCTCTGTTTCGCCCATCCAAAGAGGCAGTTATTTTAATTCAAGAGATTTGTGCCCAACACTTTCTCCCTATTAAGATTTAGTGCCTCTAATTTGGAAAAAAAACCCAAACATTTTTCTATTTTCTGTTTGTCTTCTCTGCAAAATCTGGACGGCTGAAACAAGGTGGCACCTACCAATACGTTTTTTGGGGTTAAACCTAAAACTACGCGTACGGTACCCTCTGAAGGCAGAGTCAGAGGATTCACAACAGCGCAGAACGGATCGGCCTCGTTGCTATCAAGCTCTATCTTGTTGTTCAAAAGTAAAAAAAACGAGAGCTCAACATTGTGAGTCAACGCCGCGTGTAATATCAACGTCGTGCCCATCATGGGCCTGAGGCAAGGCCATTTAAAGCTGGTGGAAGAAATTCCATCGACTTCAACGGGCCTCTACATTAGGCTCTACCCTCGGCAATTTTCGGGGTGAAATCTGGGCCCCGCTGAAGGATGACGTTAAAGCTCTCGCTGACTTCAAGGAAATTAGGGCTGTTGCTACCGCAGTTAATGGGCAAACAAAACAGCTGCCTGCTTACTCGTGTACTGAAGAGCAGGTTGGGTGAATGACACCTCTGGTACGTTATTTACCTCGGGGGATGTTTCATATTAAGGCACGCATATCAATAGAAAACCGAGAAAATTTCCGAGGCCAACTTAAAAGCATCAGTTTTCCTCTTAAAATAATAAAACGTATTCCCTAACCTTCCTTCTCGCTGTTTTTGAAGAGATTACCTTCAATGCTTTCAAAGTTAGCTTAGATTTGAGGTGGGTTTTTTTTCTTGCTTTTATTTCAGCAGTTCCATTAAATGGTGGACTGTACCCAGGAGATCACAGCTAATTATGTACAACTACTGCTACAGAGGCTTTATTTGCTCTTCAGCTTAATTCGTTGAACAAGATCAGAGCCCTCTTTTAGGATTTTTTTGGGGACATATTGCAAGGAGCCAGATCTAGGCAACTTCAACCTGAGGATTAACTCCCAGTCACTGTCACAGATAAAATATGTTATTATGCAAGTACTGCGTATAAGTATCTATGACTGATTTAAATGCCTTGTGCAGACTATTTTAAACATATTTCAATCTCTATTTATAGTGCATAATCAGATGTCTAGCACAACCCCTCCTATATAGACATTCACATCTTCTCTGGTGCCTCTACGGCTATTCCTGGAATATAAACCCCACCCAAAATACTCTGTCTCAGTTGAGCTACAGCTGAAGGACATTTATTTTCTCTCCAGCACACAGTGCATCAGTGTATATGCAAAGCCCTCTTCTTCAGAGACCTTTTCCCACTCTAGCAAGAAGTCTGAGTGCAGCATCTATCATCTGGCTCTTGGGAAAGCAAACAGAACCAGTCAGGCTAAAGCCAAAACTCCCCAACACACAAGTCCTTTTGGCCAACAGCATTTGGCTCTCTCAAGAGATGAATTACCATATTTCATCTGTTTGGTCTAATGAAATTATTACTTCTATCTAGAAAATTCAAGGTCCAAGCCCTGTCACCAGCCCCAGACTCACCCATCTGATCTTCTGTCTTCCTTCATCGAGATTGGCATTAAAAAAAAAAGCATTTTTATCTGCTGAGCAATTGTGCTGTTCTCTCAACCTCGTATAGCTCAAGCACTGAGAAAGATCCTAAAACATTCAGAACAGGAGGAGTACAAACCTGCTGCTTAAGCCTCGCTCTTTTTGAGCAGCAGAAACTCCTCTGCTTTCCTGTCCCTAGAATTTGCCAGGTTTATGGCTCCAACTTGTCAAAATCGAATAGAAGACAACGCGGCAGCCTTTATAAAAGGAGAGCAACACGACATTTCAAATAACGAGAGCAGCCCAACCAACTCGGACTTTCTGCCTCAGCTTTTACTACTCAACTGTTAGAGAGGAAGATGGGGAACATCCTTGGAGACACTTCTGCCAGGAACCGCACGTGCAGGGCTTGGACTCGCTCAAATACTGAACTGAAATACTATTACACTCAACCAAAAAGCAGCAGCTCCTGCAGAAGGTTCATACTATCCTCATCGAGGGCGTTTTTCTGCCTCACCCCGGATGCAGACGTTCTGCACTTCTATTGCGCTTTACGATATTTTAAACGGCAAAGTAAGATGATAAAAGGTTTAAAAAGCAAAGCCTACCTTCCTTCGCAATTGGAGATCCCGTTTTCATGCAGCAGGAGCAGATGTGCAAATGTTTGTTTACTCGGTTTGTGACAGCAGGCATTTGCTAGCAGATGCATGAAATTAATTTCTGCCCTAGTATTAAAAATCATTTCCTTGATTTAAACGTCTCTTTGATAAAGAAACAGTATCATAAAGTGGTTTGGCTGATGAAGCAGCACAAACAGAAACAATACTTGCTATTTTAGGACTGCTATTTCTATTTGCTTAGATTGCACAGTGCGTCTTTCAGGAAAACAAATAATTATTTGTAAAGCCTTCCATCCAAACACTTGCCTTTTGAATGTGTTTCCAAGAGCAACATATGAGAATATTAATTTTTAACTGTAAGAAAAACAATTTTAGCATCAGGCTGTGATTCCTGTAGGCTTCACACAGTCAAAACCAAATGAAAGATTTTTTTTTTTCTTGTTTTATCCATTTACGGGGAGCGCTGTGGAGTTGCAGAGAAATATCATGATGTTACCAACTTGAGGGTTTTTTTTTTATTTTGATCTCAAGTGCGTATCCACAAAAAGCCTTTGTGGCAGACTGAGAGTGACTAAGGGACTTGTTACGGACAAAAGGCTCCTCTCGGGCTCCTTGTCGGTCTGCGGAATTTTCACGTTTACAACAGGCTTTCAGAGAATTTGTGATGTACCCCAGCCACGTGTGGAAGAGAAGAAACAACAATTTGGGTCCTTCTTGTCCTTCGGGGACTCGCGAATACCTCAACCTACACCTTCTGTGTTTCTTGCTAGAGCTCTAACTGTTAGCCTGGCTTTACCCAAGAGAAATCCAGACTTTTTAAGCAGAATTGTCTCAATAAAAGGGCAGGGGGGGAAATGGCATTTTCCCTACACAAACCACTCCTTCAGCCTATAGACTGTCCCAGGACACAGGCAGGTAGAGCCCGAGCTCCCATGGCTGCAGGGAGGGAACATCGGGCTGGAAAACTATTTAGTACTTCAAGTATGGATGAGAACCAGTATTAAAAAAAGAAACTTTCAAGAACAAAGGAAAGCAAATGCAGTCCATTTTATTGTTACAAGTCTGTAACGGGTTTGTTATTATAAATAAAAAGATTTTTAAAAACTAATGGTCTGTTTTCCTCACCATTCCTTTAAGCCCCCATAAGGCATTATTTCATAAGTGACTTCAACATGTAGGAACTGCAGCATCGAGGCAAACAGAATAACTGGTAAAATATAGATTAAACTACACTGCTGGATTTTGTTAATTCATATTTACTTTTGCAAGGCCTGTATGCCTATGTTTGGGCAAAGGCGTCCCATTCCTATTACAGCCGCATTTCGCTTTCCCATAAAGTTTATAGCTAATTTGTTTGCTTAATTCCAGATGACAAAGTAACATCAAACCATCAGTCAAGAGAATGTTCCGCCAGAGTCGCCGTCTGTGATCGTGCCACCTATAAATCCACAGATTATAACATCAGTTAATGAAATCCGTGTGTTACTTAAGAACTGGATCTACTGAAAGGAACATCATAAAATGCAACTGGTTTAATACAGGCTGATGCTCCTTTTCACAGTATCTCGGTGCTTCAGCGTGCTCCGGGCTGCCTACAGTGTCAAGAAAGTATATCTAGAAAAAAAAACAAATAAACACGCTCAAAAAAACCCACAACAGAAAACAACAAATAAAAGAAAAACAAAAGCATAACTTGTTTCTGTCTTGTACTACACAGCCTTTCCAAGACATCATGCTTTGCTAGACTCCAGCTCAGCACTAGCAGGGTTATATAAATACAATAATAAAAGCACAGACACACACAACTTCTACCAAAAAAAAAAAAAATCCCATGGCACATTACAGACATGAATTAATTAAGCTTCACAACACACCACTGCACACTCGAGGAGTGTTTATCTGTGTACTGCTTCTCCCTGCTCAGGCACTAATGGGGCTGTGGCTGGGTCACTGTGGATACCATCCCGCGGCGGATAAATAAATAAATATTCACCTAAAAATATCTGCACGGTTTCACGCTGACAATATCACTCTTCCAGACAAATGACCTGGGAGGGCAGCAGCTCTGCAACCCGGGCTGCTATCGAGCACGTACCATTAAATGTCTGCAGTGGTTCAAGGTTCTCCCCTGACCCCAACCCTACAAATACGTTTAAAGAGTGGCCCCAATTAGCGATCAGATTTATTTACAGCTCCTGTGGGTCCCAGGGAAGGGGATGAAACAACAACCAAAGCCTCCAGAAGAGGAAACGTGGAGGAAAAGTACTGTTACCCTGCTCAGGTGAATCTCTCCAGTGCTTAGCAACACCTTACATTAAGATTCTGTTTTAAAATACAGTGTTAATTAAGAAATTATGGATGGTGAGGCTTATTTTATGGCATCGTTTACTCATAGTGAGATTGTGCTGTAAGGTTAACTGCATGAGGAATGCTTTATGGCCTTATGAAATGCTGTCTTATTGCTTTCAGAACGGGTTATAATGAATTCTTCTTTATGTGTTTTAAATTATCTTTTCTTTTTGATAACAAAGTGGTCTTATTATTTGCCACATTACCATAAGATGCTGTCAGCTAGTGTTTAGCTACAGTTAGAAGACACATTTGCATCTTGTGCTAAATGAAAGCACACAAGATTGAAAAAAAAAAAAAAAAAACAATGTAGAAAAAAAACCCAATAGCAACGTTCATTACAAATTTAGAAGTAAAAAGGATCTGGCACGCAGAAAACAGCGTGCTACAGCTTGGAAAAGGAGCATGTGTAGTGGTGGCAGACACAGGCTTCCTTATGAGATCAGCATGGTAAGGTATGTGGATCAAAATGACAGACTTCAGCCAGAAAACATCAATGCCAGGAATGGTGGGACCAAATCTGCAGTGATATTTCTGATTTTGAGCTGGTTTTTACCAAAGAAGCAAAGAGAAAAACTCTTCAATAGAAGAAAATGAGGTTCCCAGTCGATCCCCAATCTGACCCAAAGTATGCAATGAACATGCCTCAACGTTGGTGCTAAGGGCAAGGCAGGAAGAAAATAAAGCAATGTCTATTTTCAGAAAAAGATGATTCACTTTACTGATGTGCCTGTACACGGGTGTGATTAATATACGAAATAGAAATCATTTATCAGGATGTATCTGGAATGACGTGCACGCCTAGAAATATTGCTAATATTTTTTAATTCTCCTGAGATACACCTTACGCAAAACAGAACAAACACAGCCTTTACCCATCACACGCGCTACCAGAACACCTGAACTCACCTTCCTCTGCTAAAAATACAAAGGCTGCACGAGTGGCAACACGTTAGGTCTGAAGACAAGGGGCTGGTGGCAGTGGTACATGGAGGGCAGGACACACGTGGCTCTTGTGTGGGATGAGAAGGAGGAGTCGTACAAACATTTATCTGCACAAATTAATTCAGAGTTATCACAGGGGCTCTTTAATTTTCCTTTTGTAAGTCCCAAACTCAACTGGAACATGTGCTGGGTGCGCATGTCCTAATGGCCCACAAGACCACCAGGAAATTATATTAACGTGCCAAGTTTTGCAGACAGCTTGAGATAGTGCACCATGTCTAACTCCAGGGAGCATTGTCCCAGCCTATGATTGCGGCTTCTAGATGCCATCTCAGCAGAAGAAATATTAATAGTAGTATCACTCATAATGACTTAAACCTCCAAGCCTAGTGCGCCATGGGCAGAGCAGCCACCAGAGACCAGCGAACGGGTTTGCCGAGTATCGACACGGAGATACGAGGCAGAGGAATAAACCGCTGCAAAATGCTCTAGAGCCTGCAGGAGACAATCAGAAGATTTGTGGCAAGTGTTAATTAGTCACAAGCTATAGATGAGCTGTCTCATCAATCTCAGGAGGCCCAGGGAGCCCTTTCCTTCAACTACTGCTCCTGTTCTCCTCGGCAGCATCAGGACACACATGCGGAAGCTAACGCACCCGTGATCAGGTGATGTGGGGTGAAGGAGCCCTTCAAAAGACCCCAGAGAACATGCTAGCAGCTCCTCAAATATTAAATGCAAAATGAAAGCAGGACAGAATTGATAAACACTAAAAAGGCAATGCAAATTTTAAGATATTTGTCATAGGATACACGTACAAAGGGTTTGACTTCCGTGGATATTTGGACCTATAAGCAAAATTTTCAGCGTATTCATGCCACGAATTGAAACAGACTCAAAGAATTCTGTAATTATTTATTTTTATTTAACCTTCATTCAGGAAAACTCTTAAAGATTGTTCAGGAAAACTCTCAGACACAATTTTCTTCTCAAGCCAGAGTATCGGTGATCTCACAACAAGTCTTAAAGCAGAATATGCATCCATTTAAATTTCACCATAGCAGAATGAGTCTTTGCAGCAGACACCTTACTCGATAATGACACACCAGTGATTTCTTGAGACAAATAAAACGTCAACATAGATATTACATCAAGCTCTTTACCAATCACAGATCCATCTGCTTCTGCTGCATCTGCCTTCTGTCTGCAAAATACTCATCTCTACCACAGGGAAATCCCATAGCGAAACCTTAGATCTCTTTCCCTTTTTAGTTCACTAACAGACACCCTGCATCTCCCTTTAATTTGTTAAATTTATAGTAAACGCAGTTTCTCAGCTGGGGACACCTCTGCAGTTTCAGAGCGACTGTACAAGGTTTGATCCCGTTAGATCGTTGCACCAGTTGTAAAACCAGTTTGAGGTTGTGTTGATGCTTGGATAGACGTTAGCAGCCCAAGCTTTTGCAAGCAGCACTGAGATAAGGCAGAAACTGTGAGGGAGAAACCTCATGAGACAGATGGTTAAAAAGGTATCAGTTTAGCTTGCAGGAACGCCTAAAATTTGACATTAACACAATTTAGCCATTGCATCTAACCACGTGTACCAAATTTTATACGCATAGAGAACCTAAGAATTGAGTAGTTAAATGCACTTCTCGGCGAAGTTGCGATTTCCTCTACCCAGTTCTCACTTAAAGCGAGGCTCAATGTGACTCCCACTCTGCTCCACGTGTATTTGAAGGAGAACACGTGGCCCTTCTGGGAATAGCAGCTGACGTTATCGTTTTCGTGCTAATCTTTTCTAATTGACTTGGGGTTGTGTGCACATGGTGCCATAGCTTGCGTGCAAAGCCCACAGGTACTTGTCCAAGAGCAATTTCCAGCAAAACCTACCACGAGCCAAGCCACTGCGGAGGTCACAAATGCATTGAGCTCATTGCTCCCTTTTTCCTCAGCTAAATTTTCTGACCCAAGGATGTTAACAGACAGCAAATGAAAAATCATCAGGTGCCAATGCATTCATTTGGAAGCACACAAAAACCTTCAGCAGTTGTTATCGTTGCTCATAGAGTACCAAAAGCTTTTCAGCTACTTCTCTTCTGGCTTTCATAGATGCAACCAAAGAATTGATGATTATTCACCCACCTGACTTGTACGCCCTTTACCTATAGCTGAGCCAAAGGAAGGTCCCAAAATTCAACAGGATAGCCCCTGAAAAGCACTAAGGAGAGTGGTAAGATCCTTCTCATGCAGGAGTTTTAAGCTGTTGGCCATCAACACTCCAAGGAGAGCAGACAAAGACATCTTGAGGAAAATGAGGACAACATACTGTTAACTCTCTCCTCTCTTCTTCTCATTCCCTCATGTAACCTCACATACAGCTGAGGAAAGCAAAGGCTTTAATTTTAAAATCTTGCAGCACCCTAGTCCCATAGTAGATCGTCAAGAGCTTGCCAATTAGGTAGTTTCTCATCAGTTTCCATTTAAATCTGAACAGAAATAAGACCTGCAATGACTTCTGGAGAACTTACTTTCATTTTACTGAAGTCACAGAGCAGTGGATTTCTTTTTTAACCTATTTGCATGAACCTCCTCCAGCAAATGAGTGCTTAAGTTCTCAGATGTGGAGTAAAATAAAATGTGCAGACCACTGGCTTGCAAGGACTCTTAATAAAAAGCCTTATTTCTCATTTTTCCTCATGAATCGCTTTGAGGTTTTCAGGGTAGCAGCACATACCTTGTACCAAAATGGTTAATGGTTAATCCCAAGCCCTCCAGTACTGAAGTACTAACTCTTAACACACAACAACTTTATCTAAGATTTTACAGTGATTTCAGCATTTATCATTGCTGATTCTGCGATGGATCACAGAATCCTGACCATCTTTATAAAGGGCACTACTCAGAGACATAAGAACAGTAATGATCTTCCCCAAACGCACACCCCCAGTCTTTAAAATTATCCGTTGATTTCATTAGCAGTTTGGTATTGGAATAGTTTTAAGAGCTTTCACATTAGCATGGTGAGAAAACACGGGTGCCCCCAAAAACTAGTATAACAAAGTTGATGTGGACTTTTCAGGGTGATTTTTTAAGTGTATTTGAGCCTGCCCAACAGCATTTCTTCTGGTCTCTGCTCTCTGCCTATAATCCCTGTGTGCATGCACAGTCAGATCTGGAGTGGCCCGGTCAGTCACAAAAGTTTGAAAGAGAAAACCTCTGCCAAAAGCTTACCCTCACATCAAATCTCTAGGCACTGAGACAAATAATATTCCTCATTTCTTCTAGAAAAGGTCAAAAGGCACCTTCTAATTTTGGTAACGACAAAAGAGACGTTTAGTGTCCCAAGAAAGGCGTCGTATGCAGCAAGAGCATCCAAAGTGGTGGATTTATCTGGGCTGGGAGCTGAATCACTTCACCAGGAGGCTGTAACAGCTCCTGATGCTCCAGACTTCTATTGCAACCAAGCTGGCTGCTACATCTGATGGTGAAGAGACAGTGTTTGCTGTCACCAACCTTTAGAAATGCCTACACAGTTGGCTGTTGTGCCAGTTCCCTTGATGGTAACAACTGGCAAGCTCACTTTAACAAAACGGTCTTCTGAACAAAATCCAAATATATCCTGTAAATAGCTCTCCTTGTTTTAAGGATGTCACTTCACTAGACTATAAATATCAGAATTCAAAGGTCATGAAGCAAAATGCAAACGTCATTTATAAGGGTGTTATAAACAACTTAGCACTAAACAGAGATAAGGTAGCGATCCAGACAAATTTCAGACTGGAGCTCACAAAGGGAAAAATATTCTCCCATTTACAAGATCAAGTACAAAAAGGTCTTCACACTTTGAAACAGCAGGATCTATACATTCTTTATATAGCACAAATCAATGCTTCATGGCTAGATAATGGTCCAATAACTTCGTCTCCTGAAGGACTGCTGAGGATCAAACGGATACAATTAAGTGAAAAATATAAGGACTTACAGGAAGAGTTGAAAATGGATTAAATCATAAACTACACGTAATGGCTAGCGAAATACCTTATGCAAACCGACTGAGGTCACACTAGTTTTCTTCTTGGAAATCTACTGCAGGCAGGCAGGGAAAGGAGTAAATTAACTTTATGGGAAGACGAAACACTGCACAGTCGCAGAAAAACCAAACCATCGCATCTCAGAGCAGTAACTCAACATCAGCCAGAAAGTATGCCAGGCCAGACCCAAAGATGAGCATTGTTTCTTGAGAAGCCATTTATAGAAAGGATCTTCCTGCAGGGGCTTCGGCACCAAAACCACCTTTCCCCCTTGGCTCTCATCTCTTGTCCTTGCCAAAACCATCTTTGCGGTGAAGACACTGGTGATAACTATAGAAGCAGGAAGCCAGGCTACATAAATTCTCTTTCCAGATGTAACAGAGACCCCAGTTGCACCCCAGCACCACCTGCACAGGTGTCACACTCAGCAGCAGACCCCGTTTTATGCATGTTGTTGGGGTGGCACCGCAGGCAGAGGAGACCCTTTGGGTAGAGGCTGATCCCCTCCAGCCCATTAGCCCTCCCTCAAAAAAAAGGTGAGTAAAAAATGGGCTCTATTGCTGAGCTGCATCCTGCAAAAAAAGCAGTAGCACTCTCGCTCGCTCGTCCTTGCAGCTGCTCAGTCTCACTACTTGTCCCCGTCGCCGAGAAACCGCCTTGCCAATATTTACAGCAATAAATTAACGGCTATTAAAACCAGAAGTTGACTGTTCAGCAGCACAAGATTTAATGTCCTGTGCCCTCCTCCGCCTTGAGAGCTGGTTTTGCTCAACTTAAATAACGTATTTATAAAATTTTGAGCATGGAGTTTCTTCAAACACTAAACAGCTACTACTGAATACCTCAGTCTTCCAACTCTCTCACTGTATGCATCTTGATTATACACATCTCATATCACCAAAGCTCCCTCATTTCAAAGACAAGAATGAACGATGGAAAGGCTTGGCCCTTAAAATAACAACAACAACAATAATAATAATAAATAAGCTATTTAAAGGGTGAGGAATTTCACAGAAATTAATGAGGCATGAGTATTCTTCATCAGATAAAATGTTATTGGGCTATGTTAAAGACGAGTGTTTTCTTCCTCTACCATTAATGAGAGAAAGAAGTGATGAGTTTTCAGTAATTCCGAACATTGCACTGATATAGAAAAATTGTTCACGTGCCATAGATTGATTAGACTTCTCCGACTGAATCTGTCTTCATTGTAACTCAAAACAAAAAGAGCAAATAAAATTACTACACGAATAGCTTCGAGCTCGTGCAACATAAATTCTTAAACTATTTAAGGTCAGGGTTTGTTCAACCAGCCAAACGTTTGGAGGAGACAAGGAAGATGCATCTGCTGCCGCAGCACGGTTAAACATGTGCAGGGGAAATCACGGGCCGCGGTTACAATAACTGCACATAAAAGTTGCAGAATGTTTGCGTGTGGTTATTGCAAAATGAATTTTCAGCTGCTCCCACAGGCCAGCCCTGCCCAGACCAGGGTCCTTTTCAGACACCGCTCCACATCCCAAACTTGCTGCGACACAGCAGCAGATGCTGAGACCCTTTCTTCCGCATCACCTCCGAAAGAAATTAATTATCTTAGCTTTCTCAGGGTTTTAATCACATTTACTAAACCTGAGATCCACTGTAAAGCAGACAGAGCAGACAGGTTTTCCTGGCATGTCATACAACATACTACAAAAATGTTTTAAGAGAATTTAGCGTTGTTAGTCACTTTTTTTTTTTGTTTGATTCACCTTGACAAAACCTTTCCCCAGGCTTTTATTACAGATGTTGGAAAGATGTGAGCCGCTCCATGGCTACAAGCAAATTTCCAGGTGTTATTTTTATTAATCATTATCTTTTTACATCATCCTTGTACATGATGCTACATTCATTCAAAGAACTGTCTTGAATCTCAAATATTAAACTAAATGTTACCCGTTCAGCTAGCACCGCGCAGCTGACTGGGAAATCTCCGTTGCAAAGTGAATGAGGTCAGATGGGAGAGAAATACAGCACGGAAAAAAAAAAAAAGAAAATAAAAAAAAAGAGAAAGATGACTCACTGCCATCTGTCTGCGATTAGATTCATAAACAAATTATTGAAGAACCCTCACAATAAAAAAAAAAAAAGTCTCAATTATTAGGATGAGGGCATGTTTTCTAAATTAACCTTTCAAATTGAAGTAGTAATAAAACACTGATATGCCTGTAAATCCTCTTTAGATCTTTAATGTGTCAAGAGACACGTTTAAAATCGATTTTAGGATGTGTATCATCTCTAGTAACCATAAGCCGAATAATTCTCCAGCATTGGGGGGGGGGGGGGAAACATCCTTTCAGAAAACTTTGCGAAATGGCCACGAATTTCATTCCTAAGTGTGGCTCTGAGAGGAAAATCACCTCACTCGAGAAGAGCTCTCGAGCATCTTAACTTCCACTAGATTCCACCCAAACACACACTCAAAAATAAATATACTTTCAGGCTCTCTATATTTGGGGTGTTTAATGAAATGATGAATAAACAGAACTGAATCGCCGAGAAGTGAAAGGAGAAACCACTCAATTTATGTCATTTTGGGTTTTTTTTTTTGCATAATAAATTGAATTAAGGACTAAATAAAACCTGGAAACCGAACCACAGCAAATCTGGCGACACCTTTTCATAAATTCCTTCATTCTTGTAAGAAAGTAGTACGAGCCTGGAGTTCCTAAGAGTTATGATTGGTTTCTTACATTTTCTGAGCTATACATCAGCAATCATGCAACCATTTGCTCTTCCCATAAAGCAGTTGCCTCCCTGTGAGCACACGCTGGTTCAATTTTCCAGCACAAAAAAAAACCCCAGATATAATGTTTCTGCTCCAGCCATTTGGATTTGTTGCCGTAACTACAAGAACGGCCTCAAAAGGGTTCGGAACAGATGCAAAAATGAAATTAAGAAACGTGCTGAACAAATAAATACCTGGTGACTTGTTCCTCCTTTTTACTGACTGCACAGACAGGCTCCAGGTATTCCAGCAAGACTTAAACCTCGGTGCTTCTAGACCATGAACTTCTATCTAGACTGAACTTCTTATTACAGAGCAGTGAAATCTTTTTATGTAAGTGCTTTTGGTAAATCTAATTATTATTTCATAACTAAATTACTGCCTGCCTTCAAATTTCCTGACTTGTTCTGTCCATTTATCCATCAATACAAACCGTCTTATGTTTCAACAAGATGTTGGCTAACATGCACGCATTCTCTCTTTTGAGGAATAAACTATTTTTCTTTGGAACGATTACCAGAAGGAAAATCAATGGTTTACATTCAATTCTTGAGTTCCTACTGCCTGAAATGTCAGAACAGTCTGCCAGTTATTTCTATTTTCCAGTCAAGCAAGTGGAATATGGAAGCCGAGATATATGTATTTTAAAAAGCAAAAAACCCCAAAAAAGACCCACCAAAAAGTGCCCTGTAAGTCATACACATTATAAAAAAAAAAATCAAAAATACCTGTTCCTCTGTGAATTTGTGGAACTCCAGCTCAGGAGAAAATTTGATGGCTTTGGGTACCTTGAAGCCTACACATTTTCATATCTCATGATATCCAAAGTCATAACTGCCGTCTTCTACAGAAATCCCCAGAAAAAAATAAGTAAAATTATAATTTTCTAATTAATTCAGTGTGACTTCTCCATACAGAAAATGGCCCAGGTCTTATAATTGAAGAGAGTCATTTCTAAAGCTGAAAAGATAAGAGGACTTTTTTTGACATGCTTATTCAGGTTTGGCACCTTGAGAATTCAATCATCCTGACAAAGGTGGCCAGGCCTCAGGAATAAAAAGAATAAAAGAAGAACAAAAAGATGACAAACGGAGAGAGATAATCTGTCTTTTTCCCCCCCCATGGTCATTAAATTCTTCTACAAAATGTAACATGTAGCAGACATCAAAATATTGAAATGGACTGGTAAGGGCTATAGGAATCTGAGACTAAAAAAAAAAAAAAAAAAAAAGGATAATTAGTGTTAGAATGACAGAAACTAGTAAGAAACAAGACGATTAATCAGGGATCTTATTGCCACCTTTGATAAGACTTCCTTGATAAGCACACAGCTCCAGATTTCTTGACTGCTGGTTTAGTATTAAATGTTCCAACTCTGGGTATTCTTTGAGAACGATTCATTTAAGTCTCTTACACTCAACATACACAGAAAAAAAAAAAAAAAGACGTCATGAAAAAAAGAAAGATGCTCTCTTTTCTTGTGCAAAAGAGAGCCCTTCCCACCCACTTCATTACTTCGGTTATTTCAAGAACCTCAAGACCCTTTCCTGCCTGCAACATTTTGCGCATTCTAATCTGATTTTTCTTGCCGGCTTTCCAAACTGCTGCTAAACCATCTCTCCCACAAGTTTTATTCCTCGTCTTTTTCTGCAGGGTGGCTGCAACACCTTCTCCACACAACGCACACAACTTGGAAGGCTCCTGTTTGGAAGGCTCATTTGAAATTGGCCTCACCGCTGGCCAAAAGCTCCCCTGCCTATGAGTAAAATCTACACTTTGTTTTAATTATTTGCTTTCTGGAGGAAACATTACACTTGCTGCAAGAAACAGTCACAAAAAGTCAGCCAGCTCAATGACTCTGGTGGCACACTGTGATGGGCGTTGGAGAAGTCGAGCTCTCTTGCCTCTTTTGAAGCTCCCTTTAGGGCATCGTCTGATTTCTTCGCAAGCCAGTTTGTTACGAGTTGATCTCGAGGAAGAAATTTTTTTTTCAGTCAAAATAAAGATGTTTTAATTGAAGATTTTGGCAAATCGTCCCAACGGTAGGAGCAGCACCTAGACCTGCCCTTTCAAGGTGCAGCAATTTGGATCTCAAGTAACGTAAAAAACGTTTCACCTTCTCTGCCTCATCTTCCCCATTCCCCCTTTTCTGATTAACAATCACCGGAGCAACAAAAAGGAAAGAGAAGAGCGTTACTTGAGCTTTGATAGTTACAAGTGAGAGCAACATAAATCAAGAACTTTCTGTGTCTTCTGGTCAATTATCCATTGCAGATCATCTACAAAAATAAACAGACCTTCACCATAACTGTATCTCCGTTAACCATTTGTTGCAAGACTGTCATCAAGGGTTTGCTTTACTCAAGACCTGCCCCGCTCGTGGGGACGCCGTGACAAAACACCACCCAGAGGAGAAACCACCCGGCTTTCCAGCCTTTCACCAGATTTAATTATCATTTCATTTCAGGACAGAGCAGTGATTCGTGGTGCTGAAAACACTTCGAAACAAGGTCAAACAGCTCTGTTATATTCACTATATGGGATAGAAAGGTAAAAGGCCATATGACTATTAGAGCTGATGGATAACAGCAAGCCCAAACTTCAAGAATTAAGAGTTTCAACATTTTTACTCGGAAAAAAAAATAATTGTTCAGGACAAAATGATTTAAGCTCATTGACCATGAAGAAATTGGTTTCACTTCATCCTTAGTTTTATATATACAGCGTAACACTTGCAATCAGCAGCTTGGACGCACTCTTCTAAAAATGCTGGGAAGACACACTGATCTGAAATTCCTCCGCAATTTCAGAATTATCTTTTGTCCAAAATCTCTGCTCTGCAGTCCTCACAAAAGACATTCAAAACAGCGTTTGCTAAACAAGAAAAATTTTTAAAAAGAAGTAGTCAAGGAGATTTTTAAAAGTCATAACTGATGAGTATTTAGATGTGGAACAGATCTCAAGGAAAAGCCTTTGAGAATCTATTGATCTTAGTCAGACCTATCTAAACTCTGTTTGATGCAAAGCCTGCAGTTAGTTCCAGTACAGGTTACCTCCAGATAGCGAGTCAGCTCCTCCATTCGCACCAAAAGTCAAGTAGGACTGAGTAATTTTCATAAAATGCACGACAAGGGACACTTTGCAGCTTTAACCACCCCATCGGCTGGTTTCCAACAGTGGGAACAGGTGCAAGTCTCTTGGTGCAAGAAGGACTGGGCAGTGTTTGGCAAGACAGGGACAAGCTTTCCAGCCCATGAGAAGCTCCCAGTTATCAGACAGGTAAGCATAATGACAAAAAAAGTACCTGTCAAGTATGCCACGTGAAGTTAAATTGCATCGTAGAACTAAACATGATAGTAATAGGATTGAGCAAAAGATTTTAAGCCCCCTCCCAAGAGGAATCAGGAAGGGCGAGGGCCTACAGGACTTTCGTTTCTGGAAAGGGTCTGATTTCCACAAGAAAAGAGTAACACTTCATTGAAAAAACAGACTCGAGGGTCCAATTTTTATAAAAGACGCTCGTTTCCATGGAGAGTAAAATCCAGAGCGTTGTCAGCTCCTCTACAGAAACACAAACAGATGATATTGGGTATTGCGCTTCTGCTCAATATGCTGTTTTCGTGAAGTTTTGATTTTTTTTTTTATTCCACATCTCTGAAGTTGACCTTAGTTCTTGCATTTGACACTAGTGACAAGCAATTTTTCTCTTCAAGTGAGTAAAGCACATTGGTTTTATATTGACTTCTAATGAGGTAAACGAAGAGAAGATTTCTTTCCATTTACTGTGTTTTCATTGCATTTGTTGTCTGCTTAGTATTAGACATAATACATCATTGCAAGGAAACATTCCTTGCAAGTTCCTTCGAAACTGTTTTGCCTTTTCAAGCAAAGGCTTTACTTTGTCTCTCGAACCTGATCTGTGCCTTTATTTGGCTGAAACTAATTTTATCCTCGATCACCATAACACGTCATTCTGCCCAGATATTGCTCAACTGTGGATGAGTTATACAAGGTGCTAATAAAGCTTAGCAAGACTTAGGGAGATCCTGGGTAAGGTAAAACCCAACTCTTCCAGTCAGTTCGGCACTACCTGTAGGAAACAGTTATTAAATTAAGGGACCACGACCAGCGCAAAATAAAAATATCAGACCACGAAAACTGGAAAATGAGACACAATGTAGGATACTGTGCTACCAAAGAGGGTAACATGCTGGGAAATATCACAATATTAGTATCTTCACGGCTCCAACTTCATAAAAACATAGCAGGCACAAGAACTTACACCACCCTCATAAACCAGTAGTACACAATTTAGTAATTCCCCTTAGGCTCATCATGGAAGATACGTGCAAATGTCACTCAAAGCTATCCCTACATTTCATGGAGATGTCTTGATTCATAGCAGGAAGTTGCACTAATAAGTCATAAAGGTTCTGTAATTCATTATGTTGCCATTATCATTTGTAATCTTCCTGTAATTAGGTATCAGTGGCTCTCCTCAGAGAACATATGATTGAGCCTTAACTGGCAGAAAATTCTCAGCAGCATACGACTGCAAGTGCAGTGCTTCTCAAGTGTATATTTAATGTATGGAGGGTGGATTTTTTTCGATGTGCAAGCCAGTCTGCCAGGGAATATGTGCTCATTACTGCGTGTGCACTTCATGTCTGACAGGTCTGTGGTTATTAATAACCAGTTGGATCCCCTCGTTGCATAAACTAGCATAAGCAACCTATCTCGGCTTACAGGGGGAGCCCACAGCAATACTGATGTAGGAACATAACTATTTTAGTCTCCTACTTGAGACTGTATCAGCGGTCAGTTTTCTTAATACATGAATAAATCAGTTGTTCTCTGCTTAAAATAATTAAGCCCAGAAACACGGAGCACACATCATGATACGGTCCAAGTGGGCTACATACAGCCAACTCTCATATGTATTTCTATATACACATATATGGAATATAGTGCTGGACACCTGTCCATCACACTGTCACGTACAAACGCTGTCACCTGAGGCTCCTCTCAACAAAACCAAGACCCATCATTCTCTTCACACTTTCGGCAGCTACTGCATAAAGATCATCGTGCTGGCCAAGAGCCACCGATGGCTCTGCCGGCTAAAGCCAGGCTCGAGGGGAGCAAACCATCCTTTTTCTAGCAGAAATTTAGGTGTGCTATAAAAAAAAAAAAATAAAAAAAATCACTCTGGCCTCAACTGTTTTCACAGTAATGGCAGTGGTATATCTGTCATCATTAAAACACTGACAAAAATACAGTTAAAAGGGCTCGGCGAGTATTTTCAGCTGACAACTTACAGGGAAAACTGTTCCTCTTTTCACAAAGCTCCGTAATATGCTAGTAGAAACCTATTACAGTAAGTACCTACCCTCACTGAAAGGCAAACAATGAATATATCCCCTTATCTTTCCTTTTGTGCAAGGGAAGCCATTAGGTGGCAGAACCGAAACCGAGTGTGAAAGCAATACGTATTTCGCCCATATTGCAGCGAGAAACGCCGAAATAATTAATAGCGCTGAGACGTCTAATTACCTGCATATTTATATTTAGTAATTTAGTTACTAGCATGACACTGACATCATTCTTCCACTTACAGTCAGACCCTTTATCTAGTCTATCTCAAAAGCATCGTTTCCCATAATGTCACATACTTGCTGCCTTATCTTCCGTTTCGGGCGTTTGCGATAAAGTTTTAAAAATAACTTTAAACATCTTTTAAAATTCAAATGAAACTAAGAGATACATCTCATTACCCATGATTGCTATTGACAAAAATAACACGGTATCACAGGGCTTCCATCTCCAATCTCTATCGCCTGATCCTGAGCCACTGAGGTATTAAAAAAAAAATAAAAGAGAAAAGAAATTGTACAAAATGGAAATATCAGATTCCTCCTCATGAAACGAGGGCTCCCAAAAGCTATAACGATCCCCTAAGATATCCACTGTAGACATAAATTCAGAAGACTCCAAATCTCCAAATCTTAAATAATTTTAACCATTTTCATTACTTAGTCATTTCTAATTGCCACGAAAGTTGCTAAATTGCAAATGCTGCCATAGAACCCTAAAACCCACCTGGACGTAGATGCTGAAAATCAGCAACTCTCCCCATGATTTAGAATGGTGTTTTGATCTGTTTTACTGGACCCCAAAACAGAATCCTAACGAGATCTTTGCACGGAAATACTGGATCTTGATACCTTGGTCCTGCAAATCCCTAAAGACAAAGAGAGACGGAGTAAAAATTGCAGCATAGAGCTATGAATGTGAATTTTAAGCCTCTTTTTCCTACGTTCACAGAGAGAAGATATCAGGTAGCTGAAGAAATATGGGTGAAATGTGATATTTGGCTCACATTTAAGGGGAAGCTCACTTCTTCACTACCAGTAAGCAAGACTCAAAAATATTTATTAATAAAAGTCTGGGCTCCCTTGAGTTTCCTGTCATTGGACAAACTGCCTGCTTTCCCCCTCAGCCCCCCCAAAAAATTGGCTGTGATGCCTGTCTAGTTATTGTCTTTCTACCTCCAAGGAATCTGCATTTTGGTGATGGGAGCTATAATTTTATTATGCATACAGTTTTAAAATTAATTCTGGTGTCCTTGAACTCGTAGAAGAGACAGCTGACAAATTGTACTGTACCCACTCGGAGCTTCTTGGAAGGAAAATGGTATAAAAATAGAAAACACCATTACAACATCATAGCGGCACCAAAAATTTAATTGGCTTCTTGGTGAAACTTCAGTGTCAGATCATCTTATATTCTTCCATAGGTAAATATTTCAACATTAGTAGGCTCATAATTTTACCTACACTCATGCAACACGCATGTGCAGCAAGGAGGACTGTAGCATTAGTTTTCTCTCTTTTTTTTTTTTCAGAAAAGGTATGAATTTCCAAGGATTCGGATAGAAGTGAAACACTTTTCTACGGGTGAATCTTACTTCAGTCAGCTCTGCCTGGAGCTCCAAGTCAACATTCAGCCCTCAAACCTGGGATGGAGAGACCTGAGGCACGTGCTAAAAACACACGAGGTTCCTTCGTTCCAGTAAAATAGAGAACTTTGGAACATTACCTCAAGAAGTCGATAGAGCTGATAAAGCAAGCTAAAAGGGTAAACATTATTATTTTTTTTTTTCTTCTTTCTATTCACTCGCTTGGTGTTGACATGTCAGAGCATTTCCTTCAGGAATGAAATGCCAGCAGATGGGGACAGGGGATTGTCTGGAGTTCACTGTTTGCTGCACGCTTATGCCACAGTGCTCTCAGCTGTAAAAAAGGCAGAAATTCCCCTGTGCAAAGAAAAAAAAAACCACAAACCAGCATATTCTACCAGACACGTTAAGCAATAACCATCATCAGCCATATTAGATGAACAATTCCCTTCTCCTCCCACCCAAGCTACATTTCAGAGCTGCCTCTTTGAAAGAAATCTCATTTTTTCAGTCATTCAAAGGGCTCCTGCCTCACCTCTGCATCCCAACACCGGGCACATCTGCAGCGGCCGCTTTTCAGAGGCCGCCACTCAATAGAGATGAGGTGAATATTAATTACAGAATATACCAGCAATACTGGAAACAAGATAAGGACATGGCAGTTGAGCAATAAGCATTAGCAACAGGCAGTATTTTCCCTTTTTACCACTAACATGGGATGAGCCAGAAGGATGCTTAGAGCAGGGATATGCTGAACTGGGGCTGATGCTGCTGCCCAGAAAGCTGTCTGAGACCCTTCAGTGTTTCTCAACAGATGCCAGGATCAGACCCTTCGTCATCTATAGAGTGGGAGGAGAAAAAAAAACTCCAACCTTTCTGAAGTTCATGTGGAAGGTGAACGTTGTATTATCCTCTCTTTTTGGTCACCTGTTGACATCTCTACTGGGGTTGGCTGGAATTGACCACAAGAAGCCATTGGCCCCATATTTTGGAATCACTTATCATAAGAGCTGCGTACTGTATGAAATAGGCAAAAAAATGTTGTAATATTAGAGGACTGGTGGTACCACCCTCTGAGAAGCACTTGTGGAAGTTGCTCAGGATCCTGAGCATGTTGCAGTTGGTGCTTTGCAAATACAGTGCTATGGACGTTACCTTCCAATTTTTGTGAACCCACATTTTTTGACAAGAGCACACTGGAAAAAAAAGAAATCTCAATTCTTCGTTAGTTTAAGGGTATAAATAGCCCCAAAATTGCACATTGGGAGCATCATTTATCCCCAGTTCTGCAGGAGCTTCATTTTCTTAATTGAAACTAATTTTTACCTAACCCAGGGAAAATAACAAATGTCAAGAAAACTTTTTTTTCCCCCCCTCTCAGCACTTGCTGAAGCCAGGTCCCTTGATTCAGAAAGCACATTGGTTTAATCCAAATTGCTCCTGATGTAAGCCCAAGTCGTCTAATGAGATATACCACTATGTATTGCTGTGCCCCTGAGAAGTCTCATTAAAATTCGGAAATAGCACTATTATTAACCACTTTTTTTTTTCCCTGTGAATACATTTTTAAAATATTTAACAAGATCCATAGCAAACAGAGTAGTATCCATTATTATCCGACGAAACATTTTCCCCAATTTCCTGACTGCCCTAGTTTTTGCAATCTCTGCCACAGGAGCAACAAACTCAGTGGGGCTCTACGGAAACGCAAAAAATTGCTCTGACAGATTTTCAGGTCATTTCTGCAACACGTAGAGAAGGGACCTTTTTTTCTCTGCCACTCCTGTCGATTGTTCATTCCTCGCGTGTTTTGTACAACAGCCTGTTGGACAGCAGAAACAATTTTTATTAGCTTAATACATCCATGTGTTACGCATTGGTTCTCCAGCTCCTGACAGGTGCGTTTGACTCAAGAAAATATAGAACTGATGCAAGAACATACAGAATTTGTTCAATATTTTAAAAAGGAAGCCCAGACAAGAAAGGCGACAAGCGAGGAAGCCAACAGTGCACTGTCTATCCAAATATCTGTATACATATTTAGACACACACCCCATTTGTACAGCACTGCTGAACTTCAGGCGGGTCAGCTGTTCGGGCGACTTGAGAAATAACCACAAATCCCAAGAGAATGCAAAGGCTGCCGCAAGCGACGAGGAAAACACCAGTAGATGCATCTAGGAGCAACGTCTTACTCACCACGTATATACTCTGGCTGCTGCACTGGAAGGCACCGCGCTGTCTTTTTTTGTTATAGTGTTTATTGTCCTCCAGCTTACCCGTTTCCACATGTTTTGAAATAAAAATAAATTTAAAAATGGCTCTAGCTGCAGACTAACATTCTACGTCAGCTATAAATAAACTTGGGGAGGGATAAAAGTAGGTCGTGATGGAGATTCCAGTCAATACAGTTTCCCCTTACCCAAGACTCAAGTTAAAAAAACGATACTTCTAAACTCTCCAGGAAGAAGCTTGTTCTCTCTTTCATTTTCTTCTGGTGAGAAGAGTTATGACTGCTTCGGAAGACTGATTTCTTTTACTTTAAAATTCACTCGTACTGTTTGTATCTTGAAATAAGTGATTTAAATGCCCTTCTGTCTAAGCGGAACAGAACTGCATTTCACTTGTGACTATTCTGTGACATTTTTGAAAAGTTAATTTGAACCCAGAAAGCCAATTTACATGGCTAAATCCCTGGCAAGGTCCTGCTCTAATGGATTTTACTTTTAAAATTTTTATTTATTTTTTTTTTTAGTAAAGCATTTTAAAAACTGTCAGAAACCCCATCTTTAAAAGTGTGTGTAAAGCTTTAACTCCCCCTGGCTTTTACAAATGTGTTAGAAAGAAAAAAAAAAAAAAAGAGGGAAAATTAAGATTCTTGGCTGGATCCAGGCCCTTACTTCACACCGGTGGGAAAATTTTAACCAAGATTTAAGCTGGGAAAAGGTATATATGCATGAGTGACATAGATACATATATATATACATACACAGCGGTGTAGTACCAACGTAGCAATCTGATACACACAAAATCTTGTGCAATAAAACTGCTGAATAAATGTAAAACATCCCTTTGATGTACAACCAATTCAATGGGCCTTTCGGAAATCTCACAGGGTTTGAAGTGTTCCCTAAACTTTACAAAAACTCGTTTCTCCTTTTAACACCCCCCATTTCTGAAAATCTAGGTGTTACGCTCTACCCCGAAATACGGAAGCTCAGCATCTCTCTGCTCACCCTATTAGTGAGATGCATCCAAAAAAAAAAAAAAAGAAAAAAAGCATTAACATAATTAAAAATAAGCATCCTTCCCATTTCTGTTTATTAAGCCAAAATGTAATTATCTGAGACATGCTGTACTGGATGCTGCCTTTGCAAACAGACGAGCCCAGTATTGTAAACAGTATATGCATATTTATGTGCCCATTTGTAAACATTTTATTTAGTTGATTTTCAGTCATCAGTTTTCTAAGACTTTTAAACACAGTTTAATTAAATTCCACGGACTTACAAACAATTACCAATGCACTCGTTTTAGAACATTCTCAGCAGCCAAATGTTGGGTGCGTTGTTATAATTTTTGGTAATGATAAAGTGTAAATTAATGAGAAGTTAAGACAGGGCGGCTATAACTTTTCTCGGGGAAAGTGTTAAGTGCACTTGTAAATTAATTTATACCAAGTTGCAGAGAACAGCATATTTTGCTACCATTTGGGGAGGTTTCTCCTCCTACAGCTACTTAAAACAACCAGCACTGATTTGCTTACTGTGGCTTCAACAGGGGTGGTCAATGTTCAGTCTTAAATGATGAAACCTGAACGCTCATGTAGTCGAAGGTATCTCATTGGACAATTAACCCTGGGACAAGTGAGTGTACAAGAAATGAAGGTTAAGTTGGTAAAAAGCATCCACTCTTCAATGCTCAACACCCTCCTCCTAAACATCATGCAGATATAGTCTTTAAAAAGAAAAAAATAAAACAAATTAGGGAATACTTAAGGCAAAATCGAAACTAAACAGGTCAGAAGACAAAAAATGGAAATAAATCCAAAGACTAAATCAAAGAAGGTGAGAAGAACATGAATGCCAGCAACAAGGCTGAACGTTCAAGTAATGCCTCCTCACTGCAAACCCATACGTTGCAACTCCTCCCTGATCAGGGTTCCCTTCCAGCGAGGCCCTCTTGTCCACGTGGGGACACCTCCGAGCAGTGATCTTCACTGGTGCTGGTGAAAGAAAAGCTCTTCTGTAGGCTTTTCTGAGGTATTAAGTGGTTTCTGCCTTCCCTCCACCTGCTTACAAGGCAACAATTTAGGTTTTGATGAGGATAACGAGGCCAGTTCTGGGAAGCTCCAAGCTCTCCAAGTCTCCTCAGAGTAAAAGGGTCAAATCACCTTGAACTTCTCACCTCTCGAGTCTCACTCCATTTACCATTCAGCTTGGTATAACCGGCCGAGACATTCTTAATTTCAATCATAATTCTTTAGATAATAAAAGTTTCTGGATTCAGCACATGCTGGTGTTCCAACAGTGGGTTGATTTGCAGCTGCTTTGCAAATGGTGTTTGAATATTTTAAAACCCGAATGAATCCCGGACTTTAATGTTCAGAAGAACAACGTAAAAGTCTAAAGAACAGACAAGCAAAGTATGTAACGGCTCCTTTTCAGAAGGAGCTAGATGTAAAACCCAGATGTGGGAAACCAAAGTGAACCCCCAGACAGATTATTCAAGCAAAGGGTATAAGCATTAGATCAATCTTGTCTCTTCAGTGAAGTCAGCAGAGAGATCACTCAATAGGAGTGCGATGAGATAAGGAATTATGGTACTCCACGAACAATGCAGGCTTGGGGGATACAGGAGAGAGATCAGTAGAAGAGAAGGGTAAAGACTGAAGCAAAGTTAAAAATGTAAAGAAAACTATTGTCTATTCAGGATTTAACCACGCAGGAAATCATAAAGTAGAACTTAATTTTAATCACCTCAACATTACTAACGAAGACTGTGGGGTTTTGTTAAAGCAAGATAGTTCAAAAAAATAAGGTTCGTGAAACTTCTCTCGGTCTTTCTTAACGACTGTGCAGGAAGTCACACAGAATCAGCCCCCTTGCCTCTTCCTCAAAAGTCAAATTCCAGTGATTCACATGCTTTGGGCAAATTTTTGTGATGCTGCAAAGTTTCTGCTAATTGTTATGCATCTTCATGTTAGTCAGTGATTCATATTTACATAAATATGCTTCCACGTGAAATCGCCCGTCTGTGATTTTCTCTGATGGCAGGTCAGATGTTTCCTCTCGGGGCTCCTGGTTTTACAGGTATTTCTGTGAGGTTCTGCATATGCCATTTCTCTCCTGGTTCACAGCTGCCACGGGTGAGGTGGGCACTCACAGCAACTGGTGGGCTCTTCAAGCTCCGTTTCATTCTCTTCTGCATCCAACTTCCTCAAGTTTGATGACATCCATTCTGATTGGGAATGTCATAAAGATGATCACACAGCAAAGGGAGAATCAGCACTGGGTCAGTAGGTACCGAAAAATAGGTTTGGGAGTTGTCAGCAAAAGCGTAACACTAAAACCTGTGAGCATGAATAACAGTACCCTAAAGAAGGTTATAAATACAGAATAGAATAGAAAGGAAAATGATGTCACTATGACTCTACGAGCAATTTGGGACACTCTAGGAACATAAGGATAAATATTATATTGTCAGAATAAGAACCTGAAGTCCAACATATTGCAGATTTAATATTAAAAAATAAAACTAAGGAAAAAAAATCAGAAAATGCACCAATCTCATTGCCCACAGCAGCAAATGAACTCGAAAGAAATGTAAGGTCCAATTCACAGACACAGCAATATTGAACTGGGAACAGCACGTAACCTAAAGACAATATTTGGAAAGAGCTCTTGTATGATTGAACAAAGAAAAATTCATCTACAAATATGACATATACTTCTAGACATTTTTTTTTCCCTTTTTCAAGACTGCAAATTGCTGTTAGCAAATTTCCCCTGCAGCTTTGTAAAGGAGGTTTCTTCTGCTGTTATATGTATGAAGAAAACCAAAATTACATTATATTATTTGCTAAGAGAGAGATAGTGAAGACTCACAGGACTTCTGAGCTTGCTGCTTCACCCATCACAATTGGCTGCCAGGCTCCCCTGCTACATATGAGGGCTGTAAAGGCAGTCTAGACAAAACCTCATTCCCCCACTGGGTTTTACAAGGGGAGCCAGTTCTTTTCCTACAGCACGGCTGAGGATGACTGAGGAGCCCAAGCCAGGCTGGCTGGGGTCAGCTGCCTCCCAACGACTGCAGGTGATTTAAGCTGGCAGTGAGCAAGTGGGCTTGCCACCGAAGAAGGGATTAAGTTTTGGTACTGAGCCTGAGGATTTCTTCCTTCTCAAGAGCAACTAAACCGATACCTTTTTAAAAAGGGAGTTTATAGCAAGGTGGAAATGTTTTAAAGCTGCAGAAACGGAAGAAAAAGGTAACGGAAGACGATGATTTGACTTACAAATTAATGACTTTCTGAAGTTGCCTGCAGCTACAAAATCTGTCGTTGCCAAAAGAACGAGATCGTGATGGGCTCAGGGCAGCTCTCTTTAGAGAGATGCTGAAGCAATGCAGAAAGAGAAGCCACCCAGACTTTGGAGCAGCCACCTTTTGCTTTCGTACTCCTGAGGATGAGTGTACCCCACTTGGGGAGAGAGAACACAAGCTGGAAGCTTATGTTGTTAAACTGAAGCAGTGGAGGCAGCAGTATTGCCAATGAAGGCAAAACCCAGAGATCTTAAGACTGGGCTATAATTATAACCAAGCACTGGTTGTAGGTGTTTCCTATGGGAGGTTGCGATGATACATCCAAATACTGTGAACAAGTAAAATTTAAATTCGCCTGAGCGAACACTACAGACGATAAGAGGAAGAAAGACTGGTTCTGAACAGCGTATCTGCTGTACTCATGCTTTTGCAGGCAGCTCTTTCGTTGTGTCCTACTCCTTCACCTGTTTCAACTCTTTCAATTTTAAACTGAGGACATGATTTAAGCTGTAGGTTCACTTGAGCTCTCCTGTCCTCTCCCCACCATGAAGCCTTATCCTCCTCTCTACCAAGTGAATAGTCTCGTCACGCTACAACTCCATGGAGAAAAATCCCAGTGCAACCAAAGGCTTCGGAAAATATTTTACTCAGAGAGGGTAGTTAATGAACAAGAGAGAAAGAGGTGATAAATGGTTCTCATAGAGGACTCCGGCAAAAGAGCATCTAAGGAGATAAGAGGATCAGAAAAAAACAGATTGTGACAGGAATCTGAAGCTTAGCATGCTGATTTTGCTAAAGAGAATCTAAATGCCCCTGAATGTTTCAAGATATTGAATGATCAAAGAGTTGACACTGATCAAATCACAAATGAAGAACAATTTGTTGGTGAAAAAAAAAAATTCCAAAGAATTCCCCAGTTGATTTCAGCACAACAAAAGACAGTGTAAATGGGTAATTAATAAGTGACAATGGGAAGGCAAAGGGAAAGACACAAGAAGGCATGAAAAAGACAATAAATGGCTGTTAACAAAGAAAGAATGATGGGCAGGGAATAGCCCTATGAAAAAGCAGCTGAATAAGAAAACCTAATTATCAGGAATCTGTTACAAGACACAAGGTGAGACAAACATCTAAAAAAGCCTGTCCTGTTGTCCTGCATGGCTCACGCTGCCACGGTATCCGAACATCTCCAATCTCTCCTCACAATACTCTTTGAAATGGGGCAATATTGCCATTTCTTTTTAAAGCACAGAGAACTGAGGAATGTCACGCTAAGGCCAAGATCCCCAGAGGAGCTTGTGTCTTCCTTTCAGTGATGCAGCCCAGATGTTCAGCCAAAAATCAAACGCTAAATCTGTGGGAAAACAACGAAGTGGATCTGAGTCCAAGGCTTTCCTCTTCTTAACTGAGCAAACCATCACAAAATAAGCCAAAATTCTTTCCCTGGTGGGCAACAGTGCTAGAGATGGAGAAAGTAAGGCAGTGATGTCCCTCAATCAAATTGCTCTCAGGGTTAATATTTTTTCCACCATCATTGCTCTTTCTTTAAAAAGAGAGGTAGATAAAAAAGAAACTTGCCAACCCACAATAGAGGCAGGACTGGAAGCAACAAGATACAAAAACGACTCCAGGGGGCATGCAGTAATCAAGATAAAAACCAAAATGCAATCACAAGACGCCACAGCAAATATATCTAAAGCCCACCGCTGCTTGACTTGCTGTTAAGAATTAAACAAAAGAAGAAAAAGGGCCTCTCTTCAGCAATAATGCTAAAGCCTGATAAAAGCTTCTGGGCTTTCCTTAATCCCATTGAGTAATTTTTCACACTCCTGGATGGCAGCGTCTTCTCCTAGAAGCAGTAATTCTCACACCCGTGGAGCTGCCGCTCTCCTGCGCTGGCGGACAATGGCTCTCACACACAGCAACCATAAATACCTGGTATATACACACCAGTGGCACCACTGAGAAATTAAGTGTCACGGGCTGCCCTACCCCACTGGCATCCCTATCTCTTATGATTTAGATCCATTTATCAGCTGCATCTCCTCATCCCTCATTCGCTGTTATTTCATTAAGCAGTTATGATGTTATTTCCCAGCAGTACCCTCCTTCACCTCACAACGCTCAGGAGAGGCTTTGCTACAACTGTAAATGATAACGCCATCGCCTTTTCACTCTTCTGGTGATGCCTCTGCTTTTACCTGGTTAGGATCCAGCTCCCTACGTCCCTATCATGGAATCATTAAGGTTGGAAAAGACCTCTAAGATCATCTAGTCCAACCATCTACCCAACACTACCGTGACCCCTAAACTACATCCTGAAGTGCCACATCTACACATTTTTTTCAAGACTTCCAGGGATGGTGATTCCACCACTTCCCTGGGCAGCCTGTTCCAATGCCTCACCACTCTTTCAGTAAAGGATTTTTTCCTAATATTTAATCTAAATCTTCCCTGGTGCAATCTGAGGCCATTTTGTCTTTTCCTATCATCGGTAACTTTGAAGAAGAGACCAACACGCACCTCACTATCAATGGAAACTTGCTGCTTAAACAGCTGTGCAGGGAAAGAGAAAAAAAATAAAAACTAATAGAAAAAAAATTAAAAAGCATAAACATATTCCAAGAAACAGGAGGAACAGTGCTGAAAATCAGCTGACAGACTGCTGCCAACAGACTGAATCAAAGAAAACGGCGCTGCCTTCAACGGGAGCATTGGGGAAGAAACATTGCTGGCACTCTCCGATGCGTTACAGCCATCATCTTTCTGAGCCAGGTTCCACCAAACACCAGAGCACAAGTAAAGAAGTGCCAATATGTTTTGGAGCACGTGCAGTGAGAATTTTCATGATGCTGCAATACCAAATGGTGCTGGAGAGGCAGATGGGTGCCAGAGGGTCTCAGCACACCCACAGTGAGCAGTTACTGAGAAGAGACGGCAAGGAGGCCACCAGCCAGGAGTCACCGGCACTGCTTCCTAGAGCATTTGCAGTAAAATAAACTTTTCATGTAACTACAGCAACAAATACATGTCATTAGCAGAATAAAGCCCTCACTGAAAGTGAACTTTAAAAAAAAAAAACCAAACAAAAAACCCCTCAAAAAGCAGCATTAGGGTACCTCAGTTTGCCATCTAAGCTCTACCTTTGTCTCCTTCTTGAGCTCTCTGGCAACTCTCCGGCTCCTTACAACCTCCTGGACATTTCCACTCATGAGGCAGAATCTCTCCAATAAAAGGAAAGAACGAAATGTGTAATCACCCATGCACCAAAAGGATATTTTTAGACACCCAGAGACATCCAGTGCTTCAAGTTATCACTAGAACTTGAGTGGGTTGCTGTTTTCCTCTGAATACAGGGCTCAAAACTGGTAAGAGCTCTCCGTGAATGAAGCGTTTTGAGCGAGTCGAATAAAATGAAATATTTCTCCTGTAAGAATGTCAAAATATTGTATTTCAGCTGAACATTTTGACAGAATTGGATAAACTTGGGAAGTAAGCAGCGTCTTGAAAATGTCTTGATTTTTTTTTTTCAACTTCTTGCCCTGAGTTGGCAATAAAACACCAAAAGCACTTTAGCTCCTCATGGGCTAGAAATGCCATTGCCTCAGCTCTACCGTCTGTTAAAATAGCTTTTCTTAAGAAAGTCTGTGTCAGAAGAAAGAGAGTCTGATGTCAACCACCCTAACCAACTGGATCATCTGGGAGAGCCCAGGACAGGCTGCAGCAAAATGCCTCTTGCCGGCATTATTAGCCCTCACCCAAATTTCAACGGAGCGCAGCAAACACGAGCAGACGGGCGCCTACTTCACAGCTCGGTGTGTGCAACTTTGGAGATGAATCTGGAAACTCACGTGAATCCTATTAACTCTGTGGCCAAAGGGGCATCTTGCTTTTCATTCACATCAATATCCCATTGAAAGAAAAAAAGACAGAGATAATGCTATTCTGTCCTGTGAGAGAAACCCTGCAGCTGACCGAACAGATAAAACATAGAAAATTCCGTCCCGTGAGCCTGTCACACGCTAAAAAAAGGGCAGATCTAAAACTGGCCATTCCTACACTGAAGAAATGGCCAATTCTGCACAAATTCCCAAAGTGAGCCCAACCCTGAATGCAACAACACAGCTGCAGCAACACGTACTGGACCTTGGAATCCACAGGAATAGAAAATACCCTGTAATTTAATGTTCTGTACTTTTAGACTCCTGGTACACTTCCCTGATTTGGCAAATGTATTCCTTGTTTTCTGGTTTCCCTGTACGGGGGCAGTCCTGGCCAGGAAACCTCTCCCTTGTTAACCAGCTCTGCAAAAGGTGCTGAGTTTGAGATACGTAAAAGTGAAGACGAGGGAAACCTGACCTTCTCCCCACAATCCCTTTTCTGACAAGAGGGTGACAAACACAAACCTTGACGTTGCAAAGCAGTATCACTTTAAGCCACTTTTCACATCACCTTTCTATTTTTTCCTTCCTAACGCACCAAGGGCATCACGTACTCTATTAGGATACACTGAAAACCTCTGCAAATGATGGGTAGAGATTCCCAAAGTGACTCTTTCCTAAAGTTTCTAATTGCATCAAAAATTAAACAAGCAAGAAAAAGAAATCCATCTTTCCCTTGAGAAAAATTCCTGTGTAATCAATGGAAAATTACAGCAATTCTGCAGATTTTCTTGAACGGCTTTATACAACTAAAGGAAGTTTTGCTCCTACCTTACAAAATACATGACAGAAACATTCCTGGTGAAATTGTGCAAGCTGCTCAAGTCATCTTTAGAGAAAAAAAGAAATTTTTCATAATTCACACAGAGATATCACAAAAGCTGTATCTAGTCAAAAATCTTTCAGGGATGCATATCAAGGTAGAAAATAAGCACTGTTTAGATTAAGAGCCAGTAAAGAGTTCCACGCCTGTCTAAATCAAATGTTTGTTGAAACACACATTTGGTAGTGCAGCAGCAGCGTGTAGCAGCATGTAACTCTATATGTAGTAGCTTACGGATAGTTGTATTTGATATGTAAAAATTGATTCACGGAGGTGTTGACTGGCCTGACCTTGGCCAGAAGAAGGTTTGAATTTTAACTGGCCTGGGCGAGGCTCTGGAAGTTTTGCCCAACCTGCCTCTACCAAAAAACGCCACCAGACCCAAACCCATCACATTGTGCAATGTTCTATTTCAGGTTCTTAGTGCAAACTGAGGCAAGGAAAAAAAAAATTAATCCTACTCCTTTCTGCTCTTCCACATAAATCAAGAAAGAAAAACACAGATTACATTAGAAATGTTCTTCAATAAGTTCTCTGAAGCACAGTGGAGTCAACCTGTCTTAGTCACAAAAGGATGAGACAGCGTAATGTATAACCTAATCTTCGCCTCCCTCTTTTCCTTTTTATTTTATTTATAATTAATTTCCACATAAAAAGGTTGCACGGATCTGAAGCTATTGAGAGACAGCCAGGTATTGGCCAGAAGACAGATGTCTCAACCCTGTGAGAACTTCTAAAAGTGAGTGCTAGTGACATTTTGCTCCGGTCACTGCTTTGTTGTAAAACATGAGCCTTGATTTCTTCAGCTAACTGGCATGATCTGTAAATAGGGAGGAAGCTTCTGACTCATAACAATCCATTTGCACAGAGCGTAATCCCTTAGCAGAGGGCAAACAAGACACTGCCAGAACAGGTTACAAATTGACCCTGTCAATATTAAGTTACCCTGGTTCTTCCCGTATTAAATGAAGAGTTTCTTGAAGCCACTCACATGCACCCCCCTCTGACCTGCAAGCGAATCGGAGTCCTTCATCACCCAGGGAAGTCCACCATGTTTTGGATTTGGGTTTGTTTTTTTTTACTTAGAAGGAATTTTAGCAAAGTTTCTATTCACAGCTATAGACTGGAGTCCTAACTGGGCACACACAAATCAGTTCAAGAACAAACAATGTCACAAAGGCAACTGAGTCCACTGCATCTTCAAAACAGAGGTAGTTTGACTTGATCTTAAAAGGAAATGGGAAATAAATACATAACTTCACTGGGACCTTCCAGAAATTCCTTGAGCACATGTTCTTCCACTAGACATTTCCCTAGCATAGTGTTTGCACATTATATAAGGGGTTTTGGCTGCACACTCTGGTTAACGCAGTAGCCGAGTATAAGCCCATCACTAAAATTCCAGACATTTCCTCCAATGCACCGACGAGCACTGCATTTATTGCTTTAGCACAGGACCACTCATGCAGCTCATGCACCTCGAGCTTCACATACCATAATCACTGCTCCAGTACTTCAGAGATCATCTGTACCTACCCCTGAGCTTAACCCACAGTCTGGGCTCACGTATTTCAGCAGCTCTTCCCACATCTCACTCTTTGCACGTCTTTATTGGCATAAGGAGCAACCTAGAAATGGGTAATGGCCTGCAGTGAGCAAACTGGAAGGAAACTTTGGTCATCTTTGCAACCTAGCAGGCTACCTTGTGTACACCATCCTCCACAGAACTGGAGGTTTATGTAGTGATTTGCCGTCCCATAAAAGGATGCTCCATCAGGCAAGCACAGCCAGAGGAACGCTACTTAGATTTGGAGGATTTGGTCAGTCTGATAAAGAAATAAAAATCTTTACAAAAGGCCAGGGAATAAACTCTGCTTCTGACTCTTTAACATCCAAAGGAAGAGCTCTGGAATGCTGGTCTAGACTCCTCTCTGTTTTGAGAGAACACCAGGAAAAGAGAATTTGCTGAACGTAGACTTGGAGAAGAAAAATAACAAATCATTAGGGAAGTAATGCAGAGAGAAAAATAGCCGCTCAGAGAAATCTCATTTGAAAACCTATTTGACTGAGAAAAAGAGCTGTGAGCTCTGCATGAATAAGTAAATAAAACACAGGAAGAACACCATTAAATCTGGAGACAGAAAAGAGAACATTTATGAGAAGAGAAACTGCAGTCAAGTAAGGTTTCCCTTTCTTCCAGAAACACATACTTGCTAGTAGGCTTTATGTGACGCCAAAAATAAGCACAGAATCACATACTGAATATACAGTGGACTTAGCACCAGTGGGAAAGAGGAAAAAAAAAGATCTATTCTCTATGAAAGTATTTCTTCCCACAGGAAAAAACCAAAGTTCGAGATGTTTTCCCCATCCCTACTGAAGGGTACTGCTTTCTGGATACAGCCATAAATCAAGTAACAATCATGTTCTTCACTCTCATCACAAAATATTTGCATACAGAAACCAAACTTGTGATCTCAAGCACATTTTTACTCCAGACAAAAAATAACTATTGCTATTACACCCTTCCCAAGGGTCTGCTACTCTAACCCCAAACACTCTGTTCCTACACCAGATTTCCTTCCATTCATTTTCTTCTAATGACTCTGACACTACTAATAACTGAGAGAGCAACAGGCTTTTCCACACATCTAAAAACCTGGGTTAATTTAACCGAATGAAAGCACATTAATAATTCTGGATTTCTCTTTCTGCAAAGCGGAACAAGTTCTTTCATCAGATCCAGGAAGGGACATGAAAACATCATGCAATGCTCTTCTTAAGATAGTCATTTCACTAAGTTAAACCTAGGGAAAACAGGTGACCATTTCTCCAAGTTATTAGCCATAATCTTAGAAACAAATCATGAAAGGAAAAAAAAAAAAGAAAAAAGAGAAAAAAAAAAGCATTGCTTTAAAAAAAAAAAGAAAAAAAAGGCAACTGCAGAAGGCAGGCTGTGATTTGAGAAGAATCTCTGCTTGAGATTTAGTGACCAGAATGGGAGTTCTGATTGAAACAATCTGCCAGTGTCACTTATCTATTTCCATGGAATTTATAATAATAAGGGACCAGAGGCACACTAATCACTGTAGCAATTTAAACTTCTGATCAACAGCAAATTCAAACTAAATTTATCAAATGACTCCTTCCCTCTGTTTGTCTTGCAGGCACTCTACCTTCAATTATTTTTTAACAGTTTGGTGCTTCTCGTATCTCGTATCCTGCATAAATATTCATAAATGTAATAAATACGTATTAGAGAAATGACAGCCCAGAAGATGACATTACCAAAGACTTGGAAATGCAGTTGCAAAGCAGAGTGAAGCCTCTTCTACAGTGCACTGACTCTGCAGCAGAGCCATTGTAGTTTCCCACCTCTATATCCATCCCGAAAACACCCCAAAAACAGATCCACCATGAAAAGCTATGGTTTCTTCCAACTAGTATGTGGTAAGTAATATGAAATACAATCCTACGCAAAGCATTCATAGAATGGCTTAGGTTGGGAGAGACCTTAGAAATCATCTCATCCAACCTCCCTGTCATGGGCAGGGACATCCCCCACTAGATCAGGCTGCCCAGAGCCCCCTCCAGCCTGGCCTTAAACACTCCCAGGGATGGGGCTTCCACCCCCTCTCTGGGCAACGTGTGCCAGGGTCTCACCACCCTCATGGGGAAGAACTTCTTCCCAATGTCCAATCTGAACCGACCCATCTCTAGCTTTAATCCATTCCCTCTAGTCCTATCACTACGCGACATCCTAAAGAGCCCCTCAGCAGCTTTCTTGTTGGCCCCCTTAAGATACTGGAAGGTCACAATAAGGCAACGGAGCGTTCCCCTCCACAAGCAGGTTTTTTGCTATGGCAGGAAGAGCTCACCTGCGATGAATCGAGAAAGTCATCCTCAGAAGGCCCAAAACAGCCAAGAAAACAGCAAAGAGGAGAAAACCTCACACATGAGGTGTAGAAGCCACATCTGCTGCCTGCCAGCCATCAGCATTTCCCTGCTGCTCACTGGCTTTCTGCCCCATCCCTTCCACAGACTACTGAAGCTGGGTGCTCAGGAGACACATCTGGAGCATCCCAACAACGTCAGGTGTGTGGTCCCTGCAACAGGTCTTCTGAACTCTTTAGGACCAAGGCTTAAACAGCCATTGGCATTTTTTTTCTCAAGGCAAACAAGGCCACAGCAAGTAAAGCTCGCTGTGTAAGTCAAGCAAGCTAAATACCCATGACTTGCACAATTTGTAGATTTGGCTTTAGCAACTGCTGTCCCCAAATACCAATTTAGGGATATTAATCACAGAGGGTCATCTCTCACAGAAAGGCAGAACAAAAACTGCTCTTCCTAAACGCAACCAAATTGTTCCATCTACAACACCTTCAGAGCAGGATTATTTATAGAAACACATCTCCATTTCTTCAGAAGCTACCAAATTCCTAAAATCTTGTCGTCCCCTGCAGTATTAATTCTCTGTTCTGCTCTTGTATTTTGTACATGCTTCCCCACAAAAAAAAAAATAATTATTTTTCCTGCTCCCTGTCCTCGTTTAATCCCAGCTGGCCATGAAGTCCCCCAGAGCTACTCACTCACACCACCCTGGCTGGATGGGAGAGAGAATCAGAAAAATAGAAGTGAAAAAACAATTAAAACATTCCCATCAACACTGTTTTCAGCCCAAATCTAAACCACAGTCCCATTCCAATGACTATGAAAAAAATTAACCCCATCTCAGCCAAATCCATCACATTCCCACAGAACAGGAAAGCCAGAGGGGAAGACCCTCTTCATCTGAATTTTATATCCAAATATAGTGCAAAGACTTGATTATAGAGGCAGTCTGCATGTACATGTTTTACTCATCCTCATAAACACGACCAGTGTCTCAAAACTATTTTCCTCTCCTTCTCTGCTTCTTAAACTGAAGAAAATCTAGAAAAATGTCTAGATCAGCAGGCAATTTAGCTCTGCCAGGTTCTAAAGCCTTCTGTGCCTAAAATCAGCATATATAGATAATTTTTTATATATATTCTCCATGTAATTGCAGTGGCTGGTGCTCCCTGACAATTCCTAATTTAAAATGCTTTGATCTGATAATTTCTCTAGGTTTTAGAAAAGAAGAAAAAACCTAAGCATCAAAAAAAGAGAAGCCTGTTGCCATCACTGTGTGTTTTAAGTGTCTTCCTGTCCTCAAGCTGTACTTTCAAGGTGATCATTAACCAGTCCTATAAAATCAATATATTTTTTATTCTTACAGAAAGACAGCTAATAGGTTGCATAAAGTTAACAGTGTTTCCTCAGTTTTCCAGCTGAATTCAAAGCTGTTCTAGAGTGATTTGTGGCACAGCGTATGATTTCTAGCAGATGCCTGTTTTAGCAGATATTATTAGCTTTGAAACCATGCATAAACTCTCAGAAGGTCAGAGAAGGATAAAAACTGACAGTAAGAGGCTCAAGTAAATGAAGGTAAATACATCAAACAATCTGTTTAACACAGGCACCACATGAGTCAGTAGTGTCACCTCTTTTCTGCAGGGAAAGTTAAATCTAGGCAGGAAAACACTGATTTCTGAAACTCAAGGGCAGGAAACTTTGTTTAGATGGAAGAACAGGAGGAAAACCAAGGCAATAAAGCAACTGGCAGTCATTAGAGCAGATTCTGCTGTTCTATGAGGAGTATGTCACAAAGCTTGCATATTATTCTCTTCCATCAACGAGTCCTTCAAGGCAACATATGTGAAGAAACAGGAGGACAAAACACATACTGCTCTCTTGGCGACACAACATCGATGCTCAGGTTTAAGAGTCACACCTAAACAGAACGTAGGATGCAGTGAAAACTGCCAGTCCCACCTCACTTTGGAAAGTAAAAACTAAACAAACAGAAAAATCTAGACGAAGCATAATTTCTCCTGGCAAAACACTTGTATTTATTCCATTGTTAATACATAAGAAGGGATTTATTTGCTATATTTGAATTTGATTTCAGAACATCAAAAGCAAAGTAGCGCTGAATAATTTAAGCTTTAATGTATTTCCCTGAATGGAACATGCTCTCTTGAGAGGCGCGTAAAAGAATCAGTTTACATTGCGCAAATGGACAGTAGCAAAGAAAGATTTCCCCCAAACACGACATGTCAATACAGTTTACAATCTCTGGCTTTATATAAACTACTATAAATCTGTTTTTCATATTTTGGCTAATGCAAAACTCTTGTAGCCGAACCATAATGGCATTCAATTCTTACGCCCGAATAATTTGAATCGTTGGAGGAAAACAGGAAGCGTCTAACAGATGGGTGGAGAAAGGGAAGAAGATTTCAACTAATTGATCAAAACTAGGAAAGAATGACAAACTAGTTCTCTAATACTGTGAAAGACATTCTGGATGTACTACAAAGCAGTTGTAGGCTCTTCAAATTTAATCAATAGCATCAGCATGAACACTAGAACATTGTTACCGTATTTCAGAGACGAGTGCCATATTCTGCAAGCAATGAGATTCTCCTTGGGTTCTTGCCGTACGCAAACCGAAGCCACAATTTACATACACAAAGATCTATTTAGCTGAAATTGCACAAATCCTGGCTTCTGTAGTCTTTATGAGATACCAGGGGTGTTTCACTAAAAAGAGATGGATTTTATTTTAAAGACTGCAGAGGCAATAAAGAAGATTCAATCAAAAACGAGAAAATCCTTATTAGCAAGTCAGATGTTTGGTAAAATTGTCATGATGGGGGAGGGAGAGTTAAAAGCATCAGTGGTTCTCTGCTGGAGGTTCTCAGGTTTAATTTCCCAAATGCCAGAATTGAGGAGCGGGGCAAATCTACCGTTTTTAACGTGCAAGACGATGTAACTCATACCTTGATTAACATGGCCTGGTTTAGGGTTTAAAGCATTCAGATACACCGTTGTTACAAAAAAAAAAAAAAAAGGTCATAACTGATTTAAAATGCTAACCACAGTAGTTCATTTATGGCTTGTGCTAAAGCAAAAGTGCAGTCAACTGTTTGGACAGTGAGTCAAGGGACAGCAGCAAGACAGCTTGTCACAAAAAACACCTTGTTTGGTCCAAGACGCTACTGGAGTCCAACCAAATTAGAAACGATGGTCAAAGAAGAGGCAAAAGACAGCACAAATTGACGAGCCCTGGATCAAATGTCCTGAAGCTCCCTGCAGGGCACCTGCTCAGAAAGGGCTGGTGGAAATGTCATCCCCCTCATTATAATAAAATGATCTTTTTTCAAAAAAAGGATTGAAAAAGGGCAGAAAGGTAGGGGGTTTCTCCATGCATGCTGGTAGCCCCACGCAGCCTGGCTACCTGCCACCGAAAGTTAAAGGAGACGGGTGAGAGATGATCTTTGTCTCTAAGAAAATATCACACATGCACCAGTGGTCTGTCCCGCTATGAGCCAACCGACGCCAATCAATGCAGAGTCAACAAGACAGCACCAAATTTCAAACCGCAGGAGGATAACTGGCAAATTTAAGATTACGAAGCAAGAAAATCCTTACAGAAGCAAACAGCTCAGAACCTCTCAGCTGTATGTGAGTTTGGGGATGGCTAAAGGAAATGTTATTACGCATCAGCTGTAGCTCTGAGGACATTAAACTATAGCAGTTATGTACCTAATCTACACAGGCGCTTTACTAAATCCTTCACATACCTCAATCATTTATTGCATAAATATCTTTAAGATACCCAAGCCCCAAACTATTACAGTATAACTTCTTCCTGGGAGTAGTTGAATCGTGCACGTATTGATGAAAACTGCAATAAGAGAAAATGCCATGAAGACCAGCGATTACTAAATGAAAAAGCAGAAGATTTTTCTTTTTTTCTTGGTCGTAAGTTCTTATGTTCCCTCCCAAATATTCACTACTGGAAATTCAGAATATCCTGAAGTTAACTCAGGAGTCATTCAAAGTCCTTTTCGCTCCTGTCACAAGAACTTAGTTTTTCTTCCAGATAAATCAAAAGGACATAAATCCACTGGAGAGGTTCCCTCCCTCATCTTTTTTCTTTTATTTATTTTTAATTCTTTCTTTCAAGTAGCTTTTGCTATTGTTTCTTGAAACACCCATTATCCCTCAAGTCTAAAAACTATATGAAAATTTTGCAGGTTTCTAATAAATCATTAATGACTGCAGTTCCTCCAATGTGAAAGACTGGAAAATCAAAGAAGTCTTTTAAATAGATGAAACAGAGGTATGTACAGAACAGTAACAAAAAAGGGTCACTTGGGGAAAAGCTAGTGTTAAGTGTGTTTGCTATTTTATTTTTACAATTCCCATTCTGTGCTTTTTCGGATGCAAGTGCTCCTAGAGATCTCTCATTGTTCCTGTACAAAGAAGTTGTGGAATTTTCCCGTTGCTGTTTTCAGACCGGATTAAGAGCATGTTGTTCTCTCTACCCATGTTTGACTGTCCACCTACATCACCTCTTTTGGCCAAAATTGGTCTTGAAAAATCAAGGACAAATGCATATACAGCTATTCTGACTAAACGGCACCAATTATAATTAAAGCTTTATAAATTTGGTGAAGTCAGAGTCAGTGCAAGGCACACGCAGACGTTTTCTAACTTTTTGGCTATTTAGATATTCAGCACAATTTCTGTCACTTTTCTTAACTAGAAGCAGGCCTTAGGGGAAAAAAAAAAATAACCCTTGCATGATTTGAATGCAGCTATACAGCCATTAAGTCCAAAATGGTGGCATCACACTAAACAGTGGCTTTTTTTCTTATATCAGATTATGAACAACATAATATGAAAAGATACCTCGGTGCAATTTTGACGTGTAGTCTATCTTGTGACTGGGACTTCTAAGTTTCACGAGGCTTTAATATGAAACTTGTAAATTGAAGTGGTATAAATGCAAACCTCTACTATATGCAACGGTCAGTCTGCACCCAGTCTAACTCATTTCTCCTCGAAGACTGTCAACTAGAGAAGGAACAGAACCTGCTCAACACAAAACTCTCCTCAAGACTTGTCGCAACGGCAGCCCAACAGAACGATAACTTATATTGTCGGAATTCTTCCCGTAACGCGGAATTTAAAGCCCCATTTAAAGTTGCACTTTCCGTTAAATTAGTCTTACTTAGAAAAGCAAATAATGCATTAGGAGGCAATTTTTTAGAAACGTACATATTCATTATTCTATTTTAAAACGCAAACCACGATTTCATTTCAAATCATGCTGAGAGAGTAGTTCCCCAGACAGGCTGCTCTGCACCTACAACAACCGACATCAGCCACCAAGTTCACATTCTGGTTAGAAAATGTCTTGTAGATGCACTGTGTTGTGTTTCTTTTCCTTTTTTAACTTACCTAATCAGTTTATTTTCTAAACACAGGATGCCACGGTACCAGCTCTGAGCTCTGATTACCTGACACACATTATCCGCCAGTCGCTACGCTGTGAACGTCGGTACATCCCTCTCCTCTCTGCTGGGCTTCTCTATTTAACAGCGTTCAAGCTGTTTGCCAGCAAGAAACAGCTTCGTTCCTTCCTCTTGCAGCCCACACAAAACCAGTCCAACATTTACATGAAAGAAGGAAAAGGAGACAAGAGATTTTTTTCAAACTGCTGAACAAAAATCCTGTGTACAGGTGTCATAAAGCAGAGACAAAGGCAACACGTTCGTTAGCAGTTGTCCGTCTCATTCTCTCACCATTTTAACTTTCCATTGTCCTGTTCACAAAAAGACCTTTTTGTACAGTTTTTAGAGGCTACAGCTAGATGTTTTTCAAGCCCACTCCATAGCCACAAACTCAAAGATCCACTCACTATATTTAGGAATTGTAGCTTATTAACTTACATGCTCGGCTGCAGTTGCATATTCCTCCCGTGTCTGCAAAGGTCAAAAACTAGATTTTGCTCCAGCTACATTTGGTGACCAGCAGCCAACCAGTTTTTACCTCCATTCATACCCACTTTAGGCAAATAAATATGTGAATGTATATATATAGTCATACACATCCCTATTTTTAACAAATAACATTATTTTCTGTTTCACATCACAACGTTAAGCCGCGCTTTAGATGTTCTCACGTATCTTCCCAGGACCACAATACCCCAAAAATATCCCAAAGAAAAGCTGCCTTCTCAACCTTTTCCCTTCTCCCGAGAACTAATAAAAGCCTCAGTTTTATTACAGTTCTCCAATTCTTGGTAGTCTATGAGCCTGTCTGTCTTCAAGGCTGAAAAAGGTGTCGATTGTTTTAATTTTTGTTGCTTGCTTTCACTTCTGCCTTAAGGTGCTTAAAATATATTGTCCCAAGGTAAATGCAGAGCGTACATTGGCCTCTCAGCTTTTAGTATGAAGGAGGCCTGAGGTAGCTTTGCCCCACAGTATAAATAAGTGCGGGATCTTCACTGTGCTTTTACTTATGAAGAGGTAAGAAAGAGACAACTTCCCTAAAGGTACAAGAATCTGAAACTTCTTAGCTGCTGAAACAATCTCTTTCTGTGCTTTCTAACCACGAAACTTTCAAATGCAGTGTCAGCCAACACAGCCAAAGCAAAAAAACAAAAAGCATTACCAGGGAGCCATTATTTATTCATTTATTTTAATAAATCACAGTGATGTTGACTAGCCATAACTCCACAAACCACCACGTAAAAGAAGCGTGTCCCAAAAGATTGTGTGTGCTGAACTGCCAGGAGCCATGCTGTAGGAGAATTTTATCAACGCGCTTACAAACAAATCTTTCTGACACTCGTCTCCTTCCAGAAGTGATTATGACAGTGGCCGAGGATGTGGGATTACAAGTTTGGAAAACTATGGAGATGAAAATGTAAGAGCTAAGAGCGAGCAGATTTTGTGTTGTTACACAAACTAAATGCCACCAGCAATGATAAATTCTCCCCTGGAGGAGAAGTAGAAATACGAGCTCAAACGATAGTAACTCCGAGCTTACAGAAAAGGTATGCCAGAACATAGTGAAGTGAGGAATAAGGAAAATGTGACTGAGGTCACCTCTGCTCAACCTTTCCTGAGGAGGAAAATGCAGGTAAAACAGAAAGCTGTTAAAAAGAAGGATCAAATGCAAAGTGAGTCCACTTTATTAGTTGCCCAAAGGTCAACATTTATAGCAAAAGTAAATTTAAAAAAAAAAAAAAGGTTTTCAAATGAGGTGAGCTATATCCAAAACATGAAAAAAGAGACTGCAGCTACACTGAATATTACATTTTGTCTTCTATCCAGAAAAAAAACTCTGAAACTACTCTTGTCCTTTGGACTTGTGCGGTGGAGAATGAGGGAATGGGTGGTGGCACCAGCGAGCTCCTAGGCTTCAGCTTGGGAGGGCTTTGCACCAGCGAGTACCTTCACCGCGTTCATCAGTTGTGTTTTTTGCAGACCACAAATGAGCAGATCGTAAACAAGGTTGTTATCAAGACTGCAGAGGTTTTGGTATCAATCTAGGACATCCAACCAGTTTTGTGTGTTAAAGAAAGTCTGATAACTCATAGTAGTAAAATTTCAACAGGGCTAACTGTTACTAATATTACTAAATGTAAGTGCATGGATAAGGTTTTGCAGAACCAAAGATGCAGAACATATTAGTCTTCATTCCGGGAGACAAGAGATTCCGGATAGAAAGGATACTCAAGTCTTGAGAAATAATCACAATCAGGTTAAGGATTATTGGGATAGTTTAGACTTTTTTTTGAATTGGCATGGTAGAATTAAAAAAAAAAAAGAAAATATATTATGTGAGGATATGCATTAATCTCTGTCTCCATGACAAAAAAAGCCACGATAAAAAACCCAAATTGAATCCAAATTTCAACCGCCCAATTAAAAAACATGTAATCACCTCTGAACCATCAACAGTTCTTCTCTTGTATCCCTATGCAATCGTATCAGCCAGTGCCATTGCATCTCACTGCTATATTTAAGAGTAAGTCACAGTGTGGTTCTTGGTTTTGTTTAACTGTATAATGCCAAATTGTCTCAAGAAATTTGATAGCAATTCATTAAATGGTGAGCGGCTTCATTTTGAAAGCGGGTTTTATAGCGTAGTATTACATCGGACTGCAAAGATAGATTAGCTTGAAATTTGTTCTGTAATTAATTCCCTGGAGAGAAATCTATTCGCATGCAAAAAGAAGGACTCTTAATTAATGGCCAAATATATTTAAATTGATATATCAGCTACTCATAGACAACTGTAGCTTCATTATTGAAACCCATCACAACACTGGTTAGCCTTTTTACAATGTAAAACAGATTTATAGAATAAATGATCTTTGAGGTCCCTTCCAACCTCTAACATTCTGTGATTCTGTGTAATAGATCTGCTCTAAGTAAAGAGAAGAACAATCCTTTTGTTTATATTTCAGTAACCCACAATAATTGGGATTGATATTAACTATACTGAAACTATTAGATTTGGGGGGGTTAATTATAAGGAAATGTTAATGGGAAAACACCAGTGGGTTTTGCTAAATTAAGAAATTAGATAAATCCTTCTGAAGACCTCCAAGGAATCATCTTATTTTCAATGATGACCTTGTCACAAAAGAAGTGGAAGGTAAAAATCACGTAGGTGGACTTGAACTGTCTAGCAATGAGGCTACTAATTACAAGGAATCATCCATCCAGTTGGTGAAACTTCTCATCTCTCACTGTATTTTGTACAAAGTCTAATTTGGGTGGGATCTCCTGGGAAAATCCTTTACACAGATAAGGAACATCCCACGTGAGACTTCACTAAAAGTCAGTATTAATAGGATGTCATGGAATTTTAAAAACTTTTTTTAGGACAGATGTGTGGGAAAAAGAAATCTGGAGTCCCTTCCAACCTCAGTGACACCACAGGTACATAGAGGCTTACCTAGATGCTTAAATTCCTAAAAAAGCCCAAGTGCACACACTGTACAGCACGAACCAAAGGTTTAACCAGAGCTCCAGCTGACATATCAGATATGTCTTCTCTTCTAAAGGTAAAACTTGGTGTGGAGAAGTTTTTTTCTAGCACTGTCTGGACTCATGGCTGAGAAAATACAGTATTTCATTCTCCTGGGGTGTCAGCCTGACTCCTTTGGGAGACCTTATTTTCACAGAAATAAAGGAAAAGCATAACCTTAAAACACTGCAGTATTTCTACGACTATAATAAATCTCTCTCATGTACTAAAATTGTTCTGGTTCAACAGGAAACAGGTTATGTTCCACTTTGGTGTGGTACTTCAGCCAACATAGATCCTGCTATTTAAATATCTGTAAATCACACACCATCAGTTTCTTCTAGATATCTGTAAATCAATATTATAATGCCTGCCATCACAAAGACAACGCTACCGCAGAGCTCTACAAAAATCAGTGTTTTCTGATGGCTCTTGCTAGGGAAATTGCAAGTACTTTTTCTATGCTGAACTGCATGTGTGCATACACGTACAATAAACTTATAATCACCGTATTCCCTAGGAGACCAAACATCTGGGTTGGTTCACTTTGTCATTAAAGAGAGGCGATAACTAAAAAAGTGTATTAGAGTCATAAGCATATACTGATTCTATTTTAAGATGTAGAAATAAGTACTTTCTCCAAAAGAAGTCTGAACGGACCTTGCTTCGACTCCCTGGAAAATCCCAAATATCGTATCAAGTCAAGTTTTCAGGTTCCTTTTATGGAGAACTGCCATGAAAATGCTGTCACTTCCTGGCGTATATAACAGATGGGTGACTGGCTGCTTGAACAATTAATTAAAAATATTGACTTAGTTCTAAGATGCTGGGAAAAAAACTGACAGTGAAGTCAAACTTGAAGTTGAGTAGGAGAGTCTCACATATTTCAGCAATGAGAACTACCAGTTAAATGGAAAAGGCAAAGTATATACTGAAGCAAACTTGGTGTGGTGTTATCCTTCTACCAACTTTCCATACGCATTATAATGTCTAAATTATTGCCACATGCCTTTCTGTCTTGTGAGTGGTGCTGACGATGAAATTGATGTTTATCACTAAACACAAGGTTGCAGATAAGTATATCTTTAAATGAAAGCAGAGCATTACTTGCCATTGCCTTAATATTTATACAAGTAGATCATACGTTGTTCAGAATCAAGCTCGCAGCTACCACGAACACATAACAAATAGGTTAAAGTAATAAACTCGCTCAAAGTACTGAAGCAGAAAAAAGTACAGTTTGAAAATCATATTCCCTATGGCATCCTCACATAGAATATGTTCCCAAGGTTGCTGCATTCCCACAAAACCTGAAATAGTCCCCATGTCCAGTGAATATCCCCCGAAAAACATCCCTTTTCCGTTACCGTGTACCCAGATAATGTGGAAGATGCTGCAGATCGTGTCAGGTAGCACCTGGCAGTTTGTAAGAGCGAGGACTTACAATGAGTTAAAGAAAATCAGCTGTAAGAGTTTGAATTTTTGCCACGTATGATCTCCCTACTCTGACTTTTTATCATTTCTAGGAATGCTGCAGCACGAACAAGACTGCTGGAACATAAAAGGAATGAAACTTAAACAGTAGAGTAGTGCATACTATTATTTCTAAGGGATTTTAATGCCAGCTGATAAGGCCTTCGAACCTTCCTTCATAGTTACACAAAGGGATTAAAAATTGAAAACAAGAATCTTGAAGATATCCGTTCAACTCCCTTCTTCCACGGGGATCCCCGCTGCGCTACGCGCCAGCAGATCGGCCGAAACAAAGGCCCAGGCGCCATCAATATTTACAGATGTAGCACAAACCCCACAGTAACAGCAGTAGTAAAATATAAATCGAGACCAACGTTTAACCAGTAACAGTGAGAAACAGATTTGCTACCGCTCAGCAACGAGTCAACAAGGCCCAAGTCACTTTTGTCAGCGTGGATCCCTTGGCCTCAGCGAGTCGTGCTTGAGGCAGGGGCGGCCATTGCCCACCGTACCGCTGAGAGCTGGTCGATTCAGCCAGCTCAAGGCGATGGCTGAGGTAAAAACTCTGCTCAGGCAGCATGACTGGTGTCCCCTTACTCCTCCCCTTGGTAACATGTCATCCTGCAAGGCAAAAAGTTGCAAAACCAGCTGGTCATGCATCTAATTCTCTTTTACAGGCAGGGCCCTAAGGCCTGCAGGGCCAGGGCCGCTTCTCCCTCCCCGACATGGAGAGAGTTTGTGCTCCCGGTGGTTCAAACTGTGGCTGAGGGAGTGGGATGACACACTCAGCAGAGAATCTAGAAGAAATAAAGTTCTGAACAACGTTGTTGTGCCCTCCCTTCCTAGCTGGGATCTCCTCCACGGTGCTGACTGACAGGCAGTCGCTTCCCTCCAAAAATCAACCCCAAAACACAGGCGTGGGAGCCTCTATGTCTTGACATCCATTTTCTATTCATTTCCTCACATCACTATTTCAGCGACGGAAAAGCATTACCCAAAAAAAAACAAAACCAAAAAACCCCAAACAACCCACAAACAAAAGTCTCCACAGACAGCACAGGCTGTTATTATAGACAGCCTCTTCTGCAATGTGCCATAAATTCTGTTTAAAGAATGACATCTGCTTTCTTCAGGCATCAGAGTCCAATATATTTAAAGAGGCAGTGCATAGGAACTAAATTATAAGTTATATAGTTAAATATTTCACGGAGCTTCCGTACTTCTCTTTTTTTTGTCAACAGACCATAGGTGGCTTTCCAGAGAATATTCATTCCGTCTGTCACTTGAAATGTCTCTCTTTAATAATTAACACAAATACTTAACTTTCAAAGATGTTAGCATGTCATTACTTGTCACATAAATTGTAGAGTTAGGTACTTGCAGAGGTGTATTTGAAGCCTGCTGCTGAGCAACTTTCAGCACTCATGAATAAGATATAGGACCTTTCATATTTCATTAGATATATGCATACTTTTATAGTTATGAAAAGTACGCAAAGTCTATTTCTAAAGTAAATGTTCTCTTTGAACAGAACTTTAAGTGAATTGTAACAAGGCAACAAAGCCCGCAGTCTCAGTCTGGAGGTCCACAGACATCTTTTTATACTAATCATCCAAATGATTAAGGTCCATTTTTCTGTTAATATAGAGTTATGCCTACCTAGAGGCAGAAAAAAAAAAAAAAAACATGTCTGCCTGTCTGCTACTGAATCAATTGAGAATTAAAGTTAGATCTGGGTACAAGACCTAAGAATCTCATTTTTCACCTTTATATTTCCTATGACAAACTATAGAATTAGTAAAGCCGGTGTAGGACATTTTAGGATGTCAGGTAGTGATAGGACTAGAGGGAATGGATTAAAGCTAGAGATGGGTCAGTTCAGATTGGACCTTAGGAAGAAGTTCTTCCCCACGTGGGTGGTGAGACCCTGGCACAGGTTGCCCAGAGAGGGGGTGGAAACCCCATCCCTGGAAGTTTTTAAGGTCAGGCTGGATGGGGTTCTGGGCAGTGGGGGATGTCCCTGCCCATGGCATGGGGTTGGAACTAGATGATCTTTAAGGTCCCTTCCAAGCCTGACAATTCTATGATTCTGTATCTTTGGCAGGTTAATACTGTACTGGACCAATGTTAATTTGCTCACATTAACACACTTTAAGTCTACTTCTCCCATTCTCCAGGGAGTCCTTTCCCACCTTAAAATTTCAGCAGATAAACCTGGTGGGAAGAGGGTCACTCCCACCACAGAGTGCCTGCAAAATATGTTGGTGTGGACATAGGGCGAGCTATTCTGCTACCGTCCATCCTCACCCTGCAGCCCCACATCTCCTGACTTATACGTCCTCTGCTGCTTCAGGGTAGGTGTTTTTTTCTGGCATATGGCCCCTCTTTGCAGTTCCAGCTTTTGCTAAATGAGAAAACTCTTCTAGCAGTTGCCCCAGCTGCTGGGCTTGATTCCCTTCAAAAAAAAATCAATGTTTGCAGTCTTATATGGAAAATGTTACCAGAACCCAAGCATCTATGAAATATTATCTAAAGAAAGGAGACTGAGTACATCCACGCCCTGTACCAGGGACACGGCACAGCACAGCAATTCCAGCAGGAGCATTTGGGAAAGACAGAAACAGCATTTTCAAGAATGTTTCCACTGACCTATCAATATCAATTCTTCATCAGCAAACAGCAAGATACAATAAGTTGAGATACATGGAAACTGTTAGCACCGAGGACCAAGTGCCTGCATCGAGCATGCTTGAGGAGGCTGAGAGAACAAGGTGGATACTCCAGGACAGCTGTGGTTTGCACCCATGGAGGGAGCACCCCCAGAGCTCACTCACACCCTTGGGCAGGGGAAGATCAGCGAAACGCTTACTGATACCAATGGTCTGCAAACGCATTATTCTGCAACTGCATGTCTGCGATTCCATGGCTCCTGTTGTTTCCCTCAGTCCTTCAAGCTTCCAGGCATGGCCTCTAGCTGGTATCTGCCGGGGGATCACCAAGACGCGCGTAGCTCCGTTTTCCCTGAAGGATCACATCCCAGTTCTCACTTCCCTATTCTTCTCAGAAACGCTGCTTACTTGCTTTTCTTCCCTTGCTTGTGAACTTTCTAACAAGCACTTGGTAACCTTTAATTAGAAAAATCCCAGAGCACAGAGCTAAGCAGCAACTTTTCCTCAAGGGGCATCTGCCCTGACAACTGCACAGTAAAACAAGTGCAAACCTACAAGAATGCAATTCTTCACAAGGGAAGTGTTTTAAGCCCAAAAGATACGAATGCGTTTTGGTTTGATATCATTAAATGACTAGGCAATTTTGATTTTGAATTGTGAATCATGCTTGCATGGTCCTTCTGACTTAAATTCACTTCTATTTAGGAGGTGTTCATTAAAAGCAAGTGAGTCATTAGGTATGGTCTGGCTTTCAGGCAGGAAAAGACAGTGGAAATTCCCCACTGCAGCTCATATCACAGAATCACAGAATGTCAGGGGTTGGAAGGGACCTCTAGAGATCATCTAGCCCAGCCCCCCTGCCAGAGCAGGATCACCTACAGTAGGTCACACAGGGACACATGCAGGTGGGTTTTGAATTGTCTCCAAAGTACTGAATGTCTCCAAAGAAGGAGTACTCCTCAGGATCAAAAGGAAGAATCTGCTTCCTTCATTAACTCAACACCAAAGAGAATTTTTTTAGGCAATTAAGTAGATGATAAATTGCTACTCATCTGTGAAGATGCAGAAGACAAAGGTCTGTTATAATAATTGAAAATAGTTATAAGTTAAAATTAGTTTATAGTCTTAGCTATCCAATCAAAGCTTGAAATTGCAGGAAAATACCACTTGTTAATTTATGGACAGGGAAATTATCATTTATCTGCATGATCTACCTGCATCAGTGCAACGTGCCTGTCTGGTCCATGCTCCACCTATTTTATCTTGGAAGAATTTCCCTCAGTTCTCTCATTCCCCTCCTTTCTAATCTAAAATGTGTAGCTCTATAGACACTGTGTAGGCATCATAACGTGCCATCTGCACAAGTACCTTTGTGGTTCGGGGTCTTAGATTAATCGTCTGCGTCTTCGCAATGCAGACATGGGCTCCGACCTCCTGAACACAGCGTGCTCAGTCACAGCTAGTTGCTATGTTTTCATTTAATAGTTTTATTTAACTTCCTTTACACTTTAAAGACATGTAAACAATTTGTTTGTTGTTGTTTGGGCATTTTTGTTCATTCGTTTTTTTCCTCTTCCGACAAGCATTGAGGAAAAGAAAACTGTAATAGAAGAACTCAGGTGGATAATCAAGGAGGAAGCAGAGTTGATCTGTTGTAAAGATACTATAAACTAGTTTGTCCAGAAAAGTCAATAGCAAAAGTCTTGACCGAATTTTCTCAGTCTGAATTCAACAGTATCAGCACACACAGGCCATGCTATCACATATTAACTTCATTATAATTGAGTTGTTTCACTAAAACTGCTTACTTCTTCAAAAAGCTGTATTGATCACCTAAAGGATATTATAAGCAATGGGAAAAAAAATGACAAAACATGAAGTGAGATCCTTAAAAGTCGAGTTTGTTCCTTTGGCAGTACCAGAGTTGGAAACAAGATACAGGAGTGGGTTTATTCCATTGCCTAGTGCCACACTAACTTCAGGACAGTACCAGGTCCCACGCCAGAAGGCAGCAAGGCTTCTGGAAGTGCTGTGAGACAGCCCAGTATGGGTATTTTGGACAACTCAAATGGTTCTAGATGCCCATGGGCATCCTGGTTGCCTAACCTCAGTAAACCAGAATCTAACTCCCAACATTTCCTCTGAATTAGGAATAGGTACACTGATTCTTCTTGTATTTATTGTCATATTGAGAAAAAAAAAAAAAAGAGAGAGAAACTGCATTTACGTACAGAAACAGCTTATCTATTGCTAAGCACTCAAAGCTTTGGTTTGTATGATTGTAAATCTACAGTCAATGCATAGTGCAATAAAATGCCCAAAGTTCTAAACAGTAGGAATGGGAGACAATGCTGAAAATAGATAAAATAGACAAAAACACGCCTCTGGAAACAGTAGATATTTTTAAAATGATGTATCTGAAGCATGTGGCAGTCAGCTTAATACACATTTCTATTAAGTTGGGCATGGAAACAATGTTTTACTCAGGAGAAAATAACACCTCAACATATATACATTTCCCATATTTTGCCTTGTGGGTGAAGTCTCCTCCACAAACATACAGTTTGACTATTCACATCTGATGTAGCCTAAGAATAGAGTATCTAGCGAAGTGAAACGTAGGATCCAAGTGTTGAGCTTTTACATTGCAGCACGCAGAGATGGTCTTATATAGAAAAGAACAACGACATTTCAATCGGTACAAAGTGATATTTTTCCTTTAACGTTTTTTTTAAATGGCACAGAATGTGCAATTCTGGAAGTACAACTTCCTCTCCCAGTGAAAATGTCAGAAAAATGTAAAAACTATATTTTCCATATCAGCACATAAAAAAATTCAAAACAGTCTTCCAACTGTTAAGAACAAAAAAAAAATTAAATTATTCTGGTTAGATTCTCAGAAACACGCAAAGCAGATCTGAAAAGTCCGTTTTCCGCATGCATCTTCACATCCACACGTTAGGCCCTCCAGCTGCCAATACTCTGCTCTTTGACTTACTTCTTTGCTCTTAAGAGACAGCAGCCAGATGGCCAAAATTGAATATCCCTCCCAGCTGGCCGGTGTGAATGCATGTACCTGCTCAGCAGCTGTACCTACAGATAGCTCCAAGCTGGCCAGCCAGAAAGCATATGCTGCCTTTCACTGAGCTAGTGGACCAGCTAGCAGAAACCTCAGAGAAAAGCATGAGATAACAGTGAAAAGATACCTTTTTGTTCCAGAAAATTAAAAGGCATCCCTGCTCACTTGGGCTACGTACTCTTGCTGGAGGCTCTTGATATACAAAAGGATGCATAATCTGCCTGTGCTGCAGCACCTGTTGGGATTATATCATGCACAGGTGTAAGAAAAGCAGATCAGAAGCTTTTAGGTGGAGAAGCCAAAGAGCTGGTGAGATGTTTCTCCCCAGCATTCAGGCTCTCTGACACACTTGCTCAGCCAGAAACAAAGCCCCTGTCACCACGGCTTGCAGTCAACAAGGTATTCTGATTAGCACAATGAAATCTAACTCAAAGAAATACACATTATCTCATAATCTTAAATCCCCATGAAGACAGAGCCGTAGGGTCACTTGAGGATAGGCATTACTGTTTTGGACCAAATTCCATTCAAAAAAAAAAAAGAAAAAATAAAGATGCTATCAATATTTCAAATTGACACAAGTAACTTGCACATATCTGCTTCCAGATGCACTCCACTCCAGGAAAAGCTCATGGCTTCAGGCTGTGCTTAATTTTCCCCTTCCATGCAGGGGGGGTGTTAGACACACGCTATGAGTAAGGTCCATAATAGCCACATGCCAAGCAGGGCATTAAACTGGTTAGTAGAAAACGGTAAAGAAATGTGCATCTCCAGGCAGTTTTGGGAAGAACTTCACATCTTTGGGGAGGCTGAATCAAAATCTCTATATGCAGAAACACATCTTGGTTTTTGCCTTCCTTCATTACCAAGTGCTCTCGGCATGGCCGTCTGAAACCATCAAGCGCAATCAAACAGAAGGAGCTTTACGGGAGCCATCCTCTGGTGCTGGGGGATACAGCTGCTTCTGCCATAAGGGAAACAAATTCCTCCCCTCATCCCTCCTCGCTGATGTCGCTTGGTCCCTATCGCTCATTTGTTTCCCTCTCCACACCAGGCTGGCAAACACAATTTGCACAGTTCACACGACAGAAGCATTTTTATTCAGAGACTACGGATAAGGTTATCGGTCTCTTGGGAAAGAAATCGAAGGGTATGTGCAGCCATACGTGGGTGTGCAGGACTCAACCCACGGGCAGGGCAGATCATAAAGGAGACAAAGAGAAAGGAGAGGTGACTCAAGAGACTGACCTTTGAAAATCAGCTGTCTTGGATGGGAGGCAGCACACAATTTGGGGACAGCTAAGATTTCAGCAACTGCATTCACCAAATCCATCTATGCTGTTGAAAGACCTGTGCAGAAGCATTACAGGTTTAGTGCAGGAGGAGCAAAAGGTGGCTTGGACTAGTGCACCTCTCCGAGGTGGCACCCTGTGGGTTAAGGGTCTTCCAGCCCCATTGATTGCCCCACCTCTGATACAGCAGCTGCAGGCTTGCTGCGTGGCAAAGGCGTCTTTGCAGACTGGGCAAACCAATGGGAAAAGTGGCGTGTAAATTGGATTTATCCAAAACTGATACGCTTAGCTCAGCTCACAGGAGGTGCACCAACTCCATTTCCACCGAGACATGGTCCCTCCAGCATCGCTGTGCTGAGATCAGAGACACTGATGCTCTCTAGGACAAACAGAGCTAAAAGCCACCAGCCACCTGCCTGGGCAGCGGTAGATACGTTCGGAATTAAATATCTCACCAAATCTTTCTGAAGAGAGGAGCGGTGGATTCAATAACATCAGGAAGTACAGGGCAGGTCCTTACAAGAACTCAAATATTTCATCGTCAAAGTTTAAAGTGATCATTCCTTTAAGTTTATTGCCTGTAGTTAGTTTTTCCATTCTTATGAAAGGGCCAAGCAGGTTTATATTGGCCAATGAAGTAAATGCAGAAAATGTAACAAGATTTAGAAATTCATAAAATAAAGACTTCCTTTATCATTTCTTCTACAGTAAAAAAAAATAAAATCTTAGAGCATATTTAAGAACAGATATTATTTTGGCAATAGCATCTGATCAGCGCTTAATCAGGAATCAGTCAAGACTCACTTGCTCCCTTTTCCAGAATTATGGGTATTTTCCACGTAAGTACACAATAGATAGTAAGAGTAGAAATTTACCTGGGAAGTTACTAAAATAAAAACAGAGTTACCAGACAAAAATCTTATGAGTAAATTCAGTAAACTGGAAAATAACAAGAGTCACCATTATTATTTAATATTCCTAGCAGACATATAGTACAGGAGATTTACTGTGTAGTAGAAATCTGTATCTCCATTTAACGCAAAAGTAGTATCTTTACAGGTTTTCCTCTTCCTTTGTAAAGCACAAGAGTTCTGGTAAATAAGCAGCATGTACTCGTAACCTAGAGAGATGCAATGATGCACAAAGATCCAAACTGCAAAAAATTCTAATAATAAGAGATTACCTCTTCTAGAAAAAAAAAAAAATATCTGAATTACGCCTATGAATTAAATTTCTAGGTCAAAAAAAAAAATCACTACAAATTCAACAAGGAAAATAGGGATTGTAAACTTTTAATTAACTCATGACATCCAAAAAGATGGTGGAGAAGAAAGAAGATACAAAATTTGAACAATGTTATCTCCGCATTTCTAAAGCAAGTACTGAGACACTTGGAATAAGCTGTGTAACTATCTGAGGGGCTTTTAGTTGTTTCACCAAATACATTTTAATTAAAACAAAAAAAATCTTAGTTCCGTTTGGCACAATTTTGTTTTCTGGACCCCAAGTCATTTACTACCTAAAACCAGACCATCATGACAGTCTGTCAGGAAATGAGTTATAAGATATCTCATCATCCCTTCCCTTCAAGGGCAGCGCTCCCGGCCAGAGTCCGTTCCTACCCCATTCCCTTTCATGTCACTGCCCTATGCAAATCAGAGCCTGTAGTTAATTCTCATTCTTAGTTAATTCATCTGCAATTCCTACAAGGAAGACTCCTCGAAGAAACAATTTAGGAAGTGATAATGTAACAAGACACATTTCTTCAACCCTACTAAAACCAGCAGACCATCCTGGAGCTGAGGGCATCGTAAATCCAGCTATGCGAACAGCTCCATCCATCCCTGTGCCTGCTGATCTCACAAACGATCGCCGAAATTTCAATTTTTCTCATGAAGGTCTTTCATTACGGGCGATTTGCATGCGGCAAAGGTGCACACCGTGGCAAGCAGCAGGTAGGAAGGCAGCGGAGCCGCTGCTGCCAGTCAGGGCTGGAAGTAAGTATGCTCCACACAAACCAAAGTCTGCTTCTTCTGATTCTGCCCATAGGGAAGGAATTCAATGCCACATATGTCACTGCATTTATACCAAAAGTTCAGATGGCCTTAATTCTGCGCTATTACACAGTTCAGTGGCAGCTATTGAATTGCCAGACTTCCAGATACACTCCTTTCTACATACCTCTTAGTCAGGTACATCTTCTAAAACGCAAAGAAACCTAAATATTTCAAAGGCAGTTAAGTTTTAATATCCAGAAGTATTACTCCACTCCAGATGTTAATGTTTTATTCAGTAACACCCCTAGAATTTTCCAGACATTTCACAGTAAAAAGGTCTCAATATATGTATCTGTGTGCAAGCGACTGGTAATTAGGTATACATAGCTACCGCCATATTAAAATGAAACATTATAATTAAACAAATGCATTTCAGCCCTAAGGAAACTACATTACCATGCAGGCAGATGACAGGGAAAACAAAATATCAGCAGCCTCTTTCGCAGATCAGCGCTAGTATTTTAATAGATTCTGAAAAATGCTTTGGAGACTCTCAGCAATATTACTTTTACCTTCCTCTTACTTTGTTGTTTCAGTTAGTAATATCATCACGTAGCTTTTCTCATCCCCAAGTCTTTCTTCTCCCATTCATCATTAATCTTTTAGCCTTCCTCATAACTCTCCTTCTCTGATGCAACCACGTACCTCTGACCTCTCTCTAGGCACCATCTGAACTCCTGCAGCCTCTTGCCGGGCCCTCAAAGCCACCCAGAGACCCTCTCACATTCTGCTCTTCCTCTTGACACCACCAAAACCACTGTCACCAACACTGACATCTGCCTTGACAAGGCTTAGAAGACCAACCTCAGACTTCCCTGATAGTCCTTTTGCATTATTCTCTCTTGGGTATTTGGAGTCAGCAACTTCATCGTGCCTTGGACACCTCAGGACTGAATCAAAACGCAGCACAGACCCCTCAATTCAGGCCATACGTGACAATATCTGCTAGGCAGTGACAGTCTGCTTTGGAGGGGCTCTTTGAGGACATTTAACCCTGTCTCTTCAGGTAATTCTGGGAAGCCTGCTAAGATCACATTACATCTTTATTACAGAGGTATTTAACCACAAATATTCAACACAGGTAAACATTGCAGACTGGAATACATGGTGCAAAATTTCGACCCGACGTGAACCTCTCTGCAGACTATTTAGATTCTAGGCTGTTGTTGTCATGAATTGATTAACTTTTCAAGAAGGTATTAATGGTCCAGCCTCTTGATTTTTCACTTTTCAGCTCTGTTGCCTCTCAGCCTTGTAAGCCTATTACTGGATTGCTTCAAAACCTATTTACCTCCGAAGCCTATAATTCCCAACTGTCAGACAGAGAAGACATTTAGTAATTAATTTAATCCCAGACAAGACATCTGTCAAGGCAAAGGGCAGAGTATAGAGTATGTTTAATATTCATATTTGAGTATTATTAGAAACAAAGTACAGGTTGCACCATTGTGAGGTTATCAGTCTACATACAGTATTTGATGAAGACTATGTCAGGCACGGCTGCTGAAGGTTTTCCCTTACTCTGTAGAAAACAACGATTTTTCACCCAAAGGCAAATACCTTGCTTGATACATTGCTGTATAGATGAGGCCACAACCTAAAATATCATTTCCTTCTGTTATTTTTACCAAAAGCACTCATACTCACAGTTACTCTTTGGCAGGGAATCAAAATGCTACAGCTTTACAGTGTCTCCAGTCTCTGAAATAATTCACTTTCATCATTTTCCCTACTTTACGCCATTCCAAAGAACCATAGTGCCAGCAGCCATCAGAAGAACACGCAGGGATTTGGTGGCACCAAACTGAATCCCACACTCTCCATCTTTTGGAATTTCAAGAAAACCACAGTGATTTATTTGCAGCTGTCCTGACCAACACGCAACGGCGTCATAGTTCAGCTCTACGCCCAGCACCCTTTTAATTTATGCCTTCCTGCAATCTGTTACAGCCCAGAAGCTGGTGAGCTCACCGCTCTGATCTGTTTGCACCATGTGAGATCACTGTTCGGTTGCTTACCGTAGGCTCGTGATAAATAGTAACACAATTAGTTTTGACTTGCCTGGCTCCAGAGCGGAGCAGGGCTCGCGGGCAGGCGCTGCCTCGGCTGCCAGGCGGACCCTGTGCGCTGTCGCTTGCCTGTTCCCAGCTGCAATGTGCATTTGACCCTGTCCTATATTAAAATTCAACTTAGGAAAGTAGTTTTGTCAAGGCCAGACAAAACTAACTTTATTTTCCACCCAGTACTGTATGGAATAAACCTGTGTTTATGCAGCTTCGCAAAAGAGCTTACCTGAGAAAATACAGTATTACACCACGTTCTTCTGCAGTGCCAAGCCCTCCATCTGATGCTTTTGGAGGGGAAAACACTGGGTCTAGCTTGAACACATTAAGAATCCAATCAGTATTTGCTTTAAACTCTTTTTTCCTGTGTTAGGAAAATAAATCTCTCTGTTACATAATTATTATTATGACTTTTGGATATTATAGTCGCTTATACCATCAGTTTTTTAAGCAGGAGACTGGCTGATAAGTCATCCTGCATCCATCAGCTGACCTTCCCTCCATGGTGACACTGTCAGGGAAGGAATACAACTACACGAGTATCACCTCCAGTACATGCTGAAGCAATGGAGTAGTTACACTGATTAGTTCAGATTTTAGGAAAGCAACAGCAGCGTTTATAAGATCTCTCATATTTGCCCAAAGATGATCAGTTAAGGAAAAAGATACAACATCAGCAATTGCCGTATTTAGAGTGTTTCCTAAGAGGAAAGATTTATCTGCAGCTCATTCAGATGATGACCTCATTATGAAATATCGGCAGGTTTTGCCTCAGAAGGCATTTCTGAAGACCTGAAGGCAATGGCACTAAGAGCTTCAAGCACCTGGCAGGATCTGGCCCTACTCACAGAAGGCTGCAGGACATCCACCATCCGTCATCTCGGTTTTTTCCTTAGCGCCTGTCAAGGAGTTCAACTTTCTGCCCGTTTGCTTCAGTGACAAATTGAGTTGCTAGAGGCGTTTTGGAAAGCAGGCAGGGTCTTTAGAGTAAAGCAGGACCTTACAAGAAACTGCATTTTTGGATGCTGAGCTGAATTCACTTTGAGTTTTTCTTGCTGTAGACTCAAGTTTTCTGCCAAAGGCATTGCCCTATTGATTAAGTAACACAAGAAAAAGAGATCCTGGCATGAGCAGGACAGTAAATTTTGGTCTTAAAGATATTTTCGTTTGTGTAACAAGTCTCATTACCTAAGAAACTTCCATTAATTCAGGAGTCATTCTCCAAAACCACCATTTCTGCAATATTACACAGCTGCAACAAATACTATTCCAGAAAACAGAAGGCATTTTTTTACCCAGAGACTCGAAAAAGAGGCGCAATCAGGAGTCAAAAGTTTCTTCTTTTGTCCTTTGCCACAATTACTGGTATTTTCCCAGTGAAGTCAGCACTGACCTGTGTCACCTCACAGTCCTGCTCAGTCACAAAACGCTTTAGGTTGAACGGAACCTTTAGGGGTTGTCTGGTCACCCTGTCTGAGCAGGATTGGGGCTGGGCCAGGGTTCTCAGGGCCTTGTCCAAGGAAGTTTGGAATATCTCAGGCCACCTTGCCAACACGTGCCAGGTGACTTAACACCTCCCACAAGAAACAAGCCTGCAACCACAGTTCCTCTATCCAGTCTTCAAAGGAAGTTTCCCTTGTTTTCTTCTCGATCTGCAGGAAAGGTCCCCCATGCAGTCCATCGTGTTGGCCACCCATCTGATTTTGGCCAAAATGCCCTCAACAACCAGAGGTTATTGCAACATCAGTTAACACAAGAGCTGAAAGAGCCACTCCCAGAAGCATAAAAAAGCAGCGGTACAATCACACAGTGCTTTCAGCTCTTTTGTGGGAAAGAGCTTCTTGTTACATGAGCCACTACATCAAATCCTTAGAAATAAATTGGGCTGCTTAGATAATTTTCAGAAATGATAATGCAGAACTGAAACGAGAGGAGTTTAAAAACACAGCACCGGATGACTCTCCTTTGCAAAAGAGGTTGGCCTTCTGGAGGTCTCGCAGCAACACAAGTTGTGAAGAACAGCGGGGTAAAGCTTTCCAAAAAACCAGGTGCTGGTTTGGAAAGGGAAACAAACACTTCTATTTGCTTTCATCATCTATATATTAACCACCTGCATAATCTAGCAAGCTGTTATATGCTAATGAACAGGCACATATGTGCCTTGCAAGCCTGCTCAGCGATCTGTGTTCACGTTTGGGAACATTTCGTATTAGTTATGTATATTTATCTCAGTCTACCAGAAGCCACTACACATGCATATGGGTATTTTCACGTAGCTGTTCGACTCTTCTCAGTTTCACATCTATTCTATGGTACTGTTTGCTGCACAACTAAAAATAATTTCCACCCTAGTTCACTTTTTACATTAGAGATATGAGTAGGCATTACAGTGGTGTTAATCTGGATTTTCCTTAAAAATAAAAGTGTTCCAATTGCTATACGAGATTTACCAAGGCAATAAATATGCTGCCTTGCAAATCTACCAGTAGTAGGGAAAAAGAGGATAACGCCAGACTTCATCTTATTTTTGATGAAAGATTCAGACTTGCGCAGAATTTCATATACAGAAGGTCCTGTGAAATCCTACCAGCACTCAATATTAGCAAAGAGAGGAGCAGAGGGGAAAGTGTAAGATAAGACTGGGCTCCGAAAATATGAACACCAAAATCAAACGCTCCCACGTAGAGAAAGCAATGCTTCCAGGATGACAAGGAAGACTCTTCAAAAGCCATCAAATTGCAGGATCCTGTGCTTTTCAGAATTACGCCTATCAAAAAAGTCATAGTTCCTTCTAAGTTCATATCACCCACAGCAGATTGTGTCCTTGGCCCCAAGAATGAAAAAGATCAGTTGTCCAACCACAGCAGAGTTGGAAAACTGGAAGGGCAACAAACCCCTTCCATTTTGTCAAAAAGACAAAGCACAAAGATTTATAAATCATACTGTTAAAGGAGGAGGTTAGCAGCTCTGCATTTACAGGCGTGCTTGCTGTCAAGGTAGTTTGGTATCCAAAGCACTGAACCCTTTGAAAACCCAAGCTTTGACTAGTCCACATTAAGAAAGCTCACTTTTTTCTTTTTTTCTTTTTTTTTTTTAAAACCTCGTTCTTCCCCAGGATAATAAAAAGCAGAAGTTATTTATGAATTATCATGGCCTGGCTGGAAAAGGAAATAGAGCCTCCTGAAATACATGCAAGAACATGTAGAAAATGTGCACCATTTTGGACTTCAGCTGTTATTTTCTCACTTAGACTCTCCCCACATGCATTTTTCCTTACTAGACTACCTGGCAGCCTGGCTTCAGAAGTTCATATTCCCTTATCACTGCAGGAGATGCAACATACAAAGGCTTCAGTATTCATGCACTTAAAACAAGACAGAAACATTTTCGGAACTGCCTCCATATGGCGAATCACTTCTCAGTTTGAAAACAATTCCGAAGTCAGTATAGAAAAAAATTCTTTCAAGAAAAGATTCTGTTGAGGCACTAACTTATTAATGAAATTAGGTAACGATCGTCTGTTAATCTCCCAATATTTTGATCAATTGCATACCTGGTTAATTGCATATTTCAATGATCGATCTAGATATGCAAGAGCATGTTTGAAAAGAAAAAAAAAAGTATTTTCCTGTCTCTATTAAACCTACTGAAAATACATAACAGCCACTGAAGCTTTTCCACTCCATCTTCTATTTTCCATGTTGGTTAGTTCTTAGTTTTACCTGTTTCTGTCCTGAAAGCAAAGAAAATATATTTTATTCACGTCTCTCTTGATTATTTTCGCATCTATAAAGACATGTAGGAAAACACTGTATTTCCATGTGTCCTAACTAGTGATATCAGTCTCAAAGAAAACATTCAATCCTTTCTGCTCTTTTAGATTGTCCTGGGTTTAGCTAAAAAACCCAGTCCTGTTTAGTGACTTTTACTTTTCAGTTTAGTGTCTTCTAAGAGGCTGCACGTTCTGAAGTCGGCAGCATGTTCTTGCAGACAGTGTGTGCTACTGGCAGTGATAACACCTGATGTTTGCAGTCACTGCCTGGGACTGGGATGCAGAAAGGCTCTTGCTTATACTTATTCCTGTAGTGACCAAGGCCACTGCTGGCTCTTGTGTGCCACACTAGGGGTGCTGGGTAGTAAGAGAGGGGGCACAAGGAAGTAAAAGGTGGCACCTCCGGGGGGTAATAGACAGGACAGGTGACCAACGAGAGTATTCCATCCCATATACATCACATCTAGTATAAATAGAGTGATCACGAGAGTTTGGGCCCTTTTTGCCCTTTTGTTCGCCCTTTTTCTGCAATGGCCGGTGTCCAGAGAGGACTCCATCTGACCTCCTGGTTTTGATCCAGATCCTGAGTTCCCGAATCCAGCTCCCTGTATCCAGCTCCCACCACCGCTGAGCCTGGGGCTTCCCCAGTGCCTCCTGCTCCTGATCACGAGAGTTTGGGCCCTTTTTGCCCTTTTGTTCGCCCTTTTTCTGCAATGGCCGGTGTCCAGAGAGGACTCCATCTGACCTCCTGGTTTTGATCCAGATCCTGAGTTCCCGAATCCAGCTCCCTGTATCCAGCTCCCACCACCGCTGAGCCTGGGGCTTCCCCAGTGCCTCCTGCTCTGCAGCACCAGTGGGGATTTCTACTGGGGGAGGGAGTCAGGTTTGATATCGGGCTACTATCTACAGTTGTATGTAATTCTTTACTTTTATCTTTTTACCATTATTCCCATTATTTTCATTCAAGCTGTTCTAGTTTTTTCTCTTCTCTCACCCATAAGTCTCTCTGCCTCATTCCCTTTTCTCTTCCCGTTTGGGGTGGGGGAAGAGGGGGTTAGAGAGCATCTGTCCGTGTTAGTGGCCGGCCCAGCCCTAACTCATGACATAGATGTAGATCTTGAAAACTTCTGTCTTAGATTTGTTGGGCGCTGTTTCTAAAGGGAACCTCCTTTTTCATCAGTGTGATTTCACCCCTGAAATCAGTTGTAAATACTCCACACCGGGGGAGTAACTCCACACAGGGTATCTTTCCTTGGATACACGTATGCGTGAAAAAGAAACTACTATAGATGAGCTGAATTATTCTCTGGAATTTAGACTGGTTTTTATAGCACTAAAAATGACAGGAATTCAAAAGACAGGAAAAAGTATTCCTTTCATCATTACATGCAGCTTTATTAATGGCCCGCCTTATTTTCCCAAAATGAGACCAATTATTTTCTCAGATATCTTTCATCATAATCTACACAAGCTAATAAAACTCTACTTACTAAGAAAACCATCCATTCATCAGCCATTCATTTACCACGGCTTCTGAAGGACTGTCTATCTATTTTTATTTGAAACCATGACTTCTGTTTTCAATGATCATAATTTGGGTTTGGGCATTTTCCTTTAAGGCAATTATTTCAATTTGATACTGGATGTAAAATGTTAAGATTCAACAGACCTTTTCTAAATGGGTAATTTACGCTGCTGTATTCAGTACATAAACCCGCACAGAAGCTGAAGAACAAATCATTTATATAAATTGGAAAAGTTTAGACTGGTGTTAACAGAAGGCTATAGAGCAAACAACACTAAAATATTTCTTTAAAAAATTCCTCCCTCTGGAATTCACAGAAATCATCAAGAGGATGGATTTACAAAATGGTAAAAAGATGGAGTCTTACAAGCTCTCCACGTTGTGAACTCGCAGTGAAGCGGCTTGAGCTCATTAAAGAAAAGGCAAGAATTATTTCTGTTGCAACAATTTTCTGGAAAAACCTCTTTAGCTATCAGCTGACCTGTAGATGTTTTGGGGGATTGTTTTCTTCTCGCTTTTCAATCCCACAGGGAACAGGCACAGCACGCAACGCCGCTACATCTACATTCAGCAAGCATTTGTGTCATGCACTTCTGAGATGAGACTTCAGCAAGGCACACTCAGCTCTGATTTACCAAGCGCAGTCACAAAATCCTCTGACTACATCTCCACAGGCCACAGCTGGCACACGTACAAATATTTCTGATATCAGTCCATCCTTTGCAAACGTACCTGGGAGCTGGGTGAGTTTAGGGAAAGTAAATCGGGCATAATTAGCATTAGAAATACTGTTGGGTGATGCTAACATCAGGCAATTATCCTTTTTAACAGCTGCTAAGTAGTGTTAATTGGCTGCTGTGGACTACAGTTTCCCCGGTTTTAACAGAGCAATGCCTATATATACACACAGCAATTAAGCAAAATGAACTAGTTGACATAAGAAATAATGGAAATGTCAAAACCACCGTTCTGGAATGAGGGGCTTGAACGGAGATTTCAGGTTACTGTTGTAAAACCTAATTTGATTTTGCCAACTGAGCCGAGCTGATGTTGAACACTTCTCTGGTAGTTACAGGACAGAACACCCGAGGATGGCCAGCAGATCCCTGTACCCCATACATCTATCAGCTTTACTGATGCGTGGTATTTGCATGAAAATTCATGAAAACAAATAAAAATTTCACCCGCTGAAGACAGACAGCTACCATGTATTATTGCAACTGTTGAACTTTCTAGAGCAACAGCTACCAAAACCAGATATGATCATGGCAGAAGGTTATTACTCACGGTAGGTTTTCAATTCAGCCAATTCTCACAGAGTCTACTCCATTTCTCATAATCCAGTTCGTAAATAACGCGCTGTGTTGGAGGTTTTGCTGCTGTGCCCAGCAACCTACATCAACAAGTCAACATGGACCAATGCACAGAGCTGGTGGACAGACAACCACGCTGTTGGCATCTGACTCATCCCATCAGTCTCTCGGACACTTTTACGGGTCGCCCTGTGAGAAACACACTGAGCATGACTCAATTTTTCCGTGCCAGAAATCCCAGAGATATTTTTGCAAGTCCCAAAACTACGTATACAGTTCTTCCTAGCCCCCAACTCTCATTAAATTGGTATCTGAAAACCTATCGCAAAACCATGGTGTAGCCAAACAAATTCAAACCAAATCAAGCTGGGTTAAGGCTTTCTGAAACTCCAGAAATCACGTACCACTGGAACCTTTCTCTAAGGACGGAAAATGTGTTGCAAAGCAGGGAAGCCCTTCACAGAAAAAAAAAAAAAAGAGAGCAGGAGGAGGTTGGACTCTAAAAGCCCATTTTTCTGACTCATTTAAAGTAATTCCAACACGATCATAATTTCTGTGGTGATTCAGACACAGTAAATTAAACCCTCTAAAGTCCAAATGAAATAACATACACAAATAGTATCACTCAAATTAACAGCAGGAGGACTTTTTTTAATCTTTTATTTTGCGGACCTTATGAATCATTATTGCAGCAAGGTGAGCAACTCTATTCTTACGTGCAAGGCCTCCAATAAACGCTACGGAGAAACCCGTGGGCTGTTTACTGCCATCAAGGTGATCACAAGAGCAAGTGTATGAAGATCTACGGTAGAGACGCCTTAATTTTATATGAGCTGTTTCAGGACAAAGGAAGCCGTCTTTCACAAACTCATTTCTCTCAGTTTGTGCTTGATGAAGAATATAAGAATAGCCATGGAGGTTCAGGTTCAGTGTCACCCAATGTGAGATTTCATATTAAACAGTGGTCATAGGCAGATGGCATCAAAACCAAAGGAATCCTAACAAGGTTAACATTTACAACACATCCCCCAATAATCTCCCAAGCCTAAACTAGATCCGGATTTTTAGCTAGTATACAGCTAGCTAGCAGCCATACTGATGACTGTACCTTTAAATTAAGTCCTTTTTCTGTGTTTTCTGTAAGCATTTGTTCTGCAATATAACATTCTCTGGTAATATACATTTCCTTCCCTTCAAAACTTGGTAATTGGGTGACTTAGATATATCCGCACTTGATTTTATTTGATTCAACGTGAAGTATCACTAACACTGAGTATTGTTTGATGAAATATGAGATTTTAACATGTTTACAAAGTTCACTTTCTGATTTATTACTAAAAAAATACAAAGCAGAGCAATTAATTTTGCATCCAAACATGAGCTTTGCAGCTAGATTTTCTAATTACAAGTTTTTCCTCCATGATTTCTCTTGAGCCAGTACCCATTTACAAATATTTGTAGCAGATATCCCAAAATACTGCTCCTATAGGCTACTTTTTCATTAATTGTGATTTTTCTTTCCAAGCAGCCACACCTGATTTTTAAGCAGTACTAATTGTAAGCAGGCAGAATGACCACACAGCCACAAATAAAAATCAATATGAGACTCCATCTTCAGTTCCTGCATCCCTGATTTATGCCCGAGCGACAGGATTTAAAATAATACAGAGTTTGAAGTGCAGTATCCAGACAATAAAGCTTTACTCATTTAACTGTACCCTTATGTCTAATACAGCCCCGAACACACTGTAGACTTCAAATCACCTTTTCACAGAGCAATTTCAATACAACAAGAAGATTGCTCTATGACTGGTGTCATACACAGCAGGAATTCCTCATGAGGGCACTCTTAATATCTGAGTGAATATGTTTTGTTGAAAATAAGCCTTCGGGGCCTGACTAATTTGGTTAGGATGCCATTTGAGTAAAGCACTCTGTTTTGTTCCCCTGTAGTTGTGTTTCTCCTCACATTTTGCTTTCAGCCCTTGTTTCTAAAAAGGCTTTCCATCACCAGGAAATCTGCATGAACGTCTTCACCTTTGCTGGTCATTTCTGCAACCCTTCAGTAAGGTTTCACGGAGATGAATGATTTGTGCAAGGGAAATGTTTTATTCATGCTGGAAAATGACTCAGATGAAACCTAAAATAATAATTCACTCCTCTCCGTTTTTTAAGAAAAGGGCTATATCTTGGATTTAGCTGTAAAGTTTTTTAATAATTGCTAGCGACAAACCGTTTTCACGCTGGAACCTATTTATACCTTGTCTATAGATAGAGTTGGACTCAAATGCTATAATTTTAATACCCATGAAGACATTAGAAAAGTAATTTTCAAGCTTTAAACTGAAGCCTTCTCTTGACTCCATGTGCACATAAAGTATGTAAATGGATTAACAGTTTCTCCAGCGTAACATCAGTAATTACTGATCCTGGTGGGCACACGAATCTCTCCGGAGCATCTGCCAACACTGGCCCAAGGAGAAACCTCCAGAATTCAAAACAGAAGTTCTGAAAGCATCTACAGGTTGATTTTGTTTTCATTCAATCCATTAACTCATCCAGCTTATTATGTCCCTGTACTCCGAAGGCCCAAACACAGTTGTTCTTCAAGGACCTTGAGGATATTACAGCTGTGGAACATTAACTCATGACTTGTATTAAACATAGACACCACACTTGAGAAGGATGCTAAGAAGGAAAACAAAAATTCTTCCCCTATGATCAGTGGAGGAACTTCACTCCAGTCCTCTTTAGTAACAAATATCCAGAGTTTTAATTTGCACGATACACAAGTCCCTTCTTAGTCCTAGAAAATTCATGTCTTTGTTTTTGCCAAGGTGATTCGATCAAAATTGAAGACAATACTCTAGATAATGACAGGGAAAATTAAAAGTGTTTATAAAATTACAGTGGGATTCTGTTTGGTATTCTCTATTCCAAGTTTCTCTTAGAATTGTCATTGCAATTAATTATAACTAAACTAGAGAAAAGTTACCAATGCAAAATTTTATAGGATTTGCATTCATGCTTTCCAGAGCATCCTGAGAGAAATTCAAGCAGTTCGGACTAAAACCTAAGATACTGAGCACATGGATCTATAATAAGATCTAAGGTCACTTTTTCCAACCCTCCAAAATAGCTCTTCATACTTGAATAATTTTTTTGGCATAAAATACACACAAGGTAAATAGAATATCCTCCTGAAACCATTTACCAAGACAACACTTGCAGGAGAGCTCACCAAAAAGATTCAACCACACTGATAAAATGGAGTAAAGTATGTGTATGTATAAATATATATAAAATAAATAATAAAAATCACTCTCTCTCTCTACTTCTCTCCCAAAGCAAACCAAAATGTCAAGACAGATTTTGTCTCGGGGAGGTATGGCTGCTGCCTGTACTATGACCAAGAACTTCACTTTCTTACATTCCTGGTGGTGGAGCCACAAGGAGGATCCACACCGAGGGAAAAGCTACAATAATATTTGGAACAGATCAGATTTCTCTGACTGTTGCACTCGTAGGTATTTACACACTTACGGAGGATGCTGAACAGTTTCCAGTATCTCCAATTATTGTACTACCAGTAAGGTTATTCATTACAGAGGAAAAACAAAATGCACCAAAAACTCTAAGCTGATGTTCCAGCTTCTTTACAGCAGAATAATTATCACAAGATTGATTTCATTGCAACATCCAAAAAGCCCACAGAAGTCCCACTATTTATAGTAACGCATCCATAACCGCCAGACAGGACGCCTATTTTCAGTCTCATCTTTTATGATGATTTCCCTTGGAGAAAACAAACAAAAAAAGCCATACGGATCCAGCACGCAGCTCAATCAGAGCCGCCTCACTGTAAATGATCTCTTCAGAAACATTTCCTACACACTCATAAAAATATCTCTGTAATCAACAGCTCCATATTTTTCAGAAGTCTGTAAACATGCCCATTCCAGCGTTTTCAGAGGCTGTCGGTTGATGTGCTTCAGTTTTGGATTGCAGCGACTCATGAATATAAAGAAGTGTGTAAGCTACAGAAAACTCAGGCTAAATCATACTCACTAACAAAGTTGGTCAGGTCTAGTATTGAAGTGCACAGACAGTTGGGTGGAGAGGACAATTCCAATATTGTATAAAAAGAAGTGTTAATAATTATATGAAGGGGTAACAACTAAATCACTGTGGGTTCCTTGCCCCATTCACACCCTAAACAGTATTTAATAACTAAGATAATATAACGTATAGTAAAATAGATACTGAATTACATTCCAGAGTGGTGCACATCAACACTCAGTTTAAGGTTTCTGAAGTTAAAACCAAGTTCAGGGAAAATACATTTGCTCTGAAGCTCCAAGGACCCAGAGGCACAAACTTGTGCAAATAAAAACCAGATTATATTGACTTTTCCCATAAGCCTAATTCTCTATTCCACAGCTTTACCCAAAGTGAATACATGAGAATTTATGATAAATCATTCTATATTTACTCAGTGTTAATTTAGAGTTTTATTCCCAGGTTTACAATGCAGATTACTTACTGAGTCAGGTTAATAAGGGCAGAAAAACGTAGGGGGGCTGGTGAGGAATCAATTATCTTTCAATTTTAAAGATAATCGCAATGTAGTTGCAAAATTTAGCTGTAACAGGTATTCAAGCTCCACAAACAGTTGCTACCATTCAGATAACTTTGATTTCCAAGATCAAAACTCCATCACAAAAGGGAGACGCGGAGCATCCGTGTGGAATAATCCAAAAACCCCAAAGGATGGGAGTATTTCTTGGCCTCACTGTATATATGGGGAGACTTTAGAAAGGGCAGGGAATTTCAGTCTAAGGAAACTGCACAGGATTTTACAATTTCAAAAGAAACAAGACACAGAGAGGAAGCAAACCATGGAAATAGCTAAAAACAGTCGGGTCTTGGGGTTAAACGGAGACAAGCTGTCAAGATGCGCTTGAAATGCTCAGATACACCGCGAGGCATTTTCCCCAAGCGACCGCAAGGGTTATCCCCAAATAAGTATCTACCTTTCCACCGTGACAGACAGATAAGGGAGATGAAACAGTGGCTCTCTGGAACACGTACGCCCCGGGCAGATGGGACCAGCACTGCTGAAGGTGGATATAATGTGGGCTCAGCTCTACGCCAGACACAGCACAGCAGGGTCATTCCCACCCGGCCACACCTTGGGTTAAAATCAATGTGGAAATACACACAAGGTGGTTATTTATACACACAAGTTATATATATACATATATGTGTGTGTATATATATATGCATATATATATATATATATATATTTACACACACATACACATGCATCTTATTATGCCTCAAAATTTTTTCATCTGTCTTGTTTCTCTGGAGCATCTCTGGGACAGTTCCTCACAGGTCACCTGCCAGGGTCCCATCCAGAAAGGGCAGAGTTTGAACAAAAACCAAAAGATACGAACAACGTGGTCCTTTGCAGTTCAGTAGTAAATGCAGAAGGTCTGAGGCTGGAATGCTGTAAATCATATTTGCAGGAAAGCACTGATTTAGCAGAAAAGAAAGAGTCTGGGAAAAAAATACTTATATAAGATGGAAACCTTTAACATCCCCGTTGGGTCCCCATGTGTTGCTTGATCTAGTTGAGAGGCGTCCCTGCCCGTGACAGGGAGGTTGGATTAGATGATCTCTAAGGTCCCTTCCAGCCTGGGCCATTCTGTGATTCTATGATTGTCTGATGTTTTTCTTGAAAGTTGTCTAAAAACCCAGTTTTCTCAATCAGAAATGTTTTGAAAGAGCCTGACATTCTTCCTCCCATTCTCCCTCAGTTTTCCGATTTAAAATTGCCAATCGCCCAGGTTTTGATTTACAACAGGTGTATTTCTGTAGGTTGGTACAGCTTCCACACTCGGAGCAGGAAGCGTTGCCGATGGACACCAGCTCCTGCAAACGCACGAGAGATCGGAGCGTGGCAATGCATCACCACCAACGAGACTCTTGCCCGAGCAAAAACACAATAAAAACATTTTTTTCTTCAGGTTTAAGCAGAGGTATCTCAGCTGGCAGTGTGGTGAGGAAGCACGTGGATAACGACATCTCAACACAGGAGGAGGAAACTTTTGAACTCCTGGAACTTGAAGGCAGCCAATGCCTTGGCCATGACTTTCCCCCAAAAGCTCATTTCCACATCAGTGATAAAGTCGTGCCAAACATATCTGCCTGCTTATCTCCAGTCCACTGCATTATTTCTTGTCAGAAAACGATTAGTTTTTATTTAAAATATATATTAGAACCATAGCAAAATAAACAAAACATCGCTATCCTTGGAAGAAGCAATGCTCAAATTATGTGACTGGCAACACGAGGAAGCAGAGAGTTATTTTCCTGGGAACTTAGTAATGAAAGTTATTAGCTATTGGTATTAATAGTCCGTCTGAGTTGCCATGCACTGTCCGACAGAAAGACTAATACAGTAAAAAAACACATGGAAATGTTCTGGGGAATTAGCAATGGGGGTGTACAGAAATAAACACATTAATAATTATTTCAAAGTGGTCATTAAAATCTTATCACAACAGTATTTCAGAGCATGGAAAAATAATCTGACTTAATTTTCAGCAATTTGATTAAAATCCAATAAATATTGGGTTTTATTTTTATTTTTTACTTGATTTTTCTTAACTCAATGTGCCTCCCTGCTAACCAGTAAGTATCTTGAAAATCTGAAGTAGTTGCAAGAATCAAAATTAGAAGAAAACTTAATTTCAACATCTTATAAGCAGAAAATTAATACCAAGAAATTCTTGCGCCATAGTTCAGTCTATTTCATGCCACTAAACACTGGCACTTAGTTTATCTGACATTTAATTCTGTTCAGGCAGCAACAGCTCAGTAACTGAGATAAGTGCAACTGTAAATATCTAAGAAATGGAATTTACCCTAAAACACTGAAGCTTTGTTAGCCTACAAGAAATTTAGGAAAATTGCCAAAAAAATAAAAGAAGAAAGAAAAGAGAATAAATTTTTACTCTAGTTCAGTATGCCCGACAATGAGCACATACAAGGGGGAAATAAAGAAACACCTCATGATGTTCACACCCACAGGCTCTTCCATGGCACAATTCATGGGATATTATCTTTAAAACATTGAGGTATTCATGAGGTATTATCTTTAAAATATCGAACTTTTCTACAGAGAGCAGGACCACACCACGCGCAAACCACATCTTACGAGAACGCGGAAGACCGCGTAGATGTCCAACAGCTTCAGCCATAACTTGCTATGAGTTTATCATGGGTTACAGAAATATAAGACTCTAAACTGTCTTTGTTCTTTCCCCCCCGGTCACCAATAATATGCTCCAAGCAGGCCACGCAAATCGGAAAAGAACAAGGTGGATTTTCAACGGAATGAGTCAGTCTAACCCACGCGCTTTGCACAAGAGCCATCTCGTACCTTCGAACTCTCTCATCTCCCTTCCACATTAAACGCAGGAGTGGGGGAAATAGCTTCCCAGCTCATCCCAAAAGACAAAGTCAGAAGATTGGCAAGGCTCTCTAGGGCACCCGGCTGATATTCCAGCAAGGAAACATCACACAAAGCAGAGCATGTGCTGTTTGTCATGGGAAGAAAAACGTCTCTCATATGTGCCTTCATTGCGGTTCAAGTTTAAGTGTCCTTCCCTCCGAATATTAGACTTAATTTGATGGCAAATTGTCTTCAGAAGTCAGTGATTACTTAGTAGTTACCTTTTACTTACTTGGATTTCTTAATGAACTGAAAAAATCTTTCAACTCAAAAGGTCTTTAGATCCCCGATGAGCTGTTACAGATATTTCCGAGATAATTCCGTCACCTTGACCGTAGCTACAGAAATATAAATGGAGAAGATCATACCTATAGATCATCCTTTGACACAGAGCCCAGCAAGCCCACGACACCTACCTCGCTTGAAATCTGTTCCTGGGAGACCTTTGCGCATCAAGATTTCCTAGCTCCCAAAGAGCTCCTCTGCCTTAGGCGTATTTGATACATAAACAATTTTGACAGCAATGTCAAAACAATGACAAAGCCTATTAAATGCCACCGGGGATGCTATTGCCTCCTTCCCAAAGAGGCACAGAACCAGCACTGGTGCACAAGAGCATCCCAAATCCTGTGCACTGACACCAGCTGATCTTCTCTCAAGATTTTAAGGACTTACCACCCCACCCCTCTATCAAATCAATGTATGAAAGTGGTTGCAAAAAAAACATTTCTCAAGGTATATTACTTGTGAAGCTTTGTACAAACTGCTTTTCCTAGAGAGAATGGGATTAAGAGACACCTGCATACACAGAATACAATGAAATGCACCAAACAGGATAAAGAAAAAAACAAAAAAAAATATAATACCCTCTAGTGACTTGATTTTTTTTTTTTAATCTTAATGCTGTATGTAAAAGCAATTTGAATGGTAATATTATTTCTCTGTTTAGAGAATGAAATAGGTCAAAGGCATTTCCAGACTGGTCCATACATATTGAAAAGAAAGTAAGATCATTTCTAAGAACTGCACGTCACATTTCAATTTTTTTCCCCGTCACGTAATATCTCAAGGAGGAATACCCTTAAATGTTGGTTCCATTTTACTCATTAAGGCTTAAACATTTACTTCACAGAACAAACCAGTTTCCTTGAGTTTTTCCCATTCTGTTTGTCGAGCAAATAAAAAAAATAAATAAAAGAGAGTTACAGATGGCACGGAAATAGGTATTTCCCTTTTTTTGGCAGTGCTGCAGTTGCATGTAAAAGTATTGGCTTCTGTCTGGCAGCTCACCCGTGCAAGACTTCTCTTTCAACGTAATCCACACATACAAAATTTTACCAGAAAAAAAATAAAAATAATCAAATAATATACGAAAATACTGATCTAGGTTTTGCAGGGCCCAAAGCTGGGGTTGGGATCGGCCACGGTGTGCCAGAAAGGGCTGGAAGGATGTTGGGTGTCAGTGCTGAAGTGGGGAAGGAAACCCACAGGGACAGGAGGGAGCTGGGGGTGGTGGCACGTCAGTCAGCTCAGGGCATGTGGGCTGTGTTAGGGGTTTGGGGATTTTTTTGGTTTTTTTTTTTTTTAAATAGAGAATAATGCTCAAGAGCCCTACGGTATCGTTTTATATATCGCTAAGTGAAACGATGCAAAAAAAGTAAATGTATTTTTAGGAAGCCTAAATAGCTATTTAATTGCCGTTTGAACAACTGCATCGCCATTTACGTCCTTCAAATGACAGTAATTGTATGCAGACCTGACATGGAAAGCTGGGAAGGTTTAAGAAAGCAACTAGGAAAATTGCTGCCATGCAAGGGGAGAGTAAATGGGGATTATTTGAGCGCTGTGAAAAAAAAAACAACTAAATCTTAAAAAAAAAAACCAAACCTATAAATGCTTCTTCAATTAAGAGAGTATCAACATCTCAATTAAGCTTCTATTTCCAGGGATTTATATGGTAACTAAGCTCAACAGAGTCATGCTCTAGGCTGGAATGTGACACAGAATTTTTTTTTTTTTAAAAAAAAATCACAATCCTAGCAACAGAATTTTAAGTATGAGGAAAAGAAAAAGTGAACAATCTTTTAACTATCTTTCATAAAATGGAAATGAATTGCAATGCATTTCGGCACAGTGGTTCAGAAATTATGCTCAGACCTATAAATGGCTCCAGTAATTCATCACTAGCTAAATATTTACCTCTGCGTGTGCCTCTCAGCCATCATCACGGCAACAACAGTCTCACTATTTTATTCAAGAGAGTCAATAGCTTTCTAAAAGCACACAGAAGCCATTTCCAGATTCAATCATCTCATTACTGGATCCCAAGTATTTCTGATTATCCTTCCAACACTTGCTTTCCCCACCCACGGGAGGGATATTAATTTAGAATATGATGGGATTTGAGATGAGCAATTACTGTCCCCCTAATTTCCCCTTTTTTTGTTTTCAGCTTAACCTGACCTACATCAGTTCACAACCCAAGGGTTGAATGTATAATGCCATATTTTTAAATTCAAAGTGCAATTCAAAGTGCAACACCCCAATAAAGATAAAATTTTAAATCTCACTTGCAAATGTGAAGGCTTATTCCAGAATATATACCAGCCCCACCCATCCACCTAAATTCATTCCAAATACTTTGTAAACGTTTAAAGGAAAAGTAGACATTCAAAGAACAAATATTTGTCTTGTCACAATTACAGCAAGAGGGAAAGCCCTCTAGATTTTAGCAAAAACCTCAGCGCTGTGAAGTGGTCCCGTTGCATTGAATTTCACAACAATATTCTGTTTTATGCCTACTGGGAAGCTTATTTTAACATGGTTTTTGATCTCAGCATTTGCCAGCACGGGAATACCGAAACATAATCCAAATTAACTGAAAATATAAAGTTAAAGGGGATTAGTTAAAACTGCCTTAACAACTACGAGGCTTTCAGACATTCAGAATTAATGTAGCCGTATTCCAGTTTAGCTGAATTTCTAAGGCAAATTTAAGACCACTTGAGTTCCAAGTGTCTGGTTGTCCACAATTCAAGCTGCGGTTAAATAATTCAGTTTAAAAAATCCGCTTGGATTATTTTTCCCCGTTGCATCTGCAAAATAAAGCCTAAGAAAACCTGACCAATTCTTTGGAAGAGGGCTAAACAGGAATTACCACACTGCTTCTGCAGAGTTACTGTTCCTGGTAGCAGAGGTGACATCCCGCTCTCCTCTTGCCTCCTCTGCCTCACCTTCTCAGATCACATGCACATATGATAACTACACTTAGAAATATGAATTTCATGTTAAAATATACCAAGTTCCCTCCATCAGCTCTTCTGCTACTGTAGAGAAAACACAGATAATTATATTTTTTATTTTTTTTCTTGTTACTACAGCATCACTACTAGTCTTAACTACTGCAGCTGGCTGTTAATTAGGTTTCCCTTGAACTTGACCTAATTGAAACCATAGCAGCCATCCATCTGCTCCTTTGCTCAGACACCACAAAACTCTTTTTTTTTACCTTTTCCCTTCCTGTTTGTTTATTGACAGCCAAGTAAAAAGATGAAGTCCTCCTCCTCCCAGCCCCAGCTTGGTAACTTGATGTGGTTACAGCTTTTCATTAGAAAAAATCTCAACCAACAACAAAACAAGGAATACAGTGGAACGAGTGATAAAGATGTTACCTCTACATCTCGTTGAGGGGGCATTGTGCTACATTTCGGGCATCACACTTGGTTGAGGATTAGGAGTAGATGGAGAAAGTTCTCAGAAAAGCTCCCAAAATTGGTTGGGAAAAACAACCTGCAAAGGCAGATGGAATAAGCAGCAACTCTTGGATCTAGAAAAAAAAAAAGAGGACCGAATAGAAATGTAACAGTTTCCAAAGAGGAGAAAAAGCACAAGGATAGAGAGAATAAACTGCTCTCCCTGAAGGACTATCTATTTCCAAAATCACCAAGGGACAGTTAAAGAAAGCGGTACTACAGGAAAAGATATTAGCATTAAAATAGATTGCCAAATAAAAGCATACCGGAATCACCATTATAGGCAATTTCTGTATAACAGAGAAATATTTTCCAATAATGGTAGCTTGTGGTAGAGGAATAGATTATATAGTCTTGTGATCCTCCTCCTTCCAGCCCCACTTTTTTAGGATGTAATACACTCATGCACCCACATCATGAACACAATATAGCTCCGAGCTGCTCTTTCAGATCAACAAGAACTTCATGATGGACGTGCCCCAGCCAGGATGAGGTACTGGGTGTGCTGGAGCAGTGGGGTGGGTGACTGTGGCACATTCACCCTCCTGCCTTCAGGAGATGCCTCCCAGGAGATTGTTACAAGATTCAGAAATTTGAGGCAAATCTACTTCATGCTTCATTGCTCAGTTCTTAACACATCTGCCCAAAGAGTCCTCTGAGGAGGAGAAGAAAATTTTTATGCAATAAATGAGTTAGAGATAAAAAAAAAGTTGGCATGAAATCCAACTGAAATGGCTTTTGCCATTTCAGATGATCTCAGGAGGTGACCTGTTCTGTATTGCCTGTATTCTGCAGGTACAGCTTTGGTCTCCAAGCCAGGAGGAAGGTCAAGGCTCCAGAGGCAGCTGAGCTGGTCCTTCACGTGCTGTAGAAAAACACGGAGCTAGCTCGTAAAGTTATCAGCGTATCAGGACACCATCAGTTGTGCAGGGAACAGGTTGCAAGGCAGGACAAAACCAAAAGATCCTGAGAAGATCCAGAAGACTGATGACCCCACTCCAGCTCAGCTGTTCAGCAGTACTGAGAGAGAACAGCGCTCCGTGGGTTGAGGGATAACGCGCCGCTTCAGAGGCAGATGGGCAACGATGCTCTTGTCCCTCTGCCACCTTGTGAGCAAAACCTGTCTCCTCCCTCCTTCCAAGCCCCTTTGCAGATGACTGAACACTGCTCGCTCAGGCTTGGCCACGGCTAGGCGAGCGACAAGAGTTTGAGGTGGAAAAGCCATGGGTGTCTTGCAGCCTGGATGGGCTGACTGGGCAAGAACCCCTCATCTCCTTCAACCCCTTGCTGTCCACTGGTTGCCACCAGCCAGCACCTCCTTCCCAGCAGCACAAGAAGCCCCATATCTCTGTCAGGAGGGTGATTATTTCTGAAGCAGTGACTTTTATTGCCACGGGCTGTTTGAATACACTTCCCATCCTCTAAATCTCAGCCAGCCAAACACATCCTAGGGGAAAACAAACACGTAACCCGAGCACAAAGGTGCTTCTGTTTGTCCTTTTAAGCAAAAAACGGGGCAGGCATTTTCATTGGCAAAATATTAGATTGAAGTGGGTTTTTTTTTTCTTTAGCTTTTCAAATCTGGAGCGATACCTCATCAAATTTCAGATATTGTACAGGCCAGCACAGAGGGAGAGCAGCTGTAATTCACAGCAACTACTAAACAGTAACATTTTTGATGTTTGAAGGAAAAAAAACAGCAACACAAGTTAGCAACAGCACAAGTTGTGAGTTCCCATAAAACTTAACAGCTTCCACACAGTTTTTATATAAATTATACCTGCTGGTCCTAAGTATTATGGTCATCAGCGGTAACTCAGTATCCAAGGAATACAGTTAAGAGAACAGTGTTGTAATTCCAAGGCCCTGGGGAGGAGCAGGGTTTTGAATTATTTATTATTTATTGATGTAGCTCTTGGCTACATCACTCCACGGGATGAATCCAATCCAGTTTCTACCGCAAATTCCTAGCAGAGCACCCTAGCCCACCCAGTATGAAACCATCTCATTATTCACGATGACAAGATCCTCTCTCAGGGAGGTATTTTGCCAGTCCCAATCCTATAAATTGTTCTACCCAAGCTACTTGATTGCTACAAAGGAAAACAAGCTCCAAGACAAGCTTTGTGGGCTGGCAGGGTTCTGTCCAGACACAGCAAACTTGAAGGCTTTTAGAAAAATCTTCCCCTACGAAAAGCTTCATGTGTAATATTTATTGTGTCACACCAAGATGAAATAGGCTTCCCCAACCTCTTTTTTTAGTTTTTAGTTAAGAAGTGTAGTTCGTTCCTGGACAACTGTGCAGGTGCCTGTGTAAACATGCCAATTCTTTGCTTTTCCCACTCAAAGAAGCCTGGGACACACATCCATTAAATACAGAAGTTGTTTTATGTAAAAAACTTCTATTTGCCTCTCAGCCACTGATAAGAAACTATTTTGTCTTTACTCCAAATGCCTTTACTTTGGGTTATAGATCAAACAGTGAAAATCTCAGGCCAAGACATGAATGCTTTGGAAATATGGAACGTGCTGAAAATGAATTTTTATAAATACTTGCAGGGTTAATTAACAGGTTTTGTTAATGCTCCTGCTCCAACACACCAAATTTTTTTTTTTTAAGCCTTACCAAGTCACTTGGTTTGCTACAAGTTCTGTATCTTTCTCTCTCCTGCTAAATCTTTTAAAAAGCTGTTTTCTGTACATGGGTTTGGAACTTTGCTAATCAAATGTGTCCCAAACCAACCATGGTTTCAGAAATACAGTATCATTCCACTCTGGATAGCAAACAACTAATCATGTCAGCTTTGTGGTCTGCTGCTAGAGAGGTATAATTTAAGGTTGCTCCCTAGCTTAACTAAAGTAAAACGTTACTAGCGGAAAACCCATTGCAAAAGAAATCTTTATCAGCTCCCGTGTACAAAGAAGTAATTTGCTTTCTGGCTTACCACTAGCACACTGGAAGCAATCAAATGCAACAATTTCAGAAGGCTATTACCCACTCACTGTTCAGAAAGGACTGCAAAATAGACTCTCGAGTTACAATTTTTATTTTTTTTTTCAGGTCTTATTAAAATAAAATGCAACTAGAAACTCTTCTTATTTCCCCTCTATCATTTGAAAGCATTCTCAGGGTCGGAAATATTCTGAGCTGATCCATCTCCCTGCCTTTGGCAGCAGCATCTTGATGCTTACCTGAAGCAATTAAGAAGCTATTATATCCTGGCTCTAAAGTATTTCATTGAATCTGGGGTCAAAGCTGCATGACTTTATGATTTTGATTTGTTATTGATGAGGAGGACTGAAGCAGAGAAATCCGAATACAAGGCATCCTTTTTTTCACGCTTTCTTGCATATAATTCACCTGCTTCTTCTTTTGCCCAATCCCAAATGGCTTCACACCACAGCACTTGAGCTGTGGGCTTCACTGGATCACAATAACCACTGCTTTGAGGGAGAACTTAGTGAGTTTTTAATGACTTTCTGGTAACTGTTTGCATTGATCTGGCAGTTCCCTGGCACCCAGGGGCTGGGCAAAGCTGTGCCTCCCTGAGGACACTCTGACAGCAACAAATATCCTGCCCTGTCTGGGGGTCACATCACCTTCCTTAAATTATTATAGTACAAGAACTTGCATGAGGACTAAGGAATATGGTATAACCCCACTTACTTTTCCCCTACAGCAAAATCCAGGCTGATTTTGCTGAGGTCTGCCTTATCATTACAGGATTTCCATCCTCACTGAATCCTATCAAACACTAGTAACTCTCTCCCTCTCTGCTGAGGCACTCCTGTCCTTCCCTCCCAAGCCTCTCTTCCACCATTCTCTATATTATTTCCAGAGGAAAACTGTAAGAAAGACACAAAACTGCCCATGCCCGGAAAAAAAGTTTTGAGCAGAAGTAGGTACCAAGCTTTAGAGAAAGTCACAAGTAGTAAAAAAAGCTTGCAGAAAGTTGTTTAATTCAGGTATCAATTTTGCATTTAAATCTTCAAGTACTTATGTTGACCAGTATTTTAAAGAAGATAACTTGACCATGTAACTTCGTGCGATTCCCAGATACCAGAATGAAATTTATTGTCCTCAACACATCTCTGGCTTTTGAATACAGAAAGTGTGGGCATGGGGTTCTCCGTAGCCTTCAAATCTTCAGCTGTGCCCTACTCTAGGCAATAAATGCCTTGCATTTTGGTATAACATTCAGAGTCATTCCCTCTATAACTGGCCTGCCATAAAAGAAGTCTATACTTAAGAATATACCAAAGGACCTTCGTATATTGAACCTCCTTTCTCCCTTCCCCTTCTTTTTCTTTCCGTTATTTTTGGGAGAGCAACTCCAACCCCAACTTAAAGACCAAAAGTGAGCACAGCCCACCTGGCCAGTGCGGAAGAGCAAGAAACCAGAGCAAAACACAAAGCGTCATGCAAAATAAGAGCCAGCACACTTGAGAAGATCTAAGGAGGGTTGAAATCCACAGCTCCTGGGTATGTCCCTGGTCGTTCAGTGACTGCAATTCACCTGCAAACACCTTCCTCCTGCAAAAGTCCAGCTCTGGTCCTCATGAAGCACCCCTCGTGGTTGTGTCTTTTGTATATAACGTATATCCTGCTAAACTGAAAACTGGATGAAGATTTTTTTTGTTTTTTTGTTTTAACTGTTTTACAGGAAAATTATTAGGGGAAAAAAAAAAAACCAAACCAAAACAAAAACTCATTTCATAAAACCTTAAGAGAAACACACCAGGCCACTGAAATTACTCTGGAAAGCGAGCAAAAAAAATCATTATCTATCTGTTCTTAGATTTCACTTTGTGCTTTTACATTCTTTTTACTTTAGTGTATGCTGCAACAAATTTATCTTGTGGTAACAGAGGTATTCGGTCATGGATGCTCTCTCAGCTTTGAGAATTCATGTAGCAGCTTTTCGTAAAAGAAACGTCTCCCCAAATTTAAGGAAAGTCAAAACAACATGATCCTTCCGATAATTACAGCTTCAAGAACACACAGAACTGACCAGCCTGACCCTTCCCAACTACAGCAATTCCTCTTTAATGCTCCTTCACCGTCAGCTACAGAACTTATCTCTCAAAATCTCCCTTAAAAGATCAATATGTGATCTGAAAACAGTTAAAAAATAGAGAATACAATTTCGTAATAACAGATCAAATGGAAGACTTTCACTTCTAACTACGGCAAGATTTAATTCATTGTTGTCTGTCACCTTCTTTTTACTGAAACCATGATTTATAGCCCCAAACTGGCGAGTACCGGCATGACCTGCATGGCATTTCTGCTTTTAGGTCCTACACTCCTGCGCCCGCAGACACTGTCTGAGGTTTTGATGTATGTGACGTTCCCTGAACCTGTGGCTGTTAGCGCCAGTGCTTTCAGTGACATTCTGTAGAGCAATGAGTTATTTTCTGCACTGCTTTGCTGCTTGGATTATGGGTTTATTCCTCCAAGCCTGACTAATTCAACAAAGGGAGGGAAGAAAGTTTTTAAAAACTGTTCTATAATTAGGGTTTCTGTGTCTTTTTAACTTCACTACTATATCACTAATACTTAAATTTATTTTTTTAATCACAACAACATTTTTTTGCTCATTACCTTGTCTATAACTCGACCTTTTTCTATTTGTAGACTTTGGCTTGCTCACTGTCCATTAATCTACTTCCTCATATCTCCTTTATATGAACCTTAGTGAGGTCATTCATATAATTTTTTTTATTTTTTGTCTTCCACATCCCTCATGTGCCATCTGTTCCATCCATCCATTGGAGATGAACGTGTTTCTGGACCGCCTCAATGAGATCGGTTTTATTCAGCTCACTTGCCATGTACGTCAGTCTGGGCTAATTTACTTGAGTGAAGTCACCCATAATCTCTCCAGTTGCATTTCACCAGCAATGCATGTTTTTGGTTTGGCTTTGCTAAAGCTGGCAGCTTTCCTTCCAATCTGTGTTCCCCACAGCAAGCCTGGAACAAACCTCATCTGACTCCAAGGATGCTGCTACACCCTTCTCTGAAGACCATGCAGCATAGCATCACATTTTGAACTGCCACATCTTAATCATCTCTCCTCTTGGTTCAATTAGTTTAACACCCCACAGCAAGTTTCAAGCCATCCATGCTATTTCTTTGGGTGCGAGATTCCACAAAATCCTCCAAACAACTTCTCCAAATCATTTTGTTTCATTTAAGATTGAGGATGTTCTTGTATTACTGCACGTAAAGCGTCGTCAAAAAAAGTTGTTTTGACCCACTGAAATACAGCTCAAAGAAAAACGCTGGAAGTAAATTAATTTCGGAGTATTTTCCCTTTCAATCTGCTTTTTCTAGCTATGAAACCCTTGTTCCACTGAACATATTTCAGCCAGCGCTGATCACTGTCAACCACCCCAAGTAAATTGTCTCACGTCACCAGAGGGAATTTTACTTGGTGGGTTTTTTGAATGAATCTAGGTGTGCTCCTAAAGGAAGTAAACACACACTCACCATATTTACCTGGGCTGCATTGATATCTCAGGACTATTGATTATTTACCCTGGGAAAAACAAAAGATGAGCACAAGCTCCAGTGAAAGCCATCCCCACCCACCACTGACAGCAGCCCTCGTTTAGGGCACCTGCACTGCTCAGGCTGGGCTGCAACACAAACCCCTGGTTCCGTTAAGATACAGTCCCCCAGGTCATCTGAAAAGCAGGCAAGGTGCAAGACTGACACAAGACATTGTAAATCTTCAGTTTAAAAAGTCCCAGTAGCTCAAGAACTTCAGCGGCACACGGAAAAGTGCCATCTCCTATCTTAACATTCAAAATCTATTCCCACAGAGAAAACAACTTATTAGTAAACAACTAACATTTCCCGCCGTGAAAACAATTTATTTCCCGCAGGGAAAACAACTTACGAGCAGAAAGCACACTGGAAAGGCAATCTGGGTTCTGCGGAGCGGCTGCTCATCAATAACGCTACTTTCAAAAAACGCATTATAACCACTTCTATTAGAGCACACATAGCACAGCCTATCAAATGCCTACGTTCCTGTGACTTCGTTTCTTGACAGGGGAAACGTATTAAATCTTCTAACACTCCACGTGTAATCCTGAAACACCTGGAAGTCTTGGTTCAGAAACTGGGAAGTGAAGCCTGGCATGTTTCTGTCTCCGCGGGAAACAGACCCATTAAGGGCAAAGCTCCATTTCCATATTTGAGATTGCTTGAATAATATAAAGGCAGCTCTCGAAAACATGATTAGAATTATGGTTTGTGGCAAAGAGGCGTCCCAAGGTGTGCTATCGAAAGGAAAAACAAAAAGAAGAAAATTAAAAGGCATCTATATTAATGACGACTTCATCTTTAAGCAGTGTAAAAATGAACAAGCCACGTGAACCCTCCGTAAAGCACAGACATGGGAAAAAAAAAAGACTGAAGAAGGCTTGGTTTTCAGTTCAACGTCTAAAAGTCAACAATACAAACTCAAAGCATTTTTGAAAAAAATAACGTAGTAGTAATTGACTTTGCCTTTTTCTCAACAGGAGCTTTGTGCCCCCCCAGCACTCAATCTGCACGTGGTGTTTCCTAAGCCCCAGCTCTGAGGAGCCCATGTTCATCCTCCACCCAGGCAATCCCTGACTGTTTGCAGGTTTGTGCAGTGCGAGCAGGGCTGTTTACAGAGCTATTCATCATTTCGCTCCGTCTCGTCCAGAATCACTGACTGTTCCTTGAAGCAGAACAGCTTCAAGAGAGGTCCTCACGCTTTGCAAACTACATAAATTAAACTTTGAATGCACTGGTGCCTTTACTTAATGTCATTCAAGATAGATCGGTCATGCTTCATCATAGACAACATATTTTCAGAATAGCCTTTTTTTTTTCCTGTTACTATTTTTCCTTCAGGGAGCAAAGAAAGGGTTCTTCCTTTCTGTAGGTCTTATACCATTGACTTTCTAATGCCCAACAACTGCAAAAGAGCTTTGTTGACATTTGTCTTCTACCTTTCATAAATACATTAATCAGCTTTCCCCAGAGCACGTGTCCCAGTCATGAAAAAATTGCAAGTTTACTTGCAGTTCTCCACATTTTACCCCGATGAAGCTCTTGTGAACGGTGCCATCACATCATGAAAGCATTCAGATTCCTTATTTAGGAAGAAAAGGACAAAATTCATATGCTTCTCAGGATAGGGATCACAGACAATGAAGTAGGGGCTGGTTTATAACTTGGAAGTAGCAGTCAATAAAAAAAATAATCAAAACCACCATTTTTTTTTTCCAGATGCCTGTGGACAAGCATCTTCTTCCCCTGAATTTCTGATGATACCTCCTCCTAGACCAACCAACCCAGGGATGACTGAGCAACACAAGACATTTTCTCCCAAGGCTTGAGCAGACCCAGTTCTTGCAGACCTCACTATTATTTCCAGCACAAAGCGACAGCACTAAAGCTCACCTTTCCCAGTGGCCATGCAAATAAACAGCAAGCTTTCACTTAAAAAATCAGGAAGTAGAAGCTGGTCTGGTTCAGCCTCGTGATTTATTTCAGGCTGACAGCTCAGACAGCTCCCGTGCTTTCCTCCAACCTGTTCACTTGATGGATGGTGCCCCAGCATGAGCGGACAGAGAAGCTACAGAGGTGACGGCAGCCTGCCCTCAGCTCGTGTTTGGGTGATGAACCAGAAGGACCTGCAGAGCCTTTGAGCGCAGAGTGAGGAAGACTGACTACAGGAAAGGCAGAAATCCAAAAAAACAACCAGCTTTAAACACAAGGCTCACTCAACCGCCGTGAATCTATGGGAAACTCTGACTTCCCGTCACTTCACAACTGATGTTGGGTAAGAGCAGAATCAGGCCTTTTGCGATTTTGTCTTTTTCCCGTTGCTTTTCACATTCCTGAGGCTGAGCTTTGTTATATGGAATCTCTTATCAGGTCCTCAAGCAGGCACAGCTCCCATTAGTGTCAGAAGGAGTTACCGTACGGCTGCTTATCGAGAAGAGAGCAGGCTCCCCCGTGGCAGGGCTTCTTTCGAAGAAAAACCTCACAGAAGTATCGAGCAAAAATACTTGAAATTTTAAAACCCTTCAGGCAAACGATTATAGCTCCACCGGTCCTTCAGAGGAGCATAAAGGGCCCCATTATACAAAATAATATTAGTATTTGATACCTGACAGTTGAGAGGACACCTGAATGCTATTTCAAAGAGCACAAGTGGGTGCCTACTTCACTAGTCTGCTATCGCTTGCATTCCCAGGCAAGAGATGTTTGTTTCTAGATCTCCAGATCTCCTTTTCCACCTAACACAGAGTACCTGAGCTTTTATCACTGCAGGACGACAGAGTCCTCCGCTTGCAGACGCATTGTCAGCCAGCCCAGCTCTACTCAGGTTAAGTGGTTCACTTGACCTGTACCAGCTTCCAGCAGCAGATCCAAGAGCTCTGCTGCACACGTGGGGCTGGAGGACACCTGCCCAGCACTATTTCGGCTCCCACACACCTCCTCCCAGCGCACCGCACGCTGCACGGGGCAGCCCTGCTCTCCCCAGGGCTGGGAGGATGGCAGCAGGGCACCAGGAGGACAGCAGGGGGATCAAAACTTGATTAAAAGGGCACAAGGTAAAATTCCTTTTTCCCATGACGCGAGCACAGAGAATAAGGAGGTGCAGCGCCAACGGAGAGGTTGTGACAGCACATGAAGGTTCTTTTCTCTACGAGAGACTGGCCTGTCATTATGACAACATTTTCATAAAGATAATTACGGTTTTCAGCAATACACAAGCCGCTGGAATCTGAAGTGACGAGTCAAAACATATCAGCATTAGATACCGATTTCATCACAACAAAAATCACACGAGGCATTTTATGGCAGCGGCATGAAGAACTCAGCACCTCCCTTCCCCTGAAAATAAGCAAATCGCGTCCAAAATGGTTCAACACAATCATCTAATGAACTTAGTAGTGGCGCTTCAGTCTTCATTTCTGTTATCACCGTGTTTTCCCTCCTCTCCCCAGCACTACAATAGATTTTATTATTTTTCCCCCACCACCACTATGGCACAAGAGTGCTCCAAGCACTGCACAGGGATGGTTGGAGGCAACTTCTGCCTCGAGGAGATTGGAGCCTTGAACCGGAGACTCCGACTGTTCACAGACAGAAGGCATGGAAAGAAGGTGACGTGGAAAAACTTCCAAATATGTTGCAAGCCCAGCTGAAAAGAAATATTGAGAACTCGATGGTCTGACAAGCACGTGCAGCCTGGAAAGCAACCGCCGTCTCCCCAACTGTTCATAAATGGTGAGTGTCCCCAAATCAATGATAAAAAAAAAAAAAAAAAAAGCAGAAGCTAAATGGAGCAGAGAATATGGCCCGGGTTCAAATTCACTTGTGGAAGGCCAGATGACAGGTTTTGCAGTCAGTAAGAGACGAGGAGAACTATGTTCCGATTTGTGTATTACAATGCAAACAGATTGCAAACAAGTTCCTAACCTCGCTGCGTTTCGGAATAAACCCCAGTTAATTAAAGCTGGCAGGACTTCTGAAAGGAATACAGCAGTTACCTTCAACAAGTATTTGCTGCCGTCACACGTACAAAAATCTTGTTTATTATTCTGTACGTAGGCCTGTTGAAGCGGACCATGAAAATTTTGGCTGGTGACACAAAGCACCATGTGCTCTGCCGAGATAGATGCCCTGTGCAAACCCTGTGTTGCACAGCACTAAAACAATTGCATTCAAATAACACCAGTCCTCTTTTCTCCGCACGGCACCACGGACATCTTGCACTAAAATCCTTTCCACTAGAGTCCAGTTAGCCAGTTATGTCCGTGTACTTGCATACTAAGCACTAAAAAAAAAAAATAATCCCTACGTGTTATTTGTGTCTTCAATGAGAAATTGTTTAGCAAAGTGCATCGCTGGCACTGGACCCACATGTCTGGTGCTATGCAGGGCAGAAGAGGGAGTATTTTCCTTGATTTCTTGACATTCAGAGACAAAAATTTAGCCAATGTAGCTACATATTCTGAATTACAAGCCCCAAAAGCAGTCAGCTACTCGCATTTAAATGACAATTTTATAGGAAGGACTTTCCTTAGCAATTCACACAGTGAAGTTACTACATTACAGATCAGCTGCAGTGCAACGGTTCTACCAGGCTCTGCTTTTTAGGAAGTTATATGGTATAACTGATAACGCTATTTTGCATTCAATTTTATAGCAGTTTTATAAAGCTGACCTTTCTGACCAGTTTCTTTATTCAGTAGCAAGACAACTCACCAGAGGTGTCTTCAGTCTGAGCCCTTCAGTATTCCTGGGCACTTGGTTTAGTAGGTTTCTCACTAGTTAAATTCTGCAGAGATGCTTTTCTCCTTTTAGACAAGGTGGAGAAGGAAGAATATCTGACATTGGCAGGGAGGGAAGTGTTTTGGGTAAGCATACTGCTATCAAGCCGATGTAAAATTTTATTAACCTAGAGAATAAGGAGAAGCTGAATAGATTCTGTACTTTGTTGTTAGTCTCTATGTACGCTCTATGGTAAATGCTATTGCACTACTTTACTTTTTTGTGTATTAACTGGTCACTATTGAAAGGGCTGGACTTGTTCATATACTCTCAGAGCTCAAATATGAGACTAATTGACATTTCTTCTGATCCAAAGAAAGCAAATTATTTCTGTGCTGAATTCAAAAGAAGTTTGATCCTAACAACAAATCCACCTCAGAAGACTCTCATTACCATAATATAAGCAGGTCTTGATGGGAATGGGATCAAATGCACCTTTGCACACTACTATAGTGCAGTGAGGTCAATCACATTGTGATGACTACGTGTTGTTATACACCATGTAAATTTAAAAAAAAAATTATTTATAAATAACTGTGGTTATTTTGACAAGCCATATTGCTCCCTTAAGCGCTACTCTAGCTTCAGAGTTTTAGTTGCAAGCAACTGTTTGTCCTTGGAAACAGTTTTAAGAACTTGGGACTCTGTTCAAAGCGAGCACACGTTGACTAAACACATCCCCCAGGCTGTCGAGAAGACAGCGTGTCGTGCTGGAGAGAGCAAGAGGTGACTTGAACGCGAGCAGTAAAAACGAGAGGGTGATTCTTTCACGTGGAGAGGCTTGTTGTGCCTGGAGGAGCGAGTCACAAAAGACAGCAATGCTCTCCTCCAAAAAAAAAAAAATCAGCACTCGGCAAGTTTTTCAAACTCCACGTAAGTCACAAGAGCTGGTGGGATCATTCTCCGTGAGATGAAGCTAAGGGCATAATTGGAACAAATAGCTTTTTTTTTTTTGAATAATTGAGGTGAGAAGCTGAAGAAACCCTCGACAGACAGGCAGTCACAACAACAAACTCATCAGGAATAAAGGACCCAGAAGGGCTTCGACAAAGCTGGCAGAAAATCCACGATAGGAAAGATGAAATTTAACCTCACGCACTAAAGTTGGCTTAACTGACTGTTTTTCTCCAGTGCAAAAGGAGACATCACCCTCCTACCAGGCAGGGCACAGGCACCTGACCAGGAAAATTGGTTAATCATCATTATTGCATTTTTCTAACCACAGCCCCTGCAAAACAGAGAAGCTCTAACAGCAAGAAGCCCCATGATTCCAACAAGGGAGGGATAAACGCAGGAACCTGTGCTGTGGATCTGGAACCAGCCACATTAAGAAAGCACCAACGCACTTGGAGCTGACAGCAAGAGGGCAAGGTGATAAGAGCCGACAACGGACAGAAAACAAGGAGAAAGTCTTCAGAAATATAAACAAAGTTTTATCTTTATGCAGTAGGAAGAAAGGGGACCAGTGAAGGGATATAAAATTGATGGGGCTGTCAGTGCAAGAGACAACTGGAACGACCTTCGCAGCTTCAAAGAGGACTAGAAGGAACTCTAAGAGATAAAGGATGGGAGACTGAATGAAGCGACAGTCAAGATAGCAGATAAGATGCTGACCATTTGTTTAGGAAGGGCAGAATTTCAAAAATATTACTTAAGAAGAACTGACAAACTTAGGACACAACAGCAGAGAACAAAGTCTTCAAGAAACTGCAAGGAGAGGGCCTAAGAAAGGACAGATAGTCACTGAATCCGAGTTACTATTTAATCAATATTTCTTCTTGATGGTTATGAAACTACAGAGCCACTGCAAAAAAACTGATATTTCCTCTGAAGTTTAGGATGTTCAAAGAGAAAAGCAACTTCCTGAGCTCCTTTGAAAATCCACGACTAAGTGCTGACATCCATTTGTTCTAGTAAAGTTATGCAAATATATATGTATTCATGACCACATGCTGAACCTTTCAGTGCCTGCTTCCTCGAATTAATATATTAGAACACTTCATATTGTATTGCAGCCTGTCACATACAAGTGCTATCTCAAGAAGGTACACAAGAAAATGAAATTTGAAAATGCCCTTTCATAATTCTGAAATAAATTCAGAGATAATGAAATAGTTACTGTGCTGTTCCCCTCGAAACTTAATTCTGGAGTAATTCAAATGCACAGTGCTGATTACCTGTGCCGTTTGGAGGGAAAAATAAAAAAACAGAAGAAAAACAGGGGATTTCAACTCCAGCCAAACTTAAAACAACATCTGTATATCTCTTCCTCTGCTTTAGGTAGCAACAGCTCAACTAATAATAACTCTTGTGTTTCCAGCCATCACAGTCTCATGCATAAAACCCAAAAAAGATACCTTGCTGGATTTTAAATGTGCCTTTTCCCAATCTAACAGGCCCAAAGGCTGGAGGTTCTCAAACGCTCAAGCCCATGTGAGCGCCCATCACTGCAGGCAGCCCTACGTAGGCAGAATCATTTTTTGGACAGTACATCCATAATGCAGCTGAAGCAGCTTTGAAATAGGATTCTTGTACCAAACTCCTCAAGCAGAAGCCTAAGAGGGTCTGGTTTTGAAAAATTGTCCACTGTATTTTAAATTTCCTAAACATTTTAATGGACAGAAAACCACCTCCCAAATCAATGCGCTACCACACTCTGGACTGGTTTAAACCTGAGGCTCATAAGAATATTTGACTGCGAGGAGGGGTAAAATGAGAGAAAAGGCTCCTGTGCTGTAGAATATCCCTCTGAGTGGCCCCAAAATAAGGGGTGGTGGGGCTGCAGAAAAGGCTAAACTGAAGGAACCTGTAGAGACCACTTCACCCACCTCTCTGCTGAAGGCATTACTGTACATTACTGGTCCATGCTCAGCCAAGTGTTCAACATTTCCAGGAAGGAACTGTCCTCCACTTCTCCAGAGAACTTATTCCAGTGTTTCATTGGTTTTTTTATTTTTTTCTAACTGCACAGAATTTCCTCTGAAGCAAATTGTACCTGACGCCTCTGATCCTACCACACTGCATCCTTACAAACTGATACACTCCATGTCCCCCACAACTACATTTTCTGTACTGGAGGATCAGATCACCTGAGCCTTTCTTCATATCCCAAGTTCTCAAACCCTCTAAACCATTTTGGTCATCCTCCACTGGCTCTTTTTGAATTTTTCCACTCTTCTCAGAAGAAGACAATTTTCTAGGTAAGGTGTAACATGAGCCAAGTAAAGCATAAAGCATCCAGAGGCACGGAGGGACAGCAGGATGGGGCCAGTTCCATGCACTTGGCTATGCTAAAATATAAAAGTATTTTAGAACATTTCACCTCTCTAGGTGAAATTTTCACCTTGCTAGATGAATCTGAGCCATGCTCATCATTGACAGCTCAGGCATCAAAGGGACTGCAGTTCTTGACTGCATCTAAAGTCTCTGAAAACTCCAGTTCTAACAAGCTGCTCAAGGATCTTAACTTGGCTCAGGATTTTAAGAGCAGATACTTTAAAACAGTGTCAGAGCAAACACCATCAGTAAATGTTAGTTCTCTCCCTGCTCACAGTAGAGTTGCAAATCTGTCTCGGTTGTGATGTTGAGGGTAGAAAGCAAAAAAAACCTTACAGAAGCCTAAAATCTGAACAGTAACTGCAGTGCAAGATGATCATTCTCAGTCTCTTCTACCTGAATTACTTCTCTCTGCAAGGAGGGCATGTTTTAACTTTAGATCACCATCATGGTGGCTCTGGAGACCCCAAGAAAGCTTGTTTGAACAACAGAAACCACTGAAGTGACTACAGATTTCTTAGAAACCTGCCTGACCTGCAGCACAAGGCTTTTCAAGTAGAAAATCAACGTTCATTCTGTTGAATTTGCTTTACCAGGAAAAAAATACAAACTAGACCCTGCCTCAGGACTGCATTTTAACCAGCTATTAATTTGCACCCAATCCAATTAGTTTGAAAGCAGTTTAAAAAAGAAAAAAAAACTGTCATCTGATACTAAGCTTGGCCATATTCTCAATGTTGGGTTAAGGAAACTATTTCTTCATAGTGGAATATGTCATTTGTCTCCTGCTCAAAGACAAGCCAGGCAGGTGGTTTATTGCAATCTGTAAAGCAAACGTGAGCATCACTTGGTGCTTCTTCATTGCTCTGCCCTACTTGGAGCATCAGGAAAAGCTGAAGTTTTGTCATGTTCTGTGGCTCTCCATCCCCCACCCACTCTTCATCCATTTCAACTGACACTGTACATCTCTACCCAACCCAGGGGACACTCAAAAAATTTGGCAGGGTGCAAGCAGAGAAGCTGGCAGCAGGTAAAAGTGTGTGGTGCAGCACCAGAGGTGCAAGTGGAAGGGTGACCTGTGGGCGTGGGTCACCCTGCGGACAAGTGGCCTGACTCCTTCCAACCACAGCCATCCAGCCTGCTGCTGCCCCTTCTTCAGCAAGAATCCTTATTCATTAAAAAAAAAAAGGAATTCTGGCCCCCCAGACAATAACTTTAACAATGCACAAATAAAAATAAATAAAAACAGGGTACAAACATGGAAAGATGCTCCCCCAAATCTCCAATAACTAATGCAAAGAACTGTCCTTGTTGGCCAAGTTGCTGGGGAGAGCAGAGTGCAGATCAGAAGGTATCGATAAGACACTCAGAAACTCCATGGCAGGGAAAATAGAGTCACACATACTTCATTATTCCCTTCTTCCTAATGGTAATCATTCTTATACAACCCTCCTGCTCCATCTGAAGTCCTTTCCCACCGACCAGCTGCACTCCCCAAACAGCAGCGTGGACAACTTTCCATTTCCAGCCCTGAAGTCACCCCAAAAGCTCTGACCCAAACACAAATGGTCACTTTTCAAGTCAGTCACGCATCCCAGCTGGGCAGCATTTGCAGAAAGGCCTTTTGTGTGGTTTTTTTTTTTAATGAAGTTTCCAGGAATTTAGCTAAATTATGTTGGCATGATTGCATGCAGTAATTACAAAAAAAAAACAGAAGTGTAAGACCAAGAAGGCAAGGCCTTTATAGACTAATCACTAGGCTGAAACACCTTGAGCTAAACATTTTTCCCCAAATAACTCAAAGGCATCTGGCCAAATCTCCTCTAAAACTAAACGAGTAAATAATTGAGCCAGGGATTGTCCCTCCTGCCTCTTAAGATTCAGAAGTGCACCCATTTGCTATCACATAGCACTCTGAGAACAGAAGCTGGACAACGGCACCTCACAGGACATTTATACCCCATAAATTTTGCATTTTTTAAAAAAACGCTAATTATAAACACGGGATTATTCGGTCAATACTGAAAAATACTTAATTCAGTTTGATCTTTTCCTTCCGAGCCAAGTCAACACGAGTCCCCATTCCTCACCCATCTATTTGATCCAGGTGAGGCTTAAATTCAAAGTTTCCCTTGATGTTAGAGGCTGGCTCAGGAGCTCAGTGGGAGGTTGGCAGGAGCTCCAGAAAAAGCCCTTCATGAAGTCCTGAAGTCGTGCTAGCCTAAGGCTTTGCAGCCACTTTCTTCACTGCTTATTTGTTTCTACCACCCGAGGTTTTGAGATACGGTTGCAAGACCTGCCCGTGGTCCTTCGCAACAAGCTGCTTCAAGACAGAGAGGTAAGTAAATATGTATGATCTTAGCTTTGTGACACATATCAAGAATCCCTAAATGCATCATGGGCAAGAGGATTTTATTGCCATAGCAGCAGGGGACAACTTGAGTAATTAGTAGATCTTTTGTGCCCAGGATCTTCGCCCTCACCCTTCATCAGATTAGGGATGGGACAGGTGGGATGAAGCACTGACTGGATGTGCAGTGCGACTCCTACGCTCATTTCTTTAGCTTAAGCACAAAACCTGCGTGTAAGTAATATTGGTGTTTAAATGGACACTGAAAAAATAGCAAAATATTCAAGTGCAAAGGCTCAATGCAAAGGGACTATGACCTACGAGTTGGCTCTTCGTGCATCTGCATCAGTGGGTGTCACAGCAGAAAAGTCCCTCCATCCACAACTGTCCTAATGAATAAAAAAAAAAAAAGCTGATCCAGAGTATATCCCAAAACACATCATCCAGTGAATTATTCAGAAACGGGCAAATGATGTCACCAGACCAGGAGCTTAGCTCAGAGCTAAATGCTTTGCAAAAAGCCTAAACCCTTATTTTGTGGATTATGCATTTGCTCGTTTCTTGTGCGATGTATTTCTTCTGTATGTGTTTTTATGAAATACAGAAACTGGAGTCTGGGGAGGCTCAGATGCTGACGGATGGCCTCACAGTCACTGGTAACTCCGAAAGGAGCTAAACTAGATATCAAAGTGATCACAGATGCCAACCTCCATGGCAATCCGCCTTCTCACAAGAGCTAAGTGGCCCAAACCAAATTTTATGCTAATATAGCTGTACTGTCACCCAAACTGGCCTATTTTGTCAAAACTATGTATTCCCATTGGATATGTTTTTGATATTTTTCAGAAATGTTTGGGCAAAAGAAGAAAAAAAAAAGAGTTTTGCCAGGAACTAAGATAAATGATTATTTTTATAATTGGCCAGGTAGAACCCTGCCTGCAAGGTATTCAAAGACACCAAATTTTAAATCTAATATTGGTATTTCAGAAAGTGTTTGTTTACACAGTCTTCACCAAAAAGGAATTCAACTCAACTTAGAATTTTCTATTTTCTTACAAAAAATGTCAGTAATGCCTTTTTTTTTTTCCTTCATCACAACTCTAAAGGTAACTATCACAACAGCCAAAAGATTCCAAGGAAATACAGACTCCTGTCTTGTATCAATACAACCAGGTTAGATCTTCCACAGGACTAATTTGGGATAAATCGGTGCTGAAAGAAAAGAATCAGCCACCCCTGCCACCAGGCATCCCCCGCCCTCCAGGGAGGGCAGGGATTTGGGCAGAGAAGCCAGGAGACAGTGTCCCACCTAGGAGGTGACAGTCAGGCTGCAGGGGATGGGGACCAAAGATGCTGCATTGGGCAGCACGGTGCCTGCCTGCATCCACAGCCCTAGAGCCATCTCCTGCTCGGGAGAGACAAATGACCCCAACACACCAGAGTTCTGCTTCACTTTTTTAAAATACACCCACTCCAAAAAAAAAGTAAACACCTCACATTTACTCGTATGCTCACTGCAGTCGACATCACGCCAGGATAAATGAGACTATACCTACTCATAAGCTTCCCATAAGTGTTTGCTGCTTCTTAAAACTCCGTTTTCTGCAAAAAAAAAGAAGCAAACAGCCCTTCTTTAAATGCCCGTTGCCTCTGCTAATCCATCATAGTTACATTGCATCAGGACTTAGAGCCTGAGCAAGGGAAACAGAACAAAGCAGGATTTTTCAAGCTGAAGGGGGCATTACAGCCGTGTGGCAGCTGGAGTCCGGAGGAATCCGCTGCATCCTCGTTCCCACAGCATCACCCGGAGCACTGGGACACAAAGAAAGTCTCATTAGGAAAGTAAACTCTTAGGAATGGTCACTTAAAGTTAGCTGGTTTCTGTGCTAGGCGAGCTGGCAGAGATAGCAGAAGTACTGTACGGCAGGAGGAAAGGCACACACATCTGGCAGAAGGCTACGGGTACTTGCATGACAAATAATCTCATTAAAAAAAAAAACAAATTACATATTGCCAACAGAACACCGCCCGCCTTCGACTGCTTTGGTGCCGTGGGCTTTCCAGATCAGCCCACTTTTTATGTCTAGAGTATCTGAGCTTGAATAATTGGCCCCAAAATAATCCTTTTGTTTCTAGATTGATAGAATCACTTGTACTGCATCCAAAAACTGCCACAAAATGAAGTTGGTAATGAGATCGCACCTTCCCCTATTCTCATTACTTTGTCAGGGCAAATAATCCATGTGCCATTTTCTGTTCTTGCCATGAGACTGGATTTGCATTTTTACTTCCAAAGAAGCCAAAGGTTTTGGTGGTTGGGTGGGATTCTTGGTTTGATTTTTGTTGTTTGGTTGGGTTTGGGGTGGCTCAGGGAAGAGGCAGCATTTTGTTGGTTGGGTTTTGGGTGTTTTTTTGAGATGCTTAAAGAAAAACACCACAACCACACACGGGATTTGCAGGTTACAAGACAACACCATTCTCTGCACGTTCTCATCCTCTCTGTTTCTATGTCATTGCATACTCCTCCCTACAGAACAACAAACAAGATCCCTATGATAGCATTTGCAACTCTTTTCCCACTCTCAAATATTCAGATTTCCATGGCACAAACCATAGATCAGCACTTCATCTGCTCTGTATTCTGCTTAAAGTTTCATGTGCAAATGGGTTCATGCCCCAAGGTCACTGCACTTTAACACGCTGAACCTCCCAGGCATTTGAGTCAAGAGCTCATTCTGATGGATGTCTGTCTCTTTTTCCACCTCAAAAATGTAAGATTTCATACACCAGCCTCTTCTACCACAACACCGAAGGCACACATCTTACATCAGAGTGTACTGCCACAAGGAAATGCTAGCATTTCTTATTACTGTGTTTTTTCATTTATTTTTTTTAGTTTTTTTTTTCCTATACCATGCTAACAAGATACAATTCCACCCGTCTGCAACCAAATTAGTGATACGGCAATCCTAATGCACACAACCACCCTAAATTCTAACCAACCACAAGATATCAGGGTATCATATAGTAAAATGGGTTGGACTAGATGATCTTTGAGGTCCCTTCCAACCTTTAACATTCTGTGATTCTGTGAAAATAATTACTTTGACACTTCACATTAATTTACGTATACCAGTATACAATCAGCGATGCACAAAACTACATCCACTCCGTGCTGTCAGCACCCACACAGGCTACACTCACCACCAGCCTCTGTAACATATAGCTGGCTTGTTTATGTGATACATTTTCATACTGTAAATATAACTGAATTAAAGGTGAAGACTTCCCACTCTCCTACTTTAAGTCATTCTCCTAGAAAGTTAAGCAACAGGTAACTTCTTCTGTAACTGATGTAAACTAGGGTCCCTTGTCAGAGCCTGCTCCTTTCTTCTGCCTTTACAGTGATGCTTGTGCCTTTCTCAATTGTATTTTTCATTGCTCTGCTCCTTTAGATATATCCTTAACTTTTGCAAGGGGTAGGAACCAGCACTCTGACTCCACATCCCTGTGCACCTTGCCCATCCACGAGCGACTACACAAGTTCCCAGGCTTGGGAACTGGCCTAAACAACAGAAAAAAAAATATGAAAAAGGACTCGACACTTAATAAAAAAAAAACAAACCATAAAACGGAATTTTAATAGAGTTGTTTGTTTTCTGGCAGTTATAATTCTTTTATCTGAGGAGTCTTATGGCTGGGTTTGATCCGCAGCAATACCTACAGAAGAGAGATTTCCATATGTTTTTTCCCACTGGAAAGTTCTTTCTGCTTCCAGACCGCACAGCTGCTTGAATTCATACATCTATCCTGCATTTCCTTGGAGCAAGTGATAAGTAGACCCATCTGTAAGTATCTGTACCATGTTTTTCTATTCCAGCTGAGAGCTGGCTGAAGGTCGGAGCATAAATTACATTTACTACAACACATTTTGATGGGCTGAATCAATACCCATGATCAAGTACACTGCGCAGACTTCCAGCAAGGACAGATCTCCACTCCTGTCATGAATTCTTTCCGTTCTTTAAATCATAGCTATCTCCATTATTCCACTGTCAAAATAACCCTGTTTTCTGACAATACAGCAAAACGCATTCTGCAAGAGATGACATTCCTCGCTGAACTGAGTTTAATAAATTCCCTGAGGATTTTTTTTTTTCCATAAAAGTAACAGCAAATAAAAAGACAGAAATCTATAGAAAAGATATCACATTCAAGTATCAAAAAGAAAAAAAAAAACAGAAAATGTTGCAGCTCTACTAGAGAATGAGATCTAATTTCCCACATTGCTGCCGTTCTGTTAAAATGTGCTACTACATGTACAATCATCTTGGGATGGAGAAACACTACATACAGTGCTCCGGATAAATATGGGCTTAGAACAATATGCAATACAACCACAAGCATCCACTTACCCGTAGGATACATCACTTAAAATAATCAGACCTAAACGCACTCATTTTTCCCTCACAGCACACAGAGTTTTAGGCTTTTATGGTTATGGGAGGTGTACTTCAACCTGTTCATCATCCATCCAGAGCAGGGTTTTAGTTGTTTCACTTTTCAGGTTGTTCTTTGGGGGTTGGGGGGGAAAAAAAAAAAAAAAAAAGAAAAATCACTCAAAAGTGTCAGAAGTTTTAAGTCGCATTTCTGGACTCCAGATTTACCATTAGGTGTGGGAGAAATGCTTCAGGGATTGCCAGTCAGCTGTTTCAAATGATTCCAAAGCAGTTCATTCCAAACAACTCCCTATTTATTCAAATGTAGACAAAAAAAAACAAACACCCACAAGAAAAACACTGCCACCTCACACAAATAAACCACCAAACCCCCCCCAAATAAACAACCCACATCAAGGAACGCTTTCAAGGATACCAAGAATAACAACATTTAAAATCTACCTTTGAAAATGTTGGCCAAATTCTGCTCAGTCCAACTACCATCGGACAAGGAAAATAGATTCCATCTTGTAGTAGTGCCTTAATTTTTTCTCCTTTTCTCTCCTAACAGCCTCGCCGTTCAATTAGGCACATGACCCCAAGCGTACAGAGCATTTCTGAAGAGCAAGCACTTAAGGTATTTAAGCACACAGGTATAGCCCTGGACCACATTTAAGTGGTTTCCATCATCTCAAGATTGCTTCTAGCAGCTATGAATAATTAAACTGCACTTGGACATGTGATTAAAGATTATGATTAAAGATCTGACACTTAATTTATCAACAGCAACTGGCTCCACAACTACCTGCACACACACGCTTGTGCTCCAAGGGCTTTCTTGTGATGCCAGCCCATGGACCTGGGGATATACAAAGACCAGTAGGTAATTTATAAGATCATAGTCTTCATCAGCAAGGAGAGCTCAAAGAAGGGGTTTTGGGACACCACCACAGCTACCACAGGCTCAAAATGCTTAACAGGTTGCGAAGCAGAGGGAGGAAGGCAGGGGCAGACATCTCGTACCATAATTCAGATATTGGCCTGGGATCTGAAAAAGCCACTGGCATCACTGAAATACTTGTCAAGGACACAAACTCTCCTTCATCAAGTACATGGACTAGGGGATCAGCCTTGAAGACACATCTTCTAACACTGGGACACGCAGAGGTTGGAAGTGTAAGAGTAAAGCCAGAAAACTATTAGTAACACAGCGAGTTTCCCTATACGTTAATAATTTTCAGGTTTTATTACAAATGCAATGAAAGCCAGAAGAATAACACCAAATCAGTTGGAAACTAGAGTTCAGGGAAGGGCACTTTGTGCCTAAGCTGCCATTGAAGAAATAAATTTTAAAAAAAAAGAGCCATTTTCAACCGATAAAATCCTGAAAGATGTGAAAAGCCATTCCTTCAAGGACTGTACAGCGGTATCGATTATGGGAGAGACTGACACTAAAAATGGCCCTCAGGGTGATCACAGCAACACAGCCTTCTCTCACACAGCCTGGCTCCTCCACGGAGCAGGGGGAATCTGGCCAGGCAGAACACAAGGTAAGAGAGTACAGGAAGCACTTAAACCTCACCCTTTACTCTTTGCTTCCCTCCAGCAACCAACAAGATAGATTTCAATCGCTGTAGACACTCTGGAGTCAGGAAAAAGCTCTGTGGAAGTTGGTTTTAATTCACCTTTTAGAGGTGCAGCTTCACACGACAGCTTTTCTGTGCCTCCTGCCACAGGGATGCTGCAGCATCCCCTTGTCACTGGATTTTTCCAAGGTTGTTAAAAGCTGAGCTACGCAGTTTGCTAAGTTTCGGTTGCCTTGAGGTCGCATTGCACAGCTATGCTTTACCCTGGATAACCATCTAATCTCCTCAAATAGATCACAACAAACGTAACACGCTTGATTTTTATTTTTTTTTGACATTTAGTGTTTTTCAGCAGAGCAAGTTGAGGACTTTGTACCCAATAAACTGGCAGTAATAAACCACACCTTTCCTTTTTTGCCAATAATACATAAATAATGATAAATACATTTGTTGCTTTGCAATTGCTTGGCATTGCCTTGGTCCCATGCAGGAAAGACAAACCACGACCAAACTGCTGGACAAGGTAGCTCCACCACAACTAACCCATCCTGCGCCTTCAGGGTCATCGCAGAGCTGAAAAAGCAAACTCCATCGCTTCAAAGTTTTCTCCCAATCGCTTCTCAAACAAAACCAAAGTTCTTCCCCACCGAATGACTACGCCACTTCAGACTCATTAGTGATGTATTAATTTTGATGCATTAATTCATGAAGCTCAGAGTATCTCAGATCATGATAAGAGAGTTTCCCACTGATAAGCGCTGCACTGTTTTGCAGCAGCTTTTTAGTTAAGAATAAAAAAAAAACCAAAACAAACCCAAAACACGTCAAACTTGTGTAGCTTGTGGAGCATACATTACTGTTGCCCTAGGGCTGCAATAACCTTGCACGCTTTCCTCACTGAACACATTTCAAAGATATGTTTGGGGGTTTTTTTACCTTAAGAAATAATCCATATTTTATACCCCACAGTGAGGAAAGCCCCAAGGCTCACCTCTCAGGTGTTTAACCATATCAAAGAAAGGTCCACTTGCGCAAGAAGGCCAGGGCACTTCACAATTCACAACCTCCATCACAAAACAAAAGCAGTTTCTAAAAATCCTGCCTCAATAGCTGCATCTCGAGAGAAGTGAAAAAGAACAAAACCAGAGAAAGAATCAGCCGTGAGATCTTGCCATTAAACCAAAGAGGAGCCAAACACAGAAGATCTCAACACTATGCCTTGAGTTAATACAACTCAGGTCTTTTTCATGGGGTTTTTTTTTTGGTTTTGTTTTTTTAATTGAAGGACTTCCAGGCATGGGTTTGTCAACAAGAAGGAGGATCTCCCATGAGAGACCTGCACTAAGCTGTCCTGGTGCCTCCTCGTTCTGGGAGCCCAAACCCACCTGAGAATCTGTTTGCTTCCACTTTCCCAGAGATGTACGTGCATCTTTCAAATATTAATTGGAGTTAAGCAGTCAAATTCCCTGCGGTCATCAAGTATGCCAAGAAATGCGAATAGTTGAACTGCCTCGTCCTAAAAAGTTGTTTATGTTTTCACTTGAATTATGATAGCTGTGAAGACTGGAGTTGCTCTGCTTAACGTCTCTTCATGGTTTGCCAATGCTTTCAGCAAGTACACACACAGTTTTCTTAGACATTTGTGGCCATTTAAAAGAATGGTTCGGGCTGAACCACGCATTCTCTAATTGTTTCACAATCAAAATGCATGTTTGTCCCAGCGTATAAATGCCAAATGACCACGGTGGTAACACCTGATCTTCCAGCCATGTAAAGAATCTGTAAGTAAATTCCTACAGGATTCAGGTATTCCAGTTCATCACTAACAAAGTTCAACACAGACCCCTAATGGACCACAAAGCCAGTATATTCTTCCTTAATAGTGGCGTTGGGTTAAGGAATTACCAAGTACAAACATGACGCCAATGGATTAAATGATCTCTAAAGTCCCTTCCAGCCTAGGGCATTCTATGATTCTATGACTGTAGCATCTGCTTTGGGTAGCCTCTGCTGTGTTTCCCCGAGTACCCAGAACTCTCACATAATATCTTTAGAAAGAAAAATGAACTAAGATGGTATTTGTCTAAAATGGCCATTAAAAAACTAAATAAAAAAACAAAAAAACTTTTAATCGGAGATGTAGACATGAACAAATACACTTTTAACAGGACACCACACACCGTGCGACTCCCTTTATTTTTCTCCACTTAAAGCCAGAAATAGAACACACCGTGCCCCAAGTTACAGATACATTTGGACTGCATGGGAGCAGGAGGGAAAACAAGCACTGGCATCCCAAAGCTACTCAATCAAGCTGTAAAATCCTGCAGTTTAAAACTTAAGGGTTTGTTATTTGGACAGGCTGTGGGCATAGAACTATTTAAAGCATCCTGCGTGTCCCATGAGCATGCTCTGTGCTCCACGCCAGGAGCTTGGGGGTTTTCCTGGAGAGCTGGAAAAGCATCAGCCACAAAGGTTGAACCTCCACCTGCCACCCAGCTACTCAACCATCTATCCCCCAGCCCGCACAGACACCGAGGGCATCCACGCAAGGGAACAGCACCCACCGCTCAGCACTTCTACACCAATTATTCCAGAATCACCCAAATTATTAGTTACAAGGTGTAGCGACCCCATTGCGTATCACCAGGGAACTGTGAAATTTGAATCTACACCCAAAAGCCTGGGGGGTTCTGTTTCTGACACTTGCTGCCATCTATCTTCACCTTTTCTTACCTTAATTCTCTTATCTATAAAACAGGAGTTTAAAAAAAAAAAAAATCAAACAAAAAAATCACTGCCTTGAGGTCCCTGTGTATGAGCTGCTGTATCAGAGCTGGGTATTATACTGAGAGTTATTAAATAAAACGTAACAGGGTCTAACCCATTTCTTAAGGAAGATTTCAGCTCACCTAGGATTTTAAAAGAAGTAAGCCCAGATAAATCTCATCTTTTCCCTATTTCTGTAACATGATGTTTTTCACCCTGTTTTTCCACTGTGAAAGCTCTCGAGTAAATTCCCTTTTTTGTTGGGTTTTTTTTTTTTTCTAAAGTATAATGTCAGTTGTCTTTCAGCATTCAGAAACCAGTCTGATCTCCTGAGCTTCCTGTACCTGAATTTGGAGCGATAAACGCTTCTGCCTCACCTCCAGGAATTTCAGCTGTTTGTCATTGGGGTTTACAGGGATGAGTGACTGAAAGAAATAATACATTTTTCCTTCCAGCTTTGCATCGTGCGCTTGTATAAAAAGATTCTAAAATAAAACCAACACCGATAGCAGCAATACTTCTCAGTAAAAGAGCTGCTCATAGGAAATATATACTAGATGATACGGCTTCAAATAAGGACATGAATTCTATTACTTCATTTGATTCTTTGGGGAACATCTAAGCTTAGAGCAAAGCATGGTACGGAGTTTTGCTACTGAGTAATAATGTCATTAATTGCCAGCGACAGCCTATTCACTCAGATAAATGAACTTCACTATAGTCTACCTTGGTATAAACATACCACACCCCACCACCTCATGGGTCCAATTTAGATTGGGTCTTAGGAAAAAATTCTTCAGTGGGAGGGTGGCCAGACTCTGCAACAGATTTCCCAGAGAGGCTGTGGCTGCCCCCTCCTTGAGGTGTTCAAGACCAGGTTGGATGAAGCCTTGAGTAACTTGTTCTAATTAAGGGCGTCCCTGCCCATGGCAGGGGTTGGGTTAGATGATCTCTGAGGTCCTTCCAACCTCCGCCATTCTATGATTCTATTTATACCAAAACTTGGTCTACCCAAATACTTTATCACTGCAGTGATCCTGCTTTATGGAGATAACTATCCAGGCTTTAAGAACGAGCTATGAAGAGTGCTCAAGGGATGAGCCTCCTGACCTCATAAGACGCATCCTTATGAAAGATACTTGAAAATTAGTATCTCCTGGAGTTTTATCCCCGGAACTGCCATTTATGTTCTGCCCAAGATTTACTACCACTAAAACTGCATCACTGTTGTATGGATATGCAGGCTGAAGTCAGCACACCGTGCCATTCCCAAACATTCCACCACAGTCAAGAACAAATGCATATGGAAAAAAAAAAAACACCCAACACAACAATTCTCATTTTACTGAAATTTTGCAGATGGAGATATAAGACGTGTGTTGTAAGGGACGCACACAGATGCTCCTTTTCTGTTGGAATGCTCATCTTTTGGAGAAAGGCATGGAATAGGAAAGTCATTTAATTAAACTGTCTTTATTCTAGTTTTTATGTGTAAAGACTATCTAATAAGAGCATGCATCACCGCAGCAGCCATATTTATAGTGACACACGTTGCTTCTGCTGAATATATTGGGAGCGAAACTTCCTCCGTTTCCCAAAGCTCTGCTGAACAAATCAGAATTTTAATTAATATTCTTTTTCATTATACCCTTCCTCTCCCCAGCTCCCCCCATCATTACGGATCTGAAAGTAAAACAGCACGGCGCTGATTTGAGCGCGTGTTATGAGCTGAACACCCAGCAAAAAAAAATAAATAAATAACCAGTTAGCAGAGCAGCCAGACTCGACGCCGTCACATCAGCGACCTGTTATAAAACTGGTGATTAAACAAACGTGCCCGACCTCGCTCGAGAGCTTTCATAGCCAGAGGAAGCAATAGCTTCATAACCGTGTGAGATGTTAACATTTAAAAATCAACTGCATAAGATTAAAGTAATAAAGTGATTGATTGCAGGTGAAATTTTCCAGTACACCCAGTTGAGCAGGCCTTTTGAATTGCCAGGAATATAATGAAGTCTCTCCTTTCATTGCAGGAATACTCTCTTGGATGCTGCAGGTCAGCAGTCCTGGCACAGGAGTAGCAGCAAGGAGGAGTTGCCATGCCAACACACATATGCCTTTTTTTTTTCCCCCCTCTTTTTAAATATAAAAACAAATTTACTGGTTTAGAACTTGACTTATGTTTAAGTATTTAATTAAAAAGGCAAGGTTTCTTTAATGGTCTAAGGATATACCTCCTTGAGTATAGACCCAGTGGATGCAGAGCAACAGGATTTTGGTGGATGCACATGCTCAGTAACAGAAGAACCAAAACTCAAATTAAAGCAAAGAGATCAATCTCTATTTAAACACTTCTTTTTATGCTGTTCAGCACAGTCATCGCTCTGAAACAGCTTCTAAGGTGATCAAAGCAGGGTAAAATTAGAGGCAAAACAGGAAAAAAACCAAACCCATCTATTCTTTCTAGGATAAACAGACTTCAGGTGGCCAGTCCCTATGCACACAGTGGCTTATATTGTTATTTTGCCTCATGATGTGATGCTGTATAAAAAAAAAAGCGCTAAATTCACAATTAACATGTGTATCATTATTTAATTTTTATTTTCTTCTAAAATACTCCCAATTAAAACCCATAACATTACTAGGAACCTGACTGCTGGTGTGGCGAGGAGAGCGAGGTCTCAGATTCCTCCTACAGAAACTGTTCGTTCCCCTGCAAGCACAATGTGATTTGAAGGTACTTGTTCAGCATTCCCTCTTAAGAGTTTACTGGTGTTTTCTTGTCATTTTACACTTCCACAAAAGCTGTATTTCCCTGCTTTCTAGGGAGTTTTGGTTTAACTAGCTATCCTAAAAAGAATTCATGCTTCAGAGGAGCATCATGTTTATACAAATAGGTTTGGGTTTAGCTCTTCCTGTTGGAAACTGGATTTTGTTGCATTTAAGTTAATCTGGGGCTTTGCTTGTTCCTTTATTAACTACATCACAAGGGTTTTCTTCAAAGGGTGATAAAACTATCGGAGCCTGTTAGAAATCCCACCGATACCGCAGCCATATTTTTCAAAGCCTTTGTTGATGCAGCTGCCTACAATGGAGATGATATGCGGTGCCTTTTCGGAGCTCTGAATAGCATCTGCAGTAGAGTACGTCGTGCTGTTTTCACGACAAGTATGCACAGAAACAGCCAGAACTCAAAAGTCTTCTCTAGCTGGTTGATCTTCCCATGATATTTAACTTTAGGATTGTCATCAAGCTGCCAAAAAAGTATCCAGTAGAGGGAAGAGATAAAATATTGATGAAATAGGGCCTCCATCCAAGATTTATCTTCGCCCCTGACTGGCATTAGAGGAATTGCCGGCATTTTACAAATCTGGGATTTGCCACATTACTTGGAATAACGTGCCATCTCCTTTATCACTTTTAAGCTGAAGACACTGGAGTGTCACGGATCAATCTTGGCAGCTCAAAGGACCAACAGTCACCGATACACAGATCAATACTCCTTTCGTTACCCAGCTTGCTCATCTTGAAGGCAATTAGCCAAGATCCCGTTTGCCCTACCACAGCATCCCAATTAGGCAACACCAAGAGCAATTGTCTCTTGCTCTTAGAGAGGTTTGAATCCAAAACATAAGAAGTGGTGTCAGTGAGGGTGCGATACGTCATCAAACATGGGTGGGAAGAGTATTGTGAATAACGTTAAAGCAGTGACAGGTTATTCTTTGATAGCCTTTGTAGAACAGGTTGAAACGATGTTCACTGGCTCTCTGACATTGCATCAGTATTGTACCCTGGCTCCCTGCAGAAGATCTCAACATAATTGCACCACAAGTAATAATAAATAGATGATCACGCAAGATATTGCCCTTCCTGTGAACGAGTATGGGTTGGGAGAGTTTGATTTGTATGGGGCTAGAGATTCCTCCTCCCCACCCCTTTTTTTCCTCTTGTCTTTCTCCACAGTGACAGAAAACATCATTTGATGCAGAAGCACCAAGGAGAAGTTAACACAACTTCCAGAGGTAGCAGCTGCTGTACCAGCCCTCAGGAGGCATCACCAACTTTGCTCCTGTGCACGGCAGCAGCAGCAGCATCTGCTCAAGTTTTAGGGCTCAGAACAGCGGTAGGATTTTATTTTTTATTTTGTCCAAGTGTTGAATGCGCAGCAACTCCCTGCTGAAATAAGGCAGGGCAGGTCTGTGCTTGCCACTGGGGCCACAGAGGGGAAGCTTGGCTGCTGCCAGACAAGACTCCTTAAGACCTACTTTTATTTCTTCTTATAAGTTTAATTCTAAATATGTGCCCGAACTGCCACTGACGCCTCTTTGCTGTCATTCAGGGAACACATTTACTAAAAACCATTTGGAATATTGAACAAAAATTGAATTTTGGTGCTCCTTGATAGCTAGTGTGTACCTGTAGCACCTACCTTAAAAATAATATTTTAAAAAAAATAAAATATTGCAGCACTCATGTTTCAACACCAAACACCCACTGCTGCCTGGGTCGTACAACCCAACCAAGAGCTGTCGGTCCGACTCCTATCATCTGCATCCCTTCCCTGCTATCTGCCCATTCAGCATGTGCCACAGACAGCTCCTCAGAGTTAATTGTCTGCTCCGCTTTTTGTCCCTTTCACCCAGGTTTTCTTCAAGCGAACTGCCTGTCACTGCTCAGTTAACTTCCGCGTCTCCGCAAATTAACTCACCACTTGGCGTGGCTCAGCATCTCCCAGCTCCAGCCAAGGCAGGAGCACATTCCTACACACAGCGTGCCATCTAGTGATGGAAGGAGTGAGAGCACAGGTCTCGGATCCCTCCGAAGTGTTTCCAGATTTATTTCCCTTTTCTCCTTCGCAGGAGCCGTTCAGGAGGTCCAAGAAAATATTTAGTCATTTTTTCCACAGATTGACCCTATAAATACAAACCGCATGCGGAGGACGCGCGGCATCTCCTCCAGGCAAAGTACCGTGGTTGTTAAAAACAGGTTGCAAAGACAAAGGCATGCAGGGGAAGAAAACAAATCAAAACTAAACTCATGCCAATTATTTTCTTGTATTTCACCCTAATGAAATTTAATGACAAGGCGTAACAAAACCCCCTCAGGTTTTGTGCTTTGCAGACCAGACGACACAGCCAGAGGTAAGCGAGGAAAAACAAAACTCCTAGAGGACACCAAAATGATGTAGATGTAGGCACATTTGCATTTTAATTCTCAGATGGTTGACAATTCTCTTAAGCCACGTACAGTAGCCAGCACTTATTGTTTTTTGAAGAAAACTGCAGTATTCCAAAGGGAGAGTCCATGAAATTGCAACCCATCCCGTCTCCAACTAACCCCACCAATAGTTCAGACACTCCAGGTTAGTCTTCAGCAGCAGCCTAAACTACTCAGGGGTTTTTTTTTTTAACATGGAGCAACATGGTCAAGATGGTCCATGGCACGGTCAACATGGACCATCTCTCTCGCATCGCTAGGAACGATGTCCTGAATGAATGTGAGGAACAGCCCTACAACCAGGGTGACAATTTTCACAGGCAGACAGTATTTCTTAAACCTTCAAGTGCCTTCAGCCTCAAGCAGCAAGGTGAATAAATCCATAAAGCTTTTAATCATAACTTTCATGTGTATTGTTATCAATGGAAAATACAGCGGGTTTTTTTTCTTCATTCTTTGAACAATCTCTACACATAAATTCTGCATGTCTACCATAGGAAGAAATTGTCATTATTAACAATATTGTAATAACCAACAACCAAGAGGAGACTTATTAATTCCTGTATCACCAGAGAGAAATCTTACAGAGGAATTGCCAAAAATTTAGTAAAGTATAAGCTTCCACATTAGGTAGCACCTCATTAACACTCCTGGAAACACCTTGTGCAGGAGCACAGGGGAGAAGCTTTACTAACTCAGCTTCTGAACACCAAGCTCTCAACTCCATTGCACCGGCTACATTTTTTGAATTTCTTTTCCCAAATGGTATCAGAATTCACATAATACCAGTATTTTATCACCAAAACATCCAATGATCCCAACGGGTTTAGACCAAAACCCTTAACACCAATACACAGGGACTAGGTTTTACCATCCTTCAAAATGTTATCAGACACCCTAAAACGAAGCTTTACATTGGAGCCAGACTTTCAACATATTTTTTAATTTTTTTTTTCCGGTATGAAATAAATCGAATCTGACAAATTAATTAGCAAAGGGCACTTCATTAACCAGAGTACCTAGCAAACAGCTCATCATTGTCTGAAGACACTTGTGCCAAAATGCTGCTGAAAACATAAATTCTGCTGATTTTTAACTCCTTAAAGAACATCTAATACATTACCAAAACTGAAGCTTTTACCCAGTATCTCAGCATCAGTAGATGGGACAAATGCTTATTAACATAAACAGGTAAAAAAGCCATAAGCATTACCTTAATCAGCATGAATACTGCAACCGAGCACACCTCCTCCCCGGTGTTTTCCAGAAGTGAAAGCGAAAGCAAAAGCCAACCTCCTCCTCCCTCCCCCTCTTAAACCTAAACCCACCCAAAACCCCCAGCTGGCCCTAATGACTGGCCCACACCCTCTGGCCCTCAAAGCTACACAAGGGTAGCTTCAGCTTGGAGCTGCCCAAATACATCTGTTTTCTGGCATAATCCTTCCTGTGTGTTTGGAAACTTTGGCTGTGTCAAAAAAAAATTAAAATTAAATTTAAAAAAACCCCTATTTATGCACCAAAGCACCCTGGAGCAGCCCGTAGTTACCAGACATCTGGGTCAACCCAACTTGTGCCTATTTTTGTACAATAATTCTGCCTGCAATGATTGTCCTACACTGGTTTCATTACTGTGGCCACATGAGGATAGGGGACACCTCCAACCCTGGCAGCATGGCTGACCCCGTCCCACCCACACCCAGGATTCCCTCTTGCCCAGCCCATTCCCTGGAGTTTCCACTCACCTTCTCTAGCTACCGCTGAAGCAGCCCCAGATAACACCTTGCACAGGACTACGTGTCCTCTGGAACCACGGATTCCTTCCACACTGACCCCCTTCAGAAAGCGTGCATGGAGTGAGGCAGCACTGGGAGCACTGGGAGGGAGCACCCCGTGACCAACTGGCCACCCACGAAACAGAACGAAAAATCACAGGGTGATAAAAGGGTTTGGGTTGGAAGGGACCCTAAAGATCATCTTGTTCCAACCCGCCTGCCATGGGCAGGGACGTTGTTTTTTTGAGGATGGTGAGCACTCGATACCTTCTCAATAACTCAATAACGTCAATAACATCAGCAATGTTAACAAGAAAGCCGATGGAAACAAGACTACTCTATGCAAACCTCTAACAACTAAATGAATACTTCAAAAATATTTGCTTCAATTAGTTTCAGGGTTCGAAGAGAGGACGGAAAAAAATTTTGGGAAAAGAAAAGAAGAAAAGCCAACAAACAAACAATTTTCATTTAGTCTTTCTCGCTCCAGCCCAAATAGTCTGCTTAGTGGAGCAGAGAGAGAAGCAGGGAAGCAAAGAGCAACCAGAAAACCAGCAGGCGCTCAGACAGACAAAGTGCAATGCAGATTCAGATGCTATCTGGGAATATGTTACCGCACAATTTAGTTTTGGAATTTGTGACTATTCCTTTAAGAAATATGATTTAAAAATGTGCACATGCTAATTTATAAAAGAGGGGAATGCCCATTGTCAGGGTGGATGCAACCAGCCAGGGCAGAGCTACCTCCACCCCTGCTGCAGACCAAAGCAGTTTTGGGGCCAGGGCTAAGAAAAGGTGGCAAAGGCGAGGCAGGTCCAGGGCTGAGGCTGTGACAGTGGCTGCTACTGACTGAGAAGGAGAGAAACAAGTGTGTCACTCCCACGGGGACCTCACCAAAATAGCCTTTCAGCTCGTCAGTGAAGAAGGGAGACAGTGGGCAAATACGAGCGTTACAGCAAACACAGCAAAACCAAAGTGATTTCCAAACTCTGATTTAGTGACTGAGGTTTCTAAACCCCGGGGACAGAAGCTCCTGTGATTGACTCTGTGTGTTGCCTTGCCCAGGGACATCTCCCTGCAAGAAAAGGTGACTCGCCTGAGGGACTGGGCCGTTCTTTCAGCAGAGTTTTCTGGCAGATCCATTAGGTTTCTAAAATTGTGGGTTAGCTGAAAGGAAGGAGATCCCATAGACACTTTTCTTCCGATTCTGCCACCCAGCTGCTCTTGCTTACATTTCCAGGGCTGTAAGTTGGCCACGCCAAGAAGATCCCAGCAGGGTCTCACCTACCTGGGCACAGCCAGTCCAGCCTGAGGCTTTGCTGCAAATTTGGCATCAGATGAGGACCATGAAACAGGATTTAATCTTTTTGTACAAGCTGGATTGCATAAAGCATCCTACTGGTTGCAAACTGGTTGAAGCCTTGCAGTCCTCAAGGCAGACATGATTTCAAACCTGTAACTCCTCACGTTACATGAACCCAAAACTGATTTCCCTTGGCCTTTTAATCACAACACATTTGCCTGTTCCAGACACTGTTGTGTGATAATGCCCGTGATAACATTGTGTTTATTCATATGAATGGTCTGAAGTTGTTCGGAGTTGCCAGGTGGCGTTTGTTCAACAGGTTTAAGGGGGAGATCAGATAAAAGAAAATTCCAGCAGAAATAAATATAATAAAATATTCTCAACCATTCCTTCAGGACATCACTCTGTGAATTTCAGAGTGAAAGGATTAGGATGATAGCTCGACTTCATTATTTGAAGTGGTCATAGTGACTCAAAGACAGCCGGTGAAATTCTGCACTGAGATCGGCACAGGCAAGTTAAATATTTTGTGCCCACTCTTCTACTCAAAGAATGTCTGTCTGTCCCAGCTTTAAGGTAATTAAAATTCAGGTCATCCCAGTGCCCAGGACATCATCTGCCTTGTCAATCAAGGACCACATGGGAACCTTGAGAGTTAAAGCACTGGTTTAAAACATTAAGAGCCAGTCCTGCAGTAAATGCAGGCAGGTGTCCCCCACAAACCATCCTCTCCCAGCACTACCCAGCAGCACCTACTGGGAGCAGCCAAAATGACACCTTCCTCATGTCCCCAGAGGCCTCCACAAGGTTCCCCACAAGAAGCTGAAGTTGGAAATTTCACCAAGGCACATTCTTTTTCTCCGTTGCAATCTTTTCAGCAAGAAGGTGATGTTGTAAAATAGGGGTGAATCATAACGTTGAATGATAATCGCCTAAAAACTTGGTTTCAAATGGTGTAGACAGAGAAATGGGCAAATATTTGTCGTACAACCTACAGATTCTGTGATCAATTTGCCCGTCCCTTGCGTATCAAACTTTTAGTATGCTCTAAAAATGAGGAACTGGATGTGTGCCTGCATTTTAACTGGTGCTTTTCACCCACTAGAGAACAATTATTTTGGTATTTGTCTGCTGACAGCAAAGCATTTCTTTAAACATGAATCCTCTGGAATTTATTAGCCTAGGCTGTAGCCATGCTGGTTTGTATCACACAATACTTTAGCTCAAAAGAATCCACTTTTCAATCCAGTGCCTGACCCAAACTTCCTCAGACGTTGGAAACTGGCAGCTATGAGGATGCTGGTGTGTATATTGATGGTTCTAAAACAAGCCTCTGGTTTTATTTAGTTATTTAAAAACTAGAAGTTCGCGTTCTTTCATGGCAAGATCTGATGGGATCATATGAGTTTCTGCCATTTTTAATGAAAATGTAATATTGGATTTTCTTGCAGGGTATTTCAAGAGCTCTCAAATGAACAGATCATGTATGTTCTCTAATGTTTCATTATGGAACTAAGTAGTTCCATAGTGGGGTCTCACTGGAAGTAGAGCCCATTCTAGTTCCTTAAAGATATGAGGCTCAGCAGGTAACGGTGGCACAAAGTAGTTATTAAAAAGCTGCATTGGTCTATAATGTCTATATTCTTTCAATAATTTACACAAAGAGACTTTTTTACTACCATATTTTTATAACCTATTCAGATTCAGATGTTATACTTACTCTTCTTCAACTTTATATGCTTTTAAGCAAAATTCTCTATGCAACATTAATGTATGATCATGTAGCTGTTTTCTGGCCAGAAGTAAAATCATTTTGATTTAAAGTGATCTTCCTTTTTTTTTTCCCTAGTAACCACTGTTTTATTTGATGAGTTGGCTATTTCTAGGATACAGAGATGTGTGAAAAATCCCAGGTCAATAACACTACCAAACACACATTCACTTCCCTGGTTTTCCAGCAATTAATTCTGCTGAAAAATTCACTCTGCATCTCATTCTCACTCACTATTCAGCTGCCATTTTTTTCCATTTATTTGATTAAATATAATCTAGAGGGGGGTTTTTTGTTTGGTTTTGTACACGCCAATTTTTTTACGTGCTGAGTAGCTTAACCACTTCATTTTCATTTTCTTGCTAATACCATCCAGTCTTCCTTAACTGCTGAAATTCTAGCGAAGAAATGATTTTCAGTCGGTCTTTCAAGGAACTTTGTTTTTACTAATCACCCATAATGTCTCATGGGCTATTACTTCACCTGTTTTACACAACTGGCTTTAAGCAGACAATTAGCTGAGAGTGAAGTCTGCACCAATTAGAAATATCAGTCATCTGCAACGAGACGACTGCAGATCACATAAGGATTTTTTGAAACGCATCACCCAAGGAGAGTTCAGCATAATTTGGGGCAAAACACCTTGTCTTTGTTTCGTGCTTCAATGAAGGTCTTTATTTGGGCAAGCGGAGTGAGTAGTGGCCAGTACATGTTCCGTGTGCTGCAAAGGAGAAAGTCTTTGAAACCATCAAATTGTTACACCAAGGAGCTCCAAAAGCATTTAGACATTGGATGAGTCCATCAAGAGCGTAAATGGAGAAGGAAGTTTCTCCTCTTCGTCAGGAGCAGAGCTCGGTCTGCAAAAGTGCAATCTACAAAAGGAAACATCACCAACTATTTTTAAAGACAGTAGCTTCCTTATTTTTTCAGAGAAAAGGGAAAAAAAAGAAAAGAAACCTGAACAAGAAAGCCAGAGGAAAGGGCGTGCTGCTAATACAGAGTTCCAAACTTACAATGTATGGTGAATCATTAATTATACGCAGTTCCACTGCCGGATCACATTGAAGAAATCCACCTTGCTAAGATTAAAATAGTCTTACGGTGGTCAGAAATAAACGCCTACATGCACTTAAATCACTTGCCTTTTCCTAAACTGTTTTTCAAGCGATAGAGGAGGAGGGAGTTGGGGAAGAAGGAAAAATCCAGCAAATACAGTTTCACCCTACAGTTTCACCCTTCTGAGAAACAGTGTTCGTCAGAGTGTCACCCTTGCTTCTGTTCTAATTAGGCCATAATTAATACAGTCATCGTTGTGACACGAGATTTATTTTTGCTGCTCCCTGGAATTTTGCATAATATTATTGCCTATGGATGCCTCTGGGAAGGGCTGGAAGGGTGGACACTTCAGCATGGGACAGCATTTCTAGCTGCACCTTCCCATCCTTGGGAAGCAAAAAGAAGAAAAGGGGTGTCCCTCCAGAGCACAGGGTGAGGAAGAAAAGTAGTTAAGAGAAGCAGCTTTGCTTTTTACTTGGAAAATGTTCAAAAACGTGTGTGACCAAGGCCCTGAGTAGCCTGGTCCAACTCTGAAGTTAAATCAGTTCTAGCCTGAGCGTAAGGTTTGGCCAGATGTCCTGCAGAAATCCCTCACAACTGAAGTTACTCTGTGTTTCTGGGATAGTTCAGAGTGTCAGCGCATTAAGGCTGGAATTAGTGCGTTAATGGATTTTTGTTGGCTTTATTGTGTTGTGTTTGTGGTTTGTTTTTTTTTTTAATTACTATTACCGTGACTACCGCAGTGAGATTTTTAGCAGAATAAAGTAAAATCCGGAGTCCAACCCTTGTTATCCCAAGTTTATGTTTTGACACAGCCCCAGGACTTTCAGGAGAGGCAGCAGTAGCAAGTCAAAGATTACCATAGTCGTTATAACCTTTACACAAAAGCACTATATCAAAATGTAAACTGTGCCTGTGCCAAGTAAATGTTAATGAGTAGTATCTGGAAAGGTTAAATATAAATACATATAATTACAGCTTGCTGCTGACAAGAAATTATTAGTTTCTTTCTTCCTCAGAAGGCATTGCTCCAAAATACTGAACTGAAATAAAAGTATATATCAAATCCTGCAATCACAATAGGGCTTGGAGAGCTACAATTATATCAATCAGTCAGAAGCTGAGTACGTATCACTGCTAATGTCCTCAGTCCATTCTGTGTTTCCCCCTTCCAGATAAACACATAGAGATTAGTTGGAAAACTGCTCTGAAAACTGGATTTTAAAAATTGCATTGAGAAATCACTTCGGTTCGCTTGTATTTTAAAAATATAAGCTCACAATTGTAGAAGAAAAAAATTCTAGAAATCAAGCAGGAAGAATAAATCTCTGTTTTCAGTCATAGGTGGGACAGAAAAATGTGTCTGAAAAGAAATTATTTAAATACTCTACATTGGCATTTGATTGGAGGGGGAAATTAATTTCTTCCCCTGGAGGGAAAAAACTAATATGCCACTAACTGCACTAAAAACAGAGCCATTCCAAGCTGACATTTGCAATTAAAAAGAGAAAATATTTAATGGAAGCTTGTGAATACTTTGCAATGGCAAAATTGCTTTTAGCCTTTAGAGAAATTTCCCCTTTATTATAATTTGCATAAACTACTAATGCACAGTCTCTGTATCACTGTTACTCTATGAAATAGGGATGGACTGGCCGGAGTGGAGTTTAAAGATGCTGTAGGAATGGAAATGTCACCCAAACCCTCTGGTCCTTGCGTAGACGTCGGACACCTCTGGGCATCCCCAACCACATCCAAGCCACCAAGTCCAGTTTAAAATGAAGATATGCTTTACCACCTCCTCAACTTCTTCAAAGGTAGACCGTAGGATTTTTATTTGCAATACATGTGGATTGCACCCGTTGGGATTTTCTCTCCGTCCACAAGGGTTTAAAAGGAAACCTTGGAATTACAATAGTTTCATCCCTGTACTGCTGCCACGGTGCGTTCACAACACTGCACGTTTTTCCTCTCTGTTTAAAATGAGATCGTTCTTACCAAAAGGATATCGTTCTTTCTGCACGCAGAGCAAGATACAAGATAAATCTGAATTAAGTTATTGGAGATATTTCTGCAGTACGGGCTTGTCTGAATGGTTTATTCAGGTTATGGTCTATTTGGTAAAACATCTCATTAATGCATTTTTACCTTTCTACATCTACTACATTGGCTTCCTCACTAACAGTCCCATCGACTTCAACTGATCACAGAAGTATATGAAGAGAAGAGGGCATGAAAACAGGGCAAAGTCGAGTCAGTATGGCTCTGTTTGAATCTTGAGTAAATCTACAAGAGGAATGAAAAGAAATTAATGCATTTCCCAACCTCTGTTCACCAGAATATGAAGTAGTTGAACAGAGGAATGAAACCAGTAGAAATGCATCGTGTTCTGTCTGTGTGGCAGTGAGGGATTTATGGTGGTGGGTTTTTTTCCTAAAACGGTAGCAAATATGTGAAACCCCACCAATATTATTTCTTTTTTTTTTTTTTTTCCTCTCCTTTTCTATTTTGGTAGCACCGTAAATCTTTGTCAACCACATTTCTTTAACTACGGACATTCTGATAAACTATCTAACGGTTTTAAGAGATGAAAACCATTAATTCTGATTACAGGGCCTTAAAGTAGGCACTAACTCTTACTTTAATTCTAATAGCATTATCTTAATGAAACAAAGATGGTTGAGAACACAGCCCATCGCAGTGAGACCGTGCAAGCTGCTCACGCTGATGGTGGTTGAAGTAGTTACCGTCTTCTGCTGCTTTTTAGAGGTGGGTGCCCGTTGGTGACTCCCCAGTTGGTGGCAGGGAGGGTGATGGGGCAGTGTGACAGACAGAGATTAAATCTGAAAATCCAGAATAACGGAAGGGCTGGGAAAAAAAAAAAAAACACCAAAAAAATCAACAAAAACGACACTACAATTCTTTTTGCGACGGAAAATCAAGTAATAACCACGTGCAAGGTATTACCAGGGACTGAGGTGAGCCAAGTGCTGCAGTGCTGCAATAAGAGAGGCTCAGCCCTGGAGCAGGATGCCCAGGGATGCAGAGACAGCGATGGGATGCAGGCTCAGTGGTGGGGAAGCTGGCAGGGATGCCCCGCGTCCGCTATTCTCTACCTACACACAATAAAATAAACATTAAAAAAAAAGATGTCATGCCAGTAATAAAAGACAGTTTCTGTTTTGACCTTTCAGTACAACGTAACCTGTTCAAAATTGCACGAATCTTCAGGTTGAGTGTAGCTGGGCAAGAAATCTTTTGTGCTGCTACTTGGGACCTTGCATGTTTTTCCCTCCCAAATCAGCATTAAAAATAAAAACCTGGCAATTCCTTGCAAACCAACAATCAGTAAACAGACTTATGCCAACTCTAGTAAAGTATTTTCTTCCATTATCTCACAAATTGGTTCAGTGTTAACTTTTTTGGGTTTTGAATTGGTACGCACAACAACTGAATTACAAGATAAAAGCAAAGTTGCTTCAAACTAACAAAAAATTAAGTTTTCATATAACACATCATTAAGATAAATTCTAATAATTTTCCAATATTCCTTCTCCTTCTTAACCTGAAGACTGGCGAAATTTGGCATTTATGTTACTTGTAAGGAATAGCCACAAATATTACCAGGAGTTCACTAGCAGCCCAGGAACTGTTGTATATTTAAAAAAACTACTCTGTGTTTTCCCATGAGACAAGAGCATCATCCATACACCCTGGGTCAATCATCATGCCAGCACGTCTGTCACATGCAGCTCCTGCCCCACAGCTGACAGATGCGACAGGAGGACTTCGAACACCGCACAAATGCCAGATCTGAGCTCTCTCTGATGCTCTGCCTTTCAGATCTACCACCCTACGCCAACCAACGGGTGAAAACCTCATTGGATCCTGAAATATGCACCATTTTAATGATAATTTATGAGTCAGATACTTAAAATGTTAACCAAGTTACAGTATTTATATAATTTCGACCGTGATTTTGCATTGTGTGGTAACACCAGCAATAATTTGCAAGGTCACAATATGATTCCTTAAAATCTTTCTTATTCTAAAGCCTGTTTAAGTTTTCTGCTTTAAAACTGTAATTAAAGCTTTCAGGGAAATCCTTTCTTACTCTCTTTATTGTATTCAAGCCCTCCTCTCACTCCTCAGGTGCCTACACCGTATCCCACCTAAGAACCTGAAATACAGATTTGTGTCCCACACCTGCAGCACGCCAAACCTGGAAGATGGTCCAGCTCCTAAGTGCCAACCAATGGGTCACGTCGGTATTTTCTTTTGATGGTTTGCCCACGTTCAATACCAAGTTTTCACCCATTTGATCAAATGGTTCTCCTACAAATGCTCTGCAGGAGAGCTCGTTCGTGTGGCAGAATCATGGAGGTGCAACAAAAAGATGCTGCCAGGGAAGGGGCTTCCTGGGACTTGATGCACTGGCGAGAGATGAGATGGGAAGAGCAAACTACAGCTCCTGTAGAAAGAGAATCCTTTATTTGCCATAAGGGTTGAATTATGAAAGATGTGCCGATGCCCAGAGAGGTTGTGGAGTCTCCTTCTCTGGAGACATTCAAGACCTGCCTGGACAAATTCCTATGTAGCATTATCGAGGCGTTCCTGCTCTGGCAGGGGGATTGGACTTGATGATCCTTCGAGGTCCCTTCCAATCCCTGACATTCTATGATTCTATGATAGTATGGGTGTGCCAGTCAGTACTTTTATCAATGGTTTCCATCATTTTGATGAAGTTCTGACTCTTACGAGTAATAGCAGAAAAAAAAATAAATTCGTTTTTAATGCATCTTCTCTCTCAAAATTGTTTTGCTGACAAGTTAGTTTGAAGCTTGTGGAGCCGCTTCATGTTTTTCCAACTTCTGAAAATTTTTACTTCCTGAAGAATGTACTGCTGAGGATTAAATTCAGGTCATTTCATTTTGTGGACGCGACTAAAGGTTGAATAGTCCTGTGGTGCTACCTGTCTCTCCTTTCTCTTCTCTTTATTTCAGGCTTTGTCATTCGCTGTACCCACATGCTGCTGGCATTCCTCGTGAAATTGAGGATACACGAGACAATTTGCTAAGTCAGTAACATGCCAGGGCCTTCATTTTGCTCCTTTTAAATGCTTTATGTGTGACCTGGTCCCTTTAAGTCTAAAACCATTGCTAAACCCAAATCTTTCTCTCTCCAAAATAGAAGAATATGAAGAACCACCCCCACGCCCAACCTAAAAAGCCAAGGCAAAGGCAGTTCTTTATTTCAGTTCTTACAAAGCATGTTTCTAAAAAAATGCTCCCCTCCCCAACTGTTCTTTATATGGTCCTGGTAATTGAATTAAAGCAAAGTTCTCCAAAATAAATGAATTTAGTGTACCAGATGGCCAGCATGTATTTTAGCTTCCTGTGCAGCAGCCAAGTTGATTTAAATCAACTAGAGGAGAGGTGTGCTTTAATCAGGTCAGCTGACAGTTATTAGATCAAACCTGACTGAAATTCAGAAATCTAGTGCAAATAAATCTGCTACGAATCCAGCATTTTCCTGCCATGGGGACCCAATGGATAAAACTTTTAAGACCCTGAAATTATTCTGGTTTGGGGAACAAGATTTAGTAGAGCATGTCAGGCTTTTATTTTACTGTTTAGCCTCCTCTGTGTCTTTGGTTTAGCGTAAAAGGTACCCCATAAAACCAAGCACCATGGAACAAGTAGAAGATGGAAAAGGTCCAATTCTTGGCTGCCTTGCATCCGTCTTTTACAACTGTTCGAGCTGTGCATAAAATACCACAAAGTCAAAATAGCTGCGTTTTGGACTGCGCAGCTAGAAATGAAAACAAAGCTGAAAGTGGAAAATTTGTGCAGCGAATAGGATGTATTTGCTTCTGGAGTTTGAGCTACCTGCGTTATCATTAATTTTACCCATTCGTTTCGTATAAGTCCGTTTGCTAAGAATAGAAATAAGCTACAGGTGAGTTTATTGTGCCACCTGAGACGCCCCTGTCAGTGCCTTTTAATTATGATATTCTTCATGGCTCTGAACCGTGGAGCAACAGCTGGGATTTATCCTCCAGGTAGGGAATGAAATCTCTATACTGCTCTCATTTAGTTTGCAGATGTTAGACACAAAACCGGTTCAAAAATGGACTTTCCAGACTGAAAATATGTTCAGGAAGGAGACTAGTTTGGAAAGAATGAGGTTTTTTCCTGATGAAAATGGAACAGTTAAACATTTTCCTTAATAAAGAGCAACAATAACCAAACTCAAAACTGAGACCATTGGGATAATCCGAGTCTCTTCACTTGGTGGCCCCACAGCCCAGAGAGAAGATTTGTCTGTGTCCCAGTAACTTCCAGAAGCTCCATCACCGGGAGATACGTGCATTTCCCATTCCTTTAAGTTTTGTAACCATACCTGGGCAACTTGGAACCAACTGAGAGCCTGGATCCAACAGGACAGTGATAGTTATTGCCACTTCACTCTACATGTGTTGCTGCCTCAAATCTTTTTCTCAGTGTGGCATGGAAGGTCCGTGAGATATGGACAAGTACAGCTGAAAATTGGGAATCAGGAACCGCTAGACCATGGATCCAGCGTGATCTTGCTCTTCCAGTCCCGTATATGACAGAAAGTACATATAGTGTTTCTAAAAAGACCTACCTATTGGCAGCATTTTTAAAAAAAAAATCGGTATTTACCTACAGGCTTTATTTCATAGAGTATCTCCAGTTGGAAGGTACCCATACAGATCAAATCTAACTCCTATATATTTATACATAGGGTACACAGTATAATTATAGTAGGCTGTTAGAAAACACAGCAAGGCTGGAATAGATTCATTCATTAGCACTGGAGGTGAATCTGCCATTTCTCTCGAGGCAGATTAGACTGAAAAAAAAAAGTTGCTTACATTTGATTTGGCTTACTGCAGCATGCCCTTATTAAAAATACTTTCATAGGACAAGCTCACGTTGCAGACTGCCATTAAACCGTGCTTCCAAACTTCTCTGTCTAGACAGAAAAGAGAAAACAAAATAAAATATGAAATTGGGGCGTGTGGAATCGATCAGCAGACTTTCCAATTTTTCCTGCTAGCTCCAAGCAAGTACCTGTGTGTCCTCCCGCTGCCCCAAGGTCTTTCCACCTGGTTGAACCTCACCGTGACTGAACAAACTATGAAATGAGAGGTGTCAGCAGAAGGTGCAAATGTGGGTGCAGGTGCTGGGGTCTCACTCAGCCCCAAATACCCAAAAGAGCCGAGCAGGGAACGTGCAAAAAACACAGCACCCACGTCTGCCCGCGTATCGCGCGAACGGGCAACATTTAAAAAGCCCGTTGGAAATCCCAACACTTTTCCCTTCAAGTGTTGTGTGCACGGAGTGGCGATAGCCAGAGTGAGAGTCCAAGTGCTCCTTTATGTTTGATCCATTTACCTCACTTTTCCGTTTTTAGCTGCACTCGTACTTGGCGGTTCTCAGCGTTCCAGCCACTCGTACGTCAAAGGGAGCCGAGAGCCGTGGCACGAAAGAGCATCTCGCAGAATCAAACGCTTCGAGTGGGCCCTGATCATTAGAGTGCATTGAACTTGGGGCTATTCATATGCAGAGAAGATTGCAAAATCAAATCTTCACAGAGCATCGCTTAATTAAAGTCAGAAGCAGCCACAATTATTGGGCGGTTGTTTCTAAGAATAAGCTTGGTCCGCTTAGGAACACAGGGAAACAGGCACAATAACCTTATTTATCGGGTAGGATCTTTGAAATGCCATCTCTACCACAACTTCTTTTTTAGAAAGCTCAGAAAGCTGTTCCCAGGTTTTCATGGGGGGGGGGGGGGAAACCCCAGAGAAATCTAGCAATTTTTATACTGACATAAATAACAAATATGGAACCAGAAACATTCAGCAAGTGTTTGTTGGCCTTTTTGTGTTTGGTTGATTGCTTCTTTTTTTTTTTTTTTTTTCATATTATGTCTAAATAAGGTGAATACGAATAAAATGAGTTAACATACTACTTGTTACAGTTGATATCTCTCTGTGTGAGTGGGATTTCCAGGTACTAGAAATTTGACAGCACTGGAATAACAAGAAATATCCACTTTAAAAGAAACTCTGTCCTGTAACACCACAGCCAGCCACTTTTCCTGTCACGGGGCAAGTCTAATTATTGCTCTTCTCTTTTCTTCAGTTTTTAATGTCAAAAGCTGAAAACTCTTAATACCAAAACCCTAACCCATGAGCCTCGTGCAGTGGAAATATCTGTTCCACAGAGAAACTTTCTTTGCTAGCTAAAGGGCTTCTTTTATTTACTGTAAATTACATTGCTTCCAGGGTGTTTTCAATGTCAAGGATTTGCATTCGTACGCAGACATAAATAAATCACTTGTATAAAGGAACGAGACTGGCGGGCATGTACCAAACGTTCCGTTCCTCCCAAAATGGTTGCTCATTTTTTTTTCACGCGTTTGAAAAAACCCCACGACGCTCCCATTTTTCCTGGAAGAGTTATGGTTCCTACATATTACCGTGCAGAAAATCATCTTTTCTCATGGGTGTATGAGGCCATTGCTGTGATTGTGAAGCATTTCGGGTACTTTACAAAGGATCACAGAAGAAGTGTAGTCTGTGCTGTCCTAGCTCTTATTTTTCTTACACTTAATATTTAGAATTTCCCTCGGTTGTGATTACACTTGGGTGGAAAGGGAGATGCTGTTGCTGTATACTAATTAATTAATTTATCTGATGTGGGGTGGGGGAGCACTAATTTTGGTCATATTTACTGTCCACATCCTTCTTATAACCAAAGGCAGCAGACTTTATCTTATTAAATGGTTTTAAAATTAAAAAGAGAGGTTGCATTAAGTATTTTTTTATCGGACATCGTACTACGTGAAGTAACGCACAGTGGTTTTACCAGCCCCACTACTACAGTAGAAAGCTCCTAAAATATTCTGCTTTGCCTGTGAAAAGGGATTTCTATACTTTACAAATATGCTTTTTCACAAAAACAGGTTTTTTTTTTTTTCTTTTAATATTTCAAAGTACAAAAGGAAAGCCCACCTTTGCGTTGCCTTGTCGCTTAACAGCATCATGCTTCGTACTCTTTAATTTTATGTTCCACTATATGAAAAAAAATGAAAGCTTCCGTGAATGATTCTTCCACCCCAAAATGTAATTATTTCATACCTTAAAAATACACAAGTGGAGCAACCAGCTGAAGAAATCAATGTGATACTGGGGTCTAGAAATGATCAATTACACGCAAAAGTAAGCCAAGCAGAAATGGAAAGAGAACAGTAGGATATCAGTGCACAAACTTAATTGCTTTGATTTCTTAAATTTCTGAAGTGAAGGGTAATACATTAAAGAACCTAATTAGATATTGATTTAAATAAATTTAGCCTCCTGGTGCCAAAGCACTGTTTACTAAGGGTTCGGATGTAAATTGGAAGCAACAAGGAAAAACCCCAAACATTTTTGTACCCCCGGTTATAATACAGCCAAACTAAATTAAAATCTCATTCCCACAGACACTACAATCGTTCACAACATGCTCCTGTTGTTGTGCTGAGACCCTCACGCTATTCCATGGGAAATAACCGGCTGTTGACATGGTAAAAATCCAGGAAAAAGTGCAATAATCACTCCGTTCACAGCAGCAAAACCCCAAGACTTAAGAAACCATAGTTCCCTGGAATAGCAAAAGAGCACTGCAGCGGCACCATGGAACTAGAAAGTGCAATCCCCTGGAAGTGAGAGCAAAATTTCCTCTGGAAAGCAGAAATGTGCAGCAGCAGAAAGGTCCCCGAGCAGACACCTCACTCCTCCAAACCACTGCGGGTTCATCAGCGTTCGGTCCCGTTTAACACACGTCAAGCCAGCGCACGAGCTGCAGGGCGAGGGGTGAAGTTATTCCCCTCTACGTGGAGCCCTGAAATCCCACCTGAACTATGTGTCCGGCTCTGGGATTGACAGGACAAGAGACAGTGGACACAGGTTCCTCCATCTCGTGCTTTCCATGCCCTCCTTCGATGAGGCGATGAGCAATGAGGTCTAGTTTTGGAGTTAGCTCTGCCTTGGGTTCACCTACTCCAGCTTTCCTTGGAAAGGATTCTGCCCTTCCAGACTGAAAACTTGCCAAGCAACACAACAAAAAGCCAGCCTGAACCCCTAGTAAGTAAATTTTTAAAATAAATAATTAAATATAAAATATTTTTTTAAAAAAAGTACAAATACATTATATAAAATACAAATACAAAAATACAAATAACATTAAATAAAATAATAATATAGACAAAGCAACTTATAAAAAAGATTCTTTTACATCCATGTCTCTCACTGCTCAGTCCCCAGTATCTAGTGCTCTCCTTGGCAGTTCCGTTACATACTTCGTGCTTTGTGTCTAATGGTTTGACTGTGCCCTATACTTGGGATGTTTCTTTGATGGGAGGATGGTTCAATATTCTAACAAGCAGATTGGAAAAAAAAAAAAAAAAAAGAAAAGAAGCACTACACATTGTTTGTCATGGAGTCATTCTACAGATGTATTCAGTTCTGAAGGGGGAAGTTACTGTAAATCACTATCACCAAGCCGATGTCAAATGCTACCAACAAATTGAGGCGACAGTTGCCACCGAGACAGCTATTGTCTGTGTCAATCATTGTTTCCTGCACAGTTTTTTTTTGTTCTACAGCTCTAAACAGCACTGAAATGGTTGTTTTTTGCCATTATGGAGAGGTGCTTGGAACCTCCTTCTTGGTTAAAGTTTCTTTTATTTGCCAGCTGAATATAACAGCTAAAATGTAGAAATTAAAAGAAATAAGTTGATATACAGAAGTTGGATGATATCTTCACTAGACAGCAGCTGTTTTTACAAATGTCTGGATTGCTCTTTTCAGCACTCTGTATGAATCATTAATTTCAAAATTGTTTCTAAAATCAATTACAAATTTCGTATTGGTTTCAACAGTTGCAAATGTTTCGCATTTTTCCCCCTTTTCAGTGCGTGACCCTCATGCGTGTCACAAAATTATGTGGAATTGCAAACATGGTGTTACTTGCACAGCAAGTGCTGTGTTCTGTCATGTTAGTCACAAGATCAGAGGAGTTAATACTCACTTTGGATTGACATCCAAGAGCTGTTAGTGCTGCTCTTTTCCGTAGAAGTGCTATCGAGGTTCCAATGGTATTAATTTTCTCTGATTCAGAGTTGCCCACAGATCTTAGCCAGTGTTTTGGTCCTTACTGACATTGTTCTGTGAACTACAACTCATTAAATTAGCTAGAAGTTTGTTTTAGATTAATTACGATGTGAGGAGCTTGACATTCTCCATCTGGAGCAGAGTTTTCAGCCGTCGCCTGCTGGGGGATGAACCATTCACTTCGTAAAAAGGCACTTCATTTACTAAAACACATCATTTCCAGATTCAGATTTTCCCATTGGGGCTGCTACTGGAAGGGCTAAATGATGCTCCTGAACTGAAATCTGTGCAACCCACTGGAGGAAAAGGGAGGGTTACAGGATAGCAGCAATGTGGTTCTCTGGCTGAGCATCTGAGGAGCAACTCAACTCTTCTTTTCTTCCTTCCTTCTTCCAGCCTGTTAAACATAAAAACCTCTGAAAAGCATTTGAAAAGACCCAAATTCCCATGCAAGCATCTGGGAACTACAGCCAGGAACACCTTGTTGGCTCATCAGTGTTGTGTTGGAAGAGGTTGCCCAGGGAGGTTGTGGATGCTCCATCCCTGGAAGTGTTCAAGGCCAGGCTGGATGGGGCTCTGAGCAGCCTCATCTAGCGGGAGACGTCACTGCCATGGCAGGGGGGTTGGAACTAGATGATCTTTGAGGTCTCTTCCAACCTGAACCATTCTATGATTTTATGTATTAACACTGTGTCCAAAGCAGAAAGCATAAAAATACATCAGAACCCTTTTATGTCCATTCATATATATATAAAAGAAACACACAAACCCAGTATCCTTCTGCGGGCTAGGCTAAAATGTTAACAAAAAAAAAAAAGATTTATAGGAGTACAGGCGTTGGGAGACTCGTAAACCAGGTGTACTTTCAAACTTTAATGAGGGCAGCGGCTCGGGAATGTAGCTCCGTGAATACGGAATCGCGCTGTGTACCGGGCACATCGTGGCGGGATACCCTTCACAGCGAGATCGGCGCACGGTTTGCAAGATGCTGACTTGTTAATGCCCCTGCTACTCCTGAAAGTGCTGCCGAGGAGGATTAGCTCTTCCTCCCCTCCCAGCAGCTCAAACCGAGCAGACAAAAATGAATATTGCATGGAATTCTTTTAGCACGGCTGTGATTACAGCTTCCATGGGCGACGTGTTAATTTTCGAACCTTATTATACTGTCCTTTCACATTAGGAGAACAATTGAATTTTCTCCTGAGGGATTTTTTCCAGAATCAGAAATTTCAGGGCCATCAGAAATACCATGAGCGTTTCTTCTGTGCCACAGGTTGGGATTTTATTTCCTTGGCCCTTCATCTAACCCAATAACTCACGCCAAAATTAGATCATACATTTTAGGAAGAGATTCAATCTTATTTTAAAGATCTTCATTGACAGGGCATGAACCACATCCATTATTAATCTGCTCTAATGTCTAATTACCCTTGTTTAAGAATACAATTAAGAAATGGTCTGATTTCTGACGTTTTTTGAGGTCACTTCTGTCAAAAATTTCTGATAATTTCCCCCAGATTCTCTCCAGGTTCCAGAACAAAGAGGGAGTTTAGGTTTAACACCCAGGACTATTCTAATACAAGCTCTCCTCTTCCTTGCCTAGAGTTAAAGCATTTTGCAGAGATAACAAAGCCAAAAAAAAAAAAAAAAAAAAAGAGAAAACCAAAGAACAGAAAGGACAAAGAAACATAATGTGCATTATTTTAGAAGGTGTGTGGTTTGTTGTGAAGCAACTGAGCTCCTGGCTCAGCTCGCATCATGGTTGTGTTTAGACACAAGTCCAGCATTTCAAGTTCAGTTCCATGGTGTTTGCTAACGCCCCAAATTTGTCACTGCAGCTGCAGTCCACCCAAAGTGCTCAGCTGCTAAATCTATTATCCTTTTGGGTATGATCACTAACAATGGGAATAAACACGTAGGAATAAAGGCTTGCATTTCTCTAGGAACCGCTGTATTTTGCTCTTTATCTTGCCACCACGGCCACTACTATACGCATACTTTTAAGAAAACAAAGCACCTGACACCTTTTTGGTTGAAAACTGCAGGTTCTCCACGTTCTCGCAAAAGACAAAACCCTTCCAGCTGTTTTAATCCTCCCAGTTGGGCTTCAAGACTTTGGTGAGGTTAGAAATTCAGCTCAGCCGCCTTGACCACCTTGTCCATGTCGGTGTCTCCATCCTCAGCCCTCTCTAGACTTTCACCAGCTTTGATTCAAGCTGACAGCAGAGTTTTGAGGAATTGCAACCTGTTGATTCAGGTAAGGGTTTGGCAAGACTAATACCTGCTCCTGCTGAAGCTGTGGCATTCTTGTCGGGGTATTGATCCCTCCCGACAGGCACATTTGCTCCCATAATGGGCAAATGCATGCAAACAACCCCAAAACCCTTCGTGGTACTCCACGGGTGACAGCCAGAGCACATTTTGTTGTATGTATTTGTATCTCCCTGACTCCTACATACAGTTTCCATGGGAAAATTGCAGAATGCCTACGCATGTTAATTTTCAGTGCAGCAGGCCGCTAAACCTATCATCTCACAAAAAAAAAATAATGTCCTTTTATAGCCTTGTCAATCAGTGTATATTTAGCTGAATTTACATGCAGAACAGATGGCAAATTTGGAAATGTTTCTTTTACTAAATGCATGTGAGGAGGGGGGAAAGGAAAAAAAAAAAAGGAACCATGACTTGGGGATTTAATATATATGTATTCCTAATATGATGTTGAATTAAATTAAGTTCTAAAAATATATGCTGTAAAATGTGCAGCAAAACATGCCAGGCATTATTAATTGCAAACAACAACGGCAAAAAAAAAAAATTTTCCCTGATATTAAGAAGAAAAAGTAAGGCAATAACACATTTCGATGTGAAAAGTAAATATCAAGTTTATGCTAATGACTTCGGTGGATGTTCTCCTTAAGGGGAATTTTCAAAGGACTTAAGGACATGAAGGCTCTGTCATTTACCAACATGACTGGGAAAGGGCAAGAAGGTCAGAAGTGATAAGAAAACAGCTCTTCCACACAGTCTTAAAGAAGAGCATGGAGTGCCTTACCTCGCTGCGCTGATCATTATCCTCCTCCAAGGAAACAGAATATTTTCTCTGCATTTAAAAAAAAAATAAATAAATAAATTGCCTGTACAGTCGCCTGTGCACATTGAGATACAGGATGACAGATCACCATGCTCACTTCTGCAAGATGTACAGATTTCTGGAGGGCAAAACGAAAGGAGAGAGGAAGCCACAGATGGAGCTGGGCACTGGGAGCCGTCCTCGATTCCCTGCAGAGAGGATCTGCCGGGATGCTGGGTCCTGACAGCAACAGTTTAGAGAAATATGCCATGTTTATGGCCTGTATCACCATCCCTGCGCCCAGACTTCCACACTGCAAGTCACTACCAGTTCTGTAATTCATGGAAAAAAAGTGGGATTATATAATATGCCCTTCCTTTTTCCAGTTCTGGCTACTTTTTATCAGTCCTGCTATAGTTGTATTTTCTCCCTGTTGAAGTCTGGGGTCCAACTGAGTTCTGGTAAATTAAGGAGATTGAAGAGTATAGAAATGTGACCTTTTTTCTTCTTGTTTCTCTCGGCACACTATTCCAAGCTAGCTTTCTGACAGCTCAGTTTAAAACCGAAAGAGAAAATAAAGTACCAAATTAGAAAGTAATAAAGCGAATAAAAAAATCTCCAGTTAAAAATTGCACCAATATTCCATATTTTGGAAAAAGACATCTTTTCCATTCCAGCAAAATTCAAATTACTTATTTTTTCCCCCAATAAATTGCTAAAAAAACCCATACTGCAGATTCATTCTTGTCAATTTAAACAGAACCTCCTGGCAATGGGTATTTTATTCTGCCAGTGACCACGACGACTTGCCGCTCTCAGATGAGGAGCTGAACTTCAGGCTCTTGGGCCAACACGTAAGTTATTCATGAGCTTGGCTGAGAATCACTCAGCTTCTGTTGCCCTGTGCAGAAAATTCTATTTCGCTCAGTACTTTAAAGTGCAGTAGCTGAAACTCAGATTTGAGATCTGCTTTTTAAATTGCAGACAGCGCTTGGTACCTGGGCGTTACGTTTGGTATTTTACTCTGCTATTTCACTGGATACCCATATCTCCCCTCTCAACTAACTGCAGCGGGAGCAGCAAGGTCAGGCCCTTTATTAGTACGAATTACCATAATAATAAATGGATGTAATATGATTAGAGCCTCAATTTGATTTATTACGTTCAAGACGGAAATGAAGGGCAAAGAATACAGCTTTGGTTATTATGGGTATTCAAATAAACACTAATAAGATCCCAGAGAGTAAGGCACCGAAGTGTTAGAACATACAAGCTGATGAACATTCAGCTGTTTCTCCTTGGGGTACAAAGCGTAAATAAATTATACCTTGGCAGGCAGCTTGACTGCGGGGTCCTTGGAGAGGAGTAGAAATAGATGGAAGAGACTTACTTGGCTGTTGGGTATATCAAAGCTATGACGGGGATTATTTTTACTACCAATATAACCAAGTAGCCCAGAGTAAAAAGCGTCCAAAGACATAATTAAGAAAAATTATCAGCAAAATTACACCTCCTGGCTTATCGGGTCAAGTCACTTGTTATTCTGGGCGTATTTCTCCTATGATTCCTTCACAGAGGTATCAAGCTCCATCAGCCTCTCTCTTAAAAATAGTTAGGCTTGGAGTTTTAACATATTTAGATAATTCCAAAGAGAGATAACGGGATATACTTTCTTCCAACCAATATAGTTTTCTTGAAATAAATTGGATCAGATCTGTATAGTATAACCAAGAACTTGACTTGGGAGTTGGATACAACGTAACGGGAAGGAGAGAGGGACTTTTAAATTCAATAATGCTGCCAAAGCCTGTGTATCACAAAACTGACGGTATTACTGTGAAAAGCAGAGTAGAAAGATAATATTCAATAAACAGAGAGAGAGAAAAAGGATCTGTAAATTGGAAACACCAAAAAAAAAAAGCACAACCTGTTAAAGCTATTGAATTCCTTTTCAGCAGTGACACGCTATTCCTGCTTTAAGTCTGAACTCTGGATTTGTCCTTTCAGACTGCAGCCTCCAACCTGAAGGGCTACATTTTTGGGTGGAGCATCTCAGCGAGCCCTAGATTAACAAGATGTTTCTACTCATGGTGATGCACCTTCAGAATGAGACTCTGAAGCTCCATTTCTACACGTATTCGGCTGTATGCTTAGGCTTCATATGTGAGAAAATAGATTAATAGGTTAAATCCTGGTTGGAAAGCTGAGCCTATGTGCAGTTAGCAGAGACCTACGTTAAATTAAATTACGTGTACCTTTCCTTGAACATCTGAAGCTCAGCGACGTGAGCTTGGAATAACAACTGAGAGATTAGGCTTTGTAATATGCAATATCTTAAATAGTAGTTGTGAAATGAAGCTAGCATTTGTTTTTCTGAATAGATCATGGTAATACGAAGCTTAAGATTTTGATTCAGAAAATTATCATATCTTAAACAGAGGAGTAGGGAAAAAATTAAATCCTGTGTATGAATTACATATTTAATTCTTCTCAGTCAACAGGCTTTCCTCTACTTGCTCACATTTTTGATACTTAAACAGACCAAAGCAAAGAAAATAATCTATCCAAAATGAGCAGAAGTGTGTCTAACAAAGAGAATGGATTATGAAGGAAATATGCTTCCAAAATGCGATTAAAGTTTATACCGCTTATGACTGGAATGCAGGTGCCTACCTAAAATTAACTATTTCTGCATGGACTGAAGGAAGTTGTTCTATCTGTAGAGAACAAATGTTAATTACCTGGGGTATTAGCAATGCAGCTGGGGAATTATTATTTTGAGTTGCTTAGATGGATACCACCTTTCCACTCTTGAATTCTGGAAGAGGCTGTAGTAAAAGTAAAAAGACAAAGTGGAGATGGGAAGGTTCTTTATCTGTTTGTGAGTCCTCCGTGATAATTTGCTCCCGATCAGGGGAGCACCAGTTCTTCAGCAGAGACTGCAACCCGCTGACACACATCACGTTACGTTAGAAGTTTTTATCGGTTGAGCTTTTCACAGCGCTATATCCAGTTCTTACTCATACATAATACAGGTTTATTCTCATCCTCGAAACCAACATCCCCCCAAACAACCCTTGCAATTCTTTTCTGAGGTGTTGGAGAAGTCCAGGAGGAAACACCCAATGACAATGTCCTACCTGTGGCATCTGGTTCTGCCCTACCACAGTTTCACGTGGGGTCCTGCTTCTCCTCATATCTGTCACATCAATACGTACCTTTCTTTTCCCACTGCAGTGGTGCTTTGACAGCATGTCACCGTGGGATCCTCTCAGATCTGCATCAAAGCAGGAGCGGGTACGTTTCGAAGTACGAGGCACCGCTATTAAAGAGCGCTCTGTGTTCCAGACGAAACCAGCAGTTGAGATTGAAAGTTAACAGCAATCCTCTCTGTCATATCCCATATCCCACAGCCAGCTCTGCCTAGGCTAAGGAGCAAGACAAAGACACAGGGTAATAATCAGCTCGTGGAGTTCAGCACATAGCCAATTTTGCACAGTCAGCAGAAAAGAGCATCTCAATCCATTCCCTCTTTCAACTCGATAACCAAGCTTCTGTAGGAAAGACACTGTTAGTGTGGTGCTCGGTTGGCTGCTGATGATTAAAAGTTCTCTTCAAGTTATAACCCACAGAACACGAGTCTGCTGTCGTTTTGCAGGAGTGGAATGTGGAACCAGTTCTGTAATGCTTGTGGTCGCGTGTCAGGCACGCTGGCAGCTGATGACACAATCCTTAAAAGCAGTATTTTACTACAATTATGCTCACTTGTGCCATGAAGAAGCGCATGTTTTCTTAATGGCACAGACCTTTGTTCATAAAAATTACAGTTTGATTTTACCAGGTAAAATGGTACTGTCCTGAACTTCTTCCTAAAAACAATGTGCGTGCACATGAAATCAGATTTTAGAAAAACAAAAAAATACTAGAAGAGTGAAAAATAAATAATAAAGAACATTTTGATGTAGACATCCCTATTGTGACATGGCAGCGGAATATTTATTTATCCACAGACCACACGGGCAGCGCCTTGCGTAGCTCAGGTTTGAACTTTGAGGGGACAGCAATGAGCAAGTTTTTAGCTTGGAGCACACCACCGAAATTAATTAAATTCCTTTTAACCTGTCAGCTTTTATTTCTGTTAATGAAGTCTGTAAACATGTTTAACTAAACGGTTGAGAAGGGGAAACTAAACGTTCTCCAGACACACCAGGTTTGTTGGACTCGACCTGAAGCCTGCAGCAGCAGCTGCGAACGAGCGGATCTGCCGCCGGCCCTTGGCTCGGTGGTGTGAGATTGAGGATTTTTGCCGATGGGCATTGGACTGAGCCCAGAAGATACGCTGCACAGCAGATGATTTTTGTCAGCACCCGTTACTTAGCTGTAGCATCGAAGACACCTACTCACGCACGCGCTCAGAGAGGTTCCAGGTACGCAGGTATTCCAGCACGACCAGGAATTTCATCCTCTTGAACAACCACCACAATTTGAATGACTCATTCAGGATTCTTTTTGGATCATTTGCACAATGAAGTCATAGGAAGAAGCACGGCAGTTCAAGAGGAGGTGGGGAGGGGATTGGAGATTGCAGTTTTAGCAGGAAACCTGAAGGCTATCAAAACTCTTCGTGAAATCACCGAGGACGAAATCCATATTTCCCTACTGAGTTAAACGCAACGTGACAATGCCAATGAACTTTCAGGGAAATGACAGACAAATTACAGCGTGCGCGTGCTAAGCCATGTTGAAACCCTCATTTCTAAAAGGCATCCTGTCACAAGTTGTAAATACTGGCGACTAACACCAAAAGATTTTCTTCCGACTTCCTATGGCGTGCACTTTCTGCTCCCAGACCGCTTATAGGCTGTGCAGATTATTCAAGGGATTGCAAATTAAATGCATTTTGACCAGCAAGCAAGTGAGGAATATCGAGGTATTTCTGGCCACAGTCAGAAAAGGCTCATTTTTTGTCTCTGAAGATCTCCTCTGACAGACTATCCCTTCCCAGACTGTCCCAAACTGACTTTTCCATATTTTATATGTGATTGGTTTTGTTTCGTGGGGTTTTATTGATTTATTTATTGCATGTAGCACTTCTTCTCTGAAAGCCATGCAAAAACGAAGGCAGCCCACAACTAAGAGCTGTGTATGTAGGAAGGGCATTCGGATAGGATGCATGACTAGAACAGAATTTGGGTTACACCCTCTTAAGCTAAAGCTGCAAGAGCCTGTGGCACAGCAGGCTGGGTTATGCTACCACCGCTTTTTACACTATCTTTTCCTGTAGGGTCATAAACTCTCGCTGTAGAGAGGAGAAATGAGCAATGGCATTGAAGACTGAGCCTCCAACACCTGCATCACCCATTCTCCTGCCAATATTCATCCTCTACTCCCTGCCCAGTCGCTGTCCCTCACCATTTGCCACCCTGATACACCCTGATCTCCAGCAGGAATGCCCGGCTGCAATTCCCACGTCTGAGCCAGATCCAATATAACTCACTTCAGCCATCGCTGAAAAATTAACATTAAAAAAAAGAATAAAAATACAAGTATTGTTGTCATTCCTACCTAAACCCAGCTAACATAACGTCTAATTCCACAATCATTATTCATGTTGCATAATGTTTTATTCACGTGCCTGTCTCCTGTCAGACCAAATAAGACTATTCAAAAGAACAAATGCCGTTTCGGGTGAACAAAGAGCAGGGAGCTGGGCTCACAGAACTGCAGGAGACATTTCCACTGGCTGGCTGACACAGCAACGTTAGGATTTGGCTGGAGCCCCTCAAAAACGGGTTTGCTTTTTGGAAAAGTTTCACAGATTCATTGTTTCTACAGGAAAGTGAGAAATCCTGCTGGAAAGAGAAATAACAGTATCTGTTAAAAGCTCCTGACGTGATCAAGCAAAAGACGATGATTTTCTGTAAGAAGGAGAGAACATTTTCAGACCAAATTTTTTTGTTGTTGTTGCCGTACTTTTGGTTTCAAGAAACCTTTGTTTAGTCACCAACCCCATTTTCAGGACGTTTCTCAAAAGCTCTCATTTGAGTTTCTCTCTTGTCTTTTTCCTCCTTTCACCATATGCTGTTCTGGCATGCCAATACATCACAAAGAAAAGCTGTCAGATCCTCCCTCTAGAGTTTTTACTAAATACTACTAAAAACAACTGTACAGCTCCATCTATCTTAAAAAATTAAAAAGAAAGAAAGAAAAAGAGAGAAAGGAAAAAAAGAGAAAAGAATTGCAACCAAGCCAACAAGTTTCCAGTGGAGTCCTTGAAAGTTGTCCCCTTTGATATTGCAGTAATCTGGGTTATTAACAGCATTAATTTTGACGCCGATGTGAGGTCAGTTCAAATTTTAGCCGGACGGGGAAGTAAAACATCTGCAGGAAACACGTTTCTGTTACATTGTGCTTGACGTGGGAATTAATGGGTGCGATTCTATGGCCTGTGTTAGGCAGCAGATCAGACAAGATGATCATAGTGGTGCCATCTGGCCTTAAAAATCTATGAATCTACATTTAAATTCTCTCTTGAACTTAGGTAACCTCTCTCTAAGCCCATCTGCATGTTGAATATTCCCATTAAAAGGCAGCCTCTAGCAAGCCAAGTATATTTTACTAGCCTCAATCAGCTTTATTTTATGTAGCCACTGACATTGCATTTTGGCAATAAAAATCCAGAAGAAAACCCAATACGAAACCCAGCGTTTGTACCTATAAATGCAAACAACTGAAAAATATTAAATTAACAGTCCCTACAGCCATTTCAGGGACAACCACCCGGTGCTGAGAAACTGCTGGCACCGAGTCTTGAAGAGCAACCTGAACAACAAAAGTGGTTGATGTTTTGGCATGAAAACCCCTGGGATTTAATTTGGCTGAGATGTTAGATGAACCCCTGCACAGAAAGTGGTCTTTGGGACCACTGAAAGCTCAGGAATGGAAATCAAGCAGGTTTTAAGTGAGACGAGTACAGAAGAACACATGTGGGAAAGAATCTTGTGCCTCAAGTTAGAGAGTTTTCTTTTTTTTTCCCCTGATAATTCTTCACGATATAGCGACTGGCTTAAAATCAGGATTTAAAAAGACAACAGAAAAGGGTTTTTTAAGAGTTGCAATGGAAGAGGGAAATGGAAACCCTTCTCCTGAGAGCTCCCTGCTGTAGGTTCCCGTGTCCAGTGACCACCCATGCCTCTCACCTTCCCAAAGATACTTTCTTCTGTGTTTTATTCTTAATAACCATGAGGTCTAGGTAGTCTCTATGTATGCATACAGTTAAATCAGTTGTATACACGTAAGTCAGTCAAAGACCCATAATATACCAGCAGAACTTAGATGATGCAGAAGTTTTTCATGGGGCTCAAAACGACGTGGAGATGCTCTATTGTCATCTGGATGTACCTAGGCTCTGAGAAGCAACATGTCCTCTTTGTTAACTTTGTTAACTTGGTAGGGTTTAATGAGATTTTCTTGCCAGAAAGCTGTGCAGTTTTTGAGATGGATGATCTTGATGGTTGTACAGGAACAGCAGGAGCCCGATCAGGAATTTATTGAAGCAGCATTGCTGTTTACTTTGCATTTAGAAGCAACTAAGAATAACGGAAGTGAGAAGGGGTAGAAGTAGAATATCAGCAGAAACTTTTATTCCTAAGGGTTGGGTTTATTGGGGGGAAGAGTGGTTTTGAGTTTATTTGGCTTTATTTATAGATTTATATAAACACACATACACTTTGGATCTAAGGTTCTTCACTCAGTTGGATTTTGGTTCCCATGAAAATAAGTTCTATATGATCAAACATGGGTTATTTCTAGTGAGGTTACTTGGGGAAATATATTCATAAAGAGACTGCATCCTGCTGATGCAAAACAAACACAAATAAAGAGGCAAGCCAGGAAAGATATCTGAAGAGAAGCAAGTAATGAAAGGAACATTTTGGGCACAATCTGTTATTTGTTATTATTATACTATGTCCACACTCTTCTCGCTTATTCTCAGCACTGTACGTTTTAATTGTCCCCTGAAGAAACAGTTCTGTAGATACATCCACAGGGAGCAAAGGCTCTGTCAGCGACAACCAAATTAATTTCTCTGTTGGAAGCATAAATGTGACTTAAAACCCCTGAACAACATATTTTTAGCAGTTTGAGCCATCTTTCTTTATCGAAACTATTGTCCTTTATACTTCAGAGGCTAAGAGCCCTGGTAGCACACACCTGTTTGGAACACCACCAGTAATAAAAAGTTGGTAGGACTGACTACGACTCCCTCAGTTTTGTCAAATCAGTACTTTGATTAACGTTCTTCAAACAGAAAATGATGCCTTGCCTTCAGATTTAGCAGGCATAAAAGTCAGCAGCTCCCTAGCTACAAGCCACGTCACAACTATATGTTTTTTTCCATATGCAAGCGCATCTACATACCTGTGAGTCACTTCTGGCTTCAGGTTTTCCAAGCACTTTGCCTCAAAGTCCAGCTTAACTGGGATCAACCAGCTCTTCAGTACAAATCAGAGAACAAAGCCAGAGCTTAACCTGTGGGAGAAAAGCAGTATTTTCTTCTATACCTCGGATTATGGGAGCAAAAGCCATATGAGATTCTATATGAACCTGTGCCTAAAAAAAAACCCATGGAGACCACAGCAATGTCAATAATCTGCTGTATCTCATCCCTGCCCAAGGAGTCCCTTCACATTTTCATGCCATGCCCTCACAGTGACTATTTATTTTTTCTTTTCAAAAGAAACAGGTGTTTTAGACCTACATATAATTCATATGCAGTAAGAGAAAGCATCTAAATTCGTCGTAAAAATAAATAATAGAAATCTTCACTGGCCTTTCAAATGTTAACCCTTGCCTCTCCCTGGTGCAAAAGCCAATCCAAGAAATGCTGTCTAAAGGAGCACGTCCAGGGCTTTGCATTGTGGTTGCGAACAATTTCCAGACACAGCTTTGGACTGCAGCACCAAAGTATTTAGTTGAGTGTTTTGATTTATTGATCCACACCGATAACACTAAAATGACTCGAATTTCAGGATGGCCGTGATGCTGGGTTTGCACGCATGACCGCCTGCACGAGTACCTATACAAGTAAAACATTTTAAGTCATATTAGAAGGATGCTTTTGAGGTGGCACAACCCAGCATCAAAAATGAAAACAATTTTCTGACTCAGGACTGCTTGTTCAACTCATTGCAGCCTGTTGTGAGAGGGCATAATGATGCAAGTTTTGCAGCAGAAAGGTCCACCGAGGGCTGTTAGATGCAGTGATGTAGCTGTCAAGTCCAGGACAGTAAGCCCTTAAACAGCAGCTTACTGGAAGCCGGGAGAGGATATCCAGAGGAATTATCTCTCAGTGTTTACCCAGTTCTTATACTCTGGTCCTGGACATCTGCTTGTGGACACTGCCAGAGGCAGGACACGATGGGCAGATGGTCTCAGGGTTGTTGCCTGCTCTGCTGTGACTCCCCATCACAGGCTGCTGCTACTGGGCTGCTTTAGCTCATTTTGAGCAAGGAGCTTGGCAAACACTGTGAAATCCATGTATCAACCCCCTCCCATGTTACATATAAATATGTGTTCAGCTGAAAATGCCTTCTGCCAACTCATCATTCTATGGTGGTGAACTCCTCCCTCTTGCAAGTACCTACAGAAGACCAACAAGAAGGAAGAGGAGCCACCACTGCTTGCTCTGCACTGCTGCCCCATAACAAGGATACCCTTAAACACAGCAAAATTTTCAAAGACAACACTTTGTTGCCTTCTATAGGAAGGGCTCTAATTCCCATGCAATGGGCAGGAGCTGGCTCAGCCATCCTCACAAGAGGCACCATCCAAAACTCTAACGGGCTGCACAACTGCTGAGCACCCCACGCGTGGCTGCTGCGCTTTCTTATGATCTCAAAAGCCCCAAGATGTTTAAATGCAAGACTATTGACAGGAAGCACTAGCAACAGATGTGAAGCATCCTTAGTGGAAGCAGGTACTGTCATCAAAGAGCTCAGACCATCTCGCTTTTCAGGCAAACATACCTACATCTCTCTCTGTATAATATTCTTTCCCACAAATGATCCTTTCCCACAAATTTGAGTGAGAAAATACGGCAAGGGAAGCCTAACTGCCCTTGGGTCTGTGCTTATTTTCTTAACTCTGTAGATTTCTTCTTTACCAAAACTTTGTGGTTTAGGCTGTATATATGTAATTAGTTAACCCTTTCAGTTGCATTTTAGATGGCATCACACTGACTCCCAGGATATATATTTGAATTGCACATTTTTCCAAAGCGCTGTCTGGTGCATGTTGCCTCCTTTAAATTATTTTCAGAAAATAGAAACCCTCACCAAAAAAAAAAAAAAAAAAAAAGAGGGAAAAAGATAATTCTTTATACCTTTAGCTTTCCAGTGCAATTTGTGAAGTCAAAAAACAAAGTTTAGCTGTGCCTGCCACCTCTACTTCTAAAACTGCTCTTATGTTTAAAACAATATCAGCAAGTTCGGGGCACTCAGTAAAATCTCAATTTATGACAAAAATTTCTGTTTAGTGGGAACAAACCTATTAACTCAGCTGAAAAGAATGACAGTAATTGCAACTGGCCAAGGGTTGATAAGAAAACTCGGTCTACTAATTTGAAAGAATATTTACAGACTGGCAAAGCCGTGTCAGACAAGCGAAGCAAAGATAGTTGCACTCGGTGTTTCCTAATTCAAGGAGGAAAAAAAAATCATAATATTTTCACTCTAATAAGACATTTTCAAAGTGGTAAGTTTATAACCTTTTGTATCTTATTCTATCAATATCTACTCACAGAAAAATTAACTTTTTCACAGACCAAAATTGACCCTTATTGCTCAGTTGCAAAATAAATGTAAATAGAGGACATTGGATTTGACCTAGTAACACTGGCTTAGATTTTGTGCTGTGGGCACTGAAGCTGTGGTTCCTAAAATAATTGAGGTTTGCAGCTGAAGAGAGTGCAGAATTTAACTATGCAAATAGAAAATAATAATAATAAAAAAAAAATCTCTGATTTGGCTTAGCAATATCAGAAAGATCTTAAGTCTACGGAAGCAACACGTCACCGTCTTCACACAAGTTTTCCCAATAGTCACCCAAGAAAATTCCTCTGTCCCTTCTACCTGTGCTGAAAGGTTGACATCGATCGCCCAACATGGGCAACTCAAGAGGCCACCAACATCTTCTCTTCCAGCACAAAAACTCTGTGTGGGCAAGCAAGTCTCTGTGTGGTCTGGGGCTGAGAAATCTCCTGGAGAGACTCTGTTCTATAGCATTGAATTAAAGCATCTAACAGTTCTCTACAATGAGATTATCATTGTTCTTTTATCCTGGTTTCAAAGAAGCCCAGTAGAGTGACCTTTCCTCAAGTATTTTTCTCTGATTCTTTCTGATCTGAATTTTCTGTGGAGGAGGAACTAAAAGAGAAAGAAATATGCTTTCCTTTTCCTTTTTGCACTGCGGGAACATTGCAAGGTGTATCTGTTTTCTCAGTTGTTTTTTTTTGGAAGGTCTGAGATTTCTGCATTACCTTGGATAAAAATAATTGTATCAAAGATACGAAGCCTTGTGCTTCAGGTCAGAGGTCAGCTGCTAACTGATGCAGCAAGGGGGAGAAAACAACCCAAAAAAAACCATCTCCCTGTGAGAAAATCATTCCCCAGTTGTCCGTGATGGGTTTCTCCCGCTTTCCTGAGGAACAACTGTCAGAAATAGAGGTTAAAATACCATCCTGCTCTAGTATGGCAACTCATCCGGCAGAATAGTTATTTTCTTTGTTGTATAGATTTGGATGTGTGGGGTTTGCTGGTATTTTTATATGTATACGTAGGTATTAAATGAGAACATACTTCTGGTGGTGATTTTTTTGTAAAAAAAATCCCTACGGACAGAGATACATCATTATGTCGTATAAGGGTAAGTTGTTAAATCTTATCTCACATTTACATGCAAGTAACGTTGCTGCCTTACATTTGCACCAATAAGAAGAACTCTGTGCTACCCACTCCCTTTCTCAGGCAGTAGAGCAGAAAGATAATGCACACTTTGATTCATCCCCTTTGAATTCCACATCCCATGACTCGGTTTCCCTGATTTTCATTTCACTGTTCACGCACGCTCACACAGTCCATATTCGCAGCTACCCAGGCTGAGATGAAGTGTTGGGTTTTTTTTTTTTCCCCGAGCACTGTCCTATAGATCCAGTAGCATCTCCCACCTGCAGAGCGTCTGAATTTCTAGTTTTATTTAGTTCTGTGATTTCCAGTGAGATTTTGTTCTCTCAAGGAAGTCTCAAGTATCAGCCTGATGGCATGGAGGGTTCCTTTCGACTTTGAATCTGAAAAAAAACCATCTTATTAATCCAACCCTCTATGAACTATTGTAATACACAAATGAATAAAACATATAACATATACACAGTCAACAACATCTGTATCTCTGGAAGGAGAGAAAGTACCTCAACAGCACATGTATCTCTGGAAGGAAAGTACCTTACAGGTACAGATATAAACCTTAAAAAAACTCCTAAGTATAAGCAGCAGCAAAATAGAAGAAGTAAGTTTCTAATGTATATTTAAAATTCTAAGTGACATTCACAGACATAGAGCAAAAGGATGGGAAAGACTTGTATGAAAACAGAGCAGTTGGTCCCATTTGATAACAATTTCCATAAGTATAACTTGGCTGACAGAGCAGGAGTTATGAGTTTTGATCTGAATGCAACAGCTTATTTTGGTGAGTACTCAGGAGGGGGAAAAAAAAATATCATGAGAAGCCTGCGGTTATATCAGTCTGGTTTACGAGGCACTTTTACAGGGCAGTGTTCAAGACACTGTAACTGAGGTTACAGACAAGTTATATGGTAATAAGGACAAGTCAGGGTATATACACTAAATGCTGTGAAAGTAGGCTAGGGTCATGGTGGAGAAAAGTGAACGGATAGGGTCTGAGAGGCACAGTTCCAAAATGAAAAGGAATAAAACCTGAGAAATAAGCAAGTCTAAACTGGCAATATGAAACACTATCTAAGCAAACAAGTCTATAGCAAACTCATGCAAGAACCCCAGAAACAATATCTCTTCCTGTAAGCACAAAGGTTGCCTGGGAATACGTATAGACATTGCAGAACATCCTTCCCAGACGCTGTCAAGCAACACTTGATAGAGAGTTTACAGTCCAATGCTCCAAGAGTTTCAGCAAATGCAAAGGGATAGGTGCTCCCTCCTTCAGTCACAGGTCACCTGGTGTGTCCTTACACACGCCAGGGCTGTTTGAAGACAAGCCCGTACACCTTCCCTGCATCCATAAATCAGTGCAGGCGACGCTGGCAGCTCGGTTCTGCCCCGTCACCCGGATTGATGCTCGGCAAGCCGTGGGCTCTGGGCAGCCAAGCAGCAGAGCAGCTAGCTCTCACCGAGAAAAGAAACTATTGCCATGTGCAAATCCTTCCTGAGCACCCAGTCATCGCGCTGTAAATCACACCTTATATCCTGCTAACCTTGCATTAGCCACTCGCTGAGGTTAAACCCAGCTGGGCAGGAGCTGCAACGTGTTTCCTGGGCATGTCCCACCAAAAATCAACCCTCTGGAAGAACACCACCACTGCCACTCCCATGGATTTCACTTTGGCTCATCTCATGGATTGCAATCGTCAATGCAAAGGGTGGCAGCAGTTTACATGCTTGCAGATAAACAAAACAGAATTCACTTGCAATGTTTGAGGTAAAAACCACGCGAAGCTCAGCTGAGAGTACAGAGGAGCAAGGGGAGCTCAGGGACCTGCCATGAGCCTGCGACACGGTTGACTGCATGAGGACCTCATCCAAGACTCGCTCCTTCTCTGGCCAGCCCAGCGCTCTCCAATCTGTTGGGAGGTGCGAGGGGAGAGATTGTCCATATTGAGGCTGCAGCTGCCACACCAGACTTCATCTGCTCTGGAAGAGGTGGTGGAAGACAGCAGAGAGACTGTCTGTCACTGGTGGAAAATACTCTGCCAGGAACCTCCTCTTCTCACTTCCTCCCCTCACCTCCAACACAGCGAAGAAACCAGTTTTGGATTCTTAATGTATAATGACCACAGCTAGAACTCGTTATCCTTAATGCAATCAGTAGTAGTTGCACATTTCGGTGAGGAAACTTAATTCATTTTCCCAGCCTGGTTAGAGAAGCTCCACTGTCTGATGGAGTCAAGGAGTCCATGTGTAATGCAGGAGAGGGATTTTGGAGGGACACAGAAGGGAAAGGAGACTGTAAGAGGAGTAAATCAAGGCACTTTCAAGCAAGCAGTGAAGAAAAGAGGTAAAAAAATCAGAACACAAGAATAAAAGGATCCTTCCAACCCATCCTAACACAGAACCCGATAGGTGACCACAGCACGGGACACTTCTGCCCTCATACAAAATATTCTATCCTCATACAAAATATTCTGGAAATTTCTAGGTACTATAGCTCCCTTACCTGAATATGAAAGACAGCCTCGGCTTACCCTTGACCAGGCACAATACTGAATTTTAATCACTCCCTAAGAATCTGATAGCTTGCAAAGAGGAGAGTTTTTGTAATAAGGTTTGATAAAACACCACCCTTGGGAGAGCTTGTACATAAACACCTCAAAAGAGTTATGCAACCCTGGTATGCAGCGCTCGTGACAACAAATCTATCCAGCACCAGGAGCACAACCCGGGACTTAAAAAGGTTCTACCTCTGCATAACAATGATCTCTTCCTCAGAGCAATATTCATTCTCAAAAACGTAGGCAAAGGGAAAACAAAGACGGGCTCGTCCTTTTCCTAAACCTTGACTGAAATTATTGTTTTCAGGAAGAGGACTAAACCTAAGATTTTTGTCAGCAGTAGAAAACACATTGTTTGCACAATGATCACCTCCCCCAAATGACAGCTCGGTGTCATTTCGTATTTTTATGATGGCATCTGACAGCCAGGGTTTCTAAGGAAACACCGATATCGGGGGAGCTGGAGGGAATGGAAGAAAAGGACAGAACCTAAAAATAAGAGTCACACGCCTCTTCCAGACATTAAAACCGCCTGATAAAAATTGTAAATATCTCCCCACCTTGGAATATTAACATTTCTAAGGCACCCATAAGATTCTGACCAAATGGACTCATTTTGCACTGGACAATTATTTTGCTAAGAGAGAGTTGTATTTATGAAATCACATTCTTTATTAAGGATGTTTGGAAAAAATATGCTGACTAAATTATTTCTTAAATCAGACCAGAATAAATGGAAACATTATTATTCCGTACCACTGCAGCCCCCAATAGGATTCAAACTGTCGCGTGGAGCATTAGTAGAACAGATTTCATCTATTTTGAGTTTTTGTGATTTTCATGCTGGAAATGCAGGATTTAGGTGTGGTGTTGTGTTGTTTTTTTTCTTAAATTAAGCTGAAATGGGTGTGGAGAGAGAAAATGAAATCCCTTCCCTTGAGCATTGACAGGGCATGCTGGAATCAGACGTGCAAAACACCCCAAACTCACCCGCAATAAACATGCCCAAAGAAATGACAGCGCAACACAGCAAGTTAAGCGCTTTTTAGGTCAAGCTGCAGTTGAGTTAGGAGAAAGCGAAAATATGCTGGGAATATTTTTGGAACAGTCAAAACCTCTAATTTTTCAAAATATCGTTGTCTGTCCAATTAACCCAGAAAAAAAAAATCTCTTCTTGGAGGAGTATGCATCGCGGATATTTCATCATCTGTGATGAAATTAAGGCTGTGCTCTAAAAAAAGGGACTCTAGCCTGGTCTGTAACAGCACATAGCACAACGCTGAAGACAAATTTGTTGCAAAAAAACTTTGACACAAAGCTCACTAGAAGCACTTAAGTATTTTACCATCTCTCCCAATTATGTAGGCAACCACGACCAGCGCACGGTTAAGCAGATGATTTCACGGAATTTGACTACTGGGCTTTAGGCTATGCACAAATAGTCAGTTTTACTCCCAGACAGTCACTAATACGCTTCACGTACAGATCAGCGGGGAAATATCTATAGAGCTTAAGCCAGAATGTTTCAACATGTTCTTAGAAATAGTTGCCTGACATTTGTTTGGGCTATGACTTTGGTTTTTTGTGCTGCTCATGTTTAGACAAAGATGCAGAGGACATCAGTTTAGCAGTGTATATAGACCCCTAACACCAAGCACCATGATTTACCATGAAAACATCTTATGCATCAGGGTTGAAATAGTTCTTATGCTATGTATCTGAAGAAAATCATAGAATGGCCTAGGCTGGAAGAGACCTTAGAGATCATTTAATCCAACCTCCCTGTCGTGGGCAGGGACGCCTCTCAACTGGATCAGGCAACACATGAGGACCCAACGGGAATCGAACCCGCAATCTTTGGTGTTTCAGCGCCATGCTCAACCAAGTGAGCTGAACCAGCCCTGGACAGCCTGTATATCATAACTGTAAAAAAATACATATGTACACACATATATAGAGCTAAATGCTTCCACACGTCATTACTTAAAGGAACGTTTAGTCACTAGCTTGTGTGTATGCAAGTAGACTTGTGAATATGGAGGAATCACAAAACGTTACTCTCAAAGGAGCACTGGGACGTATCCCCAGAAGACAAGCAGAGCTGGGCTGCTCAATCATCTGGAAGAAGAGCGGTTCCTCATCTCACGCAGAGCATCTGCACAGCCTTGCCCACTTTGGAAGGCAACTGGCTCTGCTCCCTTCAGCCAAGTTTAAATCACCAAAGTTCATTAGCTGAGTTGATGAATGGCTGGTACGTCATCTCATTTAATAAAATGCAAAAGTCTCCTACCCCTTTGCTTTAGCAGCCAAGCAGCTCTCCTCTGCACGGCTCCGAGGAGGAATGGTGGGAGTGCTCAGGGATTTCCAGACTCCCATAATCAGTGCCTTAGTCAATCTCTTTCAATACAATGAAAGAGCACTCTGGCATGTGGAAATTTGCCTTCAAGCGTTCCCATGGATCATACACTATAAAATAATTCATCAGAGGTGGGTTAAACATTTTCAAAATCGGAGGTTGCCTTACCTACTATGCTGAAGGAGTCCTCCTCCCATTTGTCCCACCACCAGCTGCAGCCCAGGAGATGGGCTTCAAGTAGCAGCATCCACCCACCTGAAATATAAAACAGAGGGGAAAAAAGCATCCCTCACTAGTTCTTTCTCTTGTTACAGCCAGAACCACACAAATTGATTTGTGCCATTCCTGAGCTTAGTCTTTTTCAAGTTTGATTCATGATGATAAGACAACGGGGGAAAGAAAAAAACCAAAATAAAAACTCTTCATGCCTGATCTAGCAAGTGGGCAGAACAAACTCCAGCCTGACTAACCTCACTAACCTTTTAAAATGCTGTGTTTTCATCGACTGGCCCTTCCCCTCCCTTGCAGGCTGCTGAGGCTGCACAAGTGGAGAACAACAACCGCCAGTTAATCCAATTACAAAACGCTCTAAAGGTTGAGGAGGTGGAGTAGCTTGCCATTTGATATACGATTACGGGGGATTAAACTCTTCATTTATGTGACAAAACTTTAACAAGGACACTAAATGACTCCGAGAACCATGTGGGGTGTCTGTGATTCTTGGCGAATAAAAGGGAAATGAGAAAACACGGGAGAAAAAAAAAAAGAAGGAAAATTTCCAACCATGTTATAAACCATTCCACAGTTTTACCAACCTTTTTCATGACATTCCTTCGAGTGACGCTTTGAGAACTTGCTCTAAACTGTATTCAAGAGCTGGCACTGAAGGGCCAAGAACTGAAGCAAAGTCTTGAAGGACGAACCATCCCAGCACATTTGTGAAGCAGTGGCACAGGTGAAATCCTTTCTGCAAACCAGAGCTCACGCTGGAAAGGAGATACTTAGTACCAAGGTGCTTATACTGGCCTAGGAGAAAATGCAGATAACAAGCAGAAGCACATGGATTATTTCCACACCAGTTAATGCTGCTCGTTTTTTCTCTTGCTTCCAGTAGCAATATGAGATGTTCAACGTCTCATGCTGCTACTTATTAATAAGCAATATACAATTTATTATTAATAACTTATCTATTTGTTAATTTGCTGAGCACCATGTTCCAAATTAAAAACTCATACTGCCATAGCGAGGAGGATGGCCAAGAGTGTGTAACTCCATCCCTGGGGGTTGGGTTAGGCTGTCATTTCCACTAGTATCATAAAAGAGAGCTTCAGATGGCCTAAAGGAATGAGCCCCAGGATGTTTCTAAGGTCTTAAGGTCCTCAGCATGTTCAAAGGTGTCTTTCCACAAAAGGACTTTTGTTTCTTAAGTCATTAGTTCAATATATGAACATGGGTCTATTTTATCCCAGATTAATTTTATGAACTGAATCTCATCTGGATCACACTTTTATAGGAATTTGCTTCCCAGAGACAGCAGGAGGACAAGAAATACTTGTACAGTCAGATGTTCCTGGGTTTGGGAGTCCTAATTAGGAACCCACCATTTCTTTAAGAGTAAAATACAGAAGAGCGATGTATATGAAACCTTGTTCGATTGCTGAATAATTGAATTTCCCTACCTGATGTACACTGTTCACTTTAAATTATAAAGAATATGAAATGCCTTTAGAATATTAGTTGGGAAATGTTAAAACTAGAGTATACAGGATCTTCCCCCTTCTCATTTTCTTGGAAAAGGCTTGCGTATCTAGTCTCTTTTCTACATTTCTTCACACAAAAATAGCTCCTTTTATCTTTTAGCACATTTCCCAGTGGAACAGTTTCAGCTTCAGTCTCAGCCAGCTGTCCACAGTGACTGCAAATTGATTTATTCCTTGTAATGGTCAAACTTTGTCATCAAAATGCTGGGAAATTCTGTAATTCAATCTTTGCATGTCCTTTAACTTCCTTTTATCTCTTTTGCTGCTTTAATCTCTTTTGCTGCTGTTAAAATGTTAAAGGCAATCTTTTATTTATTTACGAAGCAGTCAAAATCAAGGTGTTAGATTAGAAGAAACCTGTAGGCTTTACTTAAGGTAGCAAATATGCAAGACTATTTTCACTTGAGTTTCTCAGCCCAGACTGAAGACTAACAATAAGGCAGCAACAGCAAAAAAAAAAATTAACAAGAAACGAAAATAAACCAAAGGAAAAAAAAAGCTTAGCGTCATTTGGAATGAGAATTAGAGCTGCAGTAAACACCACACATTTGCATGTGTTCAACCTTGCGTAATATCACAGTGATCTGGAGCAGAAAGTTCATTGTCATTCTTAGTTTAGGTGTGAGTCCCATTCAGACATGAGTTCCAGATATCTGTATATTATATGAATACTTGAAAATAAGCAGGCTTCTCCAAGCTATCACTAATAAAACCCTTGGTTAAGAGCATGGCCCAATTAAAGCCAGCCAGGGATTTAAAAAAAGTCCAAGAGGTCAGTGTTTATATTTTTTTCCAGTCTTTTACTTTATGTCTTTCTGACGTATTATTTGGGATTTGTGTGTGCATACGTGAATGTGCGTGTGTGAGCAATAAATGCATGAAAGTAGTGACCCTGCATGCTGCAGAGTTCAAAATGAAGAGGGACAGACCGAAACGTCCTGTACAGGCTAAACAAAATTCCTCTTTTTGACTGTAAAACGTTGCTAACCATTTGCTCATGTTTTATGTAACGCGCTAACTTGTCTTTCACTTTTTCGTATTCCCAGCTCTCATAATTTATAGATATTTAATGTTCTACTCTCAACTTGTGGCTTCGTCTCGTATGCCGAAAAGTATATTCAGCAAAATCTGTTTTTCTCAAAGCTCTGTGATTATTTATTGTAATTTAAGACCGTTAATCGATTTCTCCCCTTCCGTATTGACTTCTAGACCTCAAGTCCTAATCTGTCATCCCCTGCCTTATATTGGTGATAGTATCAGTTTTCATGGGGTTTGTTTTGTAATGCTCCTGACGTGTAAAACCGGGTTCTTTATTGAAATTTTTTGTGCATCAGTTTAACCAGGAAATGGCTTTTCTTTGTCGAAGATGAGTGCCTGCAAGCTCACTGCCCAATCTGGGTGCAGCCTCAGATATCGGTGGCAATCTACTGCTACGTGCATCAAGGGTCTGCATTTGACAAGTAGGGATTTACACCAAAATATTTTGGGTATGGGGGTTTGGGGTTTGTTTTTAGGGGTTTCTGTCAATCCTTAGGATCTCAGCAGTTTCCTTTCAGCATCCAGCTCTGAAAGTTCTGGCCTGTGCATATCGTGTACGACTCACTGTGGTCCTTACGCTGCTTGGAGATGGGGTGGAGGGTGGACACCCTATAGAGAAAAACCTGTTCTCTCCAAAGAAAAAGAAAGAACCACCACCTTGCTCTTATAAAATAAGTTTATGAGTCCCAGGGAGAAGTCACTCCAGCAGAAAGGAGTTAACAGGGGGATCTATTCATACTCAGGAGCATGGAAATCCAAATTGCTCCCGTCTCCTGCCTGAGTTCGTGGCAGGGTTTTAGCTGGTCCTTCAGCACAGTCCTGGGAACACATTGGTGGAAGAAGAGATCTTTCCAATCAACGATTGGCTGCAATCCAAGTTTAAAACACCAAGCCTGATTTTTCCAGACAATTGTATACTCGAATAGCTTATCACTTACACTTATCGCTGGCTGTGAATGCAAAGAAAAAATAAAAGATACTTGAATACACACATACCTTTATCCACAATATCATTGTCCTTTCTGTTACAGTCTATGTTGGTTATTAGGTAGTTGAATATCATGTGTCAGCCTACGTATAAACCAAATCTACAGCTCTTCCTCAAGAAATAAATCACAGGATAAAATAATTTCTTTACTGCAGTGGACTCATGGCCACCTCACTCTATTCCCTCCAGTTGGCAGCAACAAATCCATCACAGAAAATTGTAAAGAAACCCTGTCATAGGCAAATACAATCAAAAGGATTATTTTTTTTTTCCTTGAGGCAAATTAGCCTCGAACCTAATACCAGAGGGTGAAATATGCCTAGAAGAATCCTGATACATATTTCTTCAGAGAAGTTGAGAATGGATCCAGATTCAGGCACCCAGGTATCACTTTCTGCCCCACTTAAACTTCAGGCAATGATTTCCACTATTTATTTTATTTTTTTAAAATACATAGGTACTTCTGTAGTAAATTGTATTCTTGACAACTTATTGTTCTAAGTGTATTATTAAAACAACAAACGGCAGCCTAGTTTAGTCTCCATCTATCATTAATTATTTACTGAAAAATGTAACAAACATATCTCTTTTGATTTGTTTCGTCTTAAGCATCTTATCTCGACCTTTTGACTCTCAGCTCTTACAGCAGTGAGAAATCCAGTGCTCCACGTTGTCTACCTCAGTATTTCTGAAAAATATTTTTAATTATTTTTTTTTCTATATTTTTTATATTTTTTTCCGTTCTGGCAGACTGATTAGCAATTAACAGAATATTCTGGTTGAGCATCCCGCTTTCATCAGCAGAATAACATCTATTCCTGGCTCGTATTGTAGTGCTCATACTTTGTGCACACCAGGACTTTGATTACTGGTTTGAAAACTGATGTGCATTAAGTGAAAATCCTGTGCTGATGCCCCAAATTACCTGTAGGTGTGTTTGTCAGCAATGGATGCATCAGCTTCAGTGCTACCTCTTTGCCTTGTATTTGTGAGTTCCTCTAACATCACGTAGTTTTGCCAAATATTGAGAGATTTATATCCTACAAATGTTATGATCTCAATACCAATACTGAAACCTCATCCTTGCCTCCTGCCGTGAGGGTCATTTTTCCCTCTCTTTCACATAATGAGACCTCTTGGCTCATTTTTAATCCCCAGTGAAACTTTGCCTTGTATCTCAGTGTCTTCCATAGCATCATCTTCTGAAGGACTTCCAACTACAGCTTTCTCCAAAGCCCAACAAGTAATTTAATCTCTTTTTCGATAGTTGAGAATATTTAGGAAGGACTTAAGAATTGAGTAATATACACCCACGTGCAGAACTCTTATTAACATGACAGGGAGTTAAGCTAGGATCAGATTAGGATTCAGTTAATTTTTCCAGGGAAGGGAGCTTCATGGACCCTCCTTCAAAGCAGACACCTTAACAAAGTTCTCCAAACTGCATAAGTAAGAAACTCCCAGTATTTATTAGTGAAACACTTTAATATCTAAAGCTGAGTCTATCTCCCTGTCTTTTGATCATTTCAGTAAATTAGTGCTGAGTTACACAACCTAATGAGGGAAATTAATTTCCTAAATTACCTGCCGTGAATGAAACCAGGCATAAGGTATATAATCAGTTGTAGGGTTTTTTTTTTGTGGGTTTTTTTTTTTTTTCAGAGGAAAGATAATCACAGTGAACGGAACAAACTGGGATGTCTTAGAAAAGCACTTTATACTCTTTCCAAAACAGTTTTACATAATAATTCTATTTTTACCCTTCCATTGCCTTATATATAATCTCTCTTCCTTTTGAGAAGGTATAATAATTGCACAGATAAAGCTTTTTTAACTCCTTATGTATGGATTCCATAATAAATAAAAGTAAATCTAAATATTGCCTATGCAGGATTTCTTTCAGGATCTTGGTATCATCTCAGAAATGCTTCTTCAGATACGAGCTTTCAACATAGATACCTCACTCAGATAGGATACATTTTACTCCTCATGCATTATTTGTAACTCTTCAAAAAGTGCACAGTTCTCTAGTTTTGTTCTAGAAGGCACCTCTAAATCCAGGATTAAGGCATTAATATTAATGGCCAGAATGTGACCCTATTGCATTAAATTCCTGAAGCATCTTCCTGCAAATTCATGAAAAGAGATTTTTTTTTTTGATATTTTTGAGATAAAAGAGCCAGCCTGGAGAAAAACAGCCCAGAAATAAACAACAACAAAAAAACCCTCACAAAACAAAAACCAAACCCAGATATCTGAGCATCTCTAGGATCATGGTGACAGCAACCCCCAGCACCCAGCTGGGTCACTCCTGCTCCTCTCTGCTCTGTGGGACGTCACAGGTTTCTCAAATCAGAGAATCAAAGAATGGTTTAGGTTGGAAAGGACCATGAAGATCATCTGCTTCCAACTCCCCTGTCAAGGACGGGGACATCCTCTGCTAGATCAGGCTGCCCAGAGCCCCATCCAGCCTGGCCTTAAACATTTCCAGGGATGGGGCTTCCACCCCCTCTCTGGGCAACCTGTGCCAGGGTCTCACCATCCTTATGGGGAAGAACTTCTTCCTAATGTCCAATCTGAACCGATCCATCTCTAGGTTCAATCCATTCCCTCCTGTCCTATCACTACCCGACATCCTAACAAGCCCCTCACCGTCTTTCTTGTAGTGCCCTTGAGACACTGGAAGGCCACCATAAGGTCCCCTCAGAGCCTTCTTTTCTGCAGACTGAACAACCCCAACTCTCTCAGATGAGCGAAAGGGCTCCTCATTTTTCTTTTACAGACTGAGGAATGACAAACCACATTTTCTGAGGCTGCCTCACCCCCCTCATAGCAACGCAGGAGTTCCAGATCCCTCCCATGGCGCAATGGGGAGGTGTCAGCTGGGGGGGAGGGATGCTCAGCAGCCCCGGGGAGGGAAACCACCACAGAAATGCTGAAAAACCATTAATGTTTGCAACAGCTGCCAAAAACCTCCAGCGCAGCCAGGGAGGGCTGGGGCGGGAGGAGGGTGCACGCTGTCCTCCTGGCTTCCACAGCAAGATTTCAGCGCGTTCCTGAAACAGCATGGCACTTGCGGCGGCACATCGCATTAGTTTCCCCAGTTAATGAAAGACCTCAGGCAATCTAAGTCAAGCTCTTTTCTGGGGAAGCATGCCAGCTATATTCCCAGGCCAATTATTGCTGCCGCAAAGTGCTCTAAATCTGTCAACAACCAAAAGTGTGAACTACAGTATAAAAACACCGTTAAGAAGGTGACCCAGTTGTTCTAAGAGGAGTGTTCTGTCTTGCAGTGGCAGCGATGGAAGTTGACTGCCTAATAGCCAGCCAGCCCACAGCACCAGTGCACCACTAAGTGATGTGCTTATAGACTAAGCACGTGCCAAAAAAGTTGTTTTATTTTTTTTTTAAAAAAAAGCTATGCAGGTTGATGGTAAATGAATGCTTATTCTCCTACAGTTCAATACGATAAACACTTGGCGAGCGGGACAACTCGGTAGGTTCAAATAACTTGTCTTAGTGCTGGAGGTATAACCAAAATTAGATAATACATTTCAAGCTACAGAGGTAACAACATCTCAATGTACATGGATATACTTTTCTAAAATGAAAGTTAATAAAGGAAATGACTGAAATGAGAGAGTTGCCACCAACTTCCCTAATAAACCAATACCTTCCTCATTCAACAACATACCTGGGTAGATAATCTTTGTGAAAAGAAGCGAGAAAGCTTCTTTGCAATGTGTGTTTTGACCCATACAGGCCAACGTTTGAGAAATCACCCACCTGTCTTACCTAGAACACGTGAAAACTCCTTGCTCCATATGAGGTAATTTCTTCTCTTCACAAGTCTGCGCTGTAATGAAATGGAGTGTGATGTTAGCTCGGTCCCCTCGAGGGCTGCTGGCACATGGTCAACAAGTGCAAGTGCTTTGGCTGGGCTCAGTTCCTCCCAGAGAGATTTATTTGCATTCAAAGCTTCCTAGGTTTAACTCTTCTGCAAAAACAGCCACGATCTGCAAAGGCTGAAAGCTCTTCCAGGTTGTCGATACTCCCCAGGCTTTGGCTCCAGCCTGAATCTCGGGGCTGGGTGCTGACTCTGTAATTGTAAGAATTATTCTGAGGACTCTCCCAGCAAAGCCCCAGGAAGCACGTAGCATTTCACAGGGCATATTTGGGAAGAATTTATATAGGAAAAGGAGACTAGATTTTATTAGCAGATGAACTAAAACTATGAAATTGATGGTGACTGTTAACCTAATTATGAGAATGAATCAAGTCTAGCTCTGCAGTTATTAGTCAAAGTAATTCATTATTTGCTTAAAAATAACATTAAAACTTAAGCAATAAAACCACTTAATAATGTCTGGTCTTACTTTTTTTTCCCCCCTAGTCTAAATGTCATCCCTGTTAACTGAATGTAAAAGAAAAAAAAGTCAGAAAATGATTGTAGCCATAATAAACCATCTTTCATCATTTAAATAAATAGAAAAGTGAGACCTTATCTGATATAGATTTAAGTATATCATCTATGCAATCAAACATTAAAGCTTTTTTGCAAGGGCCCTGAGGGATTTACAACTAAATAACATTTTTTTTTGCTAAAAAAATTGGCCTTATTTAAACATAAAGCAATATTTCAAGATGTGAAGTCTCCCCATATTCTTGCCATTTACATACCTCCGCCTTCTCCCAATGCCAGCGATGACTTCTATCCCAGCCAGACGTGCCTTGATTGTTATTTGCTTGCTTACTCTGCCTTTATTGTTTGGTCATTTCTGTCTTTCTTGAAGAGCTAAGTGCCAAACAGGGCATCTGGCACGGGATATGGAAAGGTCACCCACATGGGCAGCCCCATTCACACATCTGATCCCTCCCAAATTTGCACCTGCAGCTTTGTCTCGCCTCGGGCTTCTCTGTAAATCCGCAAGGAGACGTGGACGAAACAACATCTGGATCCAAAGAAGGGCAGAGGAAATAAGAGAAGGGGAGGCAAGGAAAGCAAATCGAAAGGCAATCAGAAAGTTTGCCTTTCCTTCCTAACCGGGTCTGTTGAGATTTGCCATGCTGTATTGATGACAGCACTGTCTGCTGCCAAGGAAACACAGGTTCAGAAGGATATATGGGCTATTTCTCCCCAGTTAAACTGGGGAAATAAACCAGAAGAGAGGGAAAAGCAGGAAGAAAACCAGGTGGATGCATGGAACGCTATTAATAGCCCAAACTGCATCCAGTTGCCAGGCTGGAGCTCAGTGTAGTTGAGTGGATTTTGACTCGACTGTCAGTTGTCTGTATAATGCCTTTACTTAGAAATGAGCAGAATTGATCGATTGCTCATCAGAAAATAAGTGAGCTTTGCCTCTAAATGAGGTAAATGCCTTGAAAACTGAACTCTTCAGATTTTATTAGCAATCGAATAGCTCTAGGTGTTTCTAAGCAAAAAATCAATTGAGAGATTAGCTTCAACAGTCTGCCGCGGGATTATGGACATTGAACGGGTAGCCGATGTATTCGGAGCCCAAATGCTGCCCTTTGGTTTGGGGATTGGGTGTGCAAGAGCTGACCCACCCCCCTCTCACTCCACTGGAGCCCCATGGTGAGGATCATCAATTGGTGGATCCCCGCAGCACGTGGAGCATTGTCTGACACAGCCACGTCAATGATTAACGACCGTGATGCCCAGGCGTGGCCCAAGCCACAGGGCATCCGTGTAGCAGTTGAGCAGGTCACCAGTTCACCCCAGTGAGTTTCACCAGCCGGGGTTTCATTGCTGGAGCCACCGTTTCTGTTGGGGCTGTGTCCACATTTCTCCGAACACACCAGGCAGCTCGTCCCACCGTGCTCACGGGGCACCTGGTGTAGAGCAGCACCTTAGTAAGTCATAGAATAATTCAGGTTGTAAAAGATCTATAAGGTCACCGAGTCCAATCACTAACCTAGCACTGCCTGGTCTGCCACTAAACCATGTCCCCAAGCACCACACCTACATGTCAATGTGTTTGATTTTTATTTGGATCAAGCAGATTCTTCCTTCAACCCAAAGGTGCTCTGGCTCCCCAGGGGTGAAACGGGGCTGTCTGTTCCCAGCACAAGAGAAATTCATAAATCTAAAGCCATGAGCTTTGGCAGTTGTCCTGGCAAACAGAGATCCCTTTGTGAGGCTCCAATGCACCCAGTTTAAACCCAACAAGTCTATGAATTTCTAAGAATAAAATTCTGTGACGAAATTAGATGGGGAATACATTTGGTGAGATTACATTTTTACAATTGTTATACCCCTGGGTAAGAGCAGACCTGCAGTCTCTGCACCACTGTATCCCTACAGGGATTTCTGTCTGCTTTCATTGCAAATACTTGTACAATTTACACATGAAATATTTCCATGGATGGAAGAAGTTACAGCCTGCCTTTCAATTTGACTTAAGTATTGATATTTTTCATTCACTGGTGTGTCAGTCAGCAGCCTCACGTTAGGAAACAAAATTCGCTGTGCTGGTTCAAACTATGTTACAGGCTTTTAATATATTTTTTTAAGCATTTTACAAGTCACTCATTTTCACATTAAATTGAATTTTGAATGTTTTTAATGATCTCATTGATGGCTTGTCAGGTGTCTGTGTTTCCACAAGTAGTTTTACACATCTCTAATCACATCATTTCAGACATTTCCTTTTTTTATTGTTTTGTGAAGCCTAATGAGGTTTCACCTCTAAGCAGCGACGATCTGATTCTAAAGCAGCCGAGAATCAGTTGTACTGATAAATTTGAATGCAACAGCGAGACGCTGAAAATAATTATTTGCAAACGTGTCTGAACTCGTGAAATTAAATTTGAAACACTCTCACAGCAATAGAAGAAGAGAGTATTACCATGCAAATTAAAGCTTATGTGCTGGTTTTTTCCCTTCTTTCAGAGTCACCTCAGCTGTAGCACTGTTGTTCCTGACCTTGATCTCTCCAGGGCAGGGTCAAAAGGGACAAGGAGCCTTTTCCAGTGGGATCACCACCTCTTCTCCATAGGAGTCTGTAAGTCTGATGGCTAGTTAGGGGCATAAATTTCATTAATTTGTGGTGTCAGGCCAGTGGCCATATAAGGACTGATGGTGTCAGCAAGGATAGCAAGAAATCAGGAGGACCAAAGCATTTCCTTGCTTTGAAGGACGCACTGAAATATTAAAAAAATGCTTGAGATACAATCAAAACAATAATATGCTGGGTTTTCCTTTGCTTCTTTCCCATCCTTCCACCTTGAAATAGTATAAAATTGCTTCTAAGACAAATGAAAGAATGAAGATGAAGTTAAAAATAAGCTAAATAGTAAACCTGAAATAAAAAAAAAAAAAAAAAAAAAGAGGTAAAACGAAATAGCCACTCTTAAAAACAACATATGATGCTGGATGGCCCCTGTGTGTGGCACCAAAAGTGAGTCTGAGCACAGATCATCCATGGGAAAGTAGATCTAATTTACCAACAGCTTATTCAAATGTTTATAAAGTAACAGTTACGCTCTGGGAATTGAAAACATCATTTTAAAGCTGACTCCATATGAAAATGCTTCTTTAAAACTTAATATAAATATCAATTTAATATAAATAAGAAAAGCATCAGTCTGTTCTCTCATTCCTCCTACCATTTGAAATAAAACACAAGAAATTCACTGATCATTTATTTATACTCATAAAACATTTCTCTGCTTGTTAAATATAACAGAACTGGACCTTCAGTTTATATTTACCAGGAACTACTTGAAAACAAGGAATTTCTAAGAATATTTCCCAAAATACTTCGTATTAGATAAAAAGAAAACTAATAGAGCTACCAAAATCCTTGTCCTTGGTGAAATCCATTTGTGTCTATAGTCACTATTAACATTACTGCTAAAAAACCCTAGTTAAAGTTAAGATTTCAAATGAAATTTCACAGATAGCACACCTGTAACAACGTGAGGCATCTGCACAAGTATCGTAGTCCAGTTGAGAAGGGTTCTGATTCTATGTACAAATCCCTTGCATAAGTCTGGAGTGTTACATACATTTATTTTTATTTCACCAACCTCCTCTTGCTCAGTCTGTGGCCAGACTACAATTTAATCACTGTGCTTTGAGGCTACAATATTTGAAGAAGCCTCAGTCTTCCTTTAGTTACCTCTTCCTGCAATTTGGGACCGTATTTGCATGCGCAAAGAAAAATATTTCTGTTCCCCAGTTCGCTCACCCATGAAGGATCCGTAAATTCCGCAAATTAACTCTACAAAGCGGTGTGCCACGTCAGGGTTTGGCTTCATTTTCAGCATTTAAAACCACGTCCTAAGGTTTTGTTTGATGAATTCAGACTTCCAAGGGAAGACGCTCTTCGCCGGCGTCTCACCTGCTCCTCTTTTCACCAGGCTCCTGCAGACATCAAAGGCAAGGCAGCTTTGCACAGAAGGGAGGTGATGCCCCGAGGTTAAGCGGTGCTAACTAACTCCCCCATGCGCTAAACCTCTCCAAGAGCTTTCATCCGCTCTGAACATAACACACATTTAAAAATGAAAAAATAACAGAAAGGAAAATAAGCATCAACCACTGTGCTTCAATGCCTTCCCTAAACCATCACGGTGGCCAATGGATAGAACCAGATGGAAGTTCACAAACACAGACCCTAAATTCTCAGGTCAAAACTAACGTGGACAAGAACATTTTGTACAGAAGAAGGACCAGGTTGCAGCAAACGTGAAGGGATTCCAACGGCCTGATCCTACATGGCACCAGCTTGTCCTTCCCTGCCCCCCTGGCTCAGCAGAGCAGCCCCAGGTTGGTCCTGCCCTCCCGGCACTGGGTGAAGCTGATGTCCAAAACGAGTGCAGAGCCCCAGGCATGTGCTGCTGCTGGGCCACCATGGATTGGTGACATTTCTGGCTCTGGAGCTGTTGAACCGCGTTGCTCGTGCAGAGCCAGCTCCCACATCACAGCCTGACACCATGTGCCTGATGTGGCTCCATCCCCCACGGCTGCGGGGTTGTTTTCTTCTCTGCGAGGACCTTTCTCTGCTGCAGTGACCTACTTTCATATTCTGGTTTGATAAAGTTTAAGAGAGGAAAAAAAAAAAATAAATTTAAAAAGCCCAGAAAAAAACCCCCACAACAATCCTCTCAACAACGAAAACACGAACAAAGAAACAAGTGACTACTTTTTAACTTGTTCTTTAGCGGTTTTAAGCTGTTATGAAAATAAATAAGACTCAAATCCTGTAATTCATTCTTATATACCTGAGGCAATACAATATGCATTTTTGTATGTTGGATTTTTGCTTCAAATAGCTTTGTAATGCACTTATCCAAAAGACGAACTGCAAATGCCTTTTTTCTTTTTTTTTTTTTTTCCCTGGCATAAGATACTTTCCTCTATTGTAAACAAAGATTTAAGAAAAAAAGATTTGGTTTTAAGATTCACAGCAAATAGGACTTAGATTTGAATATTTACATTGGAATATTGGAGACTTTAAATAATCTGTCTGTGAAAGACAAATAAATTAAGCCTTCAGAACAGCGAGAACATAGTTTTAATTGTGTTTTCCACGAGAAAAAGCATAAACTCTGCGATGTAGGTTGTTAGTTCCGTTCTCTGAAATGTCATCACGGTTGCAGAGTGAGAAAACGGAACAGTCTGACAAACGCTGGGGCATTTGAAGAAACAGTTGAAAATATGTCAAGCACCAGATAAACTGAAGACTTACGGCACAGCGTAGTCTAGAGGAGAAAGGATGATATAATGGTCTGGAGGAGTCCCATAATCACAGGACGTGTCCATACCAGGCAGTGGAGGCATCTACACCGGCAGAGACGCAAGGCAGCAAACCCAATGTATGTGCAACCGGGGCTGTTTGGATCATACTGCCTTAGTCACGTAAGCAATAAACTGCAGATGAAAAGAATAGCCCATTTGGGGAGTCAAAACCATCCTGGCTATCCAACAAGCTAGTCCAGCTATCTAGCACTTCCCTACCATGGTTCTAACTCCTCCATCCCACCCGTTTCGGTGGCTTTGCGTAAGAAAAACAACAACAACAAAAAAGATCTGATCCACAGAGCAACAGAGCGGGACCATTTCCAATCACAGGGCATCTGGATCATTTCTGCACAATAACATTTCACGCTGTCTTACTGCTGACCAGATCAACAGAGGTGCTTTTTTTTTTTTTGCGTGTGAGTGCTGCAGAATTTATTTTTGCTCTCCAGTATCAGTTATGTGGTTTATCAGGCTGTTGACCGGTGTTTTATGTGATTTCTTATTGCATCACCAAAGTATCCCATTATATAAAGTGAATCTACTGCTAACTCTGCCATTTCTCCACGGGAACCCCCTACTTTATGGACTGGAAATGGAGATAGAGAAATGTTAAAGTCTTACTCACAGTGCAGATCTCTGTGCAGGCTATACCAGCACGGCCTTCCTGAGATGACTGGCAAAACTTCTGGTGGTTAAAACAAGCCTGAGACATTGCAGAGAACCCAAGATCGAGTGCAAAATTAGGCATTTTATTTCGCAGTCCTCTTAACAAAACCTCCGTGAGTTTATTCATAATGAAAGATTTTAGGAAATTCAGGGCAAAGTGTGCAAAAATTCAAATACTTCTAATACTCTCAGCCGTGTTACGAGGAGCAGATGTAAAAGCTTGACAAATCCTACCTCAGAGAAATCCATCATGTTCCAGAAGAAACAATAGCCAGCAAATGAAAATTCTTTTGACATTATTCTGTGAAGAAAAGGACATTTACAAAGGGATTCGTGGGAATTAGAACAGAAATCCAAAAAACAAATAGGATTTGACGATGAAGCTCCTACACATAACTTACAAAATATTCCCCCGGTTTAAGTCTATTAGAATGCATTATATAAGGACATATGACAAATCATCTATAATCTGTATAAATACAGTGCCTGGAGCTCTGTTCATGAAGCAGGGACACGAGGGAAGTTCCTCAGCCCAGAAATTTGCCACCGAAATAGAATTCAAAAGACAAGACACCAAAACAAGAAAATAAAGGTCAGAAGGATAAGCAAGTGGTTAGAGTACATCAGCATCCTGGCCCCTCTTTCATATATAGATACTGTAATTAAAAAAATTTTTAAGGGTTTTGGGAGAAGATAAAGGAATAGATTTGCACACGAGCAAAGAACTGCATGACTGATTTAACGGCTGAACCTTTATTAGCTCTACACGGGAGCTGTTGTCCTGGTGTGATCAAGGTAGGAGTCAGGCTGGAAAGTTGAAAGAGAAAGAATAAATTCAGGGATGTATAAGATGTTAATAGCACTAGAAATGATCCAACCTATTTTGGAAACAGTTTAAAATAGAAAAACCTAGCTAAAATTTCATATAAATAAGTTACACTCTCCAAGAAACGGACTAGAAAGTCATTATCAGCAGGGTTTTTTTTTTTGTGGGCAAGTTAGCGTTTGTCAAGGTTGAAGAAAAAGAACTGATGAGGACAAAAGACTTGAGGTGGATGAGACTTAGGTGTGGAGATGCGTGTTAGAAACCTAGTATGGAAACTACACAAGTGAAGCTTAAATATTAGATAACTTTTGATTAATGTCTCTTTTTACTGTGTTTCCGTGTTTGCGTTTAATTTCCAAATTAAATTTTTCTGATAGCGGATTCTGCCAGTCACCGGCACAGACATTTGGCTGAACTTTACCTCGCAAGAAATATCTTTGACTTGAAGGTGTCCCAAAATCCCATTTCCACTGCCCCTGGAAAGCGCTGCGAATCGTTCCACTGATTTCGACAGTCTTCAGATCAGACCCACGGGACTGAAAGATAAATGTATTACATACTCCAGAATGAATGGTTAAAAAAAAGAGAGCGCGGGAAGATTAATGCATTTGTAACTATTGTTTCCTCAGTGCCAATAAAGGATAAAGCAGGATAACAGATTACTACTCAAGACAATGTATCTTTAAAATATATCACTTGGAAAGGGCAGCATTGTTCTTAATGACATGGATATTTTTTCCATTCGTATGACACTTTTCAAGGAAGTGAAAAGCCCCGAAAAGAGACACTTGCTGATGCCCTAAACATCTGTTCTTAATGTAAATATGATGTATATAACTTGGCAAAGTGTAGTACTCCTTATGTAGCATATCTAAACATTAGCACCATTATTAGGACTTTGATTATGAGCCTCCTTTCTCCTTTGCTGTTACACTTTTGCACTTAGTATGCAAACTGAGTATTTCTTTAATCCTTTGCCCTCTGGTGAAGGCAGAGGAAGAAGATGCTACCTCAGCCAAAGTGGCACCACCAGGGGTTTAGTGAGAGGACAGACTCATTCTTCAGGGAGTAAACAAGGTAAATATAGCATTGCTCTCAGAGCTTTCTCCCTAACTTTTTTTAATATATTTCTGTGGGATTACACATATTTCTCCAAGCCGTGATAGAAAAGATACTACACGCTCTTCTGGCGAGCAGGTTTTGCTATTCACTTTACATCAGTTTTCAGAGAAACAGTGCGTTGCCATTCTGACACGGAGCAATTCTGGTGGGTTACAGGTGAAAATAAAAAAAAAAACAAATCAATGCATGAAAATTCCTCAAATATTTCCGTTCAGAACCCCTCAACACATAATGATTCTTCAGTTGACAATCTGAAATGCAAAAATAGTCCTTCTTACCTTGAATTTTTTTATGAGTGGTGCTGAAGCACTGGTTCTGCATGCTTTTGAGCAATTAAACATCAGGTCCCCACATAAGCTTAATTGTCTTACCAGGAGGTGTAGGGAGCCCCCGCGTTGTCCAGACAGGTCCAGTCTGTGCACAGCTGTGGCAGGAATTAGTAATATTATTATGGGCACAATCAGAGGTAGCAATTGGGAAGTCTCTCAAACCTGTCTTTTGAGCCTTTTCTGAAAGCTCACGTGCTCTCGTCCTGCTGCTTTAGCTGGCGCTGCTTGATGGGAATTCGTGTTTTGTGAAAAAATCATTAACATCTTAGGGAACTGCAGCTTGGAGTGGCAATCCATCAGGAGCCTGATTAATACAGGGATACAATTAGGCATCATTTATGCCACTCTACCATCCAGGCAACTGCTTATGCGGGTGGCACAAATCTGTCCTGAGCAGCCCAGGAAATTAAAAATTAGGAAATGCAAACATCAGATAGCACCCGAAGCAGATCCATGAACTGGTCCAGCCTGTGCTATTTTGGATGCTTTCTTCTCATCCAACTCCTAACTAGGTCCTGGGGACTGAGTGGCTGGGAGAAGCTGTCGTGATCCAGCATCACCAGAGCTCACCTGCGCAGCAGCCGATGGACTGTTCATGTAGAAACTGTTTCTTGTTGAAATCAGTTCACTTGAGCCAAGTTTTAGCTTGCTTTGCTTTCTTCCTGTGACCAGAACCAAGATCTTTCTCAATATTTTTTTTTTTTTTTTTAAGGCTTATTCATTCTTATCTGGAGGAAAAGAGCTGTGCAGAGGATTCAGTCAGCTGGGCAGCACAAGGTGACCTGGAACTGGAAGGTCACAATAAGTAGCAGAGCACAAACAGCAAATGCTTATTTTAAATTAGCTCTGATCAACATAAGCACTTAAAAATTTACTCAAGATGATAGTCAGATAATTTCAAATCATGGGTATATCTAAGAAAATTGTTCTCCGCTGGTGGATATTCTTTGAAGTCACGTGGATTAAATGACTTATGAATTATTTACCCAGCTGTGCTCTTAACCTTAAAAGCAAGCATTATTGATTTTGCTTCATATGCCATACTACAGGACCAAAATACGGGAGAAATAATTCCATGACTAAAGCAGCATGAAAACGGCCCATCAGCATGTGTTCATCTGTCCTGTAGCATGGAGGAAGGTGTACAGAGGTGTCAGCTGCAAAGTTGGAAAATGATTCTGGTTTCACTGGCATCTGCAAAACCCTGCAAAGAGGGTCTTCCCTCAGCTACAGAGCACAGTATGGAGTGGGAATAGCAAAAAAAAAATACTTCAAAGCATAAATATTCTGCTCTCATATTGTTGCTTTCAAACAAAGTCACTGTTTTTGTATATATCAAAGCTGAGACTTAAATATCCAGGGTGAACAACAGCAAAATGAAGCATTTACATCACTGGAATAACATGGTCTGGGGAAGAATACTCAAATTTGAAAGAGAATTTCCTAAGAAGAGCCGAAGATTTTCTTTTTTTTAGCACTGAACTACAGAGAACAGTAGAATTTGGAAACAACAGTATCATAAATAAAACTTAGAGTAAAAAAAAATAAATACTAAGTGCTTTGTGTTACACGAGTTAACAAACACTTCTATTTTTTTTTATTTTATTTTTCCTTCTCATTAGTACATTATTACAAAGGAAATACTGTGCTTTAAGGTGGACAACGCCAGCTCCTTTGGTGAGACTAGGTACAAAACAAACATTAGGCCCTTGAAGTAAAACAACTAGAGATTTCCCAGGGGCTTCTTGGTCCATTAATCTCCCTGTCATTTCTATCCGGCTTCTTCATATCTTCCTTGGACTTGGTGACAACAGAAGCTTGCGAGGCTCCGAAGTACCATCGTTAAAATATCAGATTACAAGGACAAACCTCAGCATCGCTTTGCCCCAAATGATATCTGGTAGAAGAGTTTCTTAAAAAAAAAAAAAAATTAAAAAAAAAAATCACACTGGAAAACTCTACTCCCAAATATTATGAAAGAAAAAAAAAAAAAAAGGTCTTACTTTTGGTTATGTGACTTCTTTTAACTTCAGAGAGAATCACAAAACCTGTGACTATTGCTTGAAACTTTTAGTAGCTTCACACATAGAGTCCAGGAAAGGGCACTCCAAGTGTGTTCCCATCTCCAGTTATCAATACAACTGGAAAATAAAGGAAAAAAATCATTAAGAAAAAGCATGAACCAATGGTTTCTTTCAAACATTTTCATTGTGCTTCAAATTAATACCTGTCTTAACAGTCCTGAAGGGAGGGAGGACTCCTCGTTGTGTGGCACCCTACCAAAATCTACTACCTTCCTCTCTTGTGAAGGGGTTACGTAAAGGAGTAACGCCACTGCCGAGTCTTACAACATGTTTACTACACGGAGAAAAATGCTGAAATATTTGGCAACATGTTCTTCTCTTACCAGCTCACTTCAAAAAGCTCTACCTTTCTAAAGAAAACCTAAAACCAATCTGCAAGGGATATTACAGGAGCCTTTGGCTACGGTCAGAGGGTTTAGGAGATAGCTCATGCCATACGATGTCACACGGGGTTTAAAAATAAGCCATTTGGTGTTGTATGGAGTTGTTGCATTTCTAAGGGGAAGATCCCTGCTGACAGGGAGATTTCAATGAAGTATTAATATGGGAGAAGAACCAAGTACTTTGTTTCCCTCTCCCCCTTCCCTGCTCTGAAGTTAAATTTACCCTGTGTGGGGAAAAAAAATAAACAAACAAACAAAACCCCCCACAATATATGTATTTCTTCTTTCAAATCACAGCCAGCAAATTAGATCCACATTTCTTTGAGAAAAATTGCTTTAGTGAGAGGTGTCTCCAACAAATGAGATTTCAAATATCTTGTGTTTCAAAGTTTTTCACGGTTACTTATATAATACATTTACTATACGGGAAGAGTTATCCTCTGTCCTATGTTTGGTGACATAATCTAGAGGTGTCTTCATAGCACATTTCCCATTTTGAAAGATATTTTGACTACATGTGCTTATTTGGTTTAGAGTTTGGGGACTTCGGATGTTGTGTTTGACATGTAAACAGCTATGACTGATGACCAAGCTTTCAAATGAGATATACAGAAATAATTTTCAGCAGACCTTGCTGATGGACGGTGGAATATTAGAACTTTTAACTTTTAAGGTGCGGGCACTTTGGTTTACAAAGATGGGGAAACTTTTAGAAAAAGGCTTAATATTTTAACTGTTGAGAGAAACTGCCTCATGCAGACAATACTTAGCACTGTCCTGAAGCCTAGAGATGCTTGAGAAGTGTCACAGGGACATAGCAAAGGAGCAGCAGAAATAAGGTCAACAAAAAACACACTTACATCACTTACCATGGGATGTCTCAGCACACAGCCACTGGGTTTTGCAGGTATAGGTAAGTAAATTAAGTTTAGGTATCATTTTGAATGCATTGTTCTATGATGTGAGATCGTCAGCAGGTATAGGACTACACAGCTATTGCATTTAATAGTTTTACCTCTTAAAAATGCTTCCTTCCTTTTTTTTTTTTCTGTTTGTTTGTTTGTCATTTAGTAGGGCAACCCGGGGGAGCTTCAATCCCACACATTTAGTTACAGAGTGACTGCAGCAACAAATTCCAATGGCTTAAGCTGAGCTGCAACCTGAAGAAGAGCTCAGCAATGTACTTAATCCTAAAATTCTTTATTTTATTCTCCTCATTGCCACAAAGGGCCCCAGTCGAGCAAGAGGCCTTGGTGGTGGCGGCATGCCACCTCCATCTTCAATGTACCCCCACCAACACTGAAGTGCAAGCCCAGGCTTTGGTAGTTTGGGTTTTAAGTGTGAGACGAGGGGGCTCAGGCAGTTTTGGAACTCACACACTTGATCTGAAATTGTACCTGCTCGTTGGTCTTCGGTTGGTAGACACCTGCCATTAGTCCCATGGTCTGTTCCCACAATGCAAGCCTGGCATGAGGAATTTATTCAGAGAGCATGAAGGCTCTTCATCCATGCTGCAACCAGCTACCTCGTCACTGCTAAGGAGCCCTGTGGAGGAGCCGGAAGCATGGCGAGCTCAGCTGGAGAAGAGTGGGTCCTCGGTCTACTCAAGGGCCAAATTCATAAGAGGAAGGAAATGTATAGAGGTAAGTGCCATGGTTTGGAGCTGTGCTGAATGAGCCAAGCAATTCTCGCCCACTGAGGGCTGTGGGAAACGTTCATCCCTGAAGGAGGTTGGCAGAGCTTTCATTTCCATGCCTCCATTCTAGCCTGTGCTCTATGGCTTTTTTTCATAAGTGACACTACCAATATATTTTTATATTCAACTTACTGGGGAAAGCAGGTAAGGTCGGTTATAGTTACATCATTAACTATCAGCAAGTTAGCACCTTGTGTCCATGAAGACCTGTCAATGGAGGAAGGGATTATATTTCTTGACCTTTTTTGTAAACAGAAAGCATTAGTTTTCATTTTAATATCAAACTAATAGAAGAACGAATGCCCTTTGATAAGTTCTACACTGATCTCTGAGGCTGCAGTGCACATTTACCGAAAGCCAATCTACTTCTCATTGGGTTTTATTAAAATGATTTTGCATCATTTGGAGGCAAGGAAGATAAATGAGTAGGAGGCTGGCAACCTAATTGTGCTGTCTTCTATGGGATGTATTGGGAGCATCGTCCTGAACGATCAGGTAATGTTTTATAGCTTCCAAGATTGGATTACTTCTCCTTGTCTGTCACAAGCACAGGAAAAAATGGAGCACTAGTAAATAGAGATAAGGGGACTTACAGGGCCATGAAATGAATACATACACGGGGGATGAAGGAGTAAATATGTGTATACTAATATTCCAGAAGATTATTTACACATTTTAGTAGTATCCCTAAGTAGTATTTATTAGTATCCTCCTAACTGTTCTCCTTATCTTTTCTAGTATCTCCTGCTCTCTGTTTTTCCCTCTTTGAGGTTGCTTCTTAATACGCTGTTTGACTAAAAACCCACACCTCCTTCTGCTATCGTAACACCATTTTCTTTTTACCTGACTATCGCATTTCAAATCTTTTTGGAAAAATTGTTTTCAGCTTATCCTGCAGTACACCACCAATGAGAAGATGCCTGCAAATAATGACAGGCTTTGCAATATGCGTTAATAGAAGAATGTGACCTCTCCTGAAGTCTACAAACAACGAGTTATAATCAAGGCATCGTGGTTTTGGATAAAGTGTTTTGGAGCATGGTGAAAATAGGCTGTGTAATTTCAAACATTAGTGTCAAACAAAGAAGTTGACATTTTTTATCGTTCTTCTCAATTTTAGTTAGAAAACTAAAGAAAAGTAGGAAAAGTAGACTTTCAAAAAACATTGATCTATGGTTATTTTCAACATTCCTTAACTCAAGGTCATCGATTTAGATATCTTCCAGTGGAAGTGCTCTAGAAGAAATACAAACATACCAACAATGGGTTTTCAAGGTCCTTGGAAAGTAGCCTGTAAATACCCAAAGAATAACAGGTCCCTGGTTGAAAATTACTGGTCTAATTCTTTCCTCGGCTATAACATATCTTTTTAGTTTTAAAAACTACCAATGCTTTGTTTGCAAATAGTATTTACCACAAATACGGCTCGGATTGTTATATCCAATAATTCAGTGTCTTCCTTATCAATGTGGACTTCTTAGCACAGTAAGGAACATACCTTTAAAACTCTTTTCATAGCAACTACAGTGCACAAACAGATCAGTAACGTAAAACCAGCCGTAAGTAAAGCCCAAAAAGTCTCACCTGATCTATAAATAAAACAAACCAAGTTGCTCTACTTGATAACCTAAGCCCAGCTGACAGCAGTCGTTTCATGATTGAATTTGCCATTACAAGATCTCTTTCTTGAATTCATCTGTAAAGAAATATAAATTGCTTTTTGAGGAGTAAATAAGACTTTCAAAAGAGCTTGATGGAAATAAAGGACATGGAAGTTGGAGTTCAGGCTCAAGGTCAATATATATCAACAATCAGGAAGCCGAAACAAATTCCTGAAAAATAAAATCAATAATAAGTTTCTGTTGGCAAATGCATTATGAAATTAGGAAAGCTTGCTAAAAAAGATGGCAGTTGCCTTTCAAAAATTTGAAATTTTAATATTTTACTATTGCATCATCTTCAGAAGAAAACAATTTTTCCATAGAATTGCAAACCCAGGACCATATTTTGTGCAAAAAGACAGCAGGATTCAATTTTCATTTTTTTCCAGATTGTCAGAAATATAAAAGAATCTTTCTCCCTCCCAAACTAGGAATAATCCCTAAGCAGAAATGAACACATTTTAAAATTTACGATGCACCAATATTTGAGCAGAGCGGCTTCTGAATCAAAACGCTGCCGTGCGTTCCTTCACATTGTTTAATATTACTTTGTCTTTGTAATATGAATTACTTTCTTTTCTCTCTCCTATAGGTGAAATGGAGGCTGCAAGGGAAAAAAAAATTTAAAAAAATCTATTCAACAGTAGCAGGATTTGTCAAAGCTTGATCTATGACTTACTCTCCCTCTGAAAAGCATTGGTTCATAGAAAGTTGATGTGGTTTTTCATCTACTCAGGCGTCGCTATATTTAATAACTGCATTCCAACATGTGTTATCGATCTCTGTATCGTAACAATTTTTGCAATTCAGTCTGTCACATGGATATAATCTACAGCTACCAACTTGGCTGCGGTGGTTTGTGGAGTCCAGACCTGGACACATTTTCCACCAGGGCAAGACCATGCACACACATAGATAAAGCAAATTAAACAGAACTGAAGGGGAGCATTCTAGATGGTTCCATACTGCTCAAATCTGAAAAATATTTAAAAACCGAAAGAATATATTTATTGAGCAAATGTACTTATCTACCTCATATTTCATTTGGGGTGTGTTTATTCTATGAATGTGAAATTAAACTCAGATTTAGAATCTCAAGGCCAAAATAAATCTGAAATATCTTGCTGACATCAGCCTGGCTCCTCTGGAAGCACAACTAAAAGAATTTGCCCAACCAAAGACAATTCCGCGCGCGGTTTTTATGTGGAAAAGAAAGAGTTTCTGAAATACCAGTAGAGCAGTAAGGTGTGTCACACAGCCAGAACGTGTCCCCAGCCTCCCACTCACCCCATCCTTCCACGGCTGCATAAATACAAGATAAGTGTTATAGAATAAACCCTCAGAATTTCCCAGGTCAGCTTCGCAGATCTTCTTGTAAGCAATTTTTGAGGCACATGCTGCGTGCAAAGAGTTGTAAATGCATCTGTCGTGAATCAGTGCCTCTCAGGTATAGAAGGAAATATGGTCACAAGATACCATCTCTCCTTTTTCATGTTTCTTTTCAATACTGTCAAGACAAGCGCGTCGCTCGAAAATAATTCTCGCAATATTTTGGAGTCCCACTTGTTTGACAAATGCGAGCAAGTCGAAATTAAAGAGATTTGTCATCACAAAACCAACTCCGGAAAGGAAACGTGAGCCACGCCGAGAGGAGGAGAATCTTTTCCTAATCAAAACAAAACTGCCTGTTTGGAAATGCTACAGGTGATGAATTAGACATAAACATTCAGACTGGGTAGAATAATAGAATCCCTGCTAAGAAGAAAAGTTAAGAGGAATCAATATGGAAAAGGTTTATTGCTGTCATCGCTTTTCCCCAGGGCAATTCAAGGTCCCTCCCACCCCACTTTGCAAGGTCAAGCTCTCATGCACCCAGGAACCCTCTTGTCCCTCTGCCACGGTGCTGGCAGCGAGGATTTACAGAGGCTGCTTCTCCCACCACTGTTTTCCCCAGCATTTGTGTTTAAAGCAGGATTATCAGGCTCCCCTTTACTGGAACCGCTTTCAAGAGAGAACCGATTTACTTCAAAAATCAAAGCGCAACCTAAGAGTCTAGTGCGTTAAACAAGGGTTTCCCATAAGGAAAGACTGCTGGCCTTTCATGATTAATGAATTCATTAGGGGAAAAATAAAGAAAAATGAAAAAATAAACCAAATAAAATGGATGCACAAGTCTCAGAGTTCAGAAGAAGGTTTAAGCGTGAGTGATGAAAAAGAAATCAAAGCAGGAACCTTAAGTAGAAAAAGAGAGACCTGCACAAGAAATTATGTTGCTGTAAGAAGACTCAAATATTAAGAGGTTGCCAAATGTTTAAAAATAGTCATTCAATGCAAAAGCAAGCTTGAAGCTAAAGAAAATGCTTAACCAAATTTGTCTACACAGAGTCATTTTTTTAAATAGTATTAAAACAGGCAAATCACAGCAGAAAAGAAAGTCTGCAATTTCGGCAGATGACTACTAACTGCACTAATTAAGTGTCTTTAATTGACTCCACCGAAGTCAAGAGACAATTCACATATATATATTACTGCAAGACTCAGTAATCATAATTTCTGCAAAGTAACTTTTAAATGAGTTATCCTGCAGCTTTTATTATCTAGATGCTGTTTTCAGTCTGTGATTTGCAGATCCCTAGGGGCCATGGATTACCACCGAGGCACTGAAGGTAACTAAGAAAAGCATGTTTACTGTCAGTATACTTTCCCAGAAAGCTTTGAAGGATCCCAAAATTGAGAGAGAGAAAGAAGAGAAAAGGGGCAGAGGGAATACATTTTTTTTTTCTGCTTTATTACTTTATTACTGCTTCCTAACTTTCTGAGCAATTTCAAAATACTGAAATATCTTCTTGCTTTCCCCTGAAGAATTCCTATTTTGCTGCACTTCTTCATTAAAGAGGAAAAAAAAATTAAAAATTAATTCCAAGGCACAAATTCAAAACGTTTTAAAATGTGCAACCACTGCTTCTAAAAAAACAGTTTCTAGTCCTTATAACTTTATCTAGTATTATTACTGAAAGTGGGAAACTTGATCTAAAAATTGTTTTATAGACAGCCTGAATAATATAATTCCACTGAAAAATAAATTAACCCGTAGCATCACTATTTTGGCAAAACTTTTAATATCTGAAGACACGGTCCTACAGCAGGAAGCATCAAGGCCTCTTGATCTACGTTTTTTCATTTAGACCCACAACTCTTCCATTTAACCTTGATGTCAGACAAGAGCAATTAGTCCCTTCCCGTGAAATCACTTTATGGATTCGCAGCCTCTTGCTTTATTGTCATTCCTTTCCCCCCAACTGAGGATGTTCAGCTTTCCTGGAGTCCGACACGAACTTTTCACTCTTTTATCTGCACTCTTCCCAAGTCTTTCTTTTTCAAAATATCATGCTCAAAAGCTTAACGTAGCATTTTACATGTTACTTTCCCAGTTCACAATTGAAAGGGCTATATTTTTTCATTTATAGCTAGTGTTTTACAGGGGCTCAAAACCTCAAAGACTGGAGAACAAATCTCAAAATGTGTAAAAGCCTTTGTACTAGAGCAACTACTTTAAGACTATTTTAACTCAAATGTATGAAAAAGCTGAATTAAAAGTATGTATATATAAAAGTAGCTCAGCCATTTCTGAATCTTTGACCATTTACCATGACTACCTTAGAATTATTTTAAACATACTCATTTATATTTATTTCTTGGGCAGCCTCCTCTAAAATGAAACTTTTCTTTTTAACAAAGCCATATCTGTAATTTCTTCTCATTTTTTAAATACCTTTGCTCCATCTGTTAAAGAAGATATCCAAGACAGTTTGTAGCCATCATCCTATGGTAGGTATTATTGGTCCTCTTCTAAGTAAACCAAGGAAATAATTTAATCTGAAGTCATCTTTTCCACCTTTGGAGAACATTCTTGTTCAACTCCATGATGTTCTTTCCCCTTAATAAATTTTTCTGTGGGGAAAACAAAGTCATTACATTATGATCACATTATTTTTAGCTTAAAGGTCAGCATCTCTGATTTTTTTTTTTTTCTGTAGATACAGAAAAATAAATAAAATTTACATGGCCCAAGTCTGGCAATGCTGACAACATCACCTCGTTCTGTGAAGCAGATGTAAGTCATCTGCGAGCTTGTCAACTTAGTTCCCTTTCTAAAAACAACGAAATAAATGAAACCAGATTTTTTATTTCCCCAGAATCTGGTGGAAAAGAAGCAAATAAAATCCCAGAATAGTTTAGGTTGGAAGTGACCTTAAAAAACATCTGGTTCCAACCCCTCTTCCATAGACAGGGACACCTCCCACTAGACAGGTTACCCAAGCCCCATCCAACCTGGCTCTGAACACCTCCAGGGAAGGGGCAGAGATATCTAAAGAGTATAAAAATCACATTTAGCAATAGGAGCTTACAGAAATGCCCACGGGTCTCATCTCATTCAGTACATTCCCACAATTCCTTGGTGAGAGCCATCGCCACCCTGGCAGCATAAGGAGAGCCAGACGAGTTCCCCCGCCTCTTCCCCAGCTGCACGTAGGGATAAGGGTTCAGGTGGTGGGATTTAAGTAAATCTATCGCCAGATAAATTCACCTTGAACAGCCTCTGATGTGGATTTAGCTCTGACAGGGAAAGATAAGGTTGAGGTGAGTCTATAAAATGCAGTCTCGTATCAAATAAGAAACAAAACCTGGAACACTTTATATATCAAAATACCCTTGTAAGGCAAAGGGGTGAAGATTTCACACAGCACAGGAGGACTATACAATCTTATGAACCTGATTCTCAGCAGGGACCCTAGATTTCTTTATTCTGTCATTTGTATTAGTCCTGCTGGCCAGAAAGCAGCATTTTACGCCACATCAGTTCCTCGTTCTGCACACGGGTGTGCAAGCATCTTCCCCCATCACTCTGAGGGTCTGCATAAGGAGCAAATATGCTTCAAATACACTTCAAAGGCTGGGCATATGGTTTTAGAATGTTCACATTGTAGTAGGTAGTGTAAATTAACCTCCGGGAGATTATCGACAGTTTTTGAGCTATTTCTGGAGAACAAAAAAAAACATTGAAAATGTTGTTGGTTTTTTTTTTTTTAATAGTTCTTATGAGAACTGTCATTTAAAATTCATTTTACTCTGTGTGCTTTTCCGTTTGTGATTTCCAAACACTTGTTCACTTGGTTGTTTAATTAAGGAAATAATTACGTGTGAGTGTAAGGTCAGTGCCTTTGCTCGGAGGGTTGGGTGCTGGATCGTTGGCGGTGTTGGTGTATTCCAGACTGTGACAAACCAAAACGTCTCAGGCTGCTGCAGCATTTGGAAGTTGTCACCACAGGATAGAGGCTGTGAAAGGTGACCAGGACCTGCTGGGCTCTGTCAAGAGCTAATAAATGTGAGATACTGTATGTGAGAAGGAAAACACGGTGTTGCAGAAACCCAACAAAGAGGCAACATCTGCGTTAGCTCCCCTTGCCTGGTAAATTAAGATGTAGTATGCCCCATAATACACTTTTCCAGCTCTTTCTACAAGATATTCGTGGAGAAATATTAAAAATGCTGCATGCCTGAGAAAGACATTGATTTTAAATCAGAAATAGCTGACAGAAGTTTCTTCTCTTTATCCAAAGAGACTCAGACTGGGGATTCAGTAACGTCTCCAGCAGCAGGCAAGGCTGGCAGATGGCCTACACATCACTTCCCCCAAGCACTGTTTCATAGCCAAAATTTAAGGTTTGCAGAATTCTGAAGAAATGACACTTCTCTAATCAAACCCAAGACTACTAGACTTGAGAATTGGCCGTGCCCCTTTCACCAGACAGCCACACCAGGGTCCCAGCAGTTCAGGGACATGAATAACTTCAATAAACCAGAGCCCTCAACACAACCCTGCGTGCAGCTCACACGCTGCTGAAGTCAATAAGAAAGATTTCCTCTAATAGGTTTTGAATAGGGCTGGGGCACAGCACCAGGCTGCCAAGGCTCAGAATAAGAGATCTGCATCGACAGAACATGTTTATCACCTACAAAATAAGAAAACAACGCAGGATGTATCCATTTCCCTAGCTGCACCAAAAATCCCCCCCCAAATATTAACATGATGATGTGAAAAACACCCATTATTACCAGTTTCTCTTTTGTGCTTAGTTCATTCTCTCAGCAAGCAGCTCCATTGCTCTTTACCATCCACATGTCCACACACGCAGGCATGAAGAGATACGTGTGTACAAACATGCATGCAACTTCTTATTTCTGCACCACAGACCAACTTTACTTCTCTGCCTCTTCAATAACCAGATGAAGAAGAAGGAAATATGCCTTTGCAAAGGCACCGTGCTCTGGCTCGCTGCTCTTCGCTTTTTTTTTTTCAGATGGATGTCACTTCAGATTACCAAGTGCTGTCCAAAGTGCAACACAAACCCAACAGACCGATGCTTCTGCATTCACTGACACTGCACAAAGTATAAATAAGTACAGATATTTCTCTAATATGTTTAGGGAAATATAAATCTGAAAAAAAAAAATTAATCTTTCTTCTTCACTAGCAATCAAATTATATTCTGAGCAAAAATAACACCCAAAACCTTTAGGGAAATATTTAAAGACTGGATGATGAGGTAAGTATGCAAAATTTGGCTAAGTAATGAGTAAATAGGTACATGAACTACATTATAAATATTTGATGAATGAGCTGAAGTAGCAAAAAAAAAAAAAAAATATGTAGGGTAACCTAAGGGAGTATAGCTTAAAGCGATGTGAAATAATCACCTTGACATGAGACATACTAGATTGTGGAACAGTCTCTCATGGGAAGAAGTATCAAGCCTATAATTTAGATAGCTTGAGATATGATTGGAGAAAACAGAAACCTACAACGGGCAGCAAATATTCCAGGATTTGAGGGGGTGATCTAGATGTAAAATAGCGATAAGAGTCCTATCTCTACTTTTTTTTTTAAACTCTTGCCAAATGAGCATGAGAGAGAGCTGCTCCACCACGGAGACCAGAGGGGATAGCCAGGAGGTGCAGAGGACCTTGCCACCAGCAGTTAACAGGACATCAAGCTTTGCTGGGAAGCGCACAAAGACTGCCTGGGGTAAGGGCAGGGAGATGCAACAAGGGAGAACACGTAGGGTTCACCGGCTTTGAGGCTGGACCACAGATCTCCAGGGGTCCCTTCCGAGCATCGTTGCTTCGCTTAGAGAAATCAACATTTAGAATGCATGCTCTACAGCTCTCTTTCCACATCAGTGATATTTATAAAGGATGACCTGCTAAAACAAGTCTGCTGTTTCTCATTTTTGTGTTTTTCCCTCCCTCCCCAACAGTATAAGCTACCATTCCAGTTCAGGTCTAGTCAAGCTGATCTTCAACAATAGCGGTCGCAGTCTGCGAATACATTTCTTTAACCAGAAAACTTAAAAAAATAAGGGGTTTGCACACTTATCACACAACAACCATGAACAGCAAGTGTTGTCCAATGCTTGTGTTGTTCTTTCTGTGCAACACATGGCTCATCACCAGCAGCTTGTGTGACTTTGTCTCCTGAAACGGACAGTGTACGTTTATTAAGTACAGATCCATAAGTCGAGTGAGAGCTAGTACTTGCCCGAGGCTAACATCCCTGGTTTTGCCCAGTTTTAAAAATTGATGTGTTTTATCTCTTTTACCTTTTAGAACTGTCTACTAATCCATGTTCTTAAATATATATAAATAGAAGTCATGTCCACATTTAATATACATAATTTGTATATGTATACTGTATATTTATATATAAACATGCCTCAAATTCTGCAGAGAAAAAGGTTCTCAAAGCAAGCTGATTGAGATTCAAAGTACAGCATACCTTTTTCTCATCATATGAACCGGAATATTTTGAGGCAAATTTGCATTTTGTAGCCGGGGGCATCATTTGCAGGTGACCGAACAATCAATTAAAATAGCTTGAGTAAGTTTTGCTGTAAATTTGTCCATATAACCAGGTCATTGCTGCTTATTCACATGGTTAGGGGCATTTTAGACATTAATAACACAAAGTATTCCTAAAGGTTCTTGGTGTTGTCCTATGGATTTACATTTTCTTTTCCTCAAGCTGAAGGAGGACTGAACACGCATCTTTCAACACACGGTGACACTGCTCAGCCTTAAGCACAATTATAGATCTGAGCTGCTAGAACAATTTTTCTGCCTTCCTGGTTAAAATGTACAAATTCAGTGCAGACCATGCAGCCGTCACAAAATGCATCAATGGCTCCTGTGTAGGCTTAGACCTTTGAGTCTTTGGACTTGGAACAAATCGAAAGGCAAATCGGTAGAATGACACTAAATTCAGCCATCAGTTCTTTCTCTACATGTTTATATCCACTTTGCTATAGATATATATGTATATATATAACCACAATTACCACAATTCTTCTTTTTTTTTCTTACAATACATATTTTTAGTAGTCTGAACAAAAGCATAAGCATAGCAGGATGCATGATTAAGCTGCCTCTTTTTTTTTTTTTTTTTGAAGTTAGCTATTCAGTCATGGAAAAACTGTTTTGTCACTGGTAGTAAGTCAAGCATCCTACAAAATACATAGTTAATGTTGGGTTTTTTTTCACAAACTGTTCATCAAACCCTTGTGAGTAATGAATGCATAACTTAGGACCAGACACGATATGTAAATTTAGGGCTCAATTCACCCAATAATTTATTTATCAAGCACAATTTGTGTAGTAGTGTCTAAAAGCATCAGACCAGTTCTCTACTAATAGCCAAGTGAACTCTCTGACTTTGAGAACGAGTGTTTGAAAACACAGGCACGCACACACAGCCTTACCCTAATGTTGCCTTGTCCTCACCTTCACCAGCCTCGAGGAAAGCCAAGGGTTCCCAGCCTCCCTCATATTTCCATTCAAAAATCATCCAAAACCAATAACGTTCCAGCTAGTGGAAGGGAAATGGCATACTTTGCATAACCCTTATGACTTTGTTGGGTACGCATATGGTTTTCTTGAATTTTCAGCTATAATCTGTCAGAGTATATCCATGCTACCACCTCCAGTATTGCTCCGGTGTAGCTGAGGTAATTGTCATTATAAACATTTGCAGCAGGTCGGAATAATTTGTTTTAGAGCATACCAAGCTGCTCGGGATGCATTGGATTTTTCCTCCGTGCAACTGATTTAAATCTTAAAAGATGTTTCTGTAGAGAGGCCAACAAAATAAAAACGCATCTCTCTCAACGTTATTCTTTTTAAAATAGTTACACTCCAGAAGAAAAAAAATAACAAAACCCAAAAACTTCTGTACATAAATTATTACTTGACAGTCCTCAGAAAAGCAAAACCAAATACTGGCTAGGTACATTTTATCAGGAAAATATTTCAGGTTTTGGATATGGTGATAATGCAGTGTCTCACAATGGGTCAAAACGTGAAGTCAGAGTCACCATAATATAACTTTTTTAGAAATGTAAGGGTATGCAGTCTACTCTGTCTTCTAAATGGGACTGACCAATGTCAAAGAAGATATATTTCACAGATTAGAAAAGAGACCAAGTAATTCAGGCTCAAAAATACTATGATTTAGGTCTTCGTTGTGCAAAACTTTACTTAATCGCTTTGAAATCAATTGAGGTGCCTGTGTATTTAGGAATACCTCACCGGAAAATTTCTTTAAGTTGTCAGAAATAGGGATAGAGTGAAACCACAGATTTCATTTTTGGGTTTTCTATCCAAAGAGCTGGAGTTTGTTCAGCTGATTCCAGGAAACTTGTCAGACTTAGGAATTTTGCAATGCAGATATTCCGCTTTAATAATTTGACTTTAATGGTTAAAACCTTGTCCTTCCATTTACAAAATATATGTAATCAAAGTCCCATGACTTAGTTACGTCGTATATTGCAAGTGTAAAGCGATCAAGTAAACCACTGGTCACTTAGATATGCACTGGCATGTCTAAAACTATTCCCTTCACCGTTTACAAGCAAGAGATGGAGTTGAGAACATTTTCACAAATCAAGCATCCCAGTTAAAAAATGTCAGTCTGCATCAGCTGAAATATTTTACCCAGGATTTGACAAGTTTAAGTAAGATTTGTATGTCTGTTGGGTCATATTTGAAAGCAAAATTCATTTTGAACCCGAATAATCTGATTAGAGTTCTTTGCAAAATGTCAGGGGATCGCTCTTTTGCAACTGTGCTGGAAAAAAAATAAAATAAAAATAAAGCAGAAAACCTAAAGAAATTGCCCAAGCAGACTCTTGGCCAGAGAGTCCATGGATTTGAATTTCTAAAGTGAAGGGGAGTGACTATTTGATGTGCTTTGCCTGCATGAAGACCCAACCAAGTGTCCCATGGTCACCTCAGCCCTGTCTGTGGAAGCATCTTGGACAACTCAAAGAAATCCTCACCTCTCCACGCTGTATGACCCCAGCTCAAAGCACAACGTGTAGTTCCAGGAATGGAGAACCGATAGAGCTGCCAGCCGTCCCAGGCAGCACCACCTCAGCCTTTCTTTGGGCGGAGGAAACCTTCGCAGTTCAAGTTACTATAATTAATTTCCTGTGTGTGTGCTTTACTTGTACAGTCGGTTTGTCATTGAAGGGTATAATTTACTCCTCTTCTCCCCACGGACTTTTGAACAGCGAAGTAAAAAGACTTCAGATACTGCAGAGTGTGCAATACTGATGATAAGGCAGAAAAAACAGCGCTCTTGCAAACCTCCCCCCCCGCTCCCGCCCCATCACTTCGAGTCCTTTCTTCTAGCTGGGCTCTAAAGGAACTTTCCATCAAAGCCAGAATAAAACTGTATACAATTTAAAACCTTTATCTGACCTCTTGCTTCCAAAGGGCTGTGCCTTAAACCTCTGGGTCCTTCCAGCTTTCTTTTCCTCCTGTTAGAACTTCCCTTTCAGGTGTCCTCCGTCCCCCCGCGCGGCTCAGACCAGGATTTCACGTCAGCTATCTCCTGCTCTGCTGGGAGACCGTGCGGCTGAGTAGCTCTCTGACCTTGCCTTCAAACACAAAAGACAAAAGGGAAAGGATGAAACCAACTGAAGCAAGAGAAAGAGTTGTTCCAGGCAGCAGAGGAGCAAGTCACAGCAAAAGGCGCTGCACAAAAAGCATTTTAACCCCTTCCCTGCAATGCAAGTCAGGGGAGCTACTGTCCTTGTCACGTCTTAGATTTCTTATCCTCAAGCAGATGGATTTAAAGCCCAGGCAAAACTGTACTGGAACAAAGAGAAAACCCACCAAAATCCCAAGCCACGGGTCTGTTAAGAGAGGTTTTACAAACTGTGGTTCACTAAATAAGGAGAAAATTGACCTTGAGCACAGCAGAATCAAGGAAGATTGTGCAAAGTACTGCTAGAAAGAGATATCAGTGTTTTCATACCTATTGCACAAACCAAATGACAATTTTCCAAGCCATCCTTTTTTTAAAAAAACAAAGCTTCTCAGCAGCAAGATGAAATACAAACACGAACTACAATACTGAAATTGGTATCATATTTAACACAGAAGCATCTTTGGTATCTCTCAGAAGACATATAAGAAAAGATCTTATAAATAAAAGTCTTATTAATGTTTAAGCATAATAAGAGAGCAGGAGAGAAAAGGTCAAGCAGATCCAGTGAGTCATTGCAGGAATACACACATCGCAGCGCCTTCTGAAAGTGATTCCATTTCTAAGAGCACAGGGTTATGGAGATGTTTAGAAATCACAGATTGCATCCAAATACTTGATAATGTTCAAATATGAAAATAATAACCCAGCTCACAATGATGCATTCTCCCTACTGTTGACTGTCTCCATTCCACAGCCCCAGTTAAGCACCACTTCTCAGGTCCGAACGTATTTTGACATTTTCTCTGCAGAGTTTATTTTCACAGTTAAAAATCCAACTTTTTCAGTTATAAGATCAGTCCTTTCCTTAGTAGGGAATATAACAAAAAAAAAAAATTGAATGCGTGGAGGTGCATTTTAGTTCTCAATTTATTCATTTGCTTTTAATTTCTAGGAAATTTGTCATGAGAGAGGATTCTTGAGTCAGAATAGGCTTTCCAGATGTACAGCAGTTCTGAATGGGATTAACTTGAGTCCTGCACTTTTTCTCCCCACCCTTTGGACCATCACAGTCTTGTCCTGACTTCCAGAGTCGCTCTGCCCCATTCTTACCTAGTATGACTTGAATCAAGAAGCACCAATGGTTAAAAGTGAAAATTTGTTCAGAAGAGCTCTCCAGCTGCAGATATGTGCACAGGAGTAGATATGCACACGCATGGATTTGTCTATTTTCTACAGTCCTGTCTTAAGCATGCAAGTCTGTCATGGTTTTTACGGAACACACCGGTTACTTAGTTATCAAATAACCTTTGAATTGAGAATCCAGTTGATTTAAAAGTAATATTTGCACTTAAAATTGAATATGGTCTTTTTAGGGCTTTTACTGAAAGGAGAGCCCATTCAGAGAGAAAACAAGCTTAAGATCAATTAAATAAATTTACCAAAACCAAAAAGTGAATGAAGTTGTAGAGCATGGAATTATTTGGTTCAAGTTTTCTAACTTCCTCTCACAATGACCTTCAAAAATACGTGTAACCATCTGCTTAAGAAATCTATTTCTCAAGAAGGGGAAATAGGAGCTCAGAGCATGAATTTCCTAAGGGCTCGATTCTTGGGAGAAGCATAACTAGGGAAGCATGACCAAAAAAATTTCCCAGCCCAAAAAATCTCTGGAGTTATCAGCGAAGATAGTGAGGGGAAGCTTTATAATGTGGAGGGCATAGCTGATTAGAAAACTCACTTTAAATGGATGCTAAAACAGGGAGAGAAGAATCTTGGCTGACACTCAAAATTTAAATAGAGCATAAAAAGCTGTTACTTTATTATTTCATGAGGAACTAAAGGAAAGTAATCAAGAATACTTGTATACAACTTATTGTAGTAAAGAAAAAAAAAGAGGGACTGCAATTCAGATTTTGGAATCCAACAGTTTTAGGAACTGAAGCAGTAATAAATCCAAAAATAACAAAATGAAATAGAATTTGGGAAGCTATTTAAAACCAATTTGAATTAAGCAGTGTATTAGCAGGCACTTGAATGAATCTGCGTAGTTTTATATTGCTACAGCTCTTGGTTGGGTACAAAGAGAGGGATAAAATAGGCAAGAAAACCTCCTGGAAATCACAATTACTGCGTTTTCAAAATGGCAATTCACATTTACAGTATTCATTGCTCATTGTAAAAACTGTCTCTTTGAAACCCGTTTGCTACAAGACACATCTCCTGAAGAAGGCTTATACCCAGCCCCCAGCAAACCCATCACACACGGGTGGCCCCAATGTTTTATATCAAGACATGTAGCTGTGTCCTTCTCCAAATACAATGGAGGATTTTGTTGGGTAGAAAACACAGGTTATGTTCAGAGGGAAAATGCTTTATATGAGATTACCTCTGTTCTTATTTATTATTCACACAGAAGAGCAGACAGTGGTTAAATGCAAGGTCCCTCTCAGAGGAACATGGGAGCTGGAATCCCAAGGTTCCTGATTGTTTTTACCTTTCACCACTGCAAACAGGTTGATGAGCTCATCTTTCTAAAAATGAGGTCCTGGTTGCACATTCAAGAGCGAGCGGGGGAAAGAATTTCAGGGAAGGAAAAGAGCAAATAGAGATTGAACTTAAACCTGCTCCAGAGCACTGGCTAACACACCGTGTCATGGAGGCAGAAGATGATTGCACTTCTTCAGTTACTGAAGGAAATAGATCATTAGGAAGGCTTTACAGAAAATGTTGATTTTTTTTTTTTTTCAGGAAAAAATAAATACTGTCAATCTTACCTGAAATATAAATGTTTATCTTAAATATAAATGTTTTCTCTCACAGCTTCCCCAAGGATAAAAAGGCACATAAAAACTGTCACTCACCTAGGCTTGCAAACTGCCTGTAGGCAAATCCTGTGTGGGCATCTGACCACACTTCACAGAGGTGAATTGATACAGGAGTCGTTAACCAATTTGCCTTTCTAAACTTTTACAAAAGCATCTCGCCAAAAGCAAGGAGTGTATCGAAAGGGCACTGGTTTTGCTCCCCTATTTCAAGCTGAAAGCTTTCTGTCAAGATAAACAGGTAGATGAGCAGGTATTAGCGTGTCTTGCACCTCTGGCAGTGATTTCAGTCTGTGGAGGGAAGGTGTAAGACATCAAACAAAATGTTCTTCTGATGTTGGTAGGAGCGGTCCACACCTAATTTGACATGTGTAATTAGTATCTCAAGGTGCAAGGTAGCAGAGAGTCTTCTCTACAGCCTTTGTAAGGGAGAACAAAGAGCTGGAGATATGCTTATATTTAGCCTTGATGTACTTCCAGTTTTTAAAGCAAACAGAAGTGTTAAATAAATCGCTGTGAATAGTTTGGAAAAAAAAGTGGGAGGCCAACCATAGCTAGCAACTCTAAGCCGAAGGACTGAAAGAGACAGACTGAATTATTATATTTTTTTTTTTTTAGTGCTTTGATTTCTTCTTCCTTCCTCTCTCACTGCTTATTAACCTCTTCCTACCTCTCAGTTCAATCAAGTCGCCACAGCTCTGCTGCCTGTGCACGAGGCTTTTCAGTTGTGTCATAACTGGCCTGTCCCTTCTGGGCTGGAGGACCACCTCCTCAGAAGGCAGCTCTGCTCCTTCAGAAAAGAACTCAACTGGAAGGCTCATGGCTGAGGGCATGTCCTACAGCTCCATTGTCCACAAGCATCAATATTTATTCCCTTTCAACATCATAAGGACCTGTCCTGTTTTGCCCATGTGCTTGACAGCTAACAATCCTTATGAATGACAGAGAAAGGAGCAGTCAGAAATGCCTAAAATTCTTCTCCACTTCTTGCTTTTGTAGTGCACAGTTTGATTCACTAAAACTAGTAGCGGACAACCAAGGTTTGTCATACACAAACAGAAGAAGAACCCTACAAAAGCCATCGAGAAGCCAACAGTTGTCAGATTAATTAGTCTCACGCTGCTCAGCCAGGCAAAATGCCTTAGAGCAGTTCAAGGGACAAGAGGATTTTAAATCTGCCCTTCTCTTCCTAGCTATCTTCTTTCCAGGGAGACTTCTTTGCTGTAAATATTAAAGGTGGGTGATTCTGAACGTTGAAGCTGCAAAAAAAGTAGAAACAGGAGAGGGGGGAAAAAGACAGTGGAATAAGGAAAATGAAAATTTAGGCTGAGCAACAGAAGAAACTTCCATCTCTTAACGGACAGCTACAATAAACTTTGAAATAGCAGACTGGTGAAAACACTAGAAATAAACTAGAGAACAACTCCTGTAGTAACAGGTGATGAACTTATAACTGAGTAGCTTTTATCCATCTCTAACTGCTGACTGTACAAACAGAAAAAGAACAGTGTGTGGACATCAAAGAATATTTCCTTTGGAAATTTAGTCTTGCTCTTCGCTCTTTGTCCCCAGGCATGATATGAAAAACACCTCCATAATGGTAAAATGGAAAAGAAGTCCTGGTGTGGAAGAAAATGTCCATCAGATGTGTATAAGGTAGGAGCAGACAGTAACAGAAGTCAGATTTTAGCAGATAGAAATGACTCTTGTGTAACCAGCAGGAACCTGTGGCAAGCAAGGTATCTTTGTTTAAGGATTAATTGCCAGCTTTCAGAGATATAGGGTTTCCAGCAGTAGAAAACTTAGAGAGAATTTCTTGAAAGGCAGTATTATCCTTGTGATGTCCCAATGGTCTCAGAAAGGTAACTGAGCCTTCTCAAAAGAGAAGGAGCTTCTGTGAACGACACTGTACTGCCAGTAACAACTTCTTATCCATCAGTAGTTCATTTCTGCTAACGTATTGTGTCATTAACATATAGGGATATTTATTATGTACAGGATATCAAAACAAAGTGACTTCTAAGAACTTACCTTGGACAAAAGGAGCTCAGTTTGTTTGGAGGGGAAAAGCAGTGTTGGTTTGAGTATTAGAGTGCTTAGTAAAAGATCACGGTGTTTGAAGAACGGTAGAAAAATCACCGAGATGGTCCTGAAAAAATCTTTGGGGTATTCTGTTTTTCCCCTCTATCTTCAAGCTAGTTTGTACTGCCCAGGGACAGGTTTTGTGAGGATTTAAACAAATTTACTCAGATTTGCAGTGTGTGGCCTTACAGTCAACACTCTCACAACACTGAATCCTTTGCAGTAATCTTCTGGTCCCCTTGCAGAACTAAGTCAGCAATCCTAAACTTGCAGGACAGCAGGAACAAAGTCTTATGGCAAAAGGGAAAACCAACAAAAATATCTCGTTTCCACAGTCACATGTGTTTAAGGAACAGACCTCCCATAGAGGTGGTGCAGAAGACAAGAGCTTCACACATAAGGTACCTAAGCCAAAGCTGGAAGTCTTAAAATTATAGAAGTAACTGAAGAGAAAAATCTATTTTTACCACTTCACAGTTAGATGACTACATTTAGAAGAATATTCCTTTCAGAAACATCTCTAAGATTTCTCCTAAGAAGTGAAGTCACTCAGGCACCGAGGGAATTTTACATCAGTAAAACAAGTCGTGCCTCTCCTACAACTTTTATGACTAGAAACATCTCTTTTCCACCTTCTTGTTGTTCCTTTCTGCTCCTCCAGTGACCTCAACTCCATAACCACGTCAGACAGGACCAGAAGCATGAAGATTATACGTTACTCAACTCCACAAACTCCTCTTCCTCGCTGCCCCCAACACTCTTGGCTACTGGGATCTCCACTCTTGAAAATATTCTTCGGGTGAAATCTAAGTGTCAATGTCCTAGACCCTGAAACCACGGTGTGTGTTGGGTTGAGATTAATCTCTCTCACTTGACTCACCGGTCATGCCAGTTTCCATGCACTTTCTTCCCTGCTCAAATGAAAGGCACAGAGCTAACGTGTGGTTTGGTGACCCAAGCCCCTGTCAAGAGCCAAGAACTGGACCAAGACCAAAACTCATTTCACATAACCCACTGAACAGCAGTCATATTATAATGGCTCTCACAGCTGCTAAGAGCCCCAGCCTTCAGAGGGTATATTGAATTTAGTATTCCCTTATGCAGATCCATAATCAATTTTTAAAGACAGAAATTTAATATCTCCCAACACCAGAGTAAATTTCCTGTATTTCAAGGACTGAAAGGATCAAATCTGCAGCTTGTATTCCAGGTGCTCAACTCTCTTTCTGTGATCCACTTTATTGGGTTTTACTTATACCCAGATTGAATATACCCAGTCTGAAACCCAATGATTTTAGTATCCTGTTCACTGTGAAGATGAACTTAACCATTAACATAATCCTAAATGAAAATACCACATTTATAAGGCGATATACATTTATAAAAATAGTAAAAATGTTAACAGAAATATTTTTTTTAGCAAGTTACAATCACAACCTTAGCAGTGAAGAGGTAATCAGTTTGTCACTCCACAAAAAGCCAATGTGCATTAATTGTGTTCATGTCCCTAGAAATGAAACAGTTATTCAATTCCTCACCTTTTCTTTATAAAAAAAAAGCTATTCTGGAAACATGCGTCAAGGCTCCTAGTACAAGTGCTGTGATTCTTCCAAGCATTACATGTCATTTCGAGAAACATTCAACTATTACCCTCCCATTTTTTGTTCCTGCATGTTTCATCAAAATAACGATTTGGAGTGCAACAGTGAACAGTAAACCAGGTCCTACAGAAAGAGTTTTCAAAAATACGTGGAGGGAAACTAAAATGTACAACATAAACCACTAAAGCCATGAAATATTGTACTGTGTCTTTAAAATATGGAGCAATGAAGCAGTAATTTACAATTAAATACCACATTTAGCATGCTGTGTATTTAGAATAACAGCTCAATAATATAATGCAATAACAACTCAATAATGTAATATCCAATACATTCCTCAGTAATGAATGTTAATGATTAGCCTGCTTATTAATGGCTAAAAATGAAATTGCTGTAAACTTTCACTGTGGTAGTCAGTAATGATGCATTACTCATATTATTTCCCATAAAAAAATTAATTGTTCTTGTACATTGTACCTGAAGTTCCCAGAGGTATAGTTTTTGTCCTCAAATATATGAGTAGAAATTTCTGGAAAAAGCAAAAAAAAACCCCAACAAACAACAACAACCAAACAAACAAAACAAAATTCAACAAACGCCAAGCTTTGCTGAATTCTGAGTTTACTTACTGCACTGCTTTATTTTAGAAAAGTCATTTCCAGAATTGCTCTTCACCCCACATGGGCATCCACTGTCCAAAATAATCCCTGGACTACTTCCAGCCTGCTTCTGCTCCCACCGCAGAAACTCCCAATGAACCCTGAATGAGCATGAAATTTTCCAAAGATATCTTTCAAAAGCATTTAATGGAAGTGTTTAAACCCCAGCTCCTGTTTTATATCCTCACCACCAGAAGACCCAACAGCCAAAAAGAAATTTTATCAGCGACTAACATCTTCCCAGATTTTTATACGTCACATAGAGGCTTTGTACTCGCTGTAATATTTGTGAAGCTTGGTGTAAAAATCTGTGTTTTGCTCTCAGAGGAGCAACTGTTAAGCTTTGTAGTCATTTCTCAGACCTTTTTCTTAATGTGTCCATTTTCATACCTCGTGTGTCTAAATCACACCCTTACCCGTGTGAATGCGTTGACTCACTGCAACCCAAACTGGTTGCTAAAGAGCAGAGAGAAATCCTCAACAGGATCCTGCTGAGGTAAACCATAGAACCGTGAGAAAATTCACATGGAAATCAGTCCACAAGAATTTTCCAACCATGGGATAAAAGTTAATTGGGAGGTGCAGTTACACTCTGTGCAATATCGAGATCAGTCACAAGACAGACAGCCTTTCCCAGGCTGGTTTTTTGTTTGTTGAAGAATAACTGATATTTGGAGAGGAGCAGAAGGGGAGAGTTTAGATTTATTTTTTCTAAACCAAATGTCTTAATTTTTGCCAAATTACTAACGTCTCATGGTTTACGCTCATTTAATTATTTTTTTTCCTAAATACTGGAGATGAATTGTGGTCTTCAAGTCAACTCCTGAAAGGCGTAGTTGGAATTCAAAGCACAGATGCAAAACAGAAGGAAATACTCCATGGGACAAGTAAGGGACACACCGCAGATTTCAAGATATCCTTCATATCATGCTCGTGTCCATTTAATAACTGGGAACTTCAGTACAAGCCCCAGGATTACCAGCTCTTGGTGTGCAGACCTATCGGTCTTCCTGAGTACCACAAAATAAGGCTCAAATTTGGGCTCTTCAGCATCTTTGGAGCACGTTGCTATTCAGGAAAATAGATTTTGGGATGATGTTGGGCCATTGTGTCTGAGGCAGACTGGTACCTTTCCTCCCATTCCTTGTCTATATCAAGCTAGAAACTGGCACAAGCTAAATTGTATTAAAAAGCAGTTTGAATTTTACAGCCTGTGTGCTTTGGAATAGAAAGTAACCGAGTGCTCATTTCTCGAGTTACCCCTGCTTGGTGTTTGCTACAAATCAGTCTGTGCCCTTCGTCTGGGGTATGTGAAAATTAGGCACAAGGCTGCAATGCCACATTTCTTCAAGCTCCTGAGAATTAAAACCTTTTCTATTACATTCTCCTGCTTTACATTTTGTGCACCAGTAAACTTATTTCTTAGGCAGCAATTGAAGGGGAACCTGAAAGCAGCATTTTTGGGTTTTAGACTAATTCATTACATCAAAACATAAAACCCATAAGTTAGAGCTAACATGGGAAATAGCTGTATTACCAAAAATACACGTTTTCTACAATGGGAAACTCTAGTTGCAAAATTCTTAGAGTGTAGTAAATCCAAAATTGAATTTAGAACAAAGACATTAAGTTCAATGAAAGCTACAGTTAAGAGCTCTTTTCCCACAACAGCGTTGCCTCTTGAAATAATAAGAAATGCATAAAGAAGTACAAGGATATAAAGAAATAAATCTTAAAAGATAAAATCTACTGACATTCAATGGTCCTTTCCTGGATCCAAAATGAGATTTGAAGATCTGATTGCAAAAGACAAACGCACTGAATCGTTCTGACGACTAGAAATTAGACTCTCACCTTTGCTTTCAGTCAAAGTTTCTTCCTGCTCCAATCCTCTTCTCCATTCTTTTCTTCCAAAGACACAACGAAAGAGGTTTTCATCGATGTCCAGATACTCCCCAGAGCCAGGTCACCAGGGGTGCGGGCAGATCAGGGTGACCTCCCCAGCCCTGCATCCTCTTGCACAGCTACACGAACCCTAGAAGATATTTGCTGTTGTTATGGACATAAAAGAAATCAGTGCGTCCTTTATGATACGTGGCAGCCCTTCTGTTGCAACGTAAGAATTTCTTGCCTCTTTTGGAAGAATGGCTCATGGTGCAAACCAAACAGGATGCTGCACTTCCCTGTGCTACAGACCCAAACACCACATTTTCTGAAACTTTCTGCAATAGAAACCCTTGTTTCCCCAAGCTTATTCACTTTTTTTTTTTAATAGTTACACATTTAAATAAAGTCCTCAGATTATTCCATTCGATAGTCTCACACTTTTCTTCATTTCTTGTCTTCCCTCTAAGTGTTGCACAGGAGAGTAGTATTTGACATTCAATCTTTAAATTTTTATTTCCACAAACTCCTTTTAAATTTTTTTTTTTTGGCTGAGTATGTCATTCCGTTTCTTCCAACTCACTATGCTATTTCTGCAGTTGGCAATATTCATGTTTTTCAATAAGGGCATGTTCTCTGTACAAATAACCAAGCACAGCTCTGACGATAATGATGTTTTCCCCATGCCATTTCTCACTTGAGGTTAAGGTAAGCATGTGAACCAGATGTTTCCAGCAAAAAAAAAAAAAAAAAAAAAGAAATGCCTGAACTCAGGACCTAGCAAAAGCTACTTCTGTGTATCTTAGGAGCTGGAGGAGCATCCTGCATGATTTATAACAGCCGATACAGAACAACTAACAGAACATTATATAAGAAAACATATTATAGTTAATTTAATATTGTTATTTATGAATACCTATGCAATATTCACAAGTGCTTCTCCAACTACTCAGAACAATAGTTCTACTTATTTTAATGGCTCCATAATATTTTTGGAAAAAATAATCAGGCACGCATTACAATGCAAGCTGTTTTGTGAGTCAAACAGGGGAGGAGGAAAACAGACAAACAGTCATTTTTTTATGTGTTATTTATGCAAATATATTATGCTAACTAGTAGATGCACTGTTTACAGACAATGCCTTATTCTTGCAAGGAAGAATGTAATCAAAATGCCAGGAAATGCTTGTTTATCTCCCTCTCATCTGCAAGTCAGATCAAAGCATCAGCTGTTTAAAACAGCTTGCTTAGCTCAATGAAAGAAATTTTACCAAGTGTTTCCGCGCTGTTCTGATCCATGCTAAAATATAATAGTTTATTACATGGGAGTGTGTGGAGGACACATTTAAGAGCACGGGAGAACACTGTCTTTGGAAGGATTGTAGTAATCTCTTTCTCTGTGCCCAGGCATCAAGAAGGAAATGATTAAAACACTCTCGGTGCTCCCCTTCACACAGAGAAAAGTAAGGAAGCACCATTGCAAACGACAGCGAGTCTGACACAAGCCCATAAGGCATGGTTTATGCTTGGCAAATGATTTTTTTTTTTCCCCCAGCACAGTGATGTCAATTGTTCAGGCCACTTGTAGGATGGGGATTATGTTCTTTTGGACATTTTAAAGAATGGAAGCAATTTTTTTGGCAATAATATGGAAATAAGCTACTGTATCAAAGAGTAATTTCAGGACTTAACCACATCAGATTAAATGCACATAAATAACTGACACCCCTCGTATTTTACATCACTGGAAGTCACCACACAAGAAGTCTGTAGGTTGAGAAACTACGGCAGATGCGGACATGAAAATTCCGTATCTGAACAAAGACATGAGTGCTCATGGCAGCCACCCAGTGAGCTCGGGAGAGCTCACAGATTTTCAGGAACTAAAGCAGAAAGTTGGCCTTGAAGTAGACCTTTTTCTTTTCTGTCATCGTTTACCTACACAAAGACTGTTTGGGGAAGGTTTTTTGGTGAAAAACCCACCAAGATGAGTGATCAAGAAGGCGGGTGGTCATGAAAGAAAGTTATAGAAATAATATATGCAATTTAAAGGCAACAATAAATATTTGCACTTTCTAGTAAACATAGATCCACTCCCAGCAGTGGGTATAAACCATTTACTAAAGAAACTGAGAATAAAGAAGTTTCTCGAGAAAAGTAAAAGGTTGCATGTGATGAGCAGTTCTGACTTAATCAAAATTCTTTTTCCGAGCCTTGCACGATGTAGCAAATGCAGACGTCACTTGCTGATGCTGCCAGAGGACAACCAAAGGTTGTCATTTGTCTCCCCTTTCATCCCCATTACAGAAATTGCAGCAGTACCCCTCGGTAAAGTTTATCCTGATCGCTTCTGCCAAGTGAGGGGGCTTCTCAAAGCTGCCTGAGAGGATTAAAAAAAACCCCTTATTTAATTCAAATGATGTGTTCTCATACTCAGAAAGGTCCAATTCTTGCCTTGAACATCAAAATCACCAAGGACAAGTGGCCTCAAAGGGCAAACAGTCATACAGACCTGGATAGAAATGTTTTTTAAACTTCAGGCAATGTAACTTTTTAATTTAAACTTTAGGCAATGTAGGCCCTCTGTTGAATGAGGTGGGTGCCCTGGAGACAGAGGACAGAAAGAAGGCAGAGTTGCTGAATGCCTTCTTTGCCTCTGTCTACACTGTTGGAGACCGTCCTCAGGAGCCTCAGTCCCCTAAGGCCCCAGAGGAAGTCATGACAAAGGAGGAGTCTGCCCTGATTGATGAGGAGTGGGTTAAGGATCAGTTTGAACACTTGGACATTCATAAATCCATGGGCCCTGATGGGATGCACCCACGGGTGCTGAGGGAGCTGGCGGGAGTCATTGCTAGGCCACTCTCCATCATCTTTGGTAAGTCGTGGGTAACAGGTGAGGTGCCTGAAGACTGGAGGAAAGCGAATGTCACTCCAGTCTATAAGAAGGGCAGGAAGGATGACCCGAGTAACTACAGACCGGTCAGCCTCACCTCCATCCCTGGAAAGGTGATGGAACATCTTATCCTTGACACTGTCTCTAGGCATATCAAGGATAAGAAGGTTATTAGGGGCAGTCAGCATGGCTTTGCCAAGGGGAAGTCATGTTTGACCAACCTGATAGCCTTTTACGAAGACATAACCAGGTGGATAGATGGTGGCCATGCAGTGGACGTGGTCTACCTGGACATCAGCAAGGCCTTTGACACCGTCTCCCACAGCATCCTCATAGGTAAACTGAGGAAGTGTGGTCTGGATGACCAAGTAGTGAGGTGGGTCGAGAACTGGTTGAAGGGAAGAAGCCAGAGGGTTGTGGTCAATGGGGCCGAGTCTGGCTGGATGCCTGTGTCTAGTGGGGTCCCTCAGGGGTCAGTGCTTGGGCCGGTGCTGTTTAATATATTCATCAATGATCTGGATGAGGGATTAGAGAATGTTGTCAGCAAGTTTGCTGATGATACGAAGTTGGGGGGAGTGGTTGACACACCAGAAGGCTGTGCAGCCATTCAGAGAGACCTGGACAGGCTGGAGGGCTGGGCGGGGAGAAATCTTATGAAGTTTAATAAGGGCAAGTGTAGAGTTTTGCACTTGGGAAAAAATAACCCCATGTGCCAATATAGGTTGGGGACTGCCCTGCTGGAGAGCAGTGCAGGGGAAAGGGACCTGGGGGTTCTAGTGGACAGCAGGATGACCATGAGCCAGCAGTGTGCCCTCGTGGCCAAGAAGGCCAATGGCATCCTGGGGTGTATTAGAAGGGGAGTAGCAAGTAGGTCAAGAGAGGTCCTCCTGCCCCTCTACTCTGCCCTGGTGAGGCCGCATCTGGAATATTGTGTCCAGTTCTGGGCCCCTCAGTTCAAGAAGGACAGGGAGCTGCTTGAGAGAGTCCAGCGTAGAGCCACAAAGATGGTGAAGGGAGTGGAGCATCTCCCTTATGAGGAAAGGCTGAAGGAGCTGGATCTCTTTAGCTTGGAGAAGAGGAGGCTGAGGGGTGACCTCATCAATGTTTATAAATATGTCAAGGGGGAATGTCAGGAGGATGGAGCCAGGCTCTTTTCAGCGGCGTCCACTGACAGGACAAGGGGCAATGGGTGGAAGCTGGAACACAGGAGGTTCCAGAAAAATATGAGGAAAAACTTTTTCACTGTGAGGGTGACTGAGCACTGGAACAGGCTGCCTAGGGAGGTTGTGGAATCTCCATCTCTTGAGACATTCAAAACCCGCCTGGACGCGTTCCTGTGCGCTCTAGTGTAGGTGATCCTGCTCTGGCAGGGGGGTTGGACTAGATGATCTTTGAGGTCCCTTCCAACCTTTAACATTCTGTGATTCTGTGATTCTGTGATTCAGAAAATAATCAGAGTGCCAGTTAGCAACAGGGGGCCTTGCTGAAGATAGCGGAGGGGAAATAAATCCAATTTTAGCCATCATTTCAATACATTTCTAGATCATGTCCAAAACCTAACTGTATTCAAAATACTTTTATTTTGTTAGGGCTTCAGGAAAACTCCGTCCACAGAAAGCAAGAAGCACTCCTTAACCTTTATCTTTAAGAAGGTCAGGGTACAGGGCTACAAGTCCGGAGGGGATTATATCCCATATTTCCTAGACTGAATGTCTCAATTACAGGAGAGATCTAGGACTGCTCAGCTTAACAGATATTCCAAAATATCTGTCCCTTCTACTCTCTCTTCAGATTTTATACAAATGAGGAAAGGAACAGTTTCCCAACAACTAACGCCACAACAGACTTGGAGGCTTTAAGTTCTATTTTCTCCCTTTCAGAAAAGATGAACTGTCACCTTTTATGACTCCACAGGATGATTAACTGAATTGAAACGTGGTTTATCAGGTGAGTCCTGGCAGCTGTAACAACAATAGTTATTTAGGAGCATCTGAAAGTAACATCACGGAACAATAAAATTCAGTATTTTGTCAGGTGTGTTACTTTGCTCTAGACAGGATGACTGACTGACACATGAAGGGGTCAAAACAGTTATTTTTATGCAGCTGCATATTTGTCTTCGCCCATTAGGTTCCTCTCTCTCAGACCTGTGACATCCCAGATGTGAACAGCAATCCCTCATAGTCTCTCTTTTTCAATCTCATATGTTTTGAATATTAACAGAAATACTGTGAGTAACCCCTATTTTTAAATAAGCATTTCTAAGGTACCATGTATATAACCGCAGAATACATATAATAGTTTTTATGCTTTCCTCTGGTTATTCTGTATTGTGCACAACTGTATTTACAGGAATTTTCAAGAGTTTATAAAACCAGAGTGCACAGTATGAAACCAAAATAATTTGCGTTCAGGGCATCAGTTTTCATCGTTACTAAACCCCACTGAAAGCCCAGACAAATTTCTTTCACTGGTTCAGAAGCATGAGTTCTGCTAAATATAACCTGGTGAGTCGATTTAGCTGGGAGGAGATGCTAGAACGAAATTTATTCTACAATTTTACGTTCTTCCCGAAACACAGGATTGTCTTTGAATGGAACTCAAAGATTCAACGAAACAAATCAGATTAATCTCCTTTGAAAGATGGCTCAAGAGGAAAGAGTATCAGGTCTCTATGTCATGCATTCACTTATATTCAAGCATGAGGATGCTCAAGAGGGCTGTGAAACTTGACTGATTATAATTATTTCACTGGTTGTATTAAGTTTTTACTCTGAAATCCTCAAACATGATGGAACGTTTGAATTTACTACAAGAATGCCATATGAACCCACTGATTCAAAACTCAGCACATGCTGATTCATATTCCAGAGGTATCTGCTAGTTTACAGAAACTCTACGCATATTTCAATGGTTTTCAACACCTTGATTTAAAGTCCTTTGAATTTGATTGGTAATAGGATAACAAGAGGCCAAGAAGTATATAATCAGTGGTAGAGGTTTCAGCGCATGTCCATTCTCCTTGCCATGCTCTAAAATCTGCTGATTTTGAAGTAATAATAATAAAAAAGTAACAAGCTGTCCAAGCAGCAATCACAAGTGTATAATAACTGTTCCCTTGGGAAAGATGTCAGGGAATGTGTAAAATCAGAAATAGTTTACACCAAAATTAAAGAATATCCAATGCAAGTCAGTCAAAATTAATAGCAAAATGATCTGGTTAAGATCTGTCATTGAAAAAAATTATCCATGGTGTATTAAATGCAGATTTTTCTGGTACTGACAGATTAAATATTTGGTTTGAAACATACTACTAGTCTACATTTATAAAGTGCATACAGTCATTTTCTGTATTTGCTTTACTGAATCTCTAGGGATGTTCCAGGATGAACCGTAAAGTCTTTGAGAACAGTCTGAGAATAGCGTCTGAATGTATTTGTAAGATCTCGCGCTGCAGTGTATCAGTAAAGCATTTTTCACTTGAAGTTTAAACCTGATTTCTTTCAAGGGCTGATCTCAAATAGCAATGTTGACCCCAACCACTTCAAGAAATGGCTTTTGAAAAAGCCAATTTTTTAAGTGCAGCATGAGAAATTACAGTTCTGAAAGAGTGGAAGGTAGTCAGGAAAACACCAAGACATGAGTCATGACTCTTATTGATTGTTAAGTCTAAAAATCTGGTAAGCAAGATCATATAGAACAATTGACCACAATAGCTGTTAGTAAAGCCTTCAGAAATCACAGCATCTCTTTATCCATTTTTACCAGCTCACTGGAGGAGCAATCCTACCTCAAGATCAATTGCCATCACGGGACCAAAGAACAGGAATACCTGTAGCGGCTCAAGAAATGCGGCAGCTTTACATCCTCATCAAAACAAAGGGTTTTTTTTTTTGATAAAAAAAGTTCTTTCTGGGACTACCTGGGGTGTTGCATCCTGAGAACGTGTGCTTGCCCGCAATTCAAGGGTGGGTTTGAGACACTAGGATTAGGAATTTTTTTGCATTTCCCACTGCTGCAGCACAGGTCTGTCAACTGATTTTACTTTTGCTGCCATTGAGCTCAGGTCTCCCTTGACTTCTGAAAAATAACAAGAACGAGAAACTTCACTTCTTTGTATCATAGGTACCACCAAAATCATCTTTCTCCGTTGTTCCCGATTTAAACAGGTCCAGTCACTGATTCACGAGTTCTGCTAAAGTAACTGAAGTATTATTTCCTTTCTGTAATTTAAAAACCCGCAACTTTTTTTGCTTTTTGAGCTGCACCAAAACAGACAAAAATCCTTGTTTGGTGTTGCACCCAGAACTCTTGAATTGTTTTCTCTTTCCAAATTCATTAACCACTTGATAACCGTAATAACACACATGCTTGTTTTATCTTTAATCCTCCCACCATTTCATCTAGCTCTTCTAGATCCCTCCAACATCTTTTCCTATTCAGCCAAGAATATCTGAATAATGTTATAAAATCGGTACATTTTTACTCCTATGGTTTATCACTCTCCCTTAGCTCACTAAAAACATATTTTAACGCAGCCACCCTAGAACAAAACCAGAGCCTATCTGTCCTGGAAACCTTCACTGTGTAGAAAAATGATCACTTCATTCCTAACTGGTTCTGTCTTTTAGTGGTTTCTTAATCAATATTTTTCTTTAACCATCTTTGACATGTTGTACTGAACACCTGGAAGCTTCACTGAATATGAGAAAAAAAGAAAAAAAAACTGGTTTTCGAGTCTTCAAAGCGTGCATTTGTTACACAAAACCTATTCAAAGATTTGTTTATTTCTTTTAATACTGAACTAAAAGGAATATTGAAGGAAGGTTGAACCACATATGAATATCTTCCTTGGACGATTTGAAATTAGGAGGTATTCATAGGAAAAACATAAAAAATAGTAATAAATGTAATTGGTTTTATTTTCCTGTGAAATAAATGAGATCCTTTGCCCTTTTGAGATGTAACTCTAATGATGTTTTTTTGAGAATTGGTAAGTTACTTGAAATGCGCTACTGTGCAGCCACCAGCTACCACAGAAAAGTATTTTGGTGGGATTTAAATAGAACCATAAAATCGCTGGGCATCTGCATTCAGATAAAGATTCAGACCTTCTAGTTCATGCATTATATTCTGACATCAGACTAGAATCTTCTGAGATCCAGTAGTACCTGTCAAATTTGTAGTTCCAATTCACAGGAGCCTGCATTATTTTGAATAATTTTTTAAACTAAACTTTTGAATGACATATATTCCTAGGTTTCCATTTTTCAACACTTCCATAATTTTTTCTTCTTCCTATTCTCAGAATTATCATTCCTGTAATTTTAGTAATTATTTTGTTTGAAACACAATAGTTGCCCTTTTCTAGGTTTTCTAGGTGTTACAGTGTTTTCGTGTTTATTATCCTTCCTTTCCTTATGGCTAACTCGATACAACAAACATTAATTACATATCCAGGCCAAGCTCTTACTCAAAAATAAATGTGGAAGTTCTCTTAGGTTGACACCACATTCCTCACGCACGTTCAATGTTTTACCTGAAGGTGTTTAGAAAACTTTGAGCTGAAAAAGAAGAACCGCAGGGAAAGTTATTGCACAGAGAATCTAATCCTGATCTTCTGAACAAACCTGACACACTGCTCAGAAATATAACAATAATAATCCAAACATCAGCTGACACTTCAGGTGATGGACTTCAAGCCATCATTTTTTCATAAATCTTGATTTGTGCCCACTCACCAAGATCTAAATTAACATTTTCCTTGATTGCTTATGGTATCTTCAAAGGTTTGAGCCTCAAAACCTGTAGAAAAAAAGTGGAACACTTTAAAGCCAGCCAGAAACTCATCATCTATGTCCTGCCACTTAGGATGTAAAAGTACATATGATTTATTCAAAGAGAGAAAGTACATGTAAAATAAGCATGAACATGAAACGAAGGCTAAGACAATTTCCCTGCTATTCCCATGTGGGTTCTTCTAGTCCCTTTAACTTTCAGTGGCTTACATGAGTAAATTTTTTTTTATTTCAGAGAATTTTTTTTTTTATTTCACAGTAGCCAGAAGCTCAGAGAAGTCCCTTCTGTTTGCTGCTTCCTACCCCATTGCTAAGATCAAACTTAATTATCTCGAAACATAGGCCAGATTTTGGGGGGAATTTCTCAAATAGTTTAAAAAGGCTCGCACGCTGTGGCTAGGACGTACTTTGGAAATTTCAGACCAGTTTTTGCTGAAAGGCTTTTTCTTCTCTGAGCCAACAATGAAAGTCCTCGAGAGTTGAGTTTGAGCAAGAAAAGAAACTGAACTGAAAAGCTGCCTCTGCAAAATGAACTCCTCCTTCCCGTACCACAGGCATTCTTAAAGGTTTGCAACACTATATATTTTTTGACTTAATGGTCATATGTCTTTTACCACTCATTCCTCGTACAGAGGGAAGTGAAATTATCCAGCTTTCCAGAAAAGGAGAAAAAGAAGTTGACAGCAAAATAAAATCAGACCAAAAAAAAGCCAAAGCAGCAATACTACAGCTGTGAAAATAAACACATATACGCACAAATCCAAGCTGGATAGACAAGGAAAAGCCTTCCAAGAACACCATGGAGTAACTTGAGCACTTGCCACAGATACAGCACCACAAATCTTTTTTTTTTTAACAGAATGGGTATTTATGACCTATAAGATCAGAACAAACTTTTCTGTGGCTTTATACCGTCTCCAAACATCCTAACACACTGCACTTTGCACAGATGTTAAGACCAAATTCACATATATCACTGATTGATATATAAACTACTTTTATGGGAGAGCAGCAAGCAGTCTTTCCCGCTCATGAAAAAGAAGAGGAGAGAAGGCCAGCGAGATACGACAAATTACACGAGATTAAAGTACATCAATCAAGGCAGGCAGCGGCACGCCGATGACTGACAAATTTTGCTACTACAACCTCAGTAGCAGAAAACTCTAAAATATAAAGTGGAAAGTTGCTGCCTTGTGGAATATGACAAAGTTAGCTCTGGCAAAACTCAAAAATTGCAGAAATAATCATCTAGGAAAGGAACAGTGAAGCCATTGGAGGAAACGCCGGTATCTAAGACACCAGGTGTAAGAGAAGATGGGATTAGTATATGCTGATAAAGTAGAATTTAAAAAAAATATCAAATCCAGCATCGGTTGTCTTGTAGGAGTAACTCACTGCTATATCAGTTTTGTCAGAGGCATCATGTGGACTCAGAGAACCAGCCTGGAAGGCATCAATAGAGATACACACACTGAGAAACAGATGAGGAAGAACAACAGGGAGTTGCTGGGATGTAACGTAGCAGAAAGTCACTTTACAATTATATATTTGAAGCAAACTTTCTCATCCCACTGCACCATCTTCGTTCCCCTCTGGATAGTGATCCTGAGCCTTCCCCACTCTCTTCCTTCAGAAAATTCCTCAGGGGAGCTCTGTTGCACCTTACGTGACGATCTCTCTCTTCAGAGTCAGTATTACCTCTATTTGCAGAAAGATCACGTAAAATCCCAACGTTATTGGTGTCAACTGCTTACATCGTGTGGGCAAAGGAGCTCACGTATGGGTCATTTCAAGCTCCCTGCTCTAGCACTACAGCTAATACACACGTGCACACACCCTTGCTACGCCTGTTCTTTCAGAGATTCACAACCATATGCTCGGTTGCGCATTATGAAACGCAACGAGGATTGGAGGCATTCCAAAACGCACGCCTGACCAAGTTATCTCGGGGGAAAAGCCAGTGAGTACGAAGTGACAAAGATAATTAAATGCCAGGAAGACAGTCTCAACTCAAGTAGTAACTTGGCAATATCCTGAAGCTCACCCATGTCTACTCCAGAGTGCAACGCATACTCCCGTGTGTCTACTCCAGAGGACACTCACATCTTACTGAAACCCTGAACAGCATTTTGTCAGTCCGGTGCAAATTTTCTCAGTGATTGCTGGGACATTTACATTTGTGGTGTCTAAGCAGAGTACATAGTACATATGTGGGGCTTACACAGATAATTCTGATCTGCTTGCAAATGGGAAGCATTTCTCTTGAGTTACCACTTACGTCACTCTTAGTGCCATACCTGCATAAAACTTCCTGGTCTGCTCCCATTTAGGCAAAAACGAGCAGTTTCTCTTAATAAGAGAGTGACTTGTACAGGAAGGATTGCTCAGTGTGCACTCACATCCACTATAAATTTCATTAATCACAAAAATTTTACAGAAAGAAAGGCAGGTATTTTTCCGATTGTCTTTCAAGCATTCACTTATTCATTATCTCATTACAGCCAACCATCAATAAACTGCTTGGATTCTTTTTTAAATTTTTTTTTCGTTATGACCTCAAAACTTGTCCTGGGAGACCAATTTGCTGTTTGCAATTAATTACTTGTTGCTTGTCAGAGCAATTGTCGGAGCAATGTGCCTTGTCCTGAGAGAACCACTTGTGTGCTGCCAGTGCTTTGCAGACACTTCGCTCCTCCTCCTCCTCTTCTGTCTGGGGGAATGTTCTACTTGTTTCACTGCATTTTGAAACCTGGCGATACCACTGTCTGTCCTGGCAAAATTAGATTTCATGGTCCAGCTGTCAAAGGAATAACGGGAATCCATTTGGCACACGCAACGACCTGCCGGTGTGGGAATCACCTGTGACTGTCACAGATGATGAGTGTTAATTAATGGGTTTTTCTGAAGCAACTATCATACTGAATGGGCCCTTTACCTGTCAGCTTTATGAGAAAACTCTTTTCACTCCTGATAGGTCTCTCCCAGATTTCAGATCCTTCTTGGTCTGTCCTACTTCCAGCCTGAATGGAAATTTTAAAAATACCCCAAAAAACAAGAAGACAATTCAATGCGCTTTTATAAAACACATTGGTAGTGAAGCAGAATTGAAATGAGAGGTACAACTGGATGTGTAAGAGCTCAAAGGACAAAGCCCAACGCAATTACATTTTAAGGAGTGCAGCACACCCTGCGTTGAAGCACCGACTCACTGTCTTTGCAGACTCAAAGTCTCCCAGTCAAGCCCGGAGAGACGATTGATAGACAAAAAACATATATCACCCCCGTTGCCATGGCAGCTTTTCTATCAACCTGCTGATCAATGCGGGGAGGCCAATTTCCCCGCGCTGTTAATCTTGTCAGAGGTGCTAACATCCCCCAGGTTTGGCAGCACATCACCTGCTGCAGCTCTTTAATGCCATCTGAGCTCTGCTGCTGTGTTATATTAAGTATATGTCCCTACGTGGGTTCTACAGCCCCGAGGTAAAGAACGATCCCTCCTACACACACACTCCTGTAATAAATGTGGGGTTCATTCTAGGAATGACTTCAGAGCAATTTCCACACTGTGAACTTATACCTGGGTGTGTTCACAGAATCACAGAATGTTAGAGGTTGGAAGGGACCTCAAAAGATCATCTAGTCCAACCCCCCTGCCAGAGCAGGATCACCAGCAGCACAGGAACACATTCAGGCAGGTTTTGAATGTCTCCAGAGAAGGAGACTCCACAACCTCCCTGGTGTGAGCCAGGGGTCTGTTACCCTCATCGTGAAAAAGTTTTTTCTAGCATTTTTGTGGAACCTCCTCTGTTCCAGCTTGTACCCATTGCCCCTTGTCCTGTCATTGGACACCACTGAAAAGAGCCTGGCTCCATCCTCCTGACACTCACCCTTGATATATTTGTAAACATTAATGAGGTCACTCCTCAGCCTCCTCTTCTCCAAGCTAAAGAGCCCCAGCTCCTTCAGCCTTTCCTCATAAGGGAGATGCTCCACTCCCTTCACCATCTTTGTGGCTCTACGCTGGACTCTCTCCAGCAGTTCCCTGTCCTTCTTGAACTGAGGGGCCCAGAACTGGACACAATATTTCAGATGTGGCCTCACCAGGGCAGAGCAGAGGGGCAGGAGGACCTCTCTCGACCTACTTGCTACTCCCCTTCTAACACACCCCAGGATGCCATTGGCCTTCTTGGCCATGAGGGCACACTGCTGGCTCATGGTCATCCTGCTGTCCACTAGAACCCCCAGGTCCCTTTCCCCTGCGCTGCTCTCCAGCAGGGCAGTCCCCAACCTATACTGGCACATGGAGTTATTGTTTCCCAAATGCAAAACACTGCACAACCTGTCTAGGTCTAGTTGCTTCACACGTTTGATATTGGCCCTCAAGCATCACAGGCCGGTGTTTAGCGAGTGGGTCTAATTCCTGGGCAAAGGCCAGCTGAGCTGGGCTGGGGTCCGGAGGAGCTGAGAGTCCATCCTAGCGTGCACAGGACCTTCTGACTGACTGACAACACGAGAGCTGCAGAAGGGGCACATAGCAAAGGGTTGCTATGGCCAATGGTATTCGACACAAAGGGCAAAACTCTGGGCACAAAATCAGAGACAAATTTTCCTATTAATTTCACAAATCCTGTTTTCACCTGGATAATTAAAGTCTTAAAAGTGCATGTGTGACTAAAGGTTTTATTTTCAAAATTACTGAGGTACCTATTAGTTGTCTAGGGAGACTTCCAGAAAAGTTTTGGCATCTTTTAGACGCAAGATCCACTTTCTGCCATAAAAAACCTCCCAAGATTCTGACTTTGTTTCCTGTGAAGCCCAAATCACTGGTCCAACAGATGTTTGCATCTTCTGGTTAAAATCAATTATTGTGAATTACATCCAGCACTTTTAAAGTCAGTTCAAACCATTTTCCTCTTTTACAGCCAGAGAAATTAAGATGCAACACACTTGTTTTCATTGCAAGAGGCATATGGTACCTGATCAAATTAACTTGCTTATACTTAAGTTCATGTGTAGCTTCCCGTGTAACCTTAGCATAGAATTTACTTACAAGTGCACTTATTTATGCTGTATTTATCTATAAAAATACCATATATAAGACAGGCCCCAAAATTCCATCTTGTAGCGTGTTTCTGGAACAAAGCCAATCGTGCTATTTAGGGGTAGCTCAGAGTTCAAAACATATTTTGCCTTTTCAAAGATTATGCAGAAAAACTCACATGAATACATCAGAGTTTCTAAATTCTGAGTTTAACAAGTGTTGAATGCTTGATTTTACCCCTTTTACACTGTCTCTTCATCACTTGCAACAGAGCAAATGATTGAGACCCGGGGTTTTTCCCTGTCAAATGCTTCCTTTGATTGTCCTTTGAAAGCAGCTACAGCTGAGATTTAAGAAGAGTAAAGGAAAAAGAAGAATATAATTGTGGAGCTAAGAACAGACATATAAAAATTAAGAAAAACATCATTGTAAAAAGAGCATTTTTCTGGAGGAAATAAAACAAAACCTAAAAGCTAAGTTTTCCACTTTAAGAAAAGGATAGCTTTTTGAATGAATCTTCAAGCAAATATAAAACTAGATGTTTTTTGGGCTTAGTTTTCAAAAAATAACTGTCGTTAGCATATACCATAGTATGAGCGCCCACCAAGCACTGACTCGGCATCCTGTACGTGGGACAGCGCCACACGCTTCCTTATGCACTGAACAAACGCACCTTGAATCCCTGTATGACCAAAATTAGAGCAGCAGGTAATTCAAAGACAGAAAAGACACGTGCCTCAAATGAAAATTTAGAAAGAAATGTTACAGTTGGTTACAGCAAGTGGCCTGCACATCCTTCCCAAATTAATGTTTGTAGCAGACGATACGACATGCACAAGCAAACTCAGGAAAGGAGCCTTAAACCCACTCAGGACACAAAAAAAAACAGAGATAACAAGATGCTCTTTCTGTTAACAAGATGTCGTTAAACAAAAAGATTTGTCGTGGTAATAAAAAATATATGCAAATATAGATACAGCCTCAAAACTGCGGCCCAAAATGAGCAATTCTTCTCAAGCAAAACGAGATAAAGGCAGGCTTGTAAGTGAAGACACATACAACAACAAACCTAAATAGTAAAGACAACAATGCTAAGGAAAACAAGGAGATTAGCTTAGGAAAACAATAGATGAGAAAAATAAAACCGGATGTAACAACTCTCTTGGGAAAGAGAGTATAAAATCGGAGCAAAAAGAAGTGCCTTACCAAGTACAAACAAAAGATGATGGAAGAAAAAAAAAAAAAAAACAAAAAACTTCAAATGTGGAACGGTTAGACAGTTCCAGCCAGGCACCCAGCCAAAATAAATCCAAGGGGTACTCAAAGAGAGAATGTTATTTTGCAGGAAAACCAAAATACATCCCTCTCTTTCAGAAGTAGCTGGCCAGCTCCTGTGTCCTTAACCAAACTTTTCCAAGGGGATTTGAATGTACAGCTCGCTTTCCCAGACACTGTTATTTGGTCTTGATTCCCATCAATACCATTAGTCACAAAGCTTTTGTGTTTTGCCCTGCGATGGCGTGTGGTGAGTCAGCCAACACGGGGGCCCAGAGATAATTGACAGGCGTCACTCAGAAATAACAAAGCGGGTCCTACAGCCGAGGGCACGGGCGGGCAGACATCATTCTACCCTTGGTAATGATGTTAGAAGATTGACTTAATATTTAAAACAGGTCGTTGCTTTTTGTCCAAAAGAGTTTTATGAAAAAGTTGGTTTCCTGTCGTGAAAGTCGAAGGGTCTAAATCTAAAAAAAATCTAGCGAAATCAATAGGAAGAAAAACCCAAGGTAAAGTCACCGGTTTTGTGTCGATCACTTTCCCAACACATTAATCATATAGCACAAATAGAAATGAGATTTCTTTGTTGTATTCATATTTTTGTGGAGACTTATAAAGGCCAAATAACAGATGTAGGAAAAACATAAAGTTTACCTTCCAAAATAATACCTTACTCCCTTATCTTAACCAGCTATGTGTAAAAAGATGGCTTATAAAAATACTAGAGGTGACCAAACAAATAACTACGCTTTGTGCTGTTCCTCAGTGCTTCAGAAAATTCAATTTTATTCACTGCTACATCTGAGATATTTTCATGAAGGAATAGTGCATCCACACACACATTTTTTTTAAGCAGATTACCTCTGCTGGCAGTTCAGGGAAGTCCTGATGGTTAAATTGGAATAGGACAGTAGAAATAGTTGAAACTGCTTTAATCTATGACTGCTGGATATCTGAACACTTATGCTCACATGGAGCCACGGGTGAGAAAGGGCTGATGCAAAGACGGTCGGATGATCATCCCTTTCCAACTTTCTGGAGATGCCCAGCCATTTATATTTCTTAATATCCCACATGCAAATAATGGGAATATAAAGATATTCTTACTGTTGCCTAGAAAGGCAAGAAATTGAAGTATCCAAAACTTTAAGCATTTGCATTAGTTGAATTTAGATTTTGAAAACAAACAAAACCAAAAAAACCCACCCCGAAACACACAAAAAAAGACATAATTCTAAGAACAGATAATAAGATTTCTCAAATCTCTATACAGATTTCCACAGCAGGCATCTAGTTTCTCCAAGGCGTTGTCAAAAAAAACCAAACAAAAATCCTACAAGAATAACATGAGGTACATCTTCATAAGGGTTTTCCCAAAGTATCCTAGAGCAAAGAAAGCCTGCCGGTATTTTTGTTACAGTGGAATTTTTTTTGTTAGGCCAAGAAAAGTTTTCAGTTGCTGAAGGCAATGTACACTGTAATAAAATAGCTATTTCACTCTTCATAAACATCAGGAAAGAAAGTGCCTGTGATAGGAACTCTCCGAGCAACCTGGCTGCTGCCTCCAGACAGACTATTCCCTCCCAGGACAAGACAAAAATGGACTTTCCGTTGAATAAATATTTTGGTGCCAAGTTTTTTTCATAAGCCTAGCACTTGAAATTTCTTTTAGTCTGTCTATCCTAAACAGTTGGGCTGCACATTCTCTCCTCTTCAGACTCAGGAGCAGGAGGACGGAGGTTTCCCAGCCCCAACTTGGGGCTCTTTGACATCTGCTCTACAGCTTGAGGCCCTTCAGGTCCTTTCTCGTCTCTTTCCGGATGGCCAATGAACCATCTCCTCCCAAATGGATGCATGTGAAAAAAAAACAGGGCTGTTTACTTTTGCTCAGCCACTTCTTTCTGCAAAAAAAAAATAAAAAATCCCACAAACAACACCCAACACAATATCTGAAATATTTCACATTTGCAAAAATAAAACATGGATTCACACATAAATCTTATATTTAAGCACCTTCTGTCATACGAAAAAATAAATTTAGCAAAAAAAAAAATTCTTCAGCAGAGCAGGCGAGTGAATTAGAAGTGTTCCCAGATTTGAAGAGAAAGCTCTGGGACTAGAATTGTGTGAAAAATGGATTGTTTTGGTTCACTGCCCACTACAAATTTTAGCAGGTGTTTCAGTGAACATGCCCACCCTCTCCAGTTTTGCCTTCTCTTACCAAAAAAAAATTAAAAAAAAAAATCTCCCCTTCTTATAAGCATCACTGCAAACGAGAATGTGGTGGTTGCCTCGAGTTACTGAAAAGGAAGCCACAGCTGCTAAGTTAGATTATTTTTTTTTTGAGGGATTGGTGTGTATTTGGGTTTTCTTCTCACTTAATGGACACTGCTTCATCCACCCTGCAGGAGGTTAATTTACCAGATTTGATAAATTACATACTAAATGCTCGTAATGACTATTGCAAAAAACAGATACTGAAAATTCACCATCCCTTCTTGGCTTCGTGATTGGGGAGATTTCTGTATGCAGACACAATACTCCACAAACACGTGCAGTCCACTGGGATTGCGTCTGTTCTGTTACGTGGTTGAAATATATATAAAATCTAAAAAGGACCGACGCTTCTGTAAGTTGCCTTAGGTCATAAAATGAAATGCATACTTATCAGAACTAACATCAAGAAAAAGATAGGGAGGAGCCGAGTTATCTTTAGAGTGATAACAGCAATGGAAAAACATTATCTGCCGAATTTCAAAACGTGCTTCTTCATGCACTGAAAAAGCCTCAGGCTCTCCTAAATATGTTGGATTTACGCTGTCCCACAACGATTTCAGAGTATGAACTAAAATTAGCCATTTTAAATTTTTTTTTTTTTTTAATTTAGTTGTTCAGGATCTTTCTCAGCTATGGTGGTGACAATAAGTGTGCAATAACGCGGTGTTTCCATGTTGGCTGCTCTAAGCCTCATGCCCAAGGGTAGGTAATGCCATTCAGAGGTGTGTAAGGATGACATCTGGTCCAGAAATCTGTTCTCTTACTGTAGGAGGTCTTGACAAACAGTCCTGTTTTTATGGTTATCACTGTGGTAACCCCAATCCTCTTTTCACCTACTTTTCCTATTCCTCCTCCCTCCCTCAGCCTTCTCCTTCCTTCCAGGCTTATCCGTTTTTCCACATTTTGCAGGAACCTCTGTGCAACCCATTCTAAATGTCTTTTCCCCAGTTTATCAAGTGTGCAGCACTCTGTTTCAGTCAAGCATCGAAGCCCCCCTTTACTAGGGACAATTGTGCTGGCAGCATTCGGTTCCCCTCTGCTCTTGCATTGCCCCAAATTACAACTTCCAAAAGCATCTTCATTCCCAACCTCTTTTAAAGGCTGCCTAAACCAAGAAAATTAAAATCCTGCTGCTTGACCTAATTGGCTACTGTTAGGTTGTCACTCAGCTCCATCTCCCACTAGCCATTAAGCTACAGGGCATCATTTCCTGGTAATTAATAGGCTCAATTACAGTATTTTTCATCTGAGCTTCATTCCACCATGCTATAACCAAGCAAAACACACTGACAGACCCAAACACAGACTCTTGGCCAAATCATGATCATCAGTTTAGTTTGCTTTATAGCCTCTTCTTGCTTATGGAGATCTGTTTCTCCACATGTGGTTTCCTTCCATATGGCTGGCAAAAAAATAACTCAAGGGAGCAGTGTGTACGAAACTCCTTGGTCAACACATTTGTTACTTCCATCGCAGTGGCCCAAAGCACCGTTTCATCATGAAATTAGACAAGCAAGGAAGCAGTCAGCCAAAAAAACAAAACTAGAAATACAAACAAGTGCAAGAAACCCTAAAAGACTGCTAAGCAAACTATCTTTTAATCTTGCTTCTTAATTGTGACGTCCATAAGAGCTAAGCTGCAACTTACATGAAAAAACTAGTTTGTTATCAATGGTCCTGAGACAACCTTAAGAAAAATTAAATCTCCCTGGGTAAAGCTTCTCCTTTCTAAGGGTTATTGAGCGCTCTCCTTTTTTGCATGTTTAGACTCTCTGTCTTCCCTGATGCTCTCCACCTTCAAGCTAAAGCCCAAGAGCTGCTGAGGCAGGCTTGAGAGTAGGCTGCCGTTAAATCCTGATGATGTTCTATTCACATAGAACTCTTCGGGACAAAGAATAGTCTGCCACACACCACACTTTAGTGTAGTAACACTTATGGGGAAATAACTCATCAGTGTAAGAAAAGGTGCTTATTTGCTGTGGAGACAAGTGAAGGGACATACTACAGAAGAATTTGTTTCTCTGGAGAGGCTACAGAGAGCTGGCAAGATCAGCAGCCTTGAAGACTGAAGGTAAGTAAAGGTGTGAAAAATACCACGTTTTGAAAAAGTCACATGCAGCAGGGAAAAAGTGCCAGGTCCCTGAGTAGCTCTTCTCTGAAGCATCCCAGGTGCTCAGATCACATATAATAATTTTGCCCTGAATGCCACTGGTAAAATACACATAAAGCAATTTTCTTAACCCCATAGTATTTGCTTTTGTTATTTGCATGTCTTTAAATGGGTGAATTCGGACTAAAACAGAGCTGCCCACCAGGCTGGAGCCACACACATGGACTGTACTCTACCCACACAAGTAAAGGTCCATCATCAGTCCTGAGGTCTGAAACAGGAGGTTGCATTTCTAGAGGTGTGTAGACAGAGGAGCCGCATTCAGAAAACGTATCAACGAGGGCGAGATCAAATCATAACGGGACTGTGCTGAGGCTGCTGAGAAGGTGTGGTGTTGGGTGCAGGTGGCCAGAGGATGACCAGCATGGCCTGGAGAGTTCCCAGGCATCATGCTCCTTCATGGTGGTGGGATTAATTACTGGGTTGGTTTTCCCCTGCAAGAGAGATCATAACATCAGTAATATGACAGTGGTGGAGAACATATTTCCAATAAAGAGACCACTTTGATGTTCTACTTGGCAAGGAAAAGCACCACCAGTATAGGATAGACTCTGTAGTCTAGGTGGAATAGGAAAAACAAAAACAAGCACAACAAACACCAAAACCACACCACCATGCCCGCACCCCCAAAAGACCCCAACCACTACACCAAAATGGAAAAGGAGGCACCTTTGGGAGGCTTTGTTTTCCCTAAGCACTGAGCTGGCTGGATACACAGACCACGATAGTGCCTAAGCCAGGGTAAGGGATAGCAGGGAACAAGTGTCTTTATGCCCTTTTCTTATGTCCTCATCCCCAACTTGGCAAAACCAACATTGAGATATAGTCCTTGTCATGGCTAAGTGACTACAATGCACACACACTCTTCTGTAGGGAAAACAAAAACAAAAAAAGATGTATTAAAAACATTAGAACATTAGTTCATTTGTTGCTTTTCTCAGAAGCCAATCCCACCTACCCTCTTGTTCACTTATTGTGCAGCTTCAACCTGGTTTTGATGAAGTATTTTGAAACATTTTCTCTGTCTGCTCTTAGTGTACATTTTAAATCTGCTTTTTTTTTTTTTAACTGTATCATTTAACTCAAAAAACTTCACACATCAGGAGCGAAAGCACTCGATCGCTATACTTACGGGTTTGTGGCAGAAACAAAATATTGGGTCAAGGGTATGTCTGCATTAATAGGTAGCACAGACTTTAATCCCCGATGACAAATGTATCTGAAATGCTATTCCAGTGCATTTGCAATGGCTCAACTGAGAGAATTTGCCTTGAAGATAACAGGAGGAAATGCACAACACGCACAGTCTGACTAGCAAGCAGCGTTAACAAACTATGTGTTAATACATGTGAATATGGATCAGGGAACGCTAAAACCCCATATTTGCAACAGGTCTCGACTCCTAACACACAGGAGGTTGCAAAAATCAGGACTACTGACTTCATTTACACCTCATTCTCCACAGCAGGGTCAGTGTGAGGAGGAATGTTACCACTGGGGAGCCGTGAACAGCCTTATCCCCAGCAGCATAATCTTATGGTTATTACCCTTAGCTCCTTTTTTTTTAAAAATAAAAAAAGGGCAGCACTTGAGCTTCACAGGCAGAAAAACTACCACCAAGATGGGTACCATGTTCAGCGAATCCTCACATGCTTTCAGTCTCCTGTCACAGTAGGGTACGACCCAGGGTTCTGATGTGCTGTTGCTGCTTCTTCTCCATCCCAAGCTGCTGGGTGCTGCCATCAATTCGAATGACTGATGCTAACGTGCACAAGAGCTGGCTAAGTCAATTGGAATCCCAAACAAAAAAAAAAAAAAGCATCTCTGAAATAATTCAATCTGCCTAACACACCTTTTCTGGAAACCGCTTCTAGTTAATTACGACATCTTCGGCAATTCCTTCATCGATTTGAGAGAGGGCATCACGTGTTTGGGGTTCTCGATCAATTGTTCTCCTTTTGGTACATTTAACTGCTGCAGAATGCAGCAATATTTTGTACCGTTGTTCACGGAGAAACCGGGTCCTTGAAAAACACCTCAGACTCCAATTTAATTCAAGTCATTAGAGCGAAATCTTTCAAATGGACAATATGATTTATAAAGTCGGAGAGTTACTTTTGTGAACTATCCTGTGAATTCTAAACCTTCAATATTTGTTATAGCTCTTTATTCATTTGCTCTCTGAAAAGAAAGGAAAAAAAAAAGCTCAGCGCTGAATAAAGAGGAGAATGATTCTCGGATTTCAAACAATAAGCACATCAAATTAAAAAATCATTTATTTCAGTGCCTCTCATGCCGCTTAGTCACAAACGCACACAATTGTCTAGCCAGGCTTTTCAGCCTGCACACAGCTATTCTGTGTCTTTGAGGCATAAATTGAAAGTGAGCAACTTTGACAGAGCTGAGAGGAACACACAATCTGCACTGCAACCCAAACGGCCAAATCCACGTTCTTCTTCACGACTCCTTCTCAGATGTACGTGGTTTGCATTTGGCTACCTCCGTGCTCTTAGAAACGGCAAAATCTTTACCTGTTTGGGTAAATAAAGGAGCCCCATGCATACCCAGACAGCTCTAGCCCTCTGAAAGCACAGCAGCCATCAGCCCAGATATTTTAATCGTAGTTGCTGGTCATTTAATTGGACTGATGCTCGTCTTCGGGCACAAAGCTCAAGGAGAGCAGCTCCGTGCCCCAAGACCTGCCAAGCTCCAAAGATAACTGCTCGGTCCCACCAGCCTGGAGCTGTTCCTGCTGAAGAGATAGCAGAGTCTGTCTGACCCTCATCTGGCCTTGGAGAGGAATCCCTGCTGCTGGGACAGATAATCCCACAACACGCGCGGCTGGCAAACAGCCCACAGACACCCTAGTCTAGAGCCTCGGAGCAGGAGGGACAAACCTCAGACCAGCCTGAGCAGATTAAAGGCTCTTAGCAGTTCTCACCGTATTGCCACAGGTTGCCCTCCTGGAGGAGGTAAAATGATATGAAAAAGGAGAAGGAAAGGAAAGGATGGAAAGGAATATTAAGTGAAAAACTACATAGTCTCACAAATACAAGCCATGCATTCAACGCGTTGCAGTCACTGCTGTCAAACTCCAAAACACCAAAGCGTGGCCACCTTCTGCGGGAAAGGGGGAAGAATCATACGTTCTGGTACTCGAATTCACGTATTTATTCTGACTCTTTGCAGACCCAAATATTCCAACCGCATCCATATTTCTCCAGAGACTCGCGACAACTTGTTAAGTTGTCACAGACTGACGCTATCCATTCTCCCACTCCGAGCTCCCGGACAGGTAATATTGCTGCAGCGTGAGTCTAATACCAAATCCAGCTGGTTCTTTGCCGTTCACTTTTTGTTCTTTGCCATTCATCCTGTTTCCTATTTCTCCCCTTTCATTTACAGGGTAACTCTTACTCATCCTTTTTCATCCATCCACAGTCATGACTTCTGGTGCTTTCCATCCAAGCTATATTAATCTAATCTTTCATGGGACTGCTGGCTCAGAATGATAGTTCTCCTTTCAGACCTTGTTTATCACGTTACCTTATGGCAGTATGACTTGATTACTGGCAAGGATTCAAATTTTCTCCTTATTCTTATAAAAATCTATCACGACCTTTTATACTCTTTTATTACATAAAGAAAAATAATTATGAAAAGTTCCCGCTCTCTTTAATACCAATAATATGTCATCTACTGAGAATTTTTTTTCTAGGTATAATAGCAGTCTGACTAACTCATTAGTTTCATACTAAATACAACAATTTTGCTGTCTCCTTGCCAAATATTTCTAATATTAACGATGCAGTTTAGAAAAAATGATTTTAAAAATTGTACATACAGCCATTTCTGTGTGCTTATGCAATGATGATTAATTATGTTGAAGCTTTTAATGGCAGTCTTTCACTTCCAATTATACTTTAATATTCCTGATGATCATTCTGTAACAGTTTTGCTCTTAAATTTCATAACCTAGTTTGACATTAAACCACTCTTGACTGCAAAGAATTGTGCCTGGGAGCACATTCACCTCTCAGCAGATGGAAGCAACAAGTTGCAATGGGGGAAAACAGGCCAAAAGCCTCTCTGCATTCACAAGGGGTACTAGGAAAAAATAAAATATTGAATATCTCACCCTTTGGACCACATCAGCATCCCCAGGAAGGCCATCTTCTCATCTCAAAGTTCATGCCTTTGCCCTCACTAAAAACTCACCAGGAATCTCTGCAGTTCTTCCCTCATTGCTGAACCAATGTGAGCCCTTCTACCAAAGATGAGAACGTGGTCTTGAGCTGTTTGCTCACATGGAGATGGGGTGTGGGACACAAGCAAAAGTCCCTGGAAATGGTCATCTTTACCTCGGTCGGGAAAAAAATGCTTTTGCTTCTTTGCGAAACTTTTACGGCCATGAGTGGCACAGAAACAAGAAAAAAAAATAAAAAGTCTGCAAAATCCTAGAGAACGCCTTCTGTAAAAAAAAAAAAAATCTCAAATTTTTTAAAATCACATTAATACTTCGTGATTAAATTTCGTGAAATTGTCTGAAACCTTGCAAGTACACCCCCACAAAATTAAAGCCTTCGAGAGCAAATCACCATAGACTAAAACTCCAAGCAGTATTTGTCTCCAGTAACTCTCCCACACACATTATCAACAGTTGAACAAGACCACACACATATTGCACAATATTCAGAAGTTATTCCAGACTTCACTCGGTGCTCAACAGGGTTGACTATTTACAGCACTGCGGATTCATTTTAAAAGGTGAAATTCTCTAGCACATTTTGCATATGAAGTAGAATTTAAAAGCACTAAAATAAATGCAGATGATGAGCACTAATCTTAGCCTTCAGCCTCAGTATCGCTGGAAGTTTCTCCCTTCTGCCCGAGCACCACGTGTTCAGAATAGATCCATTTTTTTTTTTTTTGCATCTTTTATTTGCATAGGTAGGGACAGTTTATTCGAGCCAATTAGCTCAGCATGATTCATCATCGTGATGCTCTAAAATAAAAGCAATCACGCTAAATTGGGTGCAATTAAAAAGGTATTTTTACATTTGGAGAAAAATTACCTGTTGAATTAGCAACTTTCTTCCAAACAAAATCAGGATACCTGTTGAACTGCCACATTTTCTCCTCTCAAACGCATAGTGCCCTGCTCTCTGCTTTGCTTTGGTTAAATATCTGTAAAAATGAAGTGAAAAGCCCTGCTCCATCCACTAAGCCAGTATAAATTTTTATTGACCCATTTTAATCAATAAAAGCTACCTCTACTTTGCAACATCACGAAGAAGCGCTCACACACAGCTCTGCTGGTGAAGAAACTAAAGGAATCCAGATTCAGGGACCCCTAAACCACACCAGGAAACAAAAAAAAGAGCTTCCATCCAACGTGATTTTTCCCACAGCCTCAGTCATACATTTCCAACTGCTAATAATAAATTGCCTAATTGGTGCACTCAACTTCTGGCAGGCTGGAAGAAGCATGTTTCTAGACATAGATGCAGCTCAGCACTGAAACCTGCTTTTATATTTAAGTGTATATGGCCATTGGTCTTCCCTGTTCCCCACGTGGAGCAGAAGCAGGACCCTCCAAATCCGCAAGGAACGGTCACTTCAAGAGCTCATGGTCATTGCAACACACCTCATGTTTATTCTTGGTGATGAGAGAGGGAATATACAGAATAAAATGTTTCAGTTGGAAGGGACACTACAACAATCACCTAGTCCAAGCTGGCTGAAAGTTAAAGCATGTTGCTAAGGGCATTGTCCAAATGCTGCTTAAATGCTGAGAGGCTTAAAGCATCAACCACCTCTCCAGGAGGCCTGTTTCACTGTTTGACCACCCTCTCCATAAAGAAATGCTTCCTAATGTCCAGCCTGAACCTCCCCTGCCACAGCTCTGAGACATTCCCATGAGTCCTATCCCTGGATCCCAGGGAGAAAAGATCAGCTTATGCATATATATACACAGGCATATAAAATACACATCCCTGTTTCTACAGACAAGTACCTCTGCATTCTTCACTAAAAAGACTTTGCAAGTGCGACATCCAGCGAAGGTCACAGACCTTAAGGCTGTAAACAGAATAAGGAAAATCATTGCTCGAGTTTCTCTTTGATTTAGAGGGAAAGCAATTTGTAGAGGCACTGGGCAGAAGGAAATGCAGACAGCAGCCTGTACAAACTGAAACCGCAGCCTCTGACTACAGAGCAGCTCACCCAGCAAGACAAACAGCAGCTTAGGTAAAATTTCCTGAGTGGCAAACATTGATAGTCCAGACAATGTGCTTCAGACGGGAATTGACAGGCTGGTTACAGAGAATTGAGACTGTCTCCAAACTGAACTACAAGGTCTTTAAATATCCAAAATGTTCGGATACCTGATGCTTTTTAAGCATCTCTGATCTTTGCAGAATATGAAACTCATTTATTGTTCCCACAAGCTGATTCAGTCTATGTGTTTTCCCTTTAAAAGTCCTGTTTTCAAGCATAGCTGAAAACGGGGGAAAAAGCCCCAAATTTGTAGACTGATGTAACCACAAAAAAGGAAGCTACATCTCTGGAATGCACACACAGGTGCCTCTCCAACGCAGTCCTGACGCAGCACAGGAAGCTGTTGCATCAGCAAACGTCCCTGGTGCAGAGCTAAAAAGCAAAGAGTGAGTGAACTAACAAACTGCTTCGGTCATCCTTCATGGCATCACACAGCTTGCATCCTGGTCTTGTATTTGCTTGCTTGATCTTTTTTTCTGGTGGCAGAAAGTGGATTCAGAACACTTCCACATGGTCCCCTGTTCCCTTTGCCTGTGTCTGTCTCGTAGCTGGAAGCACCGAGGGGACCTGCTCAGTGCAGAGGGGTTGGAGTAGAGGAGCTTTATAGGTCCCTTGTGACCCAACATATTCTAAGATTGTATGATCCACTCAAAAGAACCAAGCAAGGTCACCTTGGGTCTGGAAGCCATACGGCCACAGGGAAGCATGCTCAAGCCCTGTCTCTGAAGGCTTCTTTCTCTCATCACATTTCCAGAAGAGTTTGGATTCCTTGGCCCACATGTTAAACCCCTGCTCTTAGGCTCTGGCCATCATTGGCTATGACCCATCTCACCGGGACCAGCCATTCAGGGATCCAGATGAACAGCAACGGTGTTGGCTCTAATCAACATCTTTCACTGGTATTTGAAAGCAGCCAATACTGACCAAATATGTTATCCGAAATTATAGATTAATATTTCTGTAAAAAAAAAGCTTTTTCTCTTTGAGAAGATCCAGAAGAAGCATCCAGAAGCAGCATTTCTTGATTAAGCTCCTCAGATTTCTCCTTCACCTCCCCAAGGCTGAGCAAGAAAAGAAATAGCTTAAAAATTAATCTTCTCATTTCCCCTTTTCCCACTCTCACCTTGTTTGTTCTTTAGAGCTGGTGAGAAAACGAAGCTACTTCACCATTTACTGCCACCTTAAATTTTTTATGGCAGTCAAAGTCAGATGCAGCACGTTAAAGGTACCAGATTCCATTATCCAACAGTAAAGTTAATAGCAGGAGCATTGCAGTGTCGGATTCACATGAAGCATATGGACACACTTGGGTTTCCAAGATGAATCCTCTGCCACAGTGAAGGCTGAGCCTGTCAAATGAATTAGAGGCAGTAACTGCAAATTAGCACAAATTACTCACATTTATAAGAGGAAACTTTCTGGTATTTTCCCCTCAAATCTTCTAGGATGAAAGTGGGAAAAGCTTCCAAAATTCTGCCTACCGAGAAGGAAACACCAGCACATGCTCTTATACGGCTTTGCAAGCAGTGAGTTAAAACGACAGCTCAAAGAAGAAAACACATTTCAAGGCTAAAATTACTGAACAGTATTATACAGAAGGACTGACACGTGTTGGCTCTGTGTGTTGTGCTGTGCCAAGCTCAGTTACGACTCCTGACTCTCCCCAAAAGCACAAAACCAGCACTTTTTACAGCAGAATTGCAGTTCCTGAAGAGTGATGCCTTTTCCAGCCCCATCTCCAGCTCCACCCGAGCTTGCATTCTCCCAGATGAGCAGTCAGAGAAAACAGACGAGCCCAGGCTGAGCTCACCAAGAACAGAGACGATTCCTGAAACCCGCTGGGAAACGAGGGGCTCGGTTTGCAAATGAATGCAGAAGGTTGCTGTCTCTACTTTTAACGGTATCGCTGAGCTTGTGAGATTCATCATTTCTGACAACCACTAAAAATAAGCAATGAAAGTGTGTTAGGAAAGATTAAAGACAAAGCAGTTTTGTTATTATTTCTATCCCAGAATGCACAACTCCACAAAAGTTCTTGGACTAGCAAGCAAGAAAATCTGATTTTATGACCAAGTCGTTTGGGAATCAGATTGTACAAACTCGTAGTCATTGCAAAAATCTGTTTCCTGAACAATTCCTTTGTATGAATTAAAATATTATTTCTTTTTTCCGTCCTATGTATGTCACCTGGTGCAACCAGAGAACTGAAGGATACTTCTCACACTAACAAATCTCTCCCTACTTTTGCAAGAGCAATTTTGTCTAGGTGAACTTGTAAAAACTAACTTCCAAGTCTCGTGAGAGAGTTTTCTGTTCCAGCTTGAGAAATACTCCCCAAGTTCTCATTTTTTTCTTCCATTGCCTTTCTCACTTCACATCATACACAATACCCACTCTATATTCCAACTGGCCAGATTTCCCCCCCACACACACCTCAATTCCACTGGCACAAAAGTCCATCACCTTGTGAAGAAGGGGGAAGGTTATGGTCCTACCCAGGATGCTGTAGCTCACCCTTTTGTTTGCAGAGATTCCTTCCTCTGGGGCATCTGTTCAAAGTCCACAGCTCTCGATGCCTTGGTGTTATGGTAATTGCCATTTCTCTCACTGTATCTGCAGGGTTTCCTCTCTTTTCCTCTCTTCGAAGAGCTCAGAAAGACTGAAAGTGGGAAAAAAAAAAAAGTTAAAAAAAAAAATCTGCGCATCTCCAGGTAGAGAGATAATTTCTTATTGCTCTGTTGAAAATAGTTCAAGATTACATTGCAGTCTTCAAGATTAATAGTAAAACCCCTAACCTTTTCATTCAGACCTCGCTTTCTTTGGAACAAAAAGCTTGGTGAGGAAAAGCAAGCTCAAAGCAGCCCCAGCAGCTCAAACCTGCAACTCCAACGACTTCCACAACTGGACTTCTCACAATTCCTTTTTCTTGTCCCTGGAGATAATCAAGGATCACTAGAAACAAGCACACAACATGTGTGCTGAAAAAACTGAATAAGAGGAGCCCCTTCTCTGTAACCAAGCGTAATTGTAAGTTTCTTCACAAAAAAAGAAATAAATATAATAAAACAAATGTAGCAAACTATTGCTTTTGGCTTCCTTTTTCTTCTTCAGAGCCTTTCCAAAAACTCCTCGCCCTAAGGTGTCTGCAGTACGTGTTCTAAGTTATTGCTTCTACCCAAAAGTTAACACAGAAAATTTGAAGTTATCACTTCTTGATAAAACTAAAAAGAAAAGAAACACAATGTAGGTTAATATTTACTCCTTCAGACACGTGTCAGAAAAAACCTTGTATCACCAAACCGATAGGTAGACAGAGAAATGTGATGCAAAAATCTTACAGCAAGAACAAATATCTGGTGCTGTTTGCTTCAAACGGAAATCTTTTCACTGATAAAAGGGCGAGTAAATTGCTGGCAACAACCCCAGCGGTTACAACTGCACATATCACACGTGTCTCCGCTACAATGAAAAAATAAAGCGTTTCCCGGACCTGTGTCCATCTAGTCCTAGGTCCTGTAAAAAACTTGACTCAAGACTTATTAATCATTTAAGTACCATCTGAGAAATTCTCTTCTATTTCTTTGCTCAGTCTTTCCATGAACAGGAAGATGTATTTAATCTTACTTGGCCTGTTACATTAACCTTATGACCGTAATTCCCCAAAGCCAGAGCTCTCCTTTTAGCAAGATGCCCCTATCCGAATCCTCCCTGCCCTCCAATTTTCTCTTGATTTTTCCAGTAACACAACCTTAATTTAAAACTTAGCAATTTGGAGTTCCTTAAAATGCACTTCACAACTGCTTCGATTCATTATTATTGATTTTACAGTGATTTTTAAGAGAAAAGGAGCACAGTGGTGGATCCTTTGAGATCCACCCACATAGCACAAGGCAGAGGGCAGCCCCTCACAGACACGGGTGACCAAAGGTTTTTTTTCCACCATTGTAATTCCAGTTGCTGAGTCCTGGTTTTGTAATTTATTTCCTACTTTTAACAAATATAATTATGTATAGATATATCTTTTGAAAAAAAAAATTATATATAAAAAATAGAAATAGAAGAACAATACATTAATATTAATTAATTAAATTTTTATTGAAACCTTTGATATGGCTTCAGAAATTACTTCCTTTCTGATTTTAACATAGGATGGTCAGGGGCAACTTCTCTTACTTTTTCAGGGGTTGTAAATACAGCGAGTAAGCAGCCAGTAAAATTCTTGGAGATTGGTGACCCCAGATGGCACAACTCTGCCTGGCAGGGTCTGGTTGTGGACCTGTTCTTCACGTTTTTGTGCAAACCCCACTTAGAACACCCCAGAGCAAACACAGCAGCAAACCATGACGCTCGCTTCTAGCACCAGTGCTGTTCGAAACCTCATCCTTCTGATTTTACTGCATTTATTGCTCCTCAGTTCTTAATGGCCAAGTTTGGCAAGAAGCAATCTGTGCACCACCGAGCAAAGTCTCTGCTGCAATAATGACGAATCGCAGCAATTAGCGTGGATCCCAGCAACGCTTCACAACACGGCTGGATCAGGTCCTTAATTTGCTCCAGGCACTACCTGACCTCTGCCTGTCTACCTCTTTGTTTCAGGAGGATTGCGTTGAAAAAAAATCACCAAAATGGCCCAGACAACAGGATCTCATTTGAAATCAATTCATCCAGTTTCCCCTTCCGTGTTTCTAATATTGTTTCTGAAGTATCACGACAATTTAAAATAATTATATTTTAATTAGCGCTGATTTTCAGTGGAAGTCGTGCGCAGCCACTTAACAACTTCCACATTAGTACCCAAATAAGTTCCCTATGATTATCTGGAGACTCAGAAGCAGAAATAATGAGATATTGGTATAAACTTCAGAGATCTTTTTATAAAGGACTTAACAGACTCTATGAGTAATAAGACTCTGTCAGAAATAAGTAAAATTAGCACAGACGACAAAATCATGCAAACTAGAATTCACAATTGTCTAAAACATCTGCTTAAATTTATCATTTTTAGCAGGAAATAATAGCACTTTATGGGATGACAATACACAGTCAAGCAAATATTTCAGCTTTTTTTGCAGCCGCACCCATCCAAGGTTTTATTTGATTTCCCATAGGTTATTTAGAGAACGTACCCATTCGATACCATCTTTTTTAACACTATCACAGCCACTTGACCCAGTACCAAAAGCAAGGTTACAGCCAGTGCCTTCCTCCTTGAAGCAGACCTGGGACAAACAAGGTGAGTTAACCCAGCAAACGGAGGCCTTGGGTTTCCTGGAATAGAAATCAGCATTACTGCAACTTAGGACAGATGATGCGTCACCACGTTTTCTGAAGATCACACTGAAAATTTATTAAATACTTATCAGTTGTTTTCCCCCCTCCTGTGCGGTGCATTAGCTCCTCTCTTACCAGCCTCAGGTCCTCACAAATCAGGATTTCCAGCCCCAAACCTCACTGCTTTGCCCCTTTGAAGTGTTTTTAATGAGATCTCCAAGCATTTTTAGCACCTTCTTTATGAGTTAGGTGGATGCAGCTGAATTTATTTCACGGAGGCAGAGATTCACCAGTCACGGGTATTCACTGGGAATCAAAGTCAAATGTCCTAATTAGTCACATAGTCCACTAATCACTTGATCATCTTCGTTTCCCGAAGCCAAAACAATTTAATTTGAAGTTTTGGGGGTATTTGTGCACAGCAGGATATTAGCTTGAATTAGGATATGTAGTTAGAAAGGCAGTGCATTAATTTCCTTAGAAAAGCTTTTTTGTTTTGAATACAATGGCACAAAAACCCCACAGCTATGGAACACTGATACATTGCTGACATACCTACATGCATTTTTTGACAGCCTGAGTTCTGGAAGCTCTTTTGCACCCAAAAGGAACAACAGTCGTGTTGCTTCTAGACTAAGTGTCTGTGAGCGATACACTCTGCAGAAAACGGAGCAGAGCCTCAGAGAGTGGGTTTTAAAATGACACAGCATTACTCCTAAAGGAAATATTACTGACAACAGCATGCTAACGTTTGGTATAGGGTTTGGCACAAAGAGAGAGCATATGGTATTTAACGCAAGCAAATTAAACTGCTCTGTGTTACAGTCAACTGGAGAGGGCATCCTACTGTACTGATCCTAAATCCGGTGTAAATGATTTCCCTCCAGATTTGCACCTGTATTAAACTGGTTGAGCATATCATAGAATCATAGAATGGCCTAGGCTGGAAGGGATCTTAGAGATCATTTAATCCAACCTCCCTGTCACGGGCAGGGACACTTCTCAACTAGATCAAGCAACACATGGGGACCGAATGGGAGTTGAACCCACGACCCTTAGTGTTTCAGCACCATGCTCAACTAAGTGAGCTAAACCGGTCCTCAAGCGAGTATGCACTGCTAAATTTCACACAGGCTTTCCAGCCACACACAAAAGATAGATTCTAGGTACAATTTGCAGGAAAGTATTCCAGTAATTCAGAGTTTCTCCGTTTCTGTTCCTCAGCTGAAGCGGCTGATACGTGATCTCAAGGTTGGCCATCTGCATGTGATCAACTTCCTCCTCTTCCATCATCAGTGGGGCTTTCTGTTCTTTAGTTAATCTCAGTTGAATCAGTTTAAATTACTCTTATCTGAATGCAGCAACAACTATCTGCAGACCAAACCACACCCTACCAAAGAAAGAGAAGCCTACGAGAGCCTCCCCAACAGTTGGTGACTTGGATCACATCAACAAAACCAAGGCTGCTCAACACCACGCCGCGCCCTGAGTTACCAGGATGATCCAAATCCAGCCCAAAACTCTCAAGGGTTTAAGCTAAGCAGTCTGTGGCTTCACAGTTGGAGAAGACTTCCCATCCCCTGAGCACAAACCAAAACTTGAGACACGGGATGACTTGCCTTGACCACAGCCCAGCTCTCAGCCTTCAATGTCATCACCACGCTGCAGGATTCAGCTCTTGCCCTGTTAAAATAAGGGAAATTCTTTATCCTGTAATTTTAGCTCTGAAGATCTCCTTCAGCCGCTATCCCAATTTTACCTCCCTAAAATCTATCATGCAATGCAAATAACCCAAACTAAAATTTCCTGTGTAATGATACTGTAATCACTGAACCTTCAGTTTCACCAGCATTCGTCACATTTGGCCCCTTTTCCAGGATGAAATGCCCCAAAAAACCTCTCTGCTCAAAGGCCTGGTCAGGGAGGTAATTTTGTTTTACCTCTAGAAACACCTAGCTAGCCTGAAAATATCCCTGCAGTAAAGTAACCTAACCAAAATCAATGCTTCTGACTTCTTCCACAAAAGTCAAACATCAAAGATTTTCTTTTCCGTTGCCCTGCCTATAAACACCTCACCCATTTGTGGAAATTCACATTACAACATTCATTTGAACCCATCCCTGATGTGACAAACTAAGCTACATATTAAAATTCATAGAGAAGTTGCCTTTGGTTATTTTAGATTAGAGACAAATGTTGCTACCTTCACATATTTCATTACATGAGTTACCCTACTGAAATTAAGAATTTATTTCTATGCTTTAGTATTCGTGGGGGTTAGTGATAGTATTAAAATAAGATGTTACGAACTATAGTCTCAGATCAATGTCAAAATGTTTCAGCTGTTTTTATGCTAAACATCATCTCTATGGAAACACTGCAGTTAAATTTAATATGAATTATCATGGATTTTTCTAGTAATACAGACCAATATTAAAGAGTTCAAACCAGTTTTAAGAGGAACAAAGAATTTAGGTGTTTAAACTGACTTACTGGATACCTTAACCATAATCATTTTTATCTCTGTGCATTAACTTTCTCTCCTCCAAGAAGAACTGCCTTTACAGTTACAATATGAATTATCAGTTAAAGTCTCCAAGTTCTCCACAAAAAAAAAATATTAACAGAGCCCCATCTATACTCTGTTTGATTAATGAATTAACTGCTCCTACAGGCAATTCCATCTTTAACTCTGAAATACATCTCTATTATTTCTAGCTTTCCATATTTAAAAGAAAAAAAGAAACATTTTTAACATACATTTGTGCAGAGAGCTTAGGAAGCGAAGTGGAGGGACGGTGCCACAGTCTCGTATTATTTCTATGGTAAAAGGAAGATATATTAGATGTAAAGTTTTAACCCATCTGGCCTCAAAACCTCTAAAGGAGAGTTTAATACTTGACTCTGTCTAGTCCATTTTAATGCTAAGGACTAGCAAGTTAGAAAAAAATTAGCCTTAAAGGACTAACACTTGGTTAAATACTTGTCTTTTATTAAACAGAAAATACTGGTTCTACCGAGATCATTCATCACTCAGAGCATCCTCAGCAATCCTGAGAGTCAGCACAGGAGAACGAAGCTTATTCATGACTTTTAAGGTGGGAGACAGTTTTCAGCAGCATAACCTGGTGTGAACAAGTGTGTTGGCAAGCAAAAGGCACATTTCAGTCTAAGATTTCTGTAGAACTTTAACCTGCCTGAGAATTAAGTGGAGTCTCACCTTTTGGGCTTCCTGACGGATGAGATGATTCAAGCTTGCGGTGAGCAGCCAGCTCTGTGGTCAACCAAGAGCAGGCCAACCCCCTTTTTATATTGGGTTTAAATATTATGGAATTACTGTGGCCAGAAACAGAAGCCTCTTACGACACACTGTCACAGCGCGTGCCGGCAAGATGTATGGGAAAAATCCAGAAAACACATTGAAAATCCCTTAAAATTCAAATATGCAGAACCAGCGCGTGCCGTTTGGACACACCCTGGAAAGCATTGCTGAGCCAGGTCCAGTGTTTTCATGTTTTGAGGCAAAATTCAGGATTTTTAGCCCTTGCTTGTACACATTAATTGATATGTCAAGATTTTAAGAACTTCTAGGGAGCGGGGGAGAGGCAGGTAAGCACAGCAGCTCCGGCCCTTCCTGGGGGAATATCTATTTTTTCATTATCACTGGAGTCTTCTCTCCCCTGATTTAATCAATAAGCATATTATACGTCGGCAGTCAGCACCTCTGTGTCAGAACTAACAGTAAATCAAATCAGCACTATAAATATGCTGAAGATTATACAGGTCTGCCTAGGTTTGGGGTTTTTTTTCACTGCCAAGATAAAAATCCCAGCAGCAACAGCTCAGGTGCTGGCGTTTGCCAAAGGTACCGTATCAGCAATGCAAGTCCTGGGAAATGGAATTAGCAGGACTTTAAAAAAAATAAATTCGAATAGCTGGGGATTAGAAAGAGGGAAAAACAAAAAAAAAAAAGAAAAAAGAAATTTGGTCTGCTAACTTACAGGTATATCAACTGTTCTGAAAACATTAGTGTCTGGTTTAAGAGTGAAAGGTTAAAGGACAGGAGAAAAAAAATCACTTTGGAGACAATATCAAAACCAGAAGATTCAAGAAAAAATATTTAGCTAATTTTACGTTAGCATGATGTTTGTTATTAATTCATGAATATTTAGAGAAAGCAATGACTGTACATAAAATTATCGTGAGATATCACTAGATGGATGATGAGAGTTTACACTCCAAGACAAAAAAAAATCCAAAAAGTTCTATATAGAAAACATTTTAATGGGCTTTTTCTAGGATAAGCCACAATAAGTTTTACAGAAACTCCTTTTTACTGTATTAAATCACATTAGTGGAAAGCCTCTAAGAATCCTCATTCCCTACCCGAAAACTTTCTACTCGGATACTTCTTGTCACTCAATAAATAACCTTTATATCGAGGATCAGCGGTCTTGACAAAAGCAGAAAAGTGTGTTTTAAATCAGAACCCAAGCTCTTGGAACAGATTCTGAAGCGGGTATCCCTGCAGAGCATCCCCCCACGAGCAGAACTGGGGGCAAAAAGGGGCGGTTTGGTCACCGTGGGGGCTGCCCGCAGATCTGGGAGTCATCGAGGGTCAGATTTTATTTGCTTTGTCCTCACATGGGGTATTCTCAGTAGAGGTTCACAGGGATAAAAGTTTCTTGGTGGAAACCATCTATCCAGGAAATAACTGAAAGTACCTTTCTTGAGGACCATGCCAAGGCGTGCTGGAAGGATCCCCAAGCAAGGGGGAGACACAACCGTGGCGGGAACCTGTGACAAGTCCAGCAGCAGCAGTGACAAAGCTTTGCCTTCAGCTCCTCATGTTGACTGGAAGGCCTGGAGAGCATGGTGCATTTCCCTCCATTAAATTCAGAATTATGTAAGTTTGCTTCTGTCACAGGAGGGAGAAAGAAGAAGAAGAAAAAATAATAAAATCAGGTGGGAAAGCGCTACAGCTAAGTGACAAATCTTGTGCTTATATAAACTATATGCTTTGGCAAATATTTTATGCAGTTTAGGTTTTCCACATATATATATATATATAAAAAGCATATTGTCCCCCTCCAGGACTATTCATCACATGTGCGTTATTTTTAAAGTGACTGTTACTATTCACCTAATAAGACACCTACACATCCAGCTAATGCAAGAAGCTTGGTGACATAAGATTATAACATTAGCATACAAGGCTTCTCATGTATAATTTATAGGTACCACAGTTTAAGCTATTTTTCCCCCTTCTTGGACACCAGGCGCAGCGCTCAATTTCAGTTAATCCTTTCATCTCTTTCAATCTAGATTGTGAAGGTCAAAGCGAATGGAATATTCCTTATGTAACCCGAACCAAGGTCAGCCTTTGAATTTTATGATCAAAATTTCCCTCCGGAGGATAAAGTAGGAGGTAGCAATCAGTTCACCTCTCAAAACTAACCCTAGCTAATTACTGAACCCTTCCAAACCGAAATGCCTATGTCGAGAAAGAAAATAAGCCTTGTACTGTATTTTTGGAAGACTCAAGGCAAAGCTGAAGGAATCACACTGAGCACATGATGAGACCTTCCCTTTACGCTGCATCCTGTATGAATTGAAACAGCAGCTCTAGATGCTATAAAACTAGTCCTTTTGCCTTTATTTGGACTGCTTTTTTCCCTTAAAATACATTGATACACTTACGGGCCACCATTTGCAACCGAACTTGGCATTATTTAGCTCACTCGGTTGAGCGTTGGGCTGAAACGCCAAAGGTTGCGGGTTCGATCCCCGTTGGGTCCCCATGCGTTGCCTGATCTAGTTGAGAGGTGTCCCTGCCCATGACAGGGAGGTTGGATTAAATGATCTCTAAGGTCCCTTCCAGCCTAGGCAATTCTATGATTCTATGATTACACACTCAATGTTAGAGGTCTTGGGTTTCTTCAGAAGGAAGAGCATCCCCCTGCTTATGTTCTCTCGCTCACAGCTGAGGAAGCTCGAGAGGCAAAGGATCAAAGTATTTGACATTTTAGAATTTTGCTCCAATTGCTTCTTTTAATTCACAGCCTGAAGCTACAAATGTATGTGTGTGTAGGCACGGGAATAGAAGAAGCCCCTCTGGCAGGCTGGTACTAACTACAGCCCCAGCTCCTTGCCCGTTGCGTGGCACAGATGTGGGGCTGCTCAGGGGTGCGACATCTCCCATCTCCTGAACTCACGTTTGCCTGCACCAAACTGCTCCTTGCTTAACAGTTAGACGGTTTTCCTGCACAACTGCGACTCCTGCATGGGCACAGGAGGGTTTCCACATGCACGCTCATCCCCAGAGAGCAATTCCACAGTCATCCCCTGTGCACACGTGGCTTGGCCGTGCTTACCACACCCTCTGGAAATAAAATTCTACAAGTAGGTGCAAGCAGGCTTAGCAAGATACAGTATGAAAATAAAAGCTAGCACTGCTCAGAAGTATTTTTCTTTTTCCTCTTCAAATACAGCCTAAAGGAACAAGATCCAGCTATTTAGCATGGGGAGATCTGGGAGGGTGCTAAAAAGTCAACCTCTCCATGCCACATTTCCTGCTGTTTGTGTCCCTTAAAGCTCTTAACATCAGTTATAATAGGAAAGTTTTTGCCGAATTTCTTGCCTGTTGCAAAGACACTCACCATCCATCCACTTATAAACCACCTTCCTTTGACAAACATGTAATTAGGAAGACGGCATGGTAATCAAGCAATCTGTTAGCAGCAAAGGACTTCACGCTTTTATTTATTTATTTATTTCCCCCAGTGAACACTGGATGCGTAGTTAGTTTTTCACATTACCTTGAGTCGATACTTTCCATTTCTCAGGCTCAAACCACAAATACCGGAGTAAAGATTATTTCATGTGTCTTTCATCAAGCACATAATGTTTCAGACTTATAAACAGGAACAAAGCGAGGTGAGAGAAACCTTTGACATTTCCAGTAAAGATTTTTTGAAATTTTTTTTTTTAAAAAAAACTTCAGCACAGGATAAATAATTTGTAAGCAGCCAAAGAATGTCCGTATAGCAAAAGTAAAAGGGGAAGGAAGCTTCTTGCTACTTTTTTCTTTTGATTTGTTTAATTTTGTTTTGGTTTTTTATTTTGGTGTTTGTTTTTTTTTAAGGTGTTCTTAAGAGAGCGTTTGTATGAACTGTAGTTAGACATGGTAGACTGGAAGAACATTTCTATTTGGAAAAACTCTTTCCAAATCATCAATGAATAAAACACAGCCCTTTGCATGTGCACACGGTATCATGCAGCCTGACTAATCTTGGAACACTTTCTGGCTTTTCTAAGTTCCAGAAAATTAGTGGATTAGCTCAAGTTGCCATTAATGGCCTGTCACCTTAAGACTCGGTTAAAAAGAAATAAAACAGCATAGAGACTTCTGAAAACTACTCTTGTTGGTTGTGCAGTACCTGTCATTTATAATACCATCTGTAAAATTAATGGGTCCATTCTACTCATCTCTGTTTTGCACTACTAGTTACCATTATTGTATTGGGAGTCTAAGAAAAAAAGATATTCAGATCTTTTTGCAACATTTTTTATTTATTTAGGCTCCCATAATAATAATACTTATCTAAAAATGGATCTTCAAGACAAGGATCACTTTTAAAGGCTGTAGTCCCAGATTTTTCTTGACCAATTGGAAAGAGGGACAGGATACAATTTAAAGAGAAGGGTGAAGCCACAGACATGTGGCTTCCGCTTTATCATCTCCAAAGGCTGAATATTTCATAAACTTAGTTTGCAAAACCTCTGTGGAAGGGGCTGTAATTTGGAGGAGCAGGTGCTGCTCACCACAAGTCATCCTGGTGAGCACTCGGGGTCCGGCAGCAACACCAAACCCTGGCACCCCGGCGATGAATAAAAATAGGAAAATCACAGAAACTCACTCAGCACTGGGAAGCAGGGAAACACCGCAGGTACCAGCGCAAATATTGCAGTTTAGTTGCCAAGCAACCCCCTTACCCGCTGAAATTCATGTTCAAGTAGCTATAAAATCACTTGTTCAAAGAAAGCGGCAAACAAAAACAAGTTGTATCTGCAGCATCCTGTTTTGCTAGGCAAAGTGCAGGAGAAGCAAAAATCTAAACCCCAGCCATAGCTTTCTGAAGGTAAACAAATGGAAATCACAATATCAGCTTCAGGGTGCCGGAGCTGCATTTTTCTCACCTTGCAAGCAAAGAAGAGGAGCGCTGTTGGGATCAGTGCTCTCCAAAAGGCACTTTGGCAAGGGGTAGCCGCTCACAAACCAGCGCCAAATACTACCCACCTCCTCTCCATGGACCAGGCCACCTTGATGAGCTTCGAAATATTATTTTCCTCCAGACTGCAAGGCAGAAATTTTAGGAAACATTAGCAACAGCGATTAAAGCTGGCTGACCTCCTATGGCAACCAGTCAAACATTTGCAGAGGTGTTTCTAATGATTTGGATAAACTCACTCATAAGCACAACACTCAAACATCATGTATCCCAAAGCTGTTTAAAGGGGTCATTTTATTCTTTTATTACTACATGAAGTGAATAGAAGTTAATTCCATCAGTCCAAATACAGTCCGATGTGAAATCAAGTACTGGGTTCTTCATCCAGTCGCTCGACATTCGTTCATCCATCTGCTCTGAAGGCTGAACAGAAATGCCAGATCACAAATTTTAGTGAAGTATTCAAAGATTTCTCAGTTAGTTCTCAATATTCTGTAGCAAATATTCCACAAACATACAGAAGATTTTTGTACATACATACTTGCATGCACATATATGTATATATGCACACACGTGATCATAGATATAAAAGGTTCAATGTTAACTCCCTTCCCCTTTCAATACTTGCAAAATTGAAACATTTACACACTCTGGACACATTTTGGGACAGAAAATGATAAGGGGAAACTAAATCTCTGGTTATAAACGGATTATTAGGCTAAAAATTGCTCCAGTGGAAAGAAAGAGCTGCCTTCTCTGCACCACAAAATGCTCTGGTAGAAGACAAAAGACAAGGAGCTGCTGCTCATAACTCAGCTTAAGCACACCATTACTCTGTGTAGTACTTCTCACCAGGTGCCTGTGCTCATTCTCATTACTTATTTACTTGTTATTCCCCTTAATAAAACAAGTGATTTTAAAAATGGCAGCATGGCAAGTGAGATGGAAGGAAAGCCCATTTACAGTATGTTTATGTTCCTTTCAAGTACAATTGTCATTAATGATCTATTATATTATTAATAAAATCAATTTAGTTAGTGCTCTGTCAGGATGTTTAGCACTAATATAAATAATGTTGGTACTAAAATTATTTTTATGAGCTAAGAACATTACAAGCCAAGATCGTTTCATCAAACATCATAGCTCATTTTAAATGTACCCTGATAGCATCTACCTCACACCAGGCTTCAGAGACTAATTTTCCAAGGCAATAAACCCAACTTTCATTTAGACAAAACTGGAAAAATATAAATTGTCATTTCTGCAAGAAATGCAGATGGAAATACATTATTCTTACGTTGGAAATGTGTAGCACTCCATTATGCAGAACGTGGAGAGGAAAGAATCAAACCACAAGTAGTTGTTATTCCTCAATGCTTTAATGAGCAGTTCTCTCATGGGGGGGAAAAAATATAGCTGCTGCTATTTCTGCGTACATGTATTACCCTTGTAACTAATACTTGGGTGATGATACCATGAATATACATATGGCAAATAAATTTGGCATTAACCTGCGTTTGATCTGTGGCAGAAGTTACCTAGCGCGCTCGCTACCACCATATGCTTAAACCCAAACAACAAAAATATGAAGGATTTAAAAATCACAAATGTCTCAACAACATTCGAAACCATATGGCACAATTATATTTTTTACCAGCTATTTACTCCGTGTGTCTCTAGACTGACAATCAACCTTGGAAAACACAGAGCAAAGCATATGTCCAGCTCCTCCGAGGTATAACAACACATGACACTCACTTCAGAGAGATGTGACAGAAGATTATTATTACATGGTCCAACTATTACACAACTTTCAAGGGAACCATGAAAAAGAAGTTCTCCAGACAGCACAGAGATTAGGAAAATTAAAGTCCTCTTGATAATTTAATGGGATGTCAGAATAACCAAGAATGTCTTGCAAGTTACCTGTCCTCATCGGTGGAATTTAAAAAGGAGGTAGCGATAACAGTGAAAAGAGATTTGGATTAAATCTTTCTGTAATAGCAATAAGTTTGAGGAAATAAATTAGTCTTTACTCAATCTTAGGTTAGGAACAAACAAACAAGAAAACCTGTGAAAACCAAACAATCTAAAAACCAATGGAAGGGTAATGTAGGGAACCTGATGGAAAAAAAAATCTATTTGTTTTTGATTTTTTAAAAAATATATAAAATAAGGGTACTTAATATTTCCCAATAGTTTTACACACATGAAAGTCTGAAAACAGCCAAAAAGGCTTGTTGGTGTCTTCAGTGGCACACAAGGGCGATAACAACAGTTATGTTTTCACAACGGACATTTTTCTGTGCTATCACTCAATTCCATAAGAAAACCGTGCACGTTCAACTACTGGGAGGGAGATAACAAAACACACACAACAGTTACTCAAATACTGGAATATGGACAACAAAGATGCAAAATGAAAGGTAAAAAAAACCTCCAAACCCTAATAACTAAACTTATCAAAGCACTGGAATTTTATAAGTCGCTTTTCAATAGCGGAGAGCAGATTAATGAAATACTTGAAGAAAATCTTTAAATTGTTATAAAATAACTCAGTCTGCTGAAGAGGTTTGGAGTCATTTAGGTCCAGATCCACACTTGGACACTCCATTTCCACCAAATCCATTTGGGTATCAAAGCTAATTGGCAGTGCTGGCCACACAACACGGGGACACACCTCCCTTCATTGTAAAAAGAGACAGAAATATTCCTTAAAAGGTTAAGCAAAATCTGAAAGGCTTCATCCCAAACCACTCAACAACCTGAGTAAGCACAAGCTCTTCGACTAGACGAAGAATTACCATTTACTCCATCACCCATATGACCAGCAAAAAGCAACACAAGTGAAAAATAATATATGTTTTGACAATAAAACTCAGGGGATCATTAAAAAAAAAAAAAGGTTTATTCCCACCAGAAATATTTTTTAGAGACGTTACATTTAGACTTGCCCACAAAGTCATTCATTAGCCTCTTCATAAGAAGAGGTACTGGCCAGCAATTCTTGATAAGGATTTTTGGGTGGAGAATAAAACTGAGACATAGAAACTCTCCAGGAAACCAAGCAAAGTTGTTGACAGCTCACTCTTCTGTCTGAATCCCTCCTTCCTCATGATCTGATCAAATGCTTATCTTGACATTACCTGGTAAAGCTGAACTTAACCAAGCCCTGAAACAATTCCAATGTCAATTCCTTTGATTTAACAAAGAGACCAGATGTACGATGAATCAGAAATACCACATATGTTCTACCTCAGAGAAACATGCAGGAAGCCACACAAATGCCACAAATGCAATTTTATATTTGTGCTTAAGAGCTAATATAAGGATTAGGTGCCTAATGTTACAGAAGCTTCCAACGTTGCCTACGTAGACCATCCTATGGCCCCATGCGAGCCAACGCTCGGTGGGAACCAGCGGTAACATCAGCTGTGCCAAGTAGGAAAGTCCTAAAGGGTAGAAGAGAGCAGGCAACCTGATGCTGCTCGTTAGCACATCAGTAAACGGGGTTATCAATACCTTTCTGCATCGTTCCGGTGCTTTTATGCAGTACAAAGAAGGTCCAATCCTTGCTGGGGATCCCAGCTGGACACTGGTCAGATGATTTGCTGCATCCTCTTCTGGCACCAGCTTTGGAGCCAGGGATTTCTGGTTGCCACTGCTCAGTAAAGTGGAAACATCGATTCTGACTAGCATTCAGAAATAAATTAAAGACAAAATGACAAAAAAAAAATCAGGATTTTGCACACAAAACAAGTACACACAAAAGTTATTTTAGGAAATTACTGTGGGAAAAATGGTGATCTGCATGTGGTGCTGCAGTAAGGTTGAATTACACACCATGGGCTTTGTTTAGATAAACACTGTTTTGAAAATTGTTGGATTTATTCTGAAGAAATCGAAAAAGCATCTGAAAAAGCCTAGGAAAACACCTAGGAAAAAAAACTTCCAAGCAAATAGCTTTTGAACCATCTACAATACTGATTTCTGAGGTCACCTTTTTCCTGTTTGTTCCCTGTTATCCCATCAAACTTTCCATGGAGCTAAACCTCTCAGAAAATGTGCTGGATACTTCTCAGGAAAAACATATGCTGCAGTTAAGCAGAGTTTATTATTATTTTGATGAATTATCTGGGACCTGTATCTAGTCCCAGTGACCCAGATGAGATCCTGTCCATAGTTTCCATCAACAGGAATGGGAATTGACATTAAAGGTTAGGAACAGCCAGGGTAAGGATATGAGGAAAAGGTACAGTATGAGCATCAAGCAAGAGGAACAAGATATTGTAATCTATTACCATTGTGATCAAAGATAATTAGCATACTAATTCACAGACTCTTCAGAGGGACAATCAAAAGAAGGGTATAATGACCCAATTATCCTCTTTTTGGGTAGGATCCAAAATGAGATTTTGAGGCTTTCCAATGCATCAGCCCAAGCAGAGATGTTGACGGCTCCTGCACAGCCCAGTCATAGCCCTGCAGCTTAATTCCCACCTGTCCAAGGGACCTGCCCCAGTCCCACCAGGCTCAACGTTCACCTCAGGCACCAAGCCTACACCCAACCAAAGCCAGCAGTTTCCAAGTACAAAGTTTCTGAATAGCTCAGAATATTTCACATTCTCAGACGGTGCCCAACAGGAGGAGAAAGCAAGTGTTTTCATTTTCCTTTAGGTGTTTTCTGGGACAGACCATCTTCACGTCACAAAACATGCCCAGGCAAAGAGAGGAATGAGACCTGGGTCTTCGATAAACTGGGCACACCTTTTAGCCACTAAGGTGTAACAAAAAAATCAGCTTTTCTTCTAGCTCTATCACCCTTACCTCTTGCGCCACGGAAGAAAAGTTAGTGGTGGCACTTCAGAGACCTATACCAATGACAAGCAGTAACACCTACCTTGGTCTTTTTTTTTTTTCCCCCAGGATTCCAAGCCTACAGGTCTTCAACACCATCACTAACACAATTAACAGTGGTAAGAGAATCAGCACAAGAAGCAGCGCTGGATAAATTCTGGCTTAATCTCTCACACGCGTAGGCGCACACAACCAGAGCCTCCTTTGCGCTGCTGGTACAGAAGAAAGCACGTGCAATTTAAGATTAACAAAGACTGTGCTTTCAGATACTTTTTATCATGTTCTACAGCGCATGAGAAATGTGTAGCATCTTGTGAAAAAAAGGCTTTATTATTATTACTATCGTTGCTTTTAAAACCAGATTCCTGCACCAGAAACACTTGAGATCCTCGTGATCCATTTGTCTTTACCAAACTCTGGCATCTTATTACTTGTGGTCACAAGAGGCCAAAAGGGATGGGTTTAGCCATTGTGCTCATGAGAAAAATCAAGTAATAAGATGCCACAGTTCGGTAAAGACAAATGAAAATATTTACTTCATAGACGTATTCAGAGAGGAAGAAATGAAAGTAGGGGCCAATTGGTGTTTGGAGGCTGAAGATTGGAGGGTTTCCACTGGGAACAGTCCTGCTGGAGCCTGTGCAGTAACCAGGCTGTGAACACAGATGCTGCTCTTGGGCATCACAATAACTATTGCTTTTAGTCAGCTCCACTGAGTGGAAAAGGTCACCTTCCGTTTCCTATTTAAACAATTTTTAAGTGGCAAGTTAACGGTTGCGACTCTGCTGAATTCACTGGAAGAAGATCAGAGCTCTCACCATGGGGTGCAGTGACAAAAGCAAAAGCTGCTGCACTCTTTCTTGAGGTGAAGTTTTTTTTTTCTAGTCAAAGGCCAGCTTTGGGGAGGAGAAAATAAACAACATCAACAACAACAATACTACACACTTTACCATATATCTGTGCCTCTGAGGGAGGACCCAGCTAGGCACAATTTCATCGGGCATCTCCAAGAAACCTTTGTTGATTCTGGATTTTGTGCTAAAAATCACAGCAGATGACTGCTAAAAGCTGTAACAAACTGATTTCTGTAGGAGAACTGAAGCAAATTAACCCATAGACAGGAAAAAGCCAAACGGACCACACAGTTATCACATGATTTTCCACTCCTAAAGGACTGAGGAGCCAACACTCCCTAGAACAGCTCATGCAATAGCAGTTGCTTCTGTATACCCCTGACTCCTGTAGAAAGTCAAGTGTGAAATACCATTCAGGAAATTATCCTATACCTGTACTCGGATCCTGTTAAAAATTTACAGCAAAATAAAACGATACAATTATCTGAACAGACCAACTCGACTCCAGCAGCTCACAGCATATTACTTGTCCAGACTGTATCTGGAAGTAGGTTACCAGCCTTGAATAAAGATGATATAAGCAAAACCAAAATTCAGGTAAGATAAACAGATAATTGACTTGTAGGAACAACTTTGGGAACTCTTTGACATAAATCATTTTAATGAAAGTTCATGTTGTGGACTGCAGCTACTTGAAAAGAAAATGAAGCAGCTCTGCAACCTTGTCTCTATAAACAGCCTTACTGCATGCATTTGCCACAGGACTGAATTAGAGTCGAAACCTGTAGATATATCAAGAGATCCTCTTTCAGCTATGTGAAGAATGTTTATTCATAGGAGAAAAGGTGAATTGAGCCAGGAGACGCAGGCTGGCATTTTTTGGAGTTGGACCAAAAAGGAAGAGAGAGTAAATAAAGTTATCTGTGAAGCAGAACTGCCACCTTGTGATTGAACATCGCAATTCAGGTAGTACTTGGGCGTACAAAGCATTTGCATTATAGTTGCCTCCCCCTCTCAAAGCACCTTCAGTCCTTGGAGAAAAAATTTGAAGGCAAATCAGTCGTTCCTTTCCATGCACCTTCACGAGGGGATGACACAGATTCCCAAAGCAAACCAAGAAATCTACAAACATCCCTGGTCCTTAGGACTCCTGCGTTTAACCAAACCTCTGAACGAGGGCTACATCATCTACTTCATTATCCTCATTCACTATCCTATTATTCACCAGATAACCATCAATTACCATAACCACATGAAAAAAAAAAAAAAATCTTTCAGAATGCTCCTTTCCATGAGAAATTTCTGTCATTATCTGCAAATATTACATGATTGTCTGTGAGAAGGAATAGTCCTTCCACTTACAAATAAGAGGATGTTGATGTAGTTAATATACAATTTAAGAAATATTATATTTCTAGCACACATTACGAGAAATGTTACTAAAAGCTTAGGAAGGAGCCATGTCTCTATGTTACTGTGCATTTTACTGGAAAATCTTTCATACGAATACAGTAAAATCCCAAAGATGCATTAAATTGTGAATGAAATCCTGCAGAATTTCTCATTTAAGCAACCATTATTCTAAAGGCTCATGTGGGAATATGCTCAGCATGTTTGGATACCACAATTGTCGTCATAGACACATCAAGTCAACGGTTGTTTCCCGGCTTCAAATATCTGCATATGATAAATCACTGCAAAAGGAATCACAACATGAAAAGAAAAGGGAATATAAATGGTAAAAAGAGCTATGACCAGTGGAAAAAAAAGTAATAAAAATTTAATGTCCTTTCTTTGGAATGCAGCTTCTCTTAATCACATGAGAAAAACTCAACTGTTAAGGTTTTTGTAAGACTATCACTTAGTACTCCAAATGTGCTCTTATATTAAGAGTACACTTGGTATTTCATACTAGACGGATCAAGAAGACATCACACATAAAGGAGAAGTAGAAAGAACCGGTATTAAAACTATGATGCAACTTTACTCAGAGTTAATTCATTATTTTAATAAGCTTTGTTCATTCAGTTACAACCTAGAACTTCGATCTCATTGACAAGCACACGAAATGCACAAGCGTTTGATTTATCTCAGCAAGACATTCGTGATGCAAACAGTCTCAATAAGCAGGTTCTGTTCTTCCCTTGAAGACTGTAGTCGTAAAAAAAAACATCCTTGCAACAGATGACACATCTGCAGCGTTTAACTTGACTTCGCGAGATCAAAGAAAAAACTTAATTAGAACGAAGGAAAAATCCTAACCCTATCCAGCACCAGTCACTTGTCTGGTTTGTGACAAAATTGATGTTGAGGTGCCCTGGTGTTCCTGCCATCCCTGTGCAGTCATCGCTCTGACTCGCAGCCTGAAGGTAGCAGAGTTCCTAATTCTGAGGTGTCAGAAAGGCTCTTTGGTGAAGTTTACCACGCCAAGAGGCTCCTCTGGCACATCCCAGCAGGTGAGGGCTTGCTAAACCTTGAAGCAAACTGGAAAAAAAGAAGGTAGACAGAGATGTTCTCAGAATCAGTCCTGCCCTATCCGAACACACAGCCAGCTCTGCTCAGGTTTTGACAGCAAGAAGAAGGAAAATGCTGAGGGTTTGCCTGTCTTAACACAGCTGCGTGGTCAGAGAAGCAAGACACCGATGACTTGCCAAAGTAGTCCAATGTCTAGGGAAAAGACTGAGCATTTTCAGGGCTCTTCAGAAGGGTAAAGGTGAATTTCACGTGCAAGACAGGCAGTATTGCAAAGTCTATAATGAAGGTTAATGAAATGTAAGAAATACACAAAGAAAAGAAAAACAAACAAAAAACAATCGAAAAAGACCGTAGTGACCATGGCAATGCGAGTCCTCTGATCTCTGCTGGGCAGCACTCAACATGGCCATGTTGCAAGAGAGGAGCATGATCCTTTCCAGAATTTTCCCTCCACCTCCTGCCTTATTTTCACCACTGATCACTTTTGCATCTTTCGTTCCTGAGAGTAGAGCCTTGGCATTGTCCACGTGCTGGCCAATACCTCAGGGCAGAAGGATCTTTGTGCTCAATTTCTCCATCACTCTGGGAGTCGAGCCCACACAACACCCCTGTTCTCCACCCTGCAAAGTTCCACAGAGCCAGGAGCAAATCCAAGTGTTGTTCCACCCACTAGAAAGAGCCTTGCTCCCTTCGCTGGGAGTCGAAGCAGACTCAGAAGTAGTTTAGGAGCCAACTTGCGTAAGTGAATACATGAGTAACCTCGAAACAAGGAGCGTAACGACTTCATCAGGACCTGTTTGATGTGGTGTTAATGGTACCTCTGATGGAGGCTTCCTGAGTGTCAGATTTTAAATAGTATGATACTTAAGTTTTTTTTCTATCAAGTAAGTCATTGCTAATTTTAAACATCTGCTCTGTTAAATCCAAAATTAAATACCTGTACAAGCCCATTCAAAGTCAAAGCAAACGAAATTGCCATTTTTAGACTTTATATAAAGCATCCTATCACCGGGGAAATTAAACTTATCCTTTCACATATTTAAAATAGATATGTTCTGGTAGTATGTGCATCAAAACGCCACTTCTGCACTTTGTATACAAGTTTTACTTGCCTGCCCATATATATACACATGCACAATTATTTTTTTTCCGTCTCAGGAAAAAGTACTGCACAGAAATATTTGAGAAACTGATTTCACGTGTGGTTGCGTTTGTCTCAGTGGCACATTACTTAAGAATTACTTTACTTAGGCTAATAAAAGAAAAAAATAATTGCCTCTCTCAAAAGCATAAGGACACAAGAAGGTTTGATCTGTTTGATTTTTTTTTTTACATTAGTGACCGTCAGCACTTTGTTAATAGGCAAAACAATATGTTTTCTTATTTGACATCCTCAGTGCTGGCTGAAATTTTCCAAAGAGATTCCAGCTGATACCAACCACAATCACTTTTTGCTCGAGAGACAAAATGTTTGCAGAGCCATCTGCACCTCAAAACCTATCCCAATAATTTAAACAACAATAAGACATTTGACAGCGTTGCTCCCAACCTACCCAGCTGACTGAGCTGCCCAGAGCCGCACACTCCAAGCACTCAGCATCTCGCTCCACAACAGGTTAGCCCAAAACTGCCTTTTCGCATCAAACGTGTGACACTGATGGAGGAATGACAAATAGGACAGTGATGTGACACTGAATAACTCCTTGGCTTCTATCAGGGTTGATGGTCAAGCAGAAGGCACAGCTCTCTCAGCTTCAGCGGTACTGGAGATGGTGGTTCTGTGGAGATGGTGGTTTATTAGCAATAGAGTAAATCCTGAACACTGAAAATATCACTCAGTGATGTACGAAATTATCCCAGACACTGAAGACAATTCTCCTTCTCCTCCTTATTTGTAATGATTGGGTGACATCTGACAACCGGATGCATCATTTTTAAAATTTTTTTAATTCTTTTTGGCTACAGAGCGTCAGTTAGTGAAGGTACCTTTTACAGGAAGCGGTGTAAAACTGCCTTTGAAGTGAGCTTTCTGGAAATGTGAAGCTGTGGTTTCAGCTGAACTGTGTGGTTCACACAGACTCAGTCACACCTGTGTGCGAGGCAATTAGCAACTAAAATGCTCCGTCAATTGAAGATCGGATACATCCTTTCTACCTCTTCACAAGCATCATAAAAAGGGGGTCGAGACCTTGACAACACATTCTTTGTTTCCTTGCTTATGCAGAAATGGTGTTGAAAGCCAAGTCTATTACTTCGGGTTACAAGTTCCCTCCTCAATTCCGTCCACAAGTGCTGATAGCTGTGTCATTTCCAGGAATCTGGGCTCTTATCTCGGCATGGCTGCGTCTATCTGGAAGTTCATCATTTCCAATTTCATAACGTCTGACAGCCAGAAGTAATAACGCTTTACTTCGAGTGCTGGGTGGTTTTGAATGCTGCGAGCGTTTCTGTACACTCGGCGTGCACATAGCAACTGTGCAGTAATTTTCATTTAAAGGTGGCCCAATAAAATCCCCAAAAAACACCACAAAACACCACCCAGCTGCAGTAGAAATTTCAGATTGCCTCCCCTGCCACAGGCACACCCTCATGGCGGAGCCGTCTTCTCCCTAAACACAACAATAAAACCAGAAAATGCGGAAAAGTCACATTTTCAATACAAGTCCTAACAGCTCTTGGGCAAATACTGGGGTAAAAACACATTGAAGATTACCATGGCCTCTTGTGGCCAAAATAAATGATGTCTGAGCTCCTGAGTTAATTATACCCAGAGCTATTTAGGCTCTTTTGTTAGTACCAGCCTGTACAAGACACCAACAGTTTAAGCTGCTATTATGAGAATATAAAGAAAATCCATGACAAAATCCAAAAGCGGTTACGTGGGCATTCTTGTGCAGAGATTCAGAAGTGCAGCAGAGTTGCACTTTGATAGGTGTTTTACATATGTTTTTACCACAACAAAGAGATCCCAAAACCCAAAAATTGTATAGAAGGTGTGCAAAGAACTCTGTTTTAAGTGTTAGAAGTGATATAGTAAATTAATGGGGAGATAGAAGCATATTAATCCCTTACCTTACCACACTTCTCCTCAACTGTCTTCCTTAATCCCCACAACAAAACAGGTTTTAATGCAGATATTCAAGCACTGCAGCTAAGAATAAATACCTACCAAACCTACATATGGTATTTAGAGCTGCACAGCTTTGGGTTAAAATGCTGAGACTGAGTGCCACATGTTAATTAACCCAAAGATCACAGCAATTTACCTGGAAATCAGATTTCCAAAAAAAAAAAAAAACCAGCAAGAGATGGCGATTTTTACTTGCCAATGAGGAAAGGGCACACGTACATAAAAGCTCTGCAGTTCTCGGTGTCGCTGGAGCGCAAAACCCGCTTAATAGCTAGAACTTTTTGGCAGAAGATGAGAAGAACCTTTCCCCATCGTGCAGAAATTTAAGAAGCAAGACATACCTGAATTAGTCTCCTGTGAGCTTTGTCTGGTCTGTGTTTTGTGACTCTGCAGTTGTTCCACCGAGCATAGGCTCAATTTTTTAAAGGAAAGTAACAGCAAGTTTGATAAATGTGACCAATTTTTATTTTTATACCTGTTAAAGTTTAAGCTGCTTCATAACTGTATGTTTAAAAGGTGTACAAATGAGGAGCCTACGAGGAATAAGCTTCCAAACTAACGTAGATCAACAGGGTACAGACAGCCTCAGTATTACTATTACTATCAAGCTGGGCTTAAGAATAGATCAGTAACTCTCCTTAACCATCAGTATGTATTTGCAAAGCTTGCTGGAGTGTAAAATAGATAAAGCTGAAGCTCACATAAAACTTGTGAGTCGAAGTAAGGAAGAATCAGACAAATAATTGACTATAAATATCCCATATGGATTTTTCTCCTTTTTTTGAGAATTTTTATGGGGTTTGTTGAGTTTTCGCCATATAAAATTGAGAAATATTCCCCTTACGCTGACTTCGGGGGGGAAAAAAATAAACCTAAAAATTGTTCGAGAAGTAAATTGAACCAATACCCAAAAGCCGTAACATCAGAAGTATCGCTTAATAACATACATGCGTTTTAGATCCTTCCACATAACTTTGCCAGACAGCGCCATTCCCAGCCTTGCAACACTGCTGCTGCTTCAGCCTGCATCTCTTCAACTGAGACAGCCATTCGTATCAAATTGGGTGGGCAGCTGGAGACGAAAATGATTTTGATGTACAGTTTTCCTGTGCAGGTAAGACAGGCACAGTTTAAGCAATCACTGCTCCTCACTACCAGTTAATGATCCGGCATTGCCACCAGCTCCTCGTCTGCTGTGGAGCAGTTAAATACTCAATTTAAACACGCTTCGCTAACCCCAGCTTTAAAAATCATAATGCCAAGACACTCTTATTTTTAATTACATATAACCCTGCTGATCTTTTTGATTTTTTTTTTTTTTAAACCACGAAAATCCTCTAGCCTCACGGCCATCAATCAGTCTTTTGCAAAGCTGAAAGATTCACAGATGAGGGTTTGCCCCGAATCCCGATGAGTCAGCACCGTGGCTGGTGATCCCAGCAAGGTTCGGTGCTAATCGGTTTTAAGAGTGCCGTCATAAGCAACTTTGAGAAATCCTGCAAAGCTGAAGGAACAGCAGCTTTGTGCAATATCCAATAAGAGAGCAATGGAAAACACAAGGGACAGCACGTAGCGAAACCAGTATCTTGTTACCTGTGCTTAATTAGCCGTCAGGTTAGTCTGCAATTATTTACTCCCATTAGACCACTAGCTGAGTGTTTGCATAAGGAAAAAAAGAAATCTGAAATTTCTGCAACTCAGAGGGCAAAAGAAAGGTGTTTGCAGATTGCTCCCCCTCCAAAAAAACGGATGTTAATGATCTCTGACCGCCAATTACCGCTTTTTTTGAAATCCAGCACAAGAGTCAAGGCCTTGGGAGAGATGATTGCTTCTGGTTATCACTAAGGTTCATTACATATTCTCCTCAAAAATAAACCACAATGGGAAATTTAATAAAGCTGTGATATTTGGAATTCAATCATTTTAATGTAGCAAGTACAACTTCAGCAGGTCAGTGTGCAGCATAATAAATGTAAGTGGCATCAAGCAGAAACCAGGGGTCTGATGCTACCATCATCTGGTTGCTATTATCTCCTGTCTGCCAGTATCATTGTACCTATAAAGATTAACTACACTAAAAACAGTGACTCCACAAAACTCATTAAAGGAAGAAGAATGTGACCTGGTACCAAAATGCGGACAAAAGCTGTACCCGATGCTGACAGTAAAGCAAGTTGGGCTTTAAATGTTCACTCAGGATAATTATCAGATTTGATCTTTGCTTGAAGATTTGGCATAGTGGCAGGGAAATTAAATAGCAAAGCCAGAAACAATAAATTATAGAGATGGATGGGTAGGTATTTTTTTCTTAACAGAATTATGACCCTGTGTTTGCATCTCGGCACAAAAATACCAGAGTTCCAGTCTTCAAGAGTTCAGGAGGAAGGTGTACTTTTGTTTTTATGTAACTCTAGTATAATCAGTACAAACTCTGTAAGTGCTATTAGCTGGAAAACAGTAACTCCGCTTTCTACACCATTACTTCTCTCATGCGAGGAATAGTTTCAAATTTCATTTGCACCTCAAACGAAATTTTGTGTCTGGGCTCTCCAAGCAACCATTTTCAATGTTGGAAAACATACAAACTGTGGCTATAACGTAACCCAGAGATGTTAAAAATAAATAAATAAATAAAAAATAACTTATGAAGGTAAAAAGTGAAGCCACTACTGGCAGAAAGACAAAGCCTTCTGCCCTTGTAGAAGTCTACAAGCTCTTTTTAAGATGCAACCACTATATATTATTAGTCTGGCCCCTGTCTCTGCACTGGTTTTGTTCCCTTGAGCTGGTTTGTCTCAATTAAAGCAAGCTTAAAACTTGTGGTCTCTCTTACAGACTGCAGTTTAGACACGGATTAAAGTTATTAGTTGGGATTATCGTCAAAAAGCACCATTTGCCAAAGAGGCCACGAAAGGGTGTTCCCTACAGGTAGGTATTTCTGCACAGCAGGACACAAGCATCAGATGGCCTCTGCCAGCTACAGTGACTGCTGCTGTCTTTGAAGTGGCAATCAACAGAAACACCAGCAACCCGTTAGCCACATTGAACCTGGCACTACAAGAAAAAGAACGCAAAACTCAGATTTTCAGAACTGTCTAAGACAGAACCATTGCTCTCTTCTCCTGGTGTGTCCTCACCTGAGCTCACGAGAACCGAAACACCACAGAAGCATCCCTGAAATGTGCCAGCAGCACAAGCCCATGGGAACCTTCAGTTTTCAGGATTTCAGGCTGAACAGCAGTAAAGAATTTAAAGTTCTGTGCTTTACACGCAACAGAAGACTCTAGACCACAAGACACCAAGTGTTACGTATGCAGACGTCCTCCAAGTCACCTCAGATATCTTGTTGTCAGGACAAAACCCATCCCAGATCTTTCTAACAGATCGGTCAAGGTGCCATGGGCAAGGCTTGTAAATATCCTTGCAGCAGTGTTTAATCCCAGACTATTCTAGGGTCCCTGACAGAGGCTGCTGTGATGAATACCTGTAAAAATCATCCTCCTGCTCAGCACATGCTTCCAGCCCTGGAGCTCTAGTGCCCTGAAGCCATCAAAATCAATTAATGGAGTAATAGGCTTAAGTCTGTCCCATTCCCACCCTTAGCAGAAGGGAGGTCTGCAAAAAAAAATGTGAAATTAAATATATATTTAAAGCACCATATATACTTATTTGCTGACCGTCACAGCCTCACACAAGCATAGACGCATGGATTGACTACAACACTAAATAAATACTTGGGAAGTTCCCTCCCAATCTCAAAGAGCTCTGAGAATGACAAGGGGAAAACTGGTTGAGAGTTAAATACTGTCTGAAGGACATACAGGGCATCACCGTTGTACCACCACCCCACAAAAAGTCTCTGCAAGAAAAACAGACTGGAGTATCAAGGTGGTTGCGGTGAAAACAAATCGGGATTACACATACAAAAATGAGCAACAGCTAAAAAAAATCTGTCAAATTATTTTATCTCACAGAGGTTTTTCCCTTTATTTTATGGCAAATGAAGCGTTTTCATCCTCTAAGATCGTAGTTTCAACCGCCTGTAGGGTGGTTACAGCATATCTCATCTTGGAATATTCCCTTATTGAAAAAAAAATAAAAAAGGGGGAGTAATGCCAGTTCAACTGATCCAAGCTTTTCTGTGTTAAACTCAACCTGCCATATTCTATGTTAAAAAGTCAATGGTAAGTCTGACAATATCTCCTGAGCTCCTTTACAGGCATCTTCGCATGGATGGCATTGCAAGGTCGCTGCTACCACTGGCCCAATGCTTTCAAACACACTTTACCTCTTTCTTTGTTCAGAGGGAGAAGTGACACGGGTTTGGGGTTTTTTTTTTTGCTGCTTTGATTGTCTCTTTTTGCTGGGAAAATTAAATTTCATGAAGTTCGTTCTTATAGATTGAACACTTTGTGCTAAACAAATGGTTATAGTCTTTCTGGTGCTTTCAATAAATTAGAACTAGATGTTCAAGCCAATATTGGACTGACACAAATTAGATTTACCAAGCAAAATTTTCCCAAAATATAATCTTATCGAACAAGTACTGTATTTTGCACCTGTCAGAAAATGCTTATTGCTTTATTTCATTAGCATGTCCTGTCAACCCTTAATTTTAAATTGCCTAGCAGAACAGAAAAGGCATTTTGCTAAAAGAGAACTAACTTTCCATGGCAAGAAACATCAGTTAACATGGAATAAAGTACCACTATGTCTTTAGGTTAAATTTTTTGTTAACGCTTAGACCAGAGTTTTTTCAAAATTACTTAAGTAGTTAAAATACACAAACCTGACAGCAGACACCCTCTGTTTGTAACAGAACTTGTCAAGTCTGAATAATTTTCATTAAAATAATAGTAATCTATTTTAAGCTATGTGGATTTTTTTTTTTTATCCAGTTCTGGCTCTGTTGCAAATATTAAATACCTTTTGTCAGAAGGTGCAGAATTTGTTCTTGTTCATTTAAAGAACAGCTCAAAACAGACCCATGAAGACATATTTTTATACGCTGCTGCTACAGGAGATTTTTCATTTTAAATGATGAAATAAAATCCCTTTTAAAGCAATCAGGAGCAGTGGGTTTTCCTCAGCACACGTGCACAACTCTCACTATGTCTAAGGGAGTTACGTGAGTGCTGAGGGAATACCTGCTCAGCGCTTTATGGAGATGCTTTGGGGTAGCACGTTCAGATTTCAGGCAGCTACCGTCTGAAATCTACTTATTTAAAGATTTTCAGCATCTCTTGCAAAGACTAGAAGAGAGAGACTATTTCTGGGGAACAGGTGAGAGGATCCCACTTAATCAGATGCCTCCTTGTGAGCAGGAGCTTTCATGAGCTCCATCACACACAGTTGATTTTCAACAGCAAGGCTGGCACCCTGCTTCCAAACAGCTACCCAGTGTTCAACCAGAGCTGTCAGAAACTGAAAGTACCCTTTGAACACCCCAGAAGCCTGAAAATGTGAATTTGGTTTCAAGATTCTTGGTCAAATTTCCAATGGTCGCACCTATCAGAAGGGAGATGCATCTCTCCAGTGTGGTGTCATTGGCATCAGTAGTTTATTCTGGCCCAAAAAAAGCAGCTCTTCTCTGCTTAAGTGTAAAAACAGAAAGAATTGGTTTTCACCATGTAAAAAATATCTTTTAGGTTGTGTATTGCAGCCAGCCAGTATCTCATTTCTGTACGCTGGTGATGCTCCGTTGCTGAAAATCAAGTCTGTTCTCCATGAACGATACTGTTGATGAAAATACTATCAAAAACCATCGTTAAAATCAAAACCTTATGAGTTATTGACAGTACCACATCAAGCAAGTTCTACTTTTTGCTGCTAATTTTAATTACCGTCTTTTTGCATTTCTTTAAAGCATAGACAGATCTGCCTCATACACAGCATTCTCTGGGCTGTCATTCCTTTGCTGACACTAGAGCTAACTGACAGCTCTCACAGGGGGAAAAAAAAGTGTCTTACAAAAGCCCTTTAGATATATGCTCTTAAAAGCACAGAATAAGCTCCATACTCATCAACTACCAGATGTTTTGGTATAAATAAAATAAAATTACATCCCTAAAAAAGGCTGCTTAGACAGGGCAGATCTCTCACGTGCGAAAACGAAATCATATTATGCTCTTCCTATGTTTTCCAGACTTGAAAACCCACGATCTAGTCAAGCTTTTCAGCAGAGATAGTAATGAGAAGGGAAAAGGATGAAAAGTCTCCACAAGTTGGAGAATGTCAAAGTGCCTCCTCCAAGATACTTTGACTTCCCTACTGTTACCCTTAGAAACCGCTCACGCAGACACCAATGCCCCAAATTAGAACCCTTCAGTCCTATCACAGTTGACTATTATCTATTTCTTGCAAGCATTTCACGATCTGTGTTTTTTGATAATGCACCTTTGCACAGCAGCACACACTTCAAATGCGCACAGGTTTATGCCGGCTCAGATTCAAGTTTAATCAAGCAATCAGCAAACAGTGATGCCCATGTTTTAATCCCATGGAATAGAGTTCCTTTGTATTTCTAAAGCTTCAAGGACCTCCATTCCCAGGTTTTGCCCTGCCAACCCTGCTGCCTGAAGAGTATTTTTAGTTATTGCTTAAACTGACATTTTCATAAGAATTCCTTCATGCTAGGAGACAGGGCAGGAAGAAAAAAAAAAATAAATCAGTATTTTCCAGCAGCACTAGGATTATATTATTTTTTCTAATCACAGTTTTTATATTAAATTGTAATACTAGGTTTGCCCAGACAGATGGTCTGTGGACTGATCTTTTTGCTGTCCTCCAGCCAGGTCAACATCAGGGTTGATTAAAGGCCACTGGGTTTTTTAATCTGATACCCACACATGTGGCATCTCTTTTTGCACTGTCCAGAGCGGTAAGGACTGATAACAAAAAACTCTAGTTGGATATATTGGCCATTGACTGTATTTGCTCAAAGCCACCATCCAACACGTTTCCCAGTGAGCACCATCAAGCCGTGACCAGCTCGAGGCATCATCTGTTACCTCTTCATTAACGTTATTTCTAGACCTGTGACACGAGATTAATTCTAACTTAGTCAATGGTAAATCCTCTGTGATTTGTCAAGAGATTGCTGATACACCCTTCGCAAAAGGGTTCGGCGGTGAGGAGAACAGAAGCCGTGCCGCCAGCCCTTTAACGCGCTCCCCACTCTCTGGAAGGGAAGATTGCTTCATTTAACGTTCAAACAAATGGATGCAGCCTGAAAGCGCTTCGTGCGTCCGGATAGTGCTTTCTCAGAAATTTAATTCGCTAATTTCATTAGGCACCGCATCAGCCGGCGCAGTTTTCGGGGACGCGTTTAGAGGGCAACTCGTTTGAGTGCAATTTTAAAGAAACAGATTTGACACGGTGTCAATCTATTGCCAGGCTGCATGGCATCTCCCAGGAAAACAATTGAATTTAGGAATGCAGCCTGCTTAATCTCCTCTGTCTCCCTAGGATGAAGTTACTCTTTTACATAAGCAGTAAATACATTCAAAATTTGATGATGTGCGACTTGAAAATGTGTCCTTCACCAAGGAAAATATTTCAAGGCTTTTAAAAATGAAGAATAAAAGCTCAATTGTTCCCCTCTCTTCATTTTTTCCAACAGTTTTTAATGAAAGGTCATAGTAGTCACTGCCACTCTAAATTTGATTTATCTCTTTGATTTTATAAAAACACTTCACAAAATATTTTGTGGCAAGACACAAACCTAACCGGAGGTATTCCTCAGAGAAAGAACAATTCTCACTAAGTGCTTCACACAAGAAGGATGGTGTGTGCCACGTTCTTTTCTGATGAGCTTATAGGAGAGCAGGAGGGCTTTGAGAACTGTGTTGTTAATGCTTTGGGACACTTTCAGAGTAGAAATTAACTATTAAAAGCAAGTCAGATGGATTGCAACAATAAAAAATTTAATCATTATACAGCTGCTGAGATTGACTGAGAGTCCCATCTTTTTTTTTTTTCTATACGCATTTGAATACACACACACACACACACACACATATATATAGGAAGAATCAATCAACATGAAGGATCCAGGCCTGTGAAAATCATATAATCTATAACCTAAGAACATTTAATTTCCAAACTTCATCATCCAAAAGGCTTGAGAATATTTGGTTTACATTATAACCATTACAAAGAAGTTGAGCACAGCCTAATGCCTTTGTGCTGCAGCAAAATACCTCACTTGAATCAGCTAAGTAGCTTTGTGGAAGGTGCAAAAATATTAGAAATTACTCTTTTTTTTCCAAGTTTGGCTGTTTTATAAGTAATACAACCTGACTTAACTAAAATAAATTCTACATCGAGTACGAAATTACTGCCCACACCATGAAGGTCTTCTATTTTGTACTCTATAAAAGATCATGGCTTAATTAGACTGCGGTGTTAAACGTCCAGACTGATGTGATACTGAGTGGCTCGTTCTTTCTACATCAAGAGACATATCCAAGTGTAGGTATGGAAAAACTTAACACTCGGGGCTCCCAGCAGAGAGGCCACACAATGTCCTTGAAGAGTCTGCCAAGAAGTTCAAGCTCAGTTGTCCCCCATCTTCTGTTTCTAAAAGGAAGCTAAGAGGTGCTGGGGACCTGTTCCAGAGCGCACGGGAGGTGAAAGGCAAAAGCAATGAAGGGCAATTTTGCCTACATATTTCAGTGGTGCAGCACACAGGGCTGTGCACAATGAGTTTGGAATGTTGGTAATAAAAAAAAAATTCCAATTTACTCTTATTTTTTAAAACCTACAAGGAGGCTAGTCACATTTAAATTCTGCTTCTGCCTTGAAGAATGTCTGGACACAGAGTTCACGCCTTGATGCTAGTTCTCTTGATGATAGAGGAGAATTTTAAATTTAACTCATCCAAGTTTTAATCAATCATCTTGCTCTGCAAGTTTATTTGTGCACAAGTACACCAGTAGTATCACTTTCTGTTCTGAGAGGCCTTTAATCTGGAATATGATACAAAGCACAGCATGCACAAACCTGCCTTACAAGCTTGGGTTTAGGGCACAAAACATCCCCAACAGCTCAGGTCTACAAAGGGGTCACATGGAGCAAGTTGTAGCCATAGAGGACACTAAAAGGCTCCTGTCTCCTTCCTGCTCCTTCCTCTAAGGGAAATTGTCCAGTCCTTGGGGACTTCAGCAACAGAAGGTTACACTTCAGCTGAGCATTTAATTTAAGGTTGGATTTTACCAGAGCTCTCTAATGAAAATAAGCTAATATTACAATGGGCTACCTTACAGGCCCAAAAATGTTGAGACCCAATCTCCTCCTCAGACTTTTGTTCTCTTCCCTATTGCTTATGACCCCACTTACATTTAATATTAACTCTGATCATATTTAGAAACTATGACTCAGCCTTCCCTTCGCCAGCCAGGAACGAAGCCCTGTCCCTGAGCCTGCTCACGAGCCCAGGTCACAAAATCTTCACAGCAGATACACAGATGTGTAGACAAAATGATCCATGACCTTTTACTCCATCACCCTAATCCAGCAGCAAGTGTGCAGGCTACACCCAAATCTTTGCTAGGTACACACATGACATCCACCGCTCATTCCCTTCCTCAAGGAAGCAGAGGAGAGAGTTTCTTATCCTGTAAAACGTCCTTGGAAAAGGCATGTTTGACTTCTCCTAGGTGTAAGAATTGGAGGAGAGCCAGCTAGATGCTGTAGCACAGAGCTTTCCTGAGGGTAATGGGAGAGAACAAGCAAGTCTGGGACAGGACTAGGACAACAGGGACAATGCGTAACCATCTGTTCCAGCTCGTCCTTTGCTATTTGAAATAGATGAGAGAAGAAAAGATATTAATAATAGCCCTGTGAGATAGGGTGCGTCTCAAATCCCCACGACAGAACACACATCACATATTGTTTCCAGCACTGTAATTATCTGATAAAGCTATTAACCATATCCCCGAGATGCCATAAAGCATTAATACTTCCCACCAAAGGATTCTGAACCGTAGCCAGATATTAGTCAGCAACTGTATGCTACTTTGAGAAAAAGAAAAAAAGAAAAAAGAAAAAAGAAAATTATATCAGGAGAGTCATTTCCTTGTATTTCTGAGAAGCTTAAGGCTTGTAACAGGAGGCTGAGCTGGCTGTGCACAGCTCTGTTGAGGAAACACAGTGCTTCTTTCTTAGCACAGGTTAGCAGAGAAGAGAGAGCACTTAATACCCATGCAAGGGAGGATCTCTGGCCACAACTACCTCCATTTCACACTAAAACAAGTGAAACATAACCAAGCTTCTGTGGATTCACCCCAAAATAAAAAGCCAGTGATATTAAAGAAGCTCGAGTGTAGATAGAGGTACCCTGTACATCAACTACCTTGTCAGATAAATAATGGGAAGTTATTAACGGGACAAGAGTAGAAATTGCAACTGGGAAGCGCAAAACTTCAGAATTGAGCAAAGCTACCCTGGAAAAGGAGCCAGCTCTAAGGAAATTCACATCTGAGGAAGTTTCCAGGCATCAGCAAGATACTTCTCATTGCAGATTGATTGAATGTTGATGATGTCCAGCTGCTCCAGCAGCTTCCCTGACTGACCCGTCTACCCAGCAGCCCAGCTCAAAGCAGACCTTCGCTGCAGCCACTGGCACGGGTACAGAGAAACAGAGCTGGAGCAGCTCGTTGTTAGAAAGATGGATCTGGAATGGTTCCCAGGTGATACACCTGCCCCTGTAATTCACACCTCACATAATGAGGCTGATACGGGAGGTATTGGACCGAGCACATTTAGTCACAGTGGGGGCGTTGCTGTCTGCTGATGAAATACCCATCAGTGAACCCTTCCCAAAACTAGCTGTCAGAACAACTAGCAAACCAAAGCACCTGTAGGTCACTTTTGTTTTCTCTTTAATTTTAATTGTGCTAATATTAACACAGCTGCAAGTATACATCTCCCTCCTCGCCTTCAGCAGGTAGCAAATAAAAGGGGTGACTTTGAGCCTTACTTACCAGGGAGAGCAATTTCCCTTCTCTTCCGTCCTCCTTTCACATAACTTTCTACCCTCACCCTTATATTTACCCTCTTTGTCATCACAGCAATACACCAATGTATAATTTATATACCTTTAAGAGCTTTCACGAGAATCACTTTTGTAGGGTCCAAAAAACCCCAACAGCAATAACAACCCCCCAAAACAAACCACAGAACATCCCCCCACACCACCCAACCCCAAAATAGACCTGTAAGAGGTGTAGTAAGAGGCCAGCCAGTCCACCTCCAGTCCCAAGGCAGGAGTAACCCTACCTGTGCGCACTGATACATCTTTCTTATGTTCCATAGTAACTGAAAAAAAGCCTTGAAATTGCGATCACCAAAAAAACCCCTGTTGCAATAATAAGTTTGGATTTTAACTTCCTTCCTTATTTTTCTTTTTTTTTTTTTTTGGTACCAGTACTGGTTATTTTAAAGTGGTTCCTGCACCAGAATATTAGTCTGCCCCGGCACATCTAGGGCCAGCCAGGCAGTGTAATTTCAGCATGCTGGAGAGTAGAACTGCAAAGCAATACTAGAACATTTTGAGCTATCAGGTTTATACTTTTATTTCATAATTTCACATATGGAGATATCACCTAACTGTCAATAGACTAAAAACAATTCTTATTGAGGGCCTAACCCATAGCTCTTCAGAGTCAATGAGACCATTCTATTGCCTTCAAATGGCTCTGGATCACTTCCAACAGGGAAAAAAAAAACCCAAAGCAAATTACAAATCGTTTCATTAACTTCTCTGAATGTCTTTTGAACCACTTCCAGAAAAATAAATGAAGAAAAGGAGAAAAGTATTCAAGCACTCCAAGAACATAACTCAAGTAAAAGGAATTAAAAAAAAACCCACAACCATCAAAAATGTACTGCCCACACTGCTTTCAAAGCGATATGAGATAAAATATAATCACATATTGCAAATGACTCCTAAGGCCAGGGAAAACAAAGTCTGCCATAAGGCTGCCCTTCAATCCTTATATGTGTCATCATTCAGCCGTTCCCTACTCTTCAGTTGTGTCATGTGCAAAGCATTCACTCAGTCGTTGTCAGAAATAACCACGCTTCTCCCCATCTGCACTTGCTCTGAGCTGAGCAGGAAAAAAGAAAAAAAAATCCAATAAAACTCCACTCTACCGACAAAGCAGCTACGTCAACAGATGTGAATTCTCATGTAAAGAGCTTTCCCTAGAAGTCTTTGTTGTACTAAGAGCATGTGGATTTGCATAAAGTTTTCTTTTACTCAAATATATAAAATATTCTTGCAAGTCAAACCCATTGAAAAAGTCCATAATAGATTCCTAATTCCAGGTGTTTCCAGATGGAAGGACTCTACGTATCTTTAAGAACCCTATTATGAGCTTTAGAAAACATCATGTGGGATGCAGCAAAAGCTCTGTGCAGTGGATGTACTAGGGCTGGGATTTTCACTGTATCATATGCCTATAATTGGTTAATTTGGACTCACCTACCAAAGCAATAAAAATCAATGCCACTGTCCCGCACGTCTCCTCTTCGGTGCTGTCATAAAAGCCTCTGGTGGGCGGTGATTATGAAGCACGATGGCCCTTGTAAATTCTAATACCTGCTTCCCTCAATTTACAATTCTCCCACCGAATAAAACCGAGGACGAGAAAGAAAAGTTCATTAGCATCACAAAATTAAAATTATTAAAATGGTCCACAATATCATCCATTGGGATTCTGCATCAAACAAATGCTCTACAGCGTTTGCCCTGATCCAGAAACAGGTTGCTGCCCACCTCGCACCACGGCTCACCAGAAATGAGGTTCAGAGAGAATATCAGTCTTGATTTTTGACTTCACAATTTTGGAGGCTGAGATACTTTTGGCTTTCTAAATGGTGGAGTCTGTGATCTTCAAAATTGTTGCAGAAGAAAAGTACGGAATAGGAAATGCAGCTGTTTACAAAATAGATCGCAATTGCTTATAACCTGCACTGTCAACACAAAACAAGATCATTGCAAAAAATAAGACTCACTTTAATCACGCATTATAAGGTGATATCCCCACATTTTCTGCAGTGTTAAGTTAGATAATTTTATTCCATCTAGATAAGATTTGCAATATATCTTTAATTTTCCAATAGATCCTCCCCTTCTCTCCGTATTACCAGATTGCAGCCCCAAAATAGCCAATAGCCACAGAGTGCCAAATGCAAGGAGCAAGATTCACACTAAGCTGATCAGAGCTTTGAAGTGTTTTGGCAGAAAATTGAGCTCTATTTTTTTGTACTTTTTCAAAAATTTATTCCAATGTCTACCATGCAGAAAAACATATATCCGTGTTTCGCTCTACCACCTCTTCTGCAGTGATCAAATAAAAAATGGTGAATCCTTATATGATGATGAAATCAAATAACGAAAGCTCCAATCCTAGAAATATTCAGGAGGTAGATCTGGTGCAGGTAAGCTGGTCTCGTGAAGATTAGAAGCCATGGGAGGCTTGACCAAACACGTTTCTGAAGGAAAGATTAATGTCCCACTCAGATTCTCACCACTTGGCATTTCTCCTCAAAGTACTCACTGCAGAATCAAAGTCTATTATTAAAAGGAGTTTTTAAACACAGAAAGCAGCTAAAGATTAATAATGTCCAACAGACTTTTACTCTCCCCGTGAAGCAATAGTAAAACTTTCCTGTCTATTTAAATAGGAAGGGAAAACAGCAATTTTTTACCTAGCAAAAATATTTTTATTAAAAAAAAAAATAAGTACACTCTTCAATCTGTCATTTTTCTTGAAGTTAATGAGTGCTTATGGAGAGAGTGAATCACTCAAGTCATACAGGATAGACACCGGATACATTTCCTACTGAAAAATGTAGCTATATTCTCCAAGTGTGTTTCAGGGTTATCTTAAAAATATTTACTAAAAGGAGATGGCAGGACTAGCTGAAGGCTGCTCTGCTCAAGTTAATTTACATGTGGCAGCAGCAGACTTTCTGAGAGGGATGGGCAAGGAAATGCAAGAAAGGAAGAGATGCTACAGCACCTTCCTCCTTCTTTCCAACTTCAAAAATAAAGTTTATATTCCCCCCCCCCCCCATGGATCTGCAAATCCCTCAATACCCTCACATTGAATTTGGTGCAATATTCAGTAATGTCTACGTTACATCCCTCCACAGTGATCCCACAGCTGACAAACCTTCTTCCTTTGGTTCAAGGGAAGGCAGGAGAACCACCAAAACCAAACCAACCAACCAACAGTCCTAAACAGATCTGACCTTAAAAAATGGGAAATAATTGCACGCCTTTGATTTGACAAAAGCAATTTTTAAAATATTTCTCACACAGATGCCTGTGCTCCTCACATGCTGCTTGTGCTATATGTAAATCACAACAGGGGGCGGGTTGAGAAACCCGGAGCAAATGCATTTTCCATTTTTCCAGTCGTAAATGCTTTGTAAGCTAATAACAAACACAAGAAGAAAAACACACTTTCAAAAGGTAGAAGGCTCCAGAGAAGGATTTCAGCTATATTAGCGTGTAATTGCTCTTTTATTTTTCTCTTGTTCCTTGCATGGAGTTTGGCCACAGCCTGGAGCCTATCAATTAAACATCCATAGCCATGATAGCTGTACAATAATAATAATAATTTATTTTTTTCCAGCATGTTCCATCTTGAAAGGACCCCTGAAGGGCAGCCAGCTGTCCCAGAGTAAAGCACGCAGAGCACAGCATGCCACAGATAAAGCACCCGCAAGACAAAACACCAGTAAGACTTGGTGCCTTGGCAGCTTTAGGATCCATTCCAGACATCTTGTACATGGTCCTTTCATACAGCCTCTGAAATATGGCTGGTAAGCTCTTAAAAAATATTGGACTCGCTGCCGGGAAGGGATGATGGGCTGAGTTAACCCTGAGCAGACAAAATCTTGGTGCGTCTTGCAGCTCCCTTGTTCATAAGGATGTTTTTCTGATGATCTCTAAAGCCTGTGTAACCCTCCTGATTAATATGCTCTTCTCCTCCAAGGAGGACTATGAGAACCTCAAAGTTACGTCAGAAAAATCTGTGAAGTTTTCCTGGTCTAGTCACAAAGACAAAGAGCTGAGGGAAGGAGTTTGTCAGAAACCGGCGAAGTTACTACACCATGAGCTTCCCTGAGAAATCCAGGTCTCTGGCTGGAGAAGAGAACTAATGGCATCTTCGTGCTTAAGAGACAAGGTTACAAAACCAAAATACGTGACAGAACTTCAGTCACTCAGATACTGCTGCAGTGGAGGAGCACAGACCCATCGAATGCTGTGCAGCTACTCCAGTCACATTTTCATCATCCTTTTGCAGGTATTTTCTTTATCTGGGCTTACAAAAAAGTTGCAGAAGGGAGAAAAATTCTGGTGCTGTCCCCCCTCAACCCACTGGAGCGAGTTAACACTCAGCCACACACCTATTATAAACTCATTTAAATGGCTTCTGGTTTGATAAGTCAACAACGTTATCAAAGTGTTTCCACTCATCCCAGCCTGAAAATAGCTTCCAAGCATGTATCTTATGTGCATTTGTCTCTGATTAGAATTGCATCCATCAGCCACATTTTGAGGCTACAGTGCATATCTCAGCATCCTTTCCAAACCAGGTATTTTGTATACTCTACAAGGGAATCTCCTCTGCCACATGAAAAAAGAACAAAAAGACCACCCAAACCAAACCAGAAATTCAGTAAATATAAATGACCAAATAAAAAATGAAAACTCTGCAACCTGCAGTGAATCACACTCCAAGGAACTTCTAACTTTTTGTTTCTCAGAAGTACTGGGTAAAATTTCTGTATAGATCACGTCATGATGAATTACCAGCACTTTTTTACATGTATGTCACCTATCCTAACATTTATCCACTTTATGTTACAGTTTCAATTTTAATTTGGTCATCCTCCCCATTTTCTCCACATCCCTAACACTCTTGGGACTCTTTAACACATGCCTTTGAGCCCAATTCACACAAAAATACCACAGATAAATCCAGGCCAACAGTAAATAACAATTGGCTTCTCCCCTCGGATGCTAGAACCAGACTTAGACAGCCGAAAAAAGTCTCAGGTTGTCTGTCCAATATCTGCATTTTCCACTCATCAGTCCCTGTGGCAATATTCCCTTCTCATGGGTTTTATTTTTGCATTAATTTTGCAAGAAAATGGCTCAATTTGAGGGCAGGATAATTTGTGCTTAATCAGGATCCCAAAGAACTGCCAGTTAGAATATATTTTTTATTTTTTTACACAAAATTGAAGAGTAGATCCTACATGCTTTTGAAAACTTCTATCAGTGATGACTACTCCTTTGAGCAAGTGAGAGAAGATTGAGCAAATAACTTCTAAATTAATAAATGACATCAAATTCTTCTTCACGAGCCACATGATTGTTCCAACAGAATGAGAAATAACAATGTGCTCTGGTGCCCACTCCAAGCCTGGCTTAGGTTGCCTGATGCTGCACCTCTTCAAACAAGAAGGGATTTTATTTTGAAGTTTAGTTGCTTCAGGTGAAGGCAAGAATGCCCAAAATGGACATCACATCATCCACAATTAATTCCTTTCCATGGAAACATATCAGGTCCAACAAGTTAATCCCCGGTGAACCTGGGTTTTGCTGGGTTTGCTCTCACTCCCCCACACCAGCCCAGAAAATTCAACATTTATACATCAGACCACAGGAGTTTATGTGGGATAAATACCATCAGTTGGAAGAAGCTCCAAGTGCTCCTGGCATGAGCACATCTGGCTGCAAAAGCCACATATCCCTCAGGCTGGTCCCCACCCCTCCGTAAACATGGTGGGTTTCGATTTATCCTCTACCCGTGCGGCATTTTCTATTGTCTGTGCCCTGTCTGCTTGTCAGGGGAAAAATGGGATGAGCAGGTGTCAGCAGAGCCAGGTTTAACCACAACAAAATAGAGGAAAAACTTTTCCCTCTGCAACAGCTGGCAGTCACAGAAAAGACTGAATGGAGAGCAATGAGTAAGAATGGATATTTTTACTTTCCTAATGTCCAATTTTATGCTGATGTCATAAGTATTAGTAAAGGGAATATTTGTTACAGACATACAGGCCACTTTTCCAGGCTTTCTGCAAAGTGGGATTGCTTAAATCTGCTCCACTCATCAGGCTTAAGCAGGATTTTTAGGGATGTCTGTAACAACACAGAAATGGAACAAAGCAACTCAAGGAGTTTGGTTGCATTTTGCCTGTAATTCAAAGGTCGTTGCAGCCCATGACTTCATTTCAAAGGGAATCCACCCACTAAGATATGATCTAGCCAAGCATTGCAGCTACGTCGCATCCTAAAAATGAATATATATGCAGAGGACAAACACAGGGGTGCACCCATACTGCTGTTCTCTATAAATTAATTGCATATTTCAATAAGTCTCTCTTCTTCCAACTTCAGATGTTAAGTGCATATGTTAGCTACATAACAATGCAACACAGAGATATTTAACTTTCCCTATCGGAGTGCTTCTTCACACGGAAAGCCTTTTGGAAAGTAATTGTTCCCAAGGAAGTTTGCTCATGTAATTTCTTGAAGTCCTCGCTACAGTTTTTTATAGCTTGTCTGGGAAATTTAGACCTACTCTGGAGATCAAATGTCAAACTCTTCCACTGCAATTTTGAAATTTGACTATTTAATTTTAATTTCGTACTACCCATCCGTATCGCTTGGAACAAATCCTTAAAATACAATAAGAGTACCTGCAATAACACCAGGAATTAAAAATTATTGTTACTGAAAGACATGAGAGCTGGTTATGTGATGCCATATACCCTAAGACGTATGCAATTTATACAAAGCCTCCACGCAGTCACAGAATTTAGCTTTCTAACATAAATTATTCTGCAATTCCAAAACTTCTTTTTGGCAGTAATGAAAACCAGTTGCTGTATTTTACTTCATAACATCCACAGAATACGCTCCAGCATGCTCTGCCCTACACCCAAACATAAACCTTCTGAAACTATTCAAAGTAAAAAGAAAAATAATAATTCATTTTTTTCCCCAACTGCTCCTTATATCTGCCTGAATCGAGAAATCCCATAAACACACCACACCAGAAAAATTAATTCCAGACACTGGGACACGGCAGCTCAGTTCTCCGGCTTGGTTGGCTGACTGGCCCCACAGTTACATCATTCAAGAGCAAGACTGCTTTCCTTTTAAAACATGGTTTTTTCCCCCCAATCTTTAGACTCCTACCCAAATCACAGTTTAGTTTAACTGACGACAGTATCCGCCGCGATCCGCCCTCCTCCCTCCCAGCAGCAAGCCCAAGGAGTAACGGCAAATCCGCGCTTCGACGACCCGACTTTCCCTCCGTTTCTTACCCGAACGAATCAAAAGCTTTAGACATAAAAAGCTTGGTCTCAACGCCCTGCTCGCCAGCCCATTTTCAAAGAGTTCAGCGTCCATTTAATCAAAACCAAGCCCGTATAAATCAGGCTTTCCTTTTTCACTGGTAACATCTCACTGGGCCTTCCTAATAAATGTTTTAAATTCATTAAACAAGTTCCATGAAAGTACCACCTTGGGCCTTTCAAACATTTCAGAGTTTAAAACGTGAGCCTGGCTTAGAGCTAAAACCGACGTGTGTTTCGTGCTGGCGTTTCTCTGCGTTGACATTCAAGACTCCTCTTCACCACTCACAAGAGGAGACGATGCTGAGCAGCATCTCCGAAGGAAAAGATACAGAGACAATAGATTGTCTTTGGTTTTAAACCAGCCCTTGCTACCTCATGCCCAGATTAAGCATTTCATGAAGGTTCAGAAGTTGGGACAGGACACCTTGGCTAACAGCGTGGCTCCAGAGAAGGTTTCGCAAGGCCACACATTGTTGTATGGGATCAGGGACAATAACTCTTACAAAGCCTTAAGATACACAAAATCACTCTCTGTAGATAAATCTGATGTTTCCATAAATCTTGGTCTAGAACGTGAACATCACCAAGACTGTCCGTGTAAGGAAACGGAGCTCAGACAGCAGAACATCATCAAACGATCATTTCTAACACAAGGAGTTCCTGCAGACACCTTGGTCAGGGGCTCCAACAACTGTGACTGGGAAGATGCTCCTCAGATTTACGGAGGGAGGGGAAAAACAGGGCTGATCCCAGATTTTCTTCCTTCCTTCAGCCAAAAACCAATTTATCTAAGCGCTGTGCCTTTCTTCTCTAATAAAGTAGATTAAAATGCAAGATCTCAAAAAAAAAAAAAGTCATCAAGTTTACTTCTTGCCTCCCTATCATTTATGAAGTATGTGGAAATTGTCAGGTAGATATTAAGATTTTATACAGAACCTCTTGGACATGTTAAATCTTAACAATTTTCTTTCAAGTGCCTCAAATATAATCCCTAGTAAGGTTTGTATACTTCTGGATTTTGGGGGTCTTGCTTATCCTGGAATATTATCATTAAATAAGCATCTTAAATTATCAATTTTGTCTTTAAAATATTGCCCTTAAAGTAACAAATCATCAGTAAAAATGCCCATGTAAAAAATAACCTGGGACATTCTGCATCTCTTGCTGATTAATCCCGTATATATACACCCAGTTTTTCTATTTCACTGCCATTTTAACATGGTAGGAGTACCTCCTTCCTCAAAATAATTTTTAAGCATAAAAACCAATGCTTTAATTAATAGAAAAAATGTTTTATACAGAGGGAGTGGTGTTTCTTAGCTGATTAAATCTATTTTTAAGAAGTAATTGCACTGGTTATCTTGACTTAGCTACTGGCTGCCAATTGTGCTTCTTGCATCTCATTCATACGTGCTTTAAATATTTGGAGACTCACGCCTACAAGCCTGGCAGTAAAATCCACCACAAAATTCGACATAAAAACCAACACATCTAAGGTACACGAAAGCAAGGCCAGGGGTGGGGAAAAAAAAAAGTAGCTTTTATTTAAGTAAATGCTGGAGAAGCATTGGAGTAGTTTTGTTCCATCACTTTCTACATCCAGGAGCCTTATTTGTGCCGACAATCCCTTGCGAGTATTTTCAGATAGGGGTATTTTCGGAATGGGTAACTTCAGACAGGTTTGCTTACATCCTTTTATCAGTAACAAAGATTTTCATTCTACACCTACTGCATTTCAAGCCTTGCAGCATAGCGGAGCATCTGCTCGGTGCTCTTCAACAGGGTCAGAGAAGAATTGCTCCTCTGGAAAGGTGTTGGCATATAATTGAGAGATGTTATTTATTGCAAATGTTTCTGGTAGTCTGACAGCTTGGTTTTATAATTGGTTCATTTTCCTTGCAAGCTCTTCAAAACACACGCGCTCCACAGATTCCCAGCCACCAGCCAACATGGTTGGACTTCCTCACAAAGACACAAGGGGGAAAAAAAATAATAATAAAAAAATATCTACCAACCATCCCTCCCCCCACCAAAAAAAGCAGCTACAAGTGTTTAATAATTGTGACAAGATCTATCCTTAACGTTCCCAGTGTGCAATGATGTGGCCCAAGCAGCTGCTGCAGGAAAACCAACTCATTCTCTGAGAGCTCCCTCAGCCCAGCAGCAGTCACTGACACGTAGTACATCACGTTATGGTCCTAACCAAAGGATTTTCTTTATAAATTTAAAAATTAAATGGTATGCTTCGGTCACTCGGGTCAAGACAAGGATTTGTAAAGAACTCCATACTGAGATAGGTCTCTTTGCATGGACACTGGCAGGCCAGTTTGGGGAATTGCTTTTTAACAGGAAGAAAAAAAAATAATAATTAAAAAAAAATCAAGATCAAAAATCCAGTGCCAATTTATTAAATATTCAACCAGTCTGGACCATCTGTATGTACCTTCCTCATTTTGGCAGCTTTATTACTGTCTGAAGAGGTGGTTTTTTTCTGCATTTAAAAAAAAAAGGGTTGACAGCTGAGTTCAGATGGTTTCACGGAGAATTCATTTATTGTAAGTAGTTGGCACACCACACATATTTCTTGCCCTCTCTCCCTGTAGACATGCACTTTCTCACACCTCACCTCCAAAACACAAGTCAGAGAAGACGCTGCCCTCTTCAGATCCTGGGAAAGAGGATGCTCTGTTTGCAGTAAACATTATTAAAGTCCTTTAATAAAATATATTTAAAAAAAGCAATTGAAGCCTGTATTTTAAAAGGTTTGATTCTTCTTTAACAAGGTGTGTAAAAAGTTATATTGTACATTAACTGAACTATAGAAGATGCTGCTATCTTTTAATTTGCTTTTATACCCTTGCTCCCCACGTGGTATCACATTATGCACATCACAACGAAACCTGATGGCACTGAAACTTGTCAGGCAGCTGGGTGGGGTTCTCTGAACAGGGCTCCTTCCCCACATGCTCATGCACTTTTCCAAATAACCCTGACTTCCCAAACACAGCGGATGTTAGACAGCCTCATTACTAAAACTGCATTAACCAAACGAGAGCTGTAGGAAAGGGATTTTTAAATAAATAAAATAGTCTTGGGGTTGGAGACCAAGGTCTGTGCTGCCTGCTTTTGGGGTGGGTGCTTTTTTCAGTGGTTTTTTTATTATTTTTAATTGAGTATGGCGTGTAAAGTGCTGCATTAATTCGTTGGCACGTCTATCCTACAGCAGCTTAGTTTCTCCCTCCAAAAAAAAAAAAAAAAGGAAAAAAAAAAACCCCAGCCAACAAACACCATACTATTAAATTAAACCTTAATTGATTGACAAAATCAGGCTACCTAGTTTAGCAAATTGGCCATCCAGTGCTTAGGAATGAATACATCTCCCGTTCAGTATTAATACACGCTGTGACAGCGCCGACACCTCGGCAGCACGGGAAGCGGATCCCTCGCATTGTTTGGTGCCTGGAAAGTGAAGACTGGCAGATGTTCAGTCCTTCACTTGCCAGGAAAATTAGCACTTTCCCAACAGATATGCACACTGAGTGAAGCATCCTGTAGTCATTGACAAAACAGATCTCAGCATGGCGATGGACTGCTTGGAGACAGAAGCTCTTCAAACTCAATATGTCAAGAAAGTACGGGCAGAGTTGTTATTTGCAGCCACATAATCAAGACCTCGGAGCTGTGCAATTACCACGGCATCAGAACTAACACAATTTACCATCCACGCGTAGCGGTTTCGCCGAGACAAACTAATTTACAAAGCTTTAGTGGTTTAAATGGGGTTTATTCGTCTGGGTTTAAGCATAAAGGTCTCGGATTGTAGTTTATTTGTATTAGTTATCAGTTTTATTTCTAATTCTTATGGGTTTTTAAAAACTTCGTTGTGTTGGGGATGAAAGATGCACAAGCAATTTTTCTGAACTCATCTGAATTATTTCAAAGTTTTTAAGAAATCAGTCTGAACTGTTAAATTTTTTCTTGCCTAATCCCTGTTAAAACATGAGTGATTGCTACAGTAGGTCTTAAGCCTACGAACGTTAGATTTCTATCCAATGCTCTGCACTTTGTATGATTTCATTTCTAAGAATTGACAATGATGTCTTTTTTCCCCACATGTAAAAAAATTCCTTTGAAATATAAAGAAAAACTGTCATCAAGTGCCAAGTGCTCTTGTAATCACACCCATTAAGCCATCTTCAAAATCTGCAAATTCTAGACCTAAAATGCAAGAAAGAGAAATACTTACTCCCCATGGGAGTGTTTAATTCTCTGCTTTGTACATCTCATGTAGATGACGAAACCTGTGATACAGCCCAGACCTGTGAATAACAAAGCTGGAATTACTGTTCCTTCAAGCTAAATCCTTCTTTGCTGGGGTGTTTGGGTACCAGCCAGAGAGGGCAGTTTCCTGCTTTAAGGTTTTGTCTTTAGAAAGCATTAACCTAATGTCAAAGTGAATTCCCCTACAATCAGCTCAAGAACACAACAGTTCTTACAAGGGCTCCAGGTTTTCAGAGGATTAATTGGTACAAAAAGTTTTCTCCTTCCATTATACAGCGCTGAAGAGGGAGAAAGAAATGAGCAGGAGGCATTTGGGAATATTTGACATGTCTTTGTTTTGAAAGACCAATAACAAAAATTGATTGCAAAGCCCAAAGCCACCACAAACAGATATTGATATCCTCAGCACCACTGCTCCCCAAAAGCTGAGGCACTACTGGTTGTGCTCGTTGCTGGCGCTGCTCTTGCTCCTGTCCTCAGGCCATGATGCAGGGAAGGAAAAACGAGTATCGGCCCGTTTCGACTTATGTCTGAAGAACACTTGATGAGTGAGAACACAGTGAGCAAGAATTCTGCGGACACCAAGGTCAGTGAAAAAGGGGGAGGAGGTGCTCCAGGCACTGGAGCAGAGATTCCCCTGAAACCCATAGTGCAGGCCCTGCAACTCATGGAGGTCCACAGTGGAGGAATTGGAAGCCCAAAGGAGTCTGTGACCCCACAGGAAGCCTGAGCTGGAGCAAGATCCTGTGGCTCCATGGAGAGAGAAGCCCAAGCTGGAGCAGGTTTGCTGGCAGGACTTGTGACCCCATGCGGGACCTGTGCTGGAACAGTCTGTTCCTGAAGGACTGCACCCCATGGGAGGGCCCACGCTGGAGCAGTTTGTGAAGAACCGCAGCCCATGGGAAGGTCTCACGTTGGAGAAGCTCATGGAAGGCTGTCTCCCATGGGAGGGACCCCAGGCTGGAGCAGGGGAAGAGTGTGAGGAGGAAGGAGCAGCAGAGACAGGTGATGAACTGACCACAGCCCCCATTCCCCATCTCCTTGGGCCACTTGGGAGGAGGAAGTAAAGAAAAATCAGGAGTGAAGTTCCACCCAGGAAAAGGGGATAGGTCAGGGGAAGGTGGTTTAATATTTGGTTTTATTTCCTATCCTACTCTGATCTAGCCAGCAATTAAACTAATTTTCCCAAGCCACATCTCTTTTGCCTGTAACCATAATTTCCAAGTGAACTCTCCCCATATTCATCTCAACCCATCAGCCTTTTGGTATATTTTCTCTCCCTCATCCAATTGAGGAGGACAGTAACAGAGAAGCTTTGGTGGGTACCAGACATCCAGCTGGGGGCAACCCATCACAAAATCCCTCTATAAAACACAGAGTTAGAGACGCAGCCAGCACACAGACCAAGAACCTTCTGATGGTATACTCTACACGCTTCACCTTCATGGTTTCCAGCGCCATGAAGAGGACAACATCATCTGAGAAGAAAGGACAATATCATCTGAGAAGATGAGCCCAGATGGAAACAGGGCTCTTCCTGGGCAGTTAAACCAGGAACAGCAACAGATCCTGATGTGCAGCAGCCCTTCAGCATAAGAATTGTGGCTCCCTCGACTTCACGTGCAGAGCCAAACCACTGAAGTCGTTCAAGGAACGTCTAAGTCCAAGTTCTCAGAAGCCATAGTTGCACAGTCCTTTGAAAACACCATTTCAGCAAAAATAACTGGGGATGGCTCATCTAACTACATAAACAGCATAAAAGGAAAATTTGCTACTGTCACCCTGATTTGGTATTTCAAATAATCCTGATGGGTAGTCTTATTAGTCACTATTAGATGTTATCTCCCATGATGCCGCATGAAACCCACAATCACTTGAAAGAGCCTTCCCTCTTCTTGCTTTTCTGTTCATAATTGTCAGGTATGAAATACAGCTCGTCTTGGGTCAGTAAATATCAACACAGGATTGCAGCTACATTTGTTTCTTCTATAAATAACATTTCATAGCAGACTGGGAGTGCTCACAGTGGAATTTCTACCACTTCAGCAATAAAATGAAAGTCATGTTGTGGAAACAGCATAAAAATACATATTTAATGACAAAAATCTTGCAAATCCTAGCTTAGAATGGTGTTGAAGTCATCCTTTGCTTGCAAAAAACATTAACAAGTGTATATACTAACCAACTTAACACAGGTCATGCATTTGAATGATTAGGATTCGTAAAGTAGCTCAGAATACATTTAGCTGTCTCAGCTTTTTAGGGTTTAAGTTAAAAACACAAAGCAATAAAATTCAAATGTGGTTATTCAGTAGGTGCTTCCTGGTCACTGCTGGAGAACAGCATTTGAGGAATACTACTCAGCAGGCAGCTTAGGTTTGGGAGGTTGGTGAACATGGTCCTTGATCTTTGGATGAGGTCACCACTTGTCATTCAAGCCACAGCTGTGGTGGGGGTGGCCCAGCAGAACCTCCTTTGGGCAAAAGTCATCACTGCCCACTGCTCTGAAGACCCTGATCAACACCAGCCTCAGGTCTCGATGGGTTTTTGTCTCCATTGCCAGGTCAACAGTAAATATTTGTCACAAATTTGCATCTAATGATTTTTGCAGTAACGTGAACAATGTCACAGTTCTGGGAGGTGAAGGATGATGCCCAAAAAATAGAAGAAAGGGAGCATTTGGCAAAGTAATACAAGTGAAAAATTAAACACATGGAAAAGGCAAAACAAACAAAAAAAAAACCCCACCCTATCAATCTCTTCCTTAGATATCCCTGGAAAAGGAAGAAACTGCTTATCATCAAGTCTTATTTACTACCTGTTTTCTGCAGTCTTCTGGGATCTAGGGAATAATGGGTAACTTTGTTTTCTCCTCTTTTTGACTAGTGAAAGAAAACCCAGGAGAAAGGGAGGACTGAAATGATGAATAAACCTAGGAAAACAGGCAGGGGGAGGAGGGAGAATGGGACAGAAATAAAAGGAAAGCAAGATAAAGCTTTCTTTCCAGAGAATCTATTAAAACTTTGAAAACTGAAAAAAAAAAAAAAAGTGATTTTCAAGTCAGATTTTGAACACAAACTGCTTTTGCCTAGGCATAGATTTTGACTTCAAGAATATATTTTCCTAAGGGGAAAAAAAAAAAATCTGAAGCCCAAGAAATTCCCACAGAGGTAACTTACAGCTCTTCTGAAAAATCAGGAAATCCAGCAGGAAAGCATCAGTGAAGACAGTTCTATCAACATCCCAGGGAGCACTAAATGGTGGTGGGGATCCATGCAGGTGCAGCAGATATCATTTTGCCGCTCACCTCCCTCACTTGTTTTAAGAGAATCGCGCTGACGTGGACTTGGAGCAGCTTTGCGATGATTTCTGCGCACTGGAGGCTGACCTGGCTCAAGAGGTCTGCTCTAAACAATCTCTTTATTCAATTTAACAGAAGGGCTTTAGGAAAGAAACAAGGGAAAGATGATCCGAACCAAGCCTTTCCTTAAACTTCCTCGGGGGTCTTCAAGTGCCAAAACCAGAAGGTGCAGCTCATATATCAAATCCAAAGGACGATGCGTATTTAGAAGGAAAAAAAAATCCACTGTAAACACTAAGGGAAGACTGGCATTGAAACAGGGAACTCTGCCTGAAGCGGAGAAACCAGAAGGAGTCTCATGGAGCCCAATGAACCTGAAGGAATCAGACATGCCTTCAGGAAGGCAAGGCTAAGATAAAATATTCAAGCTATAAATATGCCTTCCTCTGGCAGTGACCTGAGCCCACAGTTCAGAGAAGCAGGACAAGCATCTGAAGGCTTTTTGACCCTCCACCAAGCCACTGACCACGCTCCAGACAGACAGCAGCCACCAGTGCACAAAGAACTGCTCTAACTTTCCCATGGGCAGCAGGCTTGGATGGACCCAACGGCAACGGCAACCCTCCCGTGGGAGAGGAGTCTGACACTAACGTGGGAATCAAATGGGAGAACCCATCACCCCAGTACTGCAGCAAGAAATTCAAAAGGGCTGTAGGTCTAGCAAAGAGGATTACGTGTTTTGATGAGATTAGCATCGCTCTTGCTACACACAGGAGGATAAAAAAGTACAGGCAAGGTAACTCCTGACTCAATTAGCACATGCTTTGTGCTTTCAGTCGTAATTCACCTTACGTTTCAACAACAATTGGAGCTGCGCTTCAAAACCTGTCATATTTGACTCAAGTAACTGGAATTTTCAGCGTGACCTTTCAGAAAGGGCAATCAGAGCTACGCACCTTGAAGGAGTGGGGGAAATCACTTATTTAAAACTAGACAGACCAAAGGAACACAGACCTCAACACCACAGCTCCAAACCCACTGAAAGCTGTTCCCAAAAATTTATAAATTCATGGGAAAAAAAAAAAAAGGAGATTTAGTATCACCATGAGGACTAACATGACTTTTGTAAATTATTTACTCATTCTTCATACTGCAGGAGACAAGGGAAAGCTTGCAGCAACATCAATTCTTGACACATTAGTCCACCCTTCACTTCTGTTTCATCAGCCTGCTCATGTGCTCTCAAGTTTGCTGACCCATATTCCCGAGCTCATTGAAAAGATGTGACAATCTTGTCTACATATAACCGAAGCTGTAAAATGTGGATCTCTCTAACTATATCTTGTCCTGTAGACACACTGAAGGTGACACATGAAGAAGATCAGAGATTTAATTTTGGCTCTTCCATGGTGAAGAGCTGTTTACTCCTTATGTTACTAGAAAGAAATAAATGCAGCAGCTAAACGCATTTAAGTAAAATATTAGTGTCTTGTTATTCATTCCACTATAACATTTTCCATTTATCAATATTTCACCTAATTTTCAGACGGAGAATGCAGCAACCCTTATCTCTTTGAGAAAGGCTTTATCAATAACTAAAGGAGCAAAATTCTTCCCTGCTCTCTCAGCTTGGGAAGATGCAAAGGGAACAAACAGTCAAATGCCTTTCCATCATCTTCATCTCTGTGACACAAGAGGGAAGGGGCCATGCAAAAAGCTTCTGCAAAGTCAGCAAAAGCTGAAAATGCACAATTTTTCTCTATTTTTTTCCTTATTGAAAAACCACTTTCCCAGCAAATATGGATTTAACAGTTTGGAAGGACGACTGGCTGACTTTTCGCTGGAATTCGGAAGCACTATCACCCACCTCTTTTTAATCCTGCCATCATTCAGTCTATGTCTTGCCACCACCCAGTTCAAGGCCCTCAAAGCAGGACAGAAAATTTAAGGACTTTTTGCTACTGATTTGATAATTTTCACAGCTGACTTGAAACACTGTACATCACCATCTTCTTTCATTGCTGGTTACAGCAGCTCTACAGATAAACAAGGTAAAAATTTCTTCTTCCATTTCTAATGACTTACACGAGGGCTCTGCCCTCAAAGAGGAGATGTTTCCATGGACCTACAAACAACAACAAGATATTTTTCTTATCTTTAAGCACAGTCGTCATCCTCTCCCTAACCAGTTTTACTTCAAAGAGATCCTAATGACTGTCTTATTAGGAAACTTTTTATAGAGAGACCAACAAAACTCAAGAGTCAGAAAAAGGAAAAATAGGAAAGTGTTTTCCTTGTGTTTTTATCACTTTTTCATGATTAAATATAACTGACAAACCCGTCAGTGACAACATCCCTGGCTCAGAAGGAAGAGAATGCCATTAAAAAAAGGCTACTTTGATTTAGGTATTAGGTCTATTGATATTTCCTAGAGTGGATACAGAAAGGAGCCTATTTCAGTATCTCTCAGGTCACCAGCAAACATTACGATTATGTGCCTCCATACAATCGAGGCACAGATGTAGGAAGAACATTGAGCTTTGGGGGATAATCAGATTTATTTTTTTCAATAAGTGGAGCATATTATTTTCAAGTGGTTAACTGAGAATAACTCTTGCAGAAGTACAATATAACAGTAATTATTCTGAAATCAATGGCACAAAAGGGTTCATTTTAAATCATATTATGATTGCTGGATTAAAGTAGTTATTATATAATCGGATAGCAATTACTCCACCTTAATAATTTCTGGGTTTCGAAGGGTGAAAGTGATAATACAAGCTACAGCAGGTGTCAAATTTTAGACTTTGTGAAATGAATATTCTAAACGCTGGAAAGAAACAAACATATTAGCATATAAAAACCACAAGCGTAGAAAATCGTTAAAAATATAAAAATACTTCAACCCTCCTGCCTTGAGCAGACATTCCAGAGCACTTCACTCATGACAAAATACTTTCAGCTCGGGGTTTAAATCACAAGGAAGCTTAAGGCTTCTCATCATGCCTTCTCTGAATAAACTTTAATAATCAACTTTATGACTTGGCCCCCCTCTTCACCAAAGCAGAGAGATAAATCTCTAACAGCCCATAGGTTTGCAGGACGCTGTAGAGACTTGCTCCAGAAAATATATCTTCGTTACACTTTTTTTTTTTTGGCTCTCAAAGTTCTGCTCACTCACTTACTGCAAATGCAGTAAAATTCTTCCCGGGTTTCTTGCTTCCCTATCTCATTTCTCTTTAATCCGACACTCCCTTCTTGTCTCTCCACGTCATGTGCCTACTTGTTTTTGATCACACCTCGTTCACAGAACAACTCTGTTCTAGACCCCACCAAAAACCCAGCTCAGAAGAGTTGAAAAGAACATAAACAAGAAACAACCCCCTCGACAGCCTTCCCCAATTCCTCCGTTCCTTTTCTGACAGCCTTTATTTATTCCCAGCTCCTGGAAGAAATCCATGCCAAGATACTAAAGAAATGAAGTTTTTCCACAAACTCAAGAGCCTGTTCACAAGGCTCTTGATGCAGGAACTGAGATTTTGTTTCTAGCTTCATCAGCAGAGAAGCCTCATCCATACCTTGGTGGACACCATCAGTGTCTAACAACCGTGGCAAGAAGGCAGAATTACATACAAAATTTCCTTATTGTTAAATTACAGTTTCCTTCGTGGAAGACTGTATTGTTTCGTATTACAAGCTAAATGGCGAGTCAAAATAAAGTCCACCTAGTCTCTAACAGACAAATTTGAGATGTGCCATTAAATACAAAGTCCTTTGGGCAAGGTAAGTAGACGCTGGGGTTCTACACACACTAATATAAATGTGTAAAGCTTAACACAGCTAAAGCAACAAAACCAAAAAGTCTCTTAAAAATAGTTTTGTATTGATTGTAGATTTACTAGATGTAGTTCTGCACACGAGTTCCAGCACAATCCTATCAACACAGGGTGACACTGAGGAGAAACAAACCTTGAAACCCAATCAGGCAGTAATGTAAGCAGATGATATCTGTCATTGAACGTTTCTGCAAGACTGGTTTAATTCTGTGAAAATCTAACTGGTTATGGACTTTTGGAGTGAAAACCATCCACATAGGGAAGAACCGATTAAAATCTAAAGAGAAGCAACACTGAAAACATTACAAACCTAGAAATCAAAATGTGAAAGAAGGATGTCGCAAAAGGTCATGGAGAAGATGAACCATTTTCCGTTTGGATTTTCTTCTTAGGAATATATACTCCATAACTTTTACAGAATAAACCCAGCAGTCGAGGTCAAAGTGGTGTGGGACGGTCTCAAGAGAGCTAATACGCAGGCATGGCAAAAAAGCTCGAAAAGAAAACCGCAGAGTCCCAACCTTTCTAACAGCACTCACTCCCACCAGCACCGAAATAGAGACGTCGACAAAAGTTGGGTAGAAATGGTCCTAACGGCAGTGCAGACACAAGAATGCAGGATTTTAGCATAAGCCCTACAGTTACTAGCCCATCCCACCAAATATCTACTCTTTAAGCCACAGTTAAACTCCTGTTAACCAAGGACCCTTCTTTCTCTTACAGCATTCAGAGGGCACCCCTGCACGTGAGTAAGTGAAGGAAAAAGTGTAATCCCCAAGTCTGGGGATAATTCATGATCCACAGTGTGAGACTTTCTTATGCTGGCTTGCACAATTAGAAGTGCCGTTATTGGGCACGAGAAGGTGGTTTTAGCCTCCAGCAAAGCCCATGAACCACGGCAGGACTGCACACAGGGCGTCAAGTCTCAGCCCTGAAGCTACCACCAAGTTCAAGAGGCACAGGATAATCACTGCTGCCCGTTACCATCATGGTGAAAAACACTGCGTTAATGTATTTCTCAGTGGGCTTCAAGCAGCCAGATACTCAACATTAAAACAGACATCGACATTACAAAACATTAAGGTAGCATAAATAAGCTCTTTATTATTGCAAAGGTGTATTAACCATTCATCCCTCACTCCTCCCATATTGTGGTTCTGCCTACTCTCCACTCAGGCAGCTTCTGTGTCTAACACAGGCTGCCTAATTTCTACTCTAACTAGCCTTGTGTTAAATTTACACTTGCTTAAGCTCTACAAGCATGACCTATAGATCTCCCTGGAGATCTATAAGGTGCTGTGCAAAGCTGGGAAGTAAACTGTCAAACTGGAAACCTGAACTGTCCATATCATGTAGGTAAAACATCAGTATACAAAACAAAACACAGCAGAAAGGTTTCCAGCCAATTATTATTTCTCCATCATAACTCCAAGAAAAACATTGTAATACGTATAGTTATTGGACTACTTGGAGAAGTAGTCTACTATTCTTAGAGATGGTATAGAAATATGCACTCTCCCAGAACAGTTTTGCAGAACAATTTTATCGAGTCTACTCTAGAAAGATAGATTCCCAAAGATCAAGGTGAGCAAGACACATCAACTCTTTATTGCTGATGCCTTTCAAAACACTAAACCAAGAGCCTTAAATGAATACTTGTATATTCTTCAGTAACTGAAAATACTGAAAGAGAAGACAGCTATAAAAATAGTTAATGCTACAGTTCCTTAACATCTTTATCTATCTTATTTAGGAACTCCGAGGAGGGCTGCCACACCACTAACAAATGTTATGATTTCTGTTAATGAAGATCTCAACAATTAAGCCGACTGGCCCGTCATTCCCAAGTGTAAACACTTAGAAGACACAGCAAGAAAAGTTATGAGAAGGAAATATCGGGTGACTCCCCTCCATGTACAATGTTTTTGAAAAAAAAGAACAAAACCCAAAACAAAAACCCCACAAGCTAGAGATACTGGCAGCTGGCACTTTGGGTTGTCAGCTGCCAAACAGCATTGTTTTAATTGTTGGAAGTGATTGATTATGCAGCTGAGCTACTGAGGTAGCTGAACAATTTCATGACAACACAAACAATGGTAGTGTCACTCATTCTCCCCCAGATACGTGGTCAGATGCAGGGAACAGGGCTGTTTTGCCGCGCTAAATTACAGCATCTAGGAGAACAGCTACGATTATTTCCCCTGTCACTGAAGTTCAGTGTTTGTTGTTTCATCTTTGTGGCACCTGTTGCCTGAACCAGTGTATCATTAGTGGAAGTGTAAGAAAAAAAACAAAAAACCAAAACACTTCATAAAATACACACACATTCTTTGTTCTTCTTCATCTCATGCTTTTCCTCTTACCATAAGGATCTGCAGAACATTCAAAATACTCAAGAGTTTTAATTCAGAAGGCAAGTTCTACATCATCTTGAACCAGATGCATGGAATAGTTCCTTATCCTTGAAGGAACAGGGGGGTATTCTGCTCCGCCATAACATCAACTTTTCTCAGGTCAAAAGGAATTTGGAGGATCTGATAAGTAATATGAAAACAACTTGAATGTCTTCATTTGATGATCCTTCAGTCATTCGGACATATAAAACATGGTCTATAATGGGTTCTATTTGCTTCCCAGACAAGTGAACTGCAAGCTCAACAGGATCAAGTACTAATCCAAGAATCCTATCTTTTCATGGGTTTTTTTGTTGGTTTTATTTTATTTCTATTTATTTCCCCCCTACATCCTGGCAAACTTGATCTCCATAACCCAGAGGCAAAAAACTCAATGGGCTGCTTGTTGCAAAGCATGACCTCTTCTGTTAAACACTGAGGAGAATAAGGGGAAGGAGAAGGGGAAAAAAAAAAAAAAAAGGAGAAAAAAAGCAAAACAAGAAAAAGCACAAAACAAAACCTCAAAACTAACCCCACATAAAAACAAATTAAAAAAAAAGAAAAAGGAAAAAAATAAGTTGGCCACAGGCACTTATGCAAGTCCCAGTCCTAGAGGGTTGATTCTGGAGGAGCTTCTGGTTCATCAACCAAACCTGACTCAAAGAGGCATACTGCTGGTTTGTTGTGGGCTTTTTCCAGCTGCTACATTGTTTATAATTAGCAAATTTTTCATGCATCAGAACGAGGGCCTGATCCTTCAGGCTCTAAACACCAGCTGACAGATTAAGAGAAATCAGTCCACTACGGGAAACACCAACTAACAACACTGCATGCCTGCCCAATCTCTTTCTCTTCAAAAATCTCAATTTCTTAGAAATACTGTCAGGCTGTATATGGTTTCTGTGGTACTACCAGATGGTCCATTCCAGCTTAAACCAGTAACAGCAAACATTGCTCTAAATATCAAAGGAGAGAATTTTAGCTCCAGGGTGCTGGGCCAGAAAAAACTCCTGTGCTCAGCAGCCATGAACCAAACTGAACCTGTGTTTTGAAGCCTACAAAGCTCTAAGGCCAGTCCACCAGGACTTACAGTTAGTCTTAAGTAGTCTTATTTTTTCACTTTGGGGACCTAAGAAAGGGAATTGTACTGGGAAGGAGTCGATTCCTTTAGTTTGCACTAGATGTAAGGTGCCTGAAAGCTCCCAGTTGGGGACTATGTGTAAAGATCACTGCAGAAAAAAAAACAACACAGAAGCAACAGTTTTACTGCTGGAGGAAATTTCTTGTGAAAAAGGATCCAGAAAAGACTGCTCTCCATCCTACTGTCTCCACACTACATGTCCTACTCACACTTTCTCTTGTTTACCCTTCACTGGGGCAAACATCAGAATGTTAAATAACGACAGCCCATTGCACTGCTCTGCCCTGGGCACTGGCTCACAGGTAACACACTTTATCACCAAAGAAGGGGCCCACTCCTCTCCCTGGGATTAATGGACAGAATCAGTCATCAGGGCAGTAAATTTCAGGAGACTTCACTAGAGCAGGATTTTGAGCTCAAAACCATTATGAACGCAGAGGCAGCTAAGACCACGAAAACACATCTGAGAGAGACCTTACAGCCCCCTGCTATGTCCTCCTTCTCAAGAACCCTTCCTACAATTCCCTCCAAGGCAAAAGTTGGTGGGAAGCCACCCTAGGCTCAAGGCACAGCTTGAAAAACCACCTTCCTACAGCACTGCTTCCCAAAGCACAGGAGAAGGTAAACATCCAGCTCACACCTTGACTCAAGTACAGGGCACTGCCTGTGCTCACAAACACACCCCGGATCTTAAACCGTAGACACAGCCACTACAACCAACCTGAACTTCGCCTAGGTAGACCATCTCCACAGCAGTTGAAAGAGAATAACACCTCAGGGGAGGCAAATCCAACTTCAATACCCTACTCAGTGAGAGGTTTATTATAACTCAGACTTCTTACCTTGAAAACAACTTGCTGCATCCTCAGAAATAGGCTAGAAGGAACATCCCAACCTTCTGCAAGCTTCAGCCTATGGCCACCACACCAAAAACACATAACTCCTTCCTCCCTTCTTTTCTTGATAAATCCTCTCCACAGAGCACAGCCCCTTCCCAAGATGCTCCTTCGGCAGCAGATGTTTCTGGTCTGCAGCATGGTCACACCTGAAAGAGATCATGCAGGGTGGTTCCTCCATCTGTAGAGACTTCCAGGTGTGCGTGAGTGAGAAGGGCTATGAAATTCTCACCAAAAAAACCAAAGTGTTAAGCTACGTTTGAAGCAAAAGTGTAGATAAAATAATGATGAAAATGGAGCATAATCATTGTCATCAGTTTCTTTTCTGTTTGCTTTATGATCCCTATATTTTAAAATTCTCTTTTTTAGGGAAAGGTGAATGCCATTCGATGTGTACTCTTTTATAATCTTTTCAGAGCATCTCACAGCAGGATTCTATTATGAAGTGGCTTCATTACACCAACATAAAGTCATTTCTTCTTGGACTCTTCATATGTCTACTATTTTAGGTGCTGATAACTGCAGCCTAAAAGAAACATCATCCTATTTTTTAGGTGAAGAAGGACATTCATAAATCCTCTGGACAGAAACTAAGGCAGGATTTGGAAGCCTCAGGATCAGACCATGGGAGACGCCTTTCATTGCCCTAATTTTACAGATATTTCTTTTCTGATTAGCCCTATGCTTCAGTGGTGTCCCAAAGGTTTATTGAGAAACTTCCATTAAACACAAGCATTAAAAGACAAGGGGTTGCTACCACCCTGGGATCTAGGCTCAAAGATACTTCGAGGAATCCCATCTTCTGTAAAATCAAGTCCCTTTCTTGGGATTAGGTCCTGCATTTAGCTATTTAAACCTGGCAGCTCATACTTCTGCCTAAAAGCCTTCCCATTTGCACAGACAAAGAGAAAATAGAGTTCTACAATGTTCCAGGAGATCTTACTAAAAAAAAAAAAAAAAATGTTGAGAGTTTTTCCCAATATTTTTTTTCTCCCTCTTTGAGTTTTGCTCCATTACAGCATGTTTTCAAAATTTCATTATTTACTTTCCTTCCTTTATACTGAACACCCAACATTTGCCTTATTGATCGACACTTCTGTTCAGCTTCACATCAGACAATTTTTCTTCTGCGGTTAATACATCTCGTTTAGTGAGGTTCCCGGTCTCAAACCATTGCCAAATACATCACCAGACAGCTGCTTCTTTAAATAACACCAGTGAGGGGGAAAAAAAAAAATTTAAATTTTACTCTTCCACAGTTTCTCGTGGAGGACACATTGAGTTTGTTCCACAATTTATGACCCAAGCTCTTGTCTGCAGATTGCACAGGGTTTGTGGTCTCTGTTAGTCACCTACAAACTGGAAGGGCTGAAATCTGATTTCAGGAGCAGACAACAGCTCCTGATAAGTTTTGACTAAGCCTGAGATGGAAGGGGTGGTTTTATCTCCCCTTAGCTACCCTTTTCCAGATCCTTCCTTCTTCATTGTCGTGCAGGGAATTCAAACTCCTCCGCTGTGAAATTGCAAACTGTTTCCATGGAGATGATTAATATGTTCATAAATTCACAATAATTCATCCACAATAGCTCATTCACTGCAGGACCACAGAGGGTGAACCGTTGGTTGTGAAAAGAGGAAAAAGCTAGTTAAACCAGATTTTTCCCTTTCTACTAAAAATCCAAATAAAGAAAGAAAACAATTAAAAGCAAGTGAAAGGCAAATTAACACGTTTTACATTATTGCATGTCCTGTATGGTGTTTGTGTACTATCCCAACAACTGTCCTAAGATACTCTTGGTTGGTAGACTTAGAAAAATGTTAAAGAATACCTAGTCATGAAACCTTTCAGTATCTAAAAGGTGAAAAAAAAAAAGCTTGTTCAATGATAATTAAGGTATGTAGATGGTGAATTATTGTTACTTCTATAGCTTCATCACGACAAGCACTTTCAGGCAAATAGTACACAACAATCCCAGTTCAAGGTCAGTATTGTGTCTGAAATAACAGCACAGGTATGACAAGAATCACTTCCTATATTATGAAACTGCAGGATCTCAGAGGGTAACACGTGGCAGTTCTGGGCAAACACCGACTTTTGATGGACACCAGTGCAGACAATCATATCCTTAGCCAATATTGAGCTTTTCCAAAGAGTTTAATGGAAACTGAAGAAGCTGCCAATCATTTTGAACAGTTCTGGTTTTAAATTAAGTCATAGTTTTACTTAAGACTCAAACACAAATATCCACATTAAATGAAACGTATTGAATTTTCACCGTATTTGACACAAAATTAATAAAAAACTATTAACAGGAATGTGTAGAAAGCCAACGGTCATATTAGCACATAGTCATTAAAGAGGAAAAAGAAGTACTATTTAATGCCTCTGAGAGCTTTTGCACAAACTGTACCTTTTGCACTGCATCTCCCATTAATGAATATTTTTTTCTACCAAAGCTGTGTTTATGAAATTCAGCTAACCATCCTGGGATGTGATAGACAAGCAGAGCTTTTCCACTTTCTTAATATAGCCCTCTTAGCTAATGTCAGTGCTGTACTCACTTCAAAGGAAACGAGGGGAGATGAAGGGCTAGATCTGGAGAGTGAAAATACTCATTCCGGTCTAGACTCTTCAGAGAAGCAGAAGCAATGAATTTTAATTAGATTAATTAAAAGCAAATTTGAAATTGACAATTTTTCAACCCTGATTCATCGTGACTAGTTACCTGGTTTTACCCTAGTTCATCTCAGTGATTCCAAGATCTTTTGGCAAAGATGAAAAGCTTGAGACTAAAATGGCAGAAAACGAAGTTGTTCAGGATTCTAATTTTCTAAATGAAAAACAACATCACAGTATGACCTCACACAGGTCCATTTTCCTCTCTGGGTCTGCAAAAACAAGTCCAGTATAAGGAAAATCCCATCCTCTGTCAGAAGAAAAGACCTGAACCAACATCTCAGAGCTGCTGGATCCAGCTGCTAAATCCTTCTGCTTTCGGCAAGCCTGAAAGATTTTTGGAAAGGTCTGGTCCTAAGTTTACAAAAGGGCCCACAGAAGAGAGCTCTGAGAATAATTCCAAGTATTCCATTGGCCTGTTTTAATCAGTTCTGGAAGTAAGGAGTGGTTGAGAAAGCCTGCAGAAAGTCTGCCAGTCAGCTTCTGTAGGAGGAACTTCTACAGAAATTTTCAGATAATAATGACACTTGTACATACAGCTGCAGCTGTGTATGTTTTTACTCCCGTTTGATGAAATGGAGATTTTTACAAAGGCAAAAGCAGTCTGGGGTTGCAGGTGCCCTTACTCTAATAGCGTATACCTAAATATTTCGCTAGAATATGGGCAACGTAATCAAATCGAAATATATTCCTATTTGAAACTTCCATCGGTTTCCTTCCAATCACTCATTTCGTGAGAATTCAAGCCAAACAAGTAGCAGAAAAAAGACCACACCTGGCAAACTTCTTTCTACAACTGAAAAAAAGTTTTTTTCTGTTCCTGAATATGTTTTAATGTTCCTATACAGTGTCCATACTACTGGCACGTAGCTTCCTGTTGGCATGTACTGCCGAGACTCAGGGAATCGCTGGGGAGGAGAGGAATAAATTCAACAGCACCTCAAAGTCAGAGAGGGAAGCAGATGCGCTGGCTCCAGTACTCATCCTGCTGCAGCGGACCAGGGCCAAGGAGACTCCTGCTCTGCCCGTGTGTGCTCAACCGCGAGGCTTGGAGCACTCCCTGAAGCACCAACGCTGCTCCTGCCCAAGCCGATGGGAGGAAGAATCCAAACCCTGGGCACCAGATGCAGCTGAACGTGGCAGCGGGTGACCCATCTGCAGAGCACAGCCACTTCTCTCGCTTGGGGAGCAGGGAGCAACCTGGAAACGTGAGTTTTACAAAGCCCAGCCTAAAGCAGTTTGTGCTCGTGCCACGCTGGTTTATGAGCATCCCCTCTCTGCCGGGCATCCAGGCAAATGGGAGTTCTGGATGCTCAGAATTAAGGTGCAATTATAGAATACTATGCATTTCTCTTGTTCTCAAGCTTTTAATTTCTCTTACCCTCTCTTCAACCTGTCACATTTCTTGCTTTATGTTTTCCTATGCATAAAAGATATGGGGAGTCTGCCCTTTATCCTAGGGTCACGTTCCTAAAAGCTTTCATTTGGGTGTGATGCTGGCTAATGAGGATATACTCATTATTAACCAGCATTTATTAAGAAACATCGGAACTGTCCAGGACCTTTTAATACCCAGCTTGTGACTTGGGCAGCTCCTTAGCTCAAAGTTCATTGAGTGTTGGGCTACAGCTTTAATCACAGATGGAAATCCAGCTCCTGTGGGGCTGAGAACCAAGTGAATTAGTCAACAAGCACTGAATTAAGTGCTATTTCGGCCAGCAATTTTCAAGTTCGGGTCCAGGTTATTTACTGTGGTGAGGAAAAATTGTAGGACTTCTGAGCTGGTGAAATCAGAAGCCAGCAGCTAACTGAAGTAGTGCAGCCTTTGAAAAACCTTGTCCTAGGTTAGATTACCTCTCTAATTTTACAGCTCTGTATTTTTCTCAGTGAGCTAGGACTCCAGCTCCTGGGATGTTTTGTAACAAAAAGTCTTCATTTGATCTTTAAATGGCCCTCTCTCAGCACCCAGTGACTTCTGGTAAGTGTGTTTCTTACTGGGCAGGTTTTCTAAGGTATCTTGGTTCTCCTTAAACTTACGTTGCTCATTGGATTTTTTTGGTTGGTTTTATGTTGGGGATTTTTTGTTGTATTTTTTCCCCTGCTTGTGTTAAAAACCAAAGTGTGGGCAACAAACAAACTCAGTTTTAATGGTATGTGAAATTTGGTTTTACCGAAGAAAGACAAGGATGCTATTTAACCCTTTCAGGCATCCAATTCAATGCTTTGCCTTTAGGTTGTCAGAAGCCAAGATTTGGTTTAAAAGCCTCAAAACAGATTAATTTCTGCTGCAATAATGTGTTATTCATTCATTGATCACCAATTCACCGCCATTACTTTCCTAAACTGTTCCTAGGCTTCATCCAGAGTCCACTTAATGAGGTGTCAGACAGTTTCAGAATGCAACAATTTTGGATATTCTATAAGGTGCAGAATATTTCCTCAAAAAAGGTTCATCCTCCTTTGGAAAAAGCCAGAAACTATCACAAACAGGAAGATCCTCTGCTTTCCACATCCCAAGGAAAGACAGAAACCATGGTCTGGCTTGGCATCCGAGGAGGAAAATCTTCTTCTGTGCTTTCAGCCCCATAGCTAAGGCCAAGACAGACTCCAGCCCTGAGCTCAGAGGAAACGTCATTTAAGAATTTCAGACCATTAAATACATTAAAAGGACCGAGATGTATCAAAACCTGACTCCTCCCAAAGCTGCATGTGATTTGAGGGAAGCAGAAAACGTCATTTCCAGCCCATAACGGTTCCTACCCCAGCGCTGGACACAGCAGCTCCCTGCCCTAAAGGGTTTCCAAGATGGAAAAAAATCCAGAAGATCTTTTTTGAAGCATTCTCTTCATGAGTTTTATGTGGAACATACAGGGCTGAATTCCCTGCTTCTGTTTCTCAGCAAATCTTAATAAAACCCATGAGGCAAAAAAAAGAGTAGGTCTTAAAACATTTTTTTTTAAAAAAATAAATCAATAAATCTAATTCAAAGTCATTTTCCACTGCCTTTCTAGTCCTGTTTCATTTAGGTAGATGGTATCTGTGAGCCTCCTGCAAAGTAAAGTACTTTTAGCAACGTACAAAATGAAATTCATACTTTTCCATCAGTATGTTCAGTATTTTGTGAGCTGTGGAGAATCTGTTATGGAGAGAGAGAATTTTAGGTCTAATTACCTCCACCAAGAGGAAAATGGGCCCCTAGAGGTATAAAGCAAAGCGAACAGCAAATACATTTATTATAACATATCATCCAGTAATAGCATCAGCACAATGAGATCTGGCGCTGTGATGACATAATATAATTTCAAACAGATGCTCGAATGACTAGAAAAAGCAGTTCTTATCAAACTACACAGCAGCTTTTAAAACATATTTACTGATGGGGATGAACTGTGTCTAAGAGAAGGAGCTCATAGTCTGCTGCCTCTTACATATTTTATTTATAGGCTCACCAATTTGCCAGTTAACCACACAATCTGTCTTAGAAATGTAGGCAGTTTAATAAAACTGTTCTCTCATAGTTCATTTTGCTCACTAAAATCCCTTGAATTGCACAAGGGTCCCTTCAGCTCACAAAATTGGACACTCCGTGATTTATTACGACAGCGGCGGCACACCGCTCACCTAAAACGCGCGGAGAAAATAATTGTTATTCATTTTTATCATTTAATTTTTTTTACCCCCTCCTCCATCGCCTAATGTGTTTTAAAAATAGGTAATTTTAGTAATGGAAAGACTTATGATCTCCTTTCCAAGGACTGATATTGAAATGTGCTTAATGCTCGCAAGTTCCACAGAGACCGAAGGGAATTAAGGGTATCTGTCAGCCCTAGATCTGGGGCCTGGATCTGATGTAATTATCCTCTCTGATGGCTTTTCAAAGACTTTTTAATCAGTGTTTCTTAAGTTTTAATGCAGCTGTTCATACTCTCCCTTCTGTAGTGATGAAGAAGAGAATGAAGACATTATTTAACAGTGGCAGCTCTTACTGTACCTCCAGGAGTCATCGAGGTCCCACAGCTACTGCAGCGGATTAAATTAAATCAAAGGAGAAGACTGATGCCCAAATTGTAATACAAATTCATTCTGCTACCACCGTGATTACCAGGAGTGGGTTTTCAGTTTGTGTTACCACCCCCAAAACTTCACAGCCTAATCCAAGGCATGGTTAGTTTTTCTCTCTAAAAAATCCCAGGAACTGCAGGGCTCTGCAAAAGATGGATGCGTTGCCTGTATCAAATTCCAGGAAAAATTGGACCTATAAAAGTCATGCACTTGATTTGAGTTTCTGATTTTTTTTTTTTTTTTTTTTCCTGCAAATCTTTACACAGTAGTTGGATTGGCACGAAAACAGCAGCTGGAACAGAAAGCCAAAACAGCACATGGAGGGGGCTGATCTGGGTCTCGGAGAGCTCAGGTCAGCCCACAATAAAAATGTGATGGCTACATCACGCACTACATGAAATGGCTACAGAGAAAAGCCACTCACATAAATCTTGTGGATGTGATTTATTATTGTTTTGCAGGCTTTATTCAGGTTGGTAAAGCCGCTCTTTGTAGAAAATTATATATTGGATTCCTCATCAGAAAAAAAGTTACACACCGTTCTGTGCCCGGGATTCCTAAAATGAACGTCAATCTCTGAGAATACAAGAATTCAAATTTAGTTTGATGTTTTGGGCATTTGAACTTATCTCCGCATTGCACAGAGCATTTGCTTTTACCGTCATGCCTCGCAAACATCCTTTTTTCAGTTACACTCTTAATAATGGGAACTACAGCAATGGAGATGAGGCAAGAATTTAATTTCATCAGTGACCATGCAAATCAAGAGAAGTTAGTATAAATCTGTTTTTCTGTAGAAAAGTATATACAGTGTAAAATATATAAATAAAATAACATATCCATGACAATATTCTTTCTTGGATAATGGTAAAAGAGCTTATGATACTCAAAATTATTTAATTAAACTAGCAAAAAAGTTTAGAAGAGAGAAGGGAGGAGGACAACTCAAGAAAATAAGCAACTCCTTCAACATCAAAGTATTTAAAAAAAGAAAAATTACCAAACTGAGTCAATTAGTATTATCCATATCATTCATATTAATTAAAAAATGCTTATCAACAGATTATATTGCTTGTTTGCACCATCCTTACTCCATTAGTGCTAATTGGAAATAATTATGACTGATATGCAAAATATTTAATTAAAAGATATATCTGCTTCTATTGTCATGTGTCTGGACCGCTGAGCGCGGCGTTGTCAGGACTACACCGCTATCTCTGGACCTTCTGTAGGACTTAACATCATCCTGTGTCTTTTCTCATTATACTCTGGAGTCGTATCAATCAGGAGGAAAAATAAACCTCAGCCTTTACCTCCCCCTCAAGAAATCGATACTCTCACAGAAGAACTGATGTGTTTTCACCCTGGTTCCTGTGGAATTAAGATACAGCTGGTTGCTCAGGCATCCCTCTCTCCCTCCAGCAGCCACCTCCTCTCCCATTCCAAGTCTTCCCCCCAATGCAACCAAAGTTGACAGAAGACTTCATTGCTTTCCTCCAGGTTTCATGAAACTTTGTAGTTGGGTAGAGGAAGGGGATGTACATCAGTGTCCTCCCTCCTGGAGGCTCCTCCACCTGGGTTGGGTTTTGGTGGGCTTCCTGAGCGTGGCTTGCACCCAGGGAGAGTGGTCACTCGCAGAAGCTCTTTCCCAAACTGCCTTGACAAAACAGGTCACCAGTTTTCCTTTGCCAAATTCTAATATCTCTAAGACAAGGTGGAAATGTTGACAAGCCTGTTAAGAAAAACATCGTTGCCTGATCGCACAGCCCGGGAGAGCCGGTCTGACCAAGGCCAGAGGTGTTTGGATGTCTCCACAGTCATGATGTTCTCCTCGAGCTCCAAGGCTGAGCCGGGCTCGCTGGCAGCTAACGCTTGCAGACCTCTGAAGCACAAAACTTCCAAGATTCGTAACAGCCTCACCCAGCACCAGAGGAGCGAAAGCAAAAACTGTGGTTCAAAAGTCACACTCTACTCTTTTACAGCTCTTTTTTCCCCCCCTCAGCTCAGTGAAGTGCTGACAGAAAAAGAGGTTCTGCTCCATTAACTCCCCAATCACCGCCGTACTGCGCTTGCTATCAGCAACATCTGCTGTCAGCGGCACTAAGGCTGTGAAGGGGAAGGAGAGCAGGAGGATACAGGTGCTTCCTCATGCCTGTCTTCAAAGCTGTAGCGTGGGGAGGTCTTCTTTGGTTTGTACCTGCACAGAAAGGCAACATGAGCCCAGACAAGAAAAGCCACCCGAGTTCACCAGCTGCATGTATCACATCAATAAAAAAGCTCATTACAGAGTGCTTCTTTCCATACTTGTCTTGCTAGCCATAACATCTTATGTTAACAGGATACAGTGATTTCTATATCCATGCTCCTGTACCCCCTGCAACCACCAGCGTTAGTTATACTGAGTATACTTTGAAAGCTGCCCTTTGAGCCAGATCCTTCTCACTGTGCTATAACACTGAAGACTCCATATAAAATTGCTCCTTTTTATCAGAGCCATACCATACAGCCTGATGACAAGGCAGTACCAGGCTTAAATGTCTATTGTAGCCTCAAAAACTGTCTGAATTATCAAGTGCAGCGCGCCCAAACTCAACTCTTTGCAGACTGGCAGGGGTAAACTGCCTTTTATAATCTCATAAACTGGGAGGTTGAAATTATCACTGCAGTTGTCAAGAGCTTTATATAGATAAAATCTCATCTATGATGGAGCGGTAGCAAAGCTGAGTGTTTGTTTATGAGAAAAGAACAACCATAAAGAGAGAATTAGCTTCCCCCACTCTGCCCAAACCTTGTTTGAGAACTCTTCCTGGCAGTCCTACGAAGAAAAATGGAAAGACAACAAAAACTAACACTTTCTTCCTGATTTTGTCCCTCTTTAATAAATACTGTTTCTCTAGGGAGCACCATCCTCCACAGAACAAAACAGCTTCAACTGGGGTTGGAAATAGAGGCACACGTATTAATGCTGCAGCCCTGAGATTGAGCTTTCTCACTTTGGCTGGTGGGTGAGGTGGTACACTTGGGGGGTTTTCTTAAATCTCTGTGTTTTTAAACAACTAGGTCACATGTAACTAAATTTCAGGGCAGAGAATACCATCCGGACCACAGAACCCATAAGAAATAGGTTGCTGGGTGTCCTGGTTTGAAAGCAATAAGATAAATTCTGGCAATCACAATGGGGGAGGAGGGGCAGCCCCTGGAAACTTTTATCCTGGTGCTCTCGAACCAGGACACGGGGGAGAAAAACCTGGGAAGAGCTTTGTGGTCTTCACAGTTGAGAGTCAACCCCACAAAAGGTGCTGAAGGACTTGTTGGCCAACCTGTTTCTTTGATCCAGCTCACTTCACATGAAGAAGTTGTTCAGATAGTTACTTGAATAAGAATTAGGAATTAGCTTCTGTCGCTATCTGAATAAACACACTGGAAATCAGGACAAGCCTGGCATCCCGCTGAAGGCAAAGGAGCACTCCCCAGCCTGAATTCTCCATCACATGGTAAAGGGTTCTGTAATTAAACAAGGTACTTAAAGTACATGAAAACTCTTTCCCAATCTCACCAGTTATTTTTTAACGGAAAGTTTTGTTAAAGGACTGGGAAGAAGTCCAGCAGCCCAGATCCATATCCCTCAGAAAGGATTTAATGGCAGATATCCCCAGCAGATGCTTTTCCAGAGACAATGAAAGAAAACTCATAAAAGCGAAACTTCAAAGATGAGAAAAAGCAGACCTCCAAAACTCCATTCTCAATATACTTAGCCTGTAACATAACTTCTTGAAATCAAAGAAACAGCAACTTTTTTGACACAATTGACACCAGCCATCCATAAATTCATGCAAAAAAAAAAAAAAAGTCACTTTCTCGAGTAAGTTCACATTTGGATTACTTTTCCTTCATATTAACTTTCAAATAAGCCTTATTCCTGCATCCAGCCAAAGCCTTTACTCTGACATTGCCTTGAGATGCTCTGGCTGTTAGTAATAATAAGGACAAGTTAGAAATTATTAAAAGAGATTTATTGAAAGTGACTGAATGCTCCAGGGTACCATAGTAGGAGGTTCGATCCTCAGAACAATTTTATACAGCATATTGAGGCTGTTTAGACTTTCAACTTGAAAATTTTAAAGTTTCTCCTGATTCAGAGCCACTTTGACACAGCTTCAAAGCAGATCCCTCTCAAAGCACCGTTAAAGAAAAAATGGAAATGTTTTACCACGACAGCTCTAATATCCGAACTGAACCTAAAAGTTGTCAAATAAGTTAATAGTGATCTAGGAGTTGTGGCAGTGAACCTTCTAATGTACAAATGGCCTTAGGTTTTTAGCCTATTTTTTTAGTACAACATATCTGCACGTGAGTTTAGAAAATTCTCACTTGAGCTACCAGTTTGTGTGGCCCTTGACCATAACTGAATCCACCCAGTGACTGTTAAGTACAAGATTACACATTAAAATTATTAAATAAGTTGGACAATCACATTTTTAAATTTTCCCCAAAGACAAAATTCTGTGACTAAATGATACCTGTATTCACCAAGGTTTGTTTGTTTTGCTTGGAGTTCTTTAAACGTTTGCTTTCCAGTTTATTCTGCAAATTTTAGAATTGCGTTGAAAACAGGGAGATAAATCGCTAATGATGCTATGAGATACCGCAAGAGTATGAGATTCATTAGGAGAACAGTACGATGAGCTTTAGAGAAAAAAAAAAAAAAGCATGGCAGCAGACAAAATCTGTAGGAAAGTTTAACATTTCATAATTTTTTTTAGATTTGCTTTTAGATGGCACAAAATATTGTGCTCACATTGTGATTTTTCATGTCAGGCGGTAATGTGTTCAGAGGGGGAAAAAAAAATCATTTCAGAACAAAACTATTCAGACATCCCTTGCAATAATGATAAAATGAAATTTTTATCCTGCGAAAAAACATTTCACTTCAATCAACATATGATTCTTGAGGTTTGCCAGTTGATTTGCAAAATATTTTTTTCCCCATCAGTGAAAGAGCTTCTGACCCATTTCAAACAAGCTGCATGTAATGAAAAATTTGGTTTATGCTGATTTGATTCTATTTGGTCTTTTTCTATTTTCAAAGGCTATTTCTTTTTGTTGTCTCTCCTACAAAAGTAAAATTTTGAAGTAAGGTTGCTTTCCTTTTATTATTTTTCCCCATTCTAAGTTATGCTTCTACTCGAACCTATGCACTTCAGTCCAGGTAATTCGGTTTTCCTGGAGTTTTTCCTGGAGTTTTAGTCACCCCCAGTGACAACAAAACACTTCTTCTGGCTGATCAGAATTTTCTGCCAAAGTCAAATCTTCAAAAATACGCATGAAATTTTTATATGGGGGAGGAGAGGCAGGTCCTCCCTTGATCTTTCCTTCTCTTCCTGCTTTCTCCTTTTTTCCCCCCAAATCCCCCAAGGGACACCTTTGATAAGGCTGGTATTATGGGATACCATGTGGAAGCAAGTCTTGCTTCCAGGCTGATGAGGTCCAAAGCACTGGGCAATGTTAGAAGATCCCACCAAGAGTTTGTGTCCACAATCAGGTTCATCACTTGTATCTGGTTCCTGTGGTTCAGGGGCTGCTGGGATAAATATCAGTTTGTCTGTTTGAAGAACATTACAGAAAGAAATGTGCATCTCTACAGTGTTACATCAGGGTAGAAATCTGCCTCCAGTCTAAGTAAATCAAAACAGTCAATGTAATTTCTCATTTTACAAGATATCTTTTTGGTTTGGTTTTTTTTTTTTTTTTCCAGCAAGGAAAAACACTGATAGAAGGTGGCTTTGTTTGCTCCTTAGTTATCTCAGAGACTCTATGCAGCCTAAATTCAGCCTCAGCAACACTCATGATGGGAGAAATAGCCTACCATGAAGAAAATCCAATTTTCTGAGACACAGACTGCTCCTGCAGAGCTTACTTGGCTTATTGCAGGGCTGCAATATGACCAGCGCTTCACAAGAGCATCCAGCTCTGTGCCACAGGTCTCATGAAAAAAAATTAAAAATAAATGCACTCTAAGTATGAACTTCACTCAAAAATGCCAAGTGAATTTGGACAATCTCTCAAGCCAATGGTAAATGCTGGATATGACATTCAAGGGATAATCCTCAACCCCAAATCCTGCTCAGTCAAACTGCACCTGAAATTCTGCTTTATTTTACTGGGTGTGCACAATACAAACAGTGACAGGGATGGAGATCCAGTGTCACATGTGGCAAATAGACTACTGATGCCTTAGTACTTAGGTGGAGCACTTGTCATTTTTGAATTGGTTATGAGATGCGTGCTGTAATTTCCTGCCATTTAGCAACTTTCAGGGGTTTGTTTTTCAGGGTTTCTGCTTTGGGACATGTGGGCAATAACCTTAAAGCCAACGAGCAGATGGGGGTAATCCTTGCATTCATTCAACTATAGAAGGACCACTCATGTTTGGACAGCTGGGAACTACTTTAGGAGCGTTTGATTTGCAAAACACTGAGTAGGTTCAATATTGCTTTGGCGACACAATTTAAACATCTTGCAAACGCCATCACCAGTGATGGGATTTTGCAGATCAGTGTTTACTGCATTGGTTTAACCAAATGGTTGCAGACCCGAGGGTTTGTGTTTGGATGAACTGAAGCCTTTTCATTAATTTACAGCAAAAATAAAGGATCAACCTTCATCAAGAATTGGTAGGGGATGAGGTAGCATGGATTTGCCCAAGCAAGTATATTTTTTTGTGGTGCAATTTAAAAGAAAAATATTCCTTATGCTTAATTTGAAAGGGGAAGTATTTAGTACAGCTCTTAGCGACTAGATGTGTCAATAGTGATAGCTGATAATGTTATTTGTGACCTCGGGCACAGCCGGGTAAAAAGAGAGTAAATCAGATCTCCCCGCTGTGACTAGGGAGGAGAGAATGCTCACAAAGACCCAACAGGAACAAGTTTTCAATCATTTGGAAGATAAATCCATTTGTTCTGTGGGTTAAGATGTGTTCAGAAGCATTTATCGTTGGAATTTGCCAAGTTGCTCAGTCGTGGTTGCAGAGGGCACAGCCATTGCAAGCTGCAGGGGTGCGATTCCAAAGGAAAACGCTCCTCCAGTCCCACCACTGGTGAGCAAAGAGGGGAGGAGCATGGGGATGGCACACCGTTGGGGGTGCACAGCAAAACACAGGCAAAAATTCTTGACCATAGCCAAATTTGTACCAACGGCTTGACTGGGCATGTTGTCATTATGGCAAGGAAACTCATGTGTCTTCCTGGGCTTTTTCTTGGCTCTCTCACGTGGCATTTGACTCCCGATCAAAGTTTACAGCACGAAACATGAAGCTAAAATTCATGAGGACGTTGGAAATGCCACAGAAAATTTCTGCTGCAGGAGTGCCCCCCTGCATTTATTAAATGAACACCCCTCTGTAAGCACATCACAAATTTCTAAGTCCTCACCCATTTAGAAATTAATAAATTAACTTAACTCTAAATTGGGCTGTCTAAAAACACACTAGCCTTTTGTTGGAAATTGCATAGTTGATTCTAAATTAGGTAAATTATTAATTGGTGTGCCTGTTTCTCTTCTCTGTCAGTACTGGCAATGGCAAAATGCTAAATGGCGGCTGCCCAACATAAGTTACACACGTATTAATTAAAAAGGGTAAGATTTTAATCAACTTGCACGAGGGAAAGATTAATTGAAACATTTGGAAATTTATGTCAGAAATCCCATTTACTTCCAAAAGGAGAGGAGAAGAAAATCTTTGCAATTATAGCCTGCTAGCAGAAAGAGTGTCTGTAACTTGGATTTTGTTCCAGGACTGCGCTAGATTTAATGCAACTACAAATCAGCTCCTGAGTTTTGACATCCAATATAAATTTTGTTATATCAAGACTCTGGGGACTTTGCACCAAGCTATTGTAAGAAGCTTTCAGGATTATTTGGACATTCTGAAATTTGTTCTTACCTTCCAACAGCCTTCGAGTGAAATAGGCCAAGGGAGAGAGATTGCTGAAAGCTCCTGGTGGTTGTTGGGTCCGTGTGGACCTTTTCCCAGCAAAGCAAACTCCCTCAGCACTTGTCATTCAATTCCTGAAACTCTGAGCTGCAAAACTGCTAAAGTTCACATGAGGAAAGTTAGAAAGTATTGCCACAGCCCCTGAGTTTCTTTAACGCAAGCTTTTTTATACATTGGATACTTTTTTATGGGCAGGAATCGGGTGGTTTCCTCCAGGTATCATGGAGCTTAGGTGGAATCTGGACCTCACAGCTACTGTTTTGCTGGAAAAACCAGCAGCCCAATAAATCCTAATCTGTCTTCAGGCAGTCAGTTCTCTACAAATTTATAAGTCACGCTAGTGGATTCGGTTTATTGAATTTCGCATTAGAAAAAATTATATATTTGAGGTTGAAAACATATAGACTCCTTTTGCTTTTAGCAAAACTCCCAGCCATGTTAGTAACTCATTCCTTTAGAGCCAGCCTTCCTTTGGACCTCCACGATCTACTGCAAACACACAGATGCAGTCTTGGGACTGGAGGTGTTCCTAACCTTCAGCTTTACTTATTTCACCCGCCTGACCCACCTCCAAGCATAAGGTCTAAGAGTTATTGCATTCCTGAGTCATGGCTTGGAGAGCATGGCTGTGGTCCTCCACACAAAAATATTACCTTCTCCTTTTACAAGAAAGCCTGTTGAGATAACATCCTAAAATGGATTTTAATGAGACAAATGAAATCTCTCCGGGATGCGTTTCACCTCAGTTTAAAACGAAATCACTCCCCAACAATTTGCTGCCGTGACCCTCTGCAAACAACATCACCTGAAATAACTGCAGTTCATTATCTTCATAACAACAACATACACAATCCAGTGCTGCTTAAAATTCATGTGAGCAGCATGGCCCTGCGTTAATAATAGGATGCGAGACCGATGTTTTGGGACTCCCAGGCAGAAAAAAAATGACTTATTTATAAAGCACCTTTTATCTCTTAACTGACACCGAATGGCCCTAGATCACATGCAATTAAAGCACATGGAATGAAGGATGAGTTTTAAGAGCCAGAGTCTCTCTTTTGGTATGCCACCTCAACACTTCTCTACTCAAAAAAATTAAGTCCCCACCGATCGCTCATGAGAGGTCACTGCCCAACTAACTGTGCAAGTACAGCAGAATATAGCCCACAGGCATCGGAAAAAGCACAAAACTGGCTTAGATTTGTACTTTGGGGTTTTTTTAGAAATTCTATCTGAAAGGTCTTGTCTTCGACCAAAACACTTGCCATGAGGGCAAAGCCATTTGCTCCATAACTCCATACGGGTGAGCGTCCCGAGAGCTCTGCAAATCTATTGAGCTGTAACTACCAGTGAGAGAAGCTTCAGGAGACCGAAGGCATTTCCTTTCAAAATTTTGATGTCCTATCTAGACACGCTTGTTATCATTGACACTGCGAGTGCCAGAACAGCACAGTTAGTGATTTTAAAATGAAGGGGAAAAAAAGCCCACACAGAACCTGAAGCAGTTTCCAGCTGCATTTGAAAAAGGTGCAGACAATGAAGATTTTCCTGGTGAGAGATTATACTTCAAGTATTTGATCCTGGGAAAGAATGCAAGTGCTTGAAAAATACAGCTTGTTATACAAGCAGGGTTGTTTTCTTCAGTGATTTTGAGGGCAAACTTTCCTCAACGAATGCTGACGACAAACAAGCTCCGTACTTTGACATCTGCCGCGTGAGCCGAGTTTGCTAAACTGAATCGCCTTAGAATCATAGAATCATAGAATGTCAGGCGTTGGAAGGGACCTCGAAAGATCATCAAGTCCAATCCCCCTGCCAGAGCAGGAACACCTCGATAATGCTACACAGGAACGTGTCCAGGCAGGTCTTGAATGTCTCCAGAGAAGGAGACTCCACAACCTCCCTGGGCAGCCTGTGCCAGGGCTCCGGCACCCTCACTGAGAAGAAGTTTCTTCTCGAGTTTAAGCGGAACCTCTTATGTTCCAGTTTCAGCCCATTACCCCTTGTCCTATCAGTGGTTGTCACCGAGAAGAGCCTGGCTCCATCCTCGTGACACTCCCCCTTTACATATTTGTAAACATTAATGAAGTCACCCCTCAGCCTCCTCTTCTCCAAACTAAAGAGCCCCAGCTCCCTCAACCTTTCCTCATAAGGGAGATGCTCCACTCCCTCCATCATCCCAGTTGCCCTGTGCTGGACTCTCTCCAGCAGTTCCCTGTCTTTCTTGAACTCTTTCCTCCCAGCTGCCTTGATATTTGAGCAAGTGGGGAAAATGGTCGGTTCTCCGACTGTTTCAAAGCTTTCATAAAGAGTATCATAGCTGACAGGAGTTGCAGTTGGTGAGTTAAAGAGGGCAGACTAGGACTGGTGAATTAACACGTTGAATTTGGTAGGTGAGGGCCCCCATGTAAATGTGCTTGTACATATAGCACGTGGTGCCAGTGCAAATCAATGTATGGCTTTCCCAGCTTTCTTTCTGGATCCTCCTTCTTTGCTATGCAACAAAAAAAAAAAAAAAAAAAAAAAAAAAAAAAAGAAGGGAGCCACGCTGCTCATCTACAGCAGCTTTGGAGGGTACAGGGGAATGGAGAGGTGGAGACACCATGAGGAGGTCATAGTTGATGAAGCTTCCCTGCAGAAGTGACAGGACACAAGATAAAACGCCATCTGCTCACTTTCGCAGTAGGAGGGGTTTTTTGTTGCTTTATAAGAGGGTTTGGTCTGGTTTGGTTTGGTTGCTTTTTTCCCCCCTCCATTTCCTTACTGGTTTTTTGTTGCTTTTCAACTTTCAGGTTTTTGACCAAATCTCCCTCTTATTTCACTACTAAACCATTTTAAGACTTCTTCTCCTTTTAGATGCTCATCACAAGAGTGCAGCAGTGTGTTACACTCAATAGTTTTCTTATGTGCTGTTATGAGAGTCCACACTGTCCCTGTGCTTTCCTTTTCAGTCTTGTCTTCGAGTTCAAGATGCATCGCTATTATTTTCTCTTAGATATTCTGCTAGGAATGTGACTCATCATTTTTGTCAATCAGAAAGGATTGTGCAGGATTTCCTCTACAGCTGAGGCAGTAGCTGCAGCCCAGAAATTAGCCAAAGCCAGCTGGGTTGCGTGCAACTGCCTGCCTCCTCTGCTTATGACAGTGAATCCCCTCCACTTGATTTTCAATTATTGAAAAAATTGTTTAAATAGCAAAAAAAAAACAACCCGAGAAGCCTGAGATCGCACACAAAGTTATGCTATTTTCTCCCTCTGGAAATAGATATATTTCTCAAAGATGCTATTTAAGATGCTTTTTTTTTTTTTTCAATCACATCAAGCCACTCCAGGAGAGGTGGAGTCCTGCCATTCTCAATCTGCGAGGCAGGCAGTGCTTTTAGGGATGCTGTGCTTGCTCAGAGGGAGAATCTGCTCTGCAAGGGAAGGAATAATTTCTAATAGATTTTGGGGGTTGGACTAGATGATCTTTCAGGGTCCCTTCCAACCCCTAACATTCTGTGATTCTGTGTGACCTCAGGTCTTTTGGGCTTTGATATACCAGCAAGGGGGAACATTAAAATAAAATAAATAAGAAACCTATTGCAAAACATAAGAGTACTTTCAAGCGTATGGAAGAGAACAGGCATCACCCAAAACCTGTCACAGCAATTTCAGAAGCAAACAGCAGCGACTAAGTCCCCTTGACTCCTACCCAGCCCCTTTCTGCTCCGTGTGGTGCCTTTTTATGAGGCCAACAAGAGCCAGAGGTATTGCTGGCTTTACCTTGGGAAGTTTGTGTCACAGCGTAAATATTCTGTTAATGTAGTGTTTTTTAAACTGAATGTAGATTAGCACTGGGCATCCAGTCCAGAGTAAATCAATACAGCCCTGTTAGTCTATGTCAAAGGCAGTGATGGAAACTTGAAAAGAGCTCAATAATAAAGTTCTCTCTGAAAGTAAAAGTTAACTCTCAAAGACAAAGTCTTCCAGGCAATTTCTCACAATATGATTAAAGACAGCAATGAAAAACCTACTTTATTAATTTTTCAGCTAACATGGTTGACTTGCAGTTAAATAGCTATATGCATTCTCTGACTAGAAAAAATAACTTGAAAATTCATTGTCAAATTCTGCTTTTCTGCTCAGGAGTACATTATCCTTGATAAACATCTGAAATAGTAAAATATATCTTTAAAATTAAGGAATCCAAATACCAGGTAATCACCTGCAATACGCACAGGCTTTTCCTACATCATATATGAAACTAAGCAGCAGGAAAGCGACTCATTTAGAATCTAAATTAATTCCACAAAAATAAACAAAGCTTAGACCCATCACTTGAACCAATCAGTCAAAAGGCATTCAGATTTTTACATGAAAAATATTTGCTTTGTAGGCTGAGATACAATATAATCCAAGGCCAGAGACTAAGAACATCTTCCAACATCTTCACCCTAAGCCCTGCTGTGACACCTGTATGGTAGTTCCTGGTCAACTACTACAAGCCTAAAGCAAACCACCCCCCTTTGATCTCTGTGCTTCTGCTGACCTTAGTGTTGCATGTCTTTTCCTTCTGTTATAAATTTTCACCCTCCACCATTCCTGCTTACTCTGGTTTACTCGTTTCAATCCCTCCTACAGTCACTTTTTACTCTCCTTCTCATCTTTTAGCTCCTGCTGTCCCCTTATGTTACTTCCCATAATGCTTCTATCCGCCAAACAAAATTATATGGCTACTGAAGTGTGTAAACGATCCTATAGCTTTCCATTTCAATCAGCTTTTGTGAATTCGGCAGTCCCTAGTCCTCTTTGTTAAACAACAGCACCATGTGCTAGGTGTCCATCCCACCATGGCTGCCCACCCTTCATTCTGCACCCACTTTTTCAAGTGGAGCCCCAAAAGTTACTCGTTCTTTCCTGTCCAGACACTCAACAAGCATCTGGAGCAGCACCACCTTGTATCGACCAAAAACTTCCACTTGTGCCTAAGAAGGCCAATTACTCTGTATTTTAGCATTCAGATTTAAGCTCTGCCAAAAGCTTTACTTATAGAGGTGACAGAATTTGGCTTTTCCCCAGCTCTACATGAGGCAAACACTAAAGATCACTTTTTTTGCTGATGCATTTTTGAGAGTTTGGGGTGCAATTAAAGAGCCCACATGGCCAAAAGGATTTCGGAAACTTGAGAGGAACAATGCTCGGTCACTCCTAAAAATTTGGGTAACGATAATAAAAGTAAAACAACACAAAAATAAAACCACATGTAAATTAATGCAGCCCTCCTCTCAAAATACACTTATACGTATTTACTTTAATTCTGGTTTTACCAGTCATACATCTTTTGCCTCTAAAACTTTGTGCTGGCATGGAAGGTCTTGAATATAGATTGTTTGAAATCAGGTGGTTGCCATCGTTCCAGGGCAAGGATTTAATACGTTTATTTATTTTTATTGGAACAGACAAGGAGAGATTATATGTTTGGTTAACACATTTCAGGAGTTTCCAATGAGGGGTCTCAACTTTATAAGCCATTCAGTTCCTGCCTGCCAGAACATCGCTGATTTACCCTGAATTTGGGGAAAGCTAACCAAGATAGGTGCAACTGAAACCAGCACTTCTCAAAGTGCTATTAAGCACCTTTTAGGTCCTATCTCTCAGTTTTCCATTGCTTTCTGCAGAAAGGTGCAATGTTCCTCTTTTCCAGCTCCACAGATCTCAGTCAATGAGAAATCACCTTTTCAAGATATTATTAATAAAATCCTTTAAGATCAATAAGAATCAATAAGAATTTTGAGATGAATATCTTAATCGAATTCAACGGTACCTTTAGGCACAGATCTTGCTGTTGTGTTGGGGAAGAGCAATGATCGAGGCTACAATTTACAGATTGGCTGGGAATATCAGGGGAAAATCCAATTCTCAGGTCCACCAGTACTCGCCAACGGAAACTATCGTTACAGAAAGGAGAATCCTGGCTCTGGCCGTCAGAAGTTGCTCCTTTTCTCCCATCCCCTCTTCTGCAACATCAGCTCCATTTCTAATGAGAGCTGTTATGGCCACACAAATCATGCGATATTAAAAAAGGCCAACCTCCTCAGGGCCATAATATCGCATTTCTATTCTGAGCACACTTACAGGTTTGAACAAGGTTATTGAAAGAAATCCGAATGCCACATTAACTTAATTTTATTGTCCCACCTCGGCGGAAAAATCAGGTGCTTGGGTTTTTTTATATGTTCCAAGCACTTGGTGTTGGGAGTTCAGTAGCAGATTTGTAAATCCGTATTCAGGAAATGCTGCATTTGCAGTGTATTGTAAAAGAGGGATTTCCAGTCCCAGAAATTTGGAGGTTACTTAGGATGACAAAAAGTGCAAGAGAAATATCAAATTAATAATATCAACCACGTACTGTTGGAGGAGAAAACCAGTAAGGGTGTGGAATTAAGTGATCGTTTCTAGAACTGGTAGAAATATTGTCTTTAAGGAGATGGGTAGATGCGTATCTACCCACATCCATTTTAAAGTAAGAAGAGACAGAAATGAGACTAGTTTGTAGGTTTTTCTAAACCTGATGTAAAATAAAGAGTGTAGAAAAAAGAGCATGTCTGAAATACCCAGCAAACAACACAGAAGACGCCATGTACATATCCCTTTCCCCCTCACAAAAGCCAGGATTTTACTGGTGTCTTTGTGTTCTCCTTTCAAAAGTTCAGTTCTTTAACTCTTCCTGGAGGTTAGTCACAGAAAAAAACTTGTCCTGCCTTGGCTTTTGTTCTTTGTAGGGAGGAAAGTTGAGAGGGGGAGCTGCTTTATGGTGCTATCAGTATCTAGCTGAGGTAATAAGACTGGAAAAACTCTATGAAGCTCCAACCCACTTGGAAATCTGGTCATACCATGATCCCTCTTCATCCTCCACAAGTGTTCCACGGGAAAAAAAACCCAAACAAACACCACCAACCACATCCCCCTCAAGAAAAAAAAAAACCAACACAAAACCAACAAAAACACAGCCAAAACAAAGCAAAAAAGCAGAAACTGCAAATCTAGATTCTAGATGTTGTTTAGGCAGGGGTGCCAAACGCACGTCACAGCGGTGGGAAGCTACAGAGAGTCACTGTTTGGACACCTGAGGGAACAGCAGAGGCAAGAGCTTCACTGACGCCACGTACCTACAGAAGTAGTCAGCCAGGAGACAGCCAACTGCTTGATTTATCTGAAGCCTACCCAGTCTTATTTTCTGCCAAAGGCAATCAAGCAGGAGCGAGAGGATTAATGGCTCTGGATCAGCTAAGCCTCTCGCTGGCACGCGCGTCAGCATCCCTCTACCTCCCGCCACCGCTCCTGCCCTCCCGGCGCTGGCTCCCTGCCTCTCGCCCCATCCGAACCCCCTCGAGACCCTCGTGGATCTTTGCGGGAGTTGCTGCCACCGCCGGAGGGGATGAGCAAGCCTCAGGCTCGGGGCAGACGGGGGCTGCATTTGGGGAGGCAGCCCAGGCAAGCCGCGGGGAAGCGCAGGGCAGAAGCGACGCTCCTGCCACCCGACGCGCAAAAGTTTGTCACTAAAAAGTCAGCATTTATCACGGCCTCCCAAAGGTGATACCGGAGTAAATTGCAGATATATAATCTGTCTCTAACATAACAAATTCAGACTGCCATCCTCCTTTGGTTCTGACATTAACTCAAATAAGCATAATCAATTACGCCTTCAATTTTTCAAGAAGCTTGGGATTTCTCCGCATTTAACAGAAGGTGGCTGCAGTACCTCAAACTCCTTTCGCATTAGCATATAACAAATTATGATTTTCCCTGGTAAATACTGAATTGTCGAAGACGCCTTTTATTTTAGGAACTCAGACCAACTTCCAGACATTAACTCAGTAAGACCGGCACCAGCTCTGTCACAGAGAAGAGCAATGCTGTCCCCTTTTTCAGGTAAGCCATGGACACATTAAGTGCTTTGCTTAAGGCCAGAAGTGAGTCATTGGAAGAGCTATCATACTCAGTACATCTCTCCCGCTGCTGCCACCACCAGCTCACAAAAATAAAAGGAATAATTAATGATAGCCTCTGAATTTATATTAGAATTTAAGGAGTTCATGGTCTGAGCCCATAGTAAGATTCACTTAGCTATAATTTATGTGGTTATTGTTAGCTACCCATTCTCACACGACTACTTTTTTCCTCTATATGTCTATATTTCCCCAAATATGTTCTTTTAATGGTAAAATAATTCCAGGTGAACCGAACAGGCAGCAAACAAACCAAATGCCATGAAGAAAAATCTCCTAACAACCAAGCTTTCAAGGGCTGCTGCACCACGGCATGCGTGGGTCAGGAGGTGCCACAGCAGGCACTTGACATCATTTCAAACAGAACAGAATCACAGAATCGTTTGGGTTGGGAAAGACCTTTCAGATAATCGAGTCCAACCATGAACTCAGCAAGGCCAGCCCCACCACTAAACCACATCCCTGAGCATCACATCTATGGATCTTTTAAATCCCTCCAGGGATGGTGACTCCCCCACCGCCCTGGGCAGCCTGTGCCAGTGCTCGACAACCCTTTCGGTTTAGAAATGGTTCTTAACATCCAATCTAAACCTCTCCAGGCACTGTTTGAGGCCATTTCCTCTTGTCCTATTGCTTGTTACATGGGATACGAGATCAACCTCTACCTCACTACAACCTCCTTTCAGGCCGTGGTAGAGAGTGAGAAGGTCTCCTCTCAGCCTCCTCTTCTCCAGGCTGAACAACCCCAGTTCCCTCAGCTGCTCCTAGGACTTGTCCCCAAGTCTTTTCACCAGCTTTGTTGCCCAAAGCCATAAATACTCTACAACATGAACAAGTGTCATGACCTTGCCAGGGGGGCTTCATCAAGATAACTTTTTTTTTTCATTATCCTAAATGAATATTTTAAATGTACAGTTGTCATTTGTATAAGAGATATGTTTATGGATCATTTACTGGTACTCTATGTTCTCTTCTCTCAGCTATAAAAAGTAAATTGTTGGTTACAATCCATTGGTCACACCGATGCAAATGCTGCCCTTTAAATACGCCGCGATTAATTTAGTAGTTCACATGGGCTGCAGGAAATTACCCAGTGGAAATAAACAAATGGTTCAGTTCCAGAGGAATTTCACATTGTTTTTATAACACTTCCTGCAATGATGTAAACAAGTCAGAAGTATCTCAGAAACATTTTCAGTAGTAATTGCCATATGTTGCTATTAAAAATTATCCTAATTTTCAGTCAATTACAATAATATGAACTACTTCAACAGATATAGTATTGGAATGTTTGCCTGCTAATTTCCCAGTCTCTGTGTGTTGTGATTTCCAAAGCGAGTAGGTTTTTAACTTGTTTTAGGGTAAAATATGGAAATGAGTCAAAGGTACATAAAGCATCTCAATTAATTTTTGTAGGTGAGTAGCTGAATGGGAGGATTTTGAATAGAACTAGGTTACAGGAAAAAAAAATAATGAAAAAAAGCATTACCTAAATCCATCAATCCTCACACAGGTCCAAAACACTCTGTTGTACCTTTTCATATTCATCATCTATTTGGGGACAAGCAACTCATCACTCTCTTTGTTTGGTGAGAGGTATGAAATAATACCTAGACTACTGAGCAGAGTTTCAGGTTGGTTTCTAATGTTCCTAGGGCAAAGAAGGGCAATTTTTTTCTACATGGAAATGCCATGTTAGAGATGCTTTGAATGTACAATTATCCACGGCTCTCTGCAATTTGGCTGTCAGCTAGGAGGAGAAGGCACCTCCTACAAACATTAGGCCTCTCCAGGACTTCCCTGCAAGGCTGCAGGAATGTCCCAGCGTACCAGTTATGCAAATACTTGATGTGACAAATATTCTTGCCCTCACAACCTATCTGCAGCTCTGTTTGGGGATTTATAACACCCTCTAAATTTCAAAAGGTGGCTCCACTAAATCCAAGCCTACTTCTGAAAACTGACTGGAGATGGTCGACCACATCTATAAAGTGCAAGTCGCTTTAAATGGTCACTTTGAACAAGGAAGGGCTGGCTGAGGTTGCAGCCATACCATCGGTAACGCCAAATGGCACAGCCAGCTCTTGGAGGCCAGACCGGCAGAAGGCACCGCAGACATCGTGGTAAAGCCACAACAGATACCAGCCACCTCCTTTTTGCCAAGGTCTTGAGTGCTGCAGGTGATGCTCCTGCATGGATGGATATAACACATACTCCTTCAGCCTCTCATCATGGTATATGCCAGGAACAGCCCAAAAAAAAGTCTTAAAAATGATGGGTGTACCTCTGTAATTGAAGGAATCCCTGCAGGAAGACTTGGACTGGCAAAGTGTCACAGTCACAGCTATGGACAGAGGTCTGAGGAGAGGCCAGATAACTCATTCCCATGCCAGGGAGCTTCAGGCTGAACATATTAAGCTTTAATAATGAAACATACAGTAACACCCGCTTTGATTTATCAGCTTGGGCCGTTGCTTTTCATTTAGAACAATTTCAATTTTCATCTTCCGAAGTGCAGGGAAAAGTACAGCAGCAGTCTAAAAAAAAATTAATAAAAAATCTAGGGTGTTTTACTCCTCAGCACAGGATACAATGCAAAGCAACAAACCTGACTGCCCTCACTGCAGGTCTGCTTCTGTAAAATCTGAAGGAGAAGTGGCAGAGAGAAAACGGCTGTGAACCTGAACTTGACTGAGTGCTGGAGGTCAACAATCTCAACATTGTCATGTTCTTCCAAACCCAGACGGTGCCTCCCGCTCTCCCCAGCGAGTACAACATATGGCTTTGCTCAAGAAAAGTCCCGTTGCCTGAAAATGAGGTTGCATTAATATTTCAAACCACATTTAGGCACTAGTCCTTAAAGAGAGTTTCCAGTGCGCTTCTCTCGGCGTACTTGGAAAACCACCGTTAAACTGCTTTATTACCCCGGCGTGCACAGAGACGTGTCCTGCTGTGCTCTACAGCTGCAAACATCTGCACTGATCACCGCCAACCGCCACCGGGTCCATCTCTGACCACACCTTCTGCACCTCAGAGGACCTACATGGTGACCTGCTGAAACAATGAAAGGCGCCAAGAAATATTTCGTAGAGGAAATCAATTGCCGTTCAGAAAAAGAAAAACTAGAAAAGCTAAATTTTCTCAAGGAAATTATTTGCCCTTTATTAATCGCCCGGGTCCAACGGCGTCCTTCTTTCAACATTTTATTGGCACTATAACGCAGCAGGCTAAAAAGCAGGCATGGAGACACTGAACCTAGTCTGCAGCACATTTGTCCTTTTCCAAAAATTTAAACCTTCCCAGCATTCTCTGAAGATCTTCACAAGAAACATGGGTTTTCATATGATCAATTCATAGACTACCATATCCTGCAACTTATAAATATGTATCCATATTATGTACATTTCCTGGCACAGGCCGTTTTCCAAAAAGACCCGTGCCGTGAATTTCAAAAAATTAAGTCATTTCCAAAGTACAACATTGCCTGGAAGAAGTAGTTAATCAAATGAGTATATGGTCCTTCACCTAAACTTCATAGTTTAGGAAAGAATTTTAACCCTCTGTCAGGGTTATGAATTTATTCATAATTAAGGCTAAAATTATTCTGAATTAGCTTTAAGATGGTAACACAATTGATAAAGGTTTTCCTGTCTCCTTTCTAGTGTAAGAGGGCAAGCCTAGAAAATCTGTTTCAGAATTTGTAGTTTAGTTTTTTTGTGTTGGCGCTTCCTAGAGGAAAGAAAAACCACACAGCCACAATCTTTGGTTTGTTAAATCTCCTGTAGAAATATGTCATTAAGCAGTCATACAAATTAAATTTTTACATCCAGAGTGATTTATGTTATACATGCGTGAGATGTACATTTCAAGGTACTATATATGTTTCATCAAAGTCCATATCATAAACTGCACTCGTCATTCAGTAATTCTGATCACTCCTGAGCATCCTTTGCCCTCAGCAGTTCATTTTCATCTGAACTATTTCTTACACCCCACATCTTTGTGCTTCCAGCAGCTGCACAAGAACAAAGCCCTGCTCAAGAAACATTTCTTTGCAGGACATGTAATTATTAAATTGAGTTCTAATTACAGATCATAAATTACAGACACTTCTTTAGAGAGAAAATACCCAGAATGCTATAGAGAAATGCAAAGCCTATTTCTGAAGTTAATCTAAAAGCCTTATGGGTTGAAATAAATTTAAAAAAAATAAAAAACAGGAAGTTTTTGTGCAATTTTGGGATCAAATCGTGAGTCCTGCATGAATTGCATGCAGTTATTTTTGAGACACTGTTAGGCATCAGCATACACAAATATTACTCCCTATTAAAATACATAAAAAGTCAACATATGTCACTTCTGTGTAGCACCAGCAGACATAAGGGCTGTGCAGTTGGTGTTTCCTGAAGAAGAAGAGATGAACGATGCCTCTGGTTATGTTCTTTCTACAGAAAGACGGACATCGGTATGCAGCCAAACCCCTCCAGGAAAGCCTGAGCTCTAACATAAGCACTCAGCTCCCAAAAAGCAACCACGAGCCAAGAATAGATTAAAGAGATTAAAGCAACCAGCAAAAGCTTGGTGCTTGCTCCAGCTGAACCCACATCCTGACAGAAGCATCCTTGCAGTGCTCAAATGCTGTACATCAGGGAACTACATACAAAAAATGCAAAAACCACGATGTTAAATATTTGACAAAATAAAAGGTGACGGCTAGAAAGAGGAGGCCAGAGTCAACGTGGCATGTAGAAACCCAAGTTTTGGCTCCTGACACCTTTTTGGGTGAGTGTAGCATCCACCTGGGCTTCCTGTGTCAAGGGTATGACCAGTCAGCACCCACAGGTGACCAGCCCCAAACCCACACCGAGAGGGCTCGGATGGACCAGCCGAGGAGTGGCCCATCCTGAGTGACCCCACCAGATAGACCAGCCCCAAAACACAGTTGGTCCAGACAAAGGACAAAAGCCTGAATCAGCCCTTCATCCACTTTTCCAGGAACATCAACTTGATGATGCTACAGGGATGAAGCTTTCGTGAAAGGGCAGGTGGCCACGGCCAGGGTTCTCCTGAGTCCTTCCCTCTGTGTGACATCCCCAAGCTGAGTGAGATGAGCCCATCAGCACGGTGCAGGAGGTCCCAGCTGAGTTAATGGCATTTCTGGAGTCTGCTTTTGTTAGACAATACGAAAAGGGCCCCTGCTAAAGCATCTCTATAACAGCCCTGTAAAATAAGAGAAGATTCAGCCTGATGCATTTGATGTCTTTGTTTGAGGTGGCAGAAGAGCGAGATGAGGTCAAAGCTGGCTCCAGTGGAACCCTCGCAGCATCCTTGGTCGCCTAATGATGGAAACGTTTGCAGGACAGCAAATGCTACAGTTCATAAGATTTTGCTGCCATCTTCTGATGAAAAGACTCGAAAGGACATGGAGAGAAACAGCTGCTTGGGGTTCAGGCAGCTCCACGTCCCCTGCGCCCGCAAACACACACTCTCCCCCCACGAGAAACTTGGCTCCTCCGGCTCCCCAGCAGCCCGCTGGGCTCGTTTAGATAAATTAGTTAAATCAGCCTACCATTAAAATACACGTCTTCCGAGGATAACGGTGAACAGCCTACTTCTGTTTTGCATTACAGAGGCACTAGCCCTGCTCCCTCCTCCAGCGTGAGACTTCAGACTAAAACTTGTAGGAAACAGTCAAACTGGAGCAAAAAAAAAACAGTTCCCTTTCAGTAACTTGAGCTGAAAAACCTTTTCAGTACCTCAGAAAGAATTTATGGTTTTCTATGCTACAGTATAAATCAGACGCCTACGTTGTTGTTCTGGTCCTATTTATTTTACCCCCATTCTTCATTGCAGATGAAGTCAAATGAAATACTCCTTTTAAAGTCACTCTCTTTTGCTCAGTTGAATGTCACACTAAGAGCACTTCAGCCACGAGGCCATCAAGGGGCTTGGGGGTTTTTCCTCACTGCAGTTCGGATAAATTTTAAATTCACTGGTGTGTAGTTATTAATATTGCTCCTGAGTAATTTAAAAATAATAAAAAAATATTTACAAGACATTTGTGACTTGTATTAACTCTTTCCTCACTAGACCTGGACTTCAGCAACCACCTACACTTACCAGAGGTGCAAACACAGACCTAAGGCAGAAGAAATCTATGTTATGGTTTATTAGAAATTAGCAGTGTTTTAATAATATTATTTCATTTAATAATGATGATGATGACGTGCTTCGAGTTGATGGCATTACAAGGCTAACTATAAGCTTTAGGAAATTGATAACTGACCACTTAACCTTTTCATCTCTAAGACACTTATCCAAAGGTGACCTACCAGTAGTTATAGGTCAGAGGCATTCTCCCCTGTCCATGGACTTCCCTGTAAGCAGACAGATGCTTACATTATAAACCACTATTAATTCTAATTGATAGAAGTGGTTGATTATCTGTAAGGAAAAAAAAAAAAGACTGATATTTTCTTGAATACAGTCATTTGTTGACACCAAGTCTTTTTCAACATGCACGTGCCAGCTTCCATAAAAATTGTTAAAAACATATTTTTCCAGTTCCAGAAAATATTGGATTTTTTTTTCTTTAAAGAGAGATAAGACACAGAAGGGCGGAGATCATCTAAAATGTGTCTAGCCAGCACAGTGATTAAAAGATCTTCCCAGCAGACAGGGAAATCCATGTGCCTATATCAGACCCCACCACTGGAGGTTGGTTTCCTACATCTTGGTGGATGCCTGAGCAGGACCAGGGTGCTCAAGTAGGGTCCTGTTTTGCTGTAAAAGTAGGTCAGCTCTGCAGTAATAGGGAGAGATGGTTTGGTGGTTACGGCTGTCTCAAGAAAGAGGAAGACCCATATGGAAAGGTCTGGTTTGCATCAGACCAACAAGGATGGACCTAAAATTTTCTCCCATAGCCCCATCAAGTTTTCTCACTGTGAGATTTTCACCATTTACAACGAGTTCATTTCTCAGTTTCTATCTTCTATCGTTGTAAAATCAGATTTTTTTTTTTTTAAATATCAAATGTTTTCATAGAACAGAAGAAATTTTGTCTTGTAAAGGGCAATCTTCTGGAGGGCTGGGTGGGAAAGACTGGGCAGGATAAACTGAACAGCCAAACTTCTCTTCACCCTGATGAAAATCCACCCACCACCCTTCTACCGACTTGTTCCTTGCAACAAACTCTGTATGTCTTTGCAGCCTTCTCAGTCATCAGCTTACATGGTTGTGAAATACTGTGTCCAGACAGTATTTCACAGGGATTTGTCTGTGCTTTCAAAAAAGCCAAGGCATTATCGGTGCAATAACATACATTTTCCAATACCTGATTGCAATAACATAATTTAGGACAGTCTCTTTTCCATCTGGTTTTCCTCACTAATTGGGAAAAAGCCTTTCCGAGCGTGGTTGCTGACCCCAAGACTGACAGGCATAAATCAGACAGAGTTGGGAAAAATTCTCTTATTGCAAGAAGAGGTAAGAACGTGAAGATTTACATCTCGGTTTGAGAAAGATTAGAGATCTCTTCCAGCCTTATTTCCTACAAGTCTCTGAAGAAAAGCATCACAACCTGTGCACACCTCAGTTCGAATCAATACAAGACGTGCTCTGTAGGCTGGCATGAATTCCAGGAGTACTTTAGTCTATTGCTTTGTTCCTACCACCAACACATCCAGCTTCCTCACCAGATACTATTTCTAATGGACAGTTAGGGATTTGTCCTAAGCTAGGATAACCACTCAGAGAACAAGTCACCCTTTCCTTTTCAATAACGAGCTCCACACCACTGAACTCAATTCAAACAATAGAAATGGTCAGAAATCCGTACCACAATGATTGCTGAGGTTTGTTTACTGCACCAAACCTAACGTCATTTGATTGAGTTTCGATGTCTACGGATCGTACCACCAACTTGCTCAAACATCAGAAAAGGAGATCGACTCTTCCGTAGAAAACGATGAACAAATGCAAAACTTAAAAATGTAACAGACTGCACTGTCTGCTCTGGATGCAGATCTCAGATGCTCTCTTACAAAAGCCCTGCTCTACAGCACACACGTCGTTAACTGGCTTGCATCTCCCCTAAAGAGGCTTAATTTAATATATTTATTCTCATGCATAATTTATTGATATTTCTTGCATAATTGCTACTTCTTCTTCTTTTTTCCCCTTTTCTTTTAAAGAGAGTTTAATGCTTTTAGTTCATCTGTGCAGAACGGTTAAGGAATTTAAGCGTAAAAAGTCGTGACCACACAGACACAGAATTCATCGCCGGGGGCCTGACTCCAGACCCACCTTACGTGAGCAAAAGGCCACAGCTGTCAGCACGCTCAAGAGCTAAAACATCACGTGAGCTGCAAAACAATTATCCTACAACACTGCCCACACCAGGATAACTTCTTCATCTCAGCTTGATAGGCTCAGCTTTCTATACTTTGATTAAACATGCATCTAAACAACCATATTAAGGAAATAAGCCATTAAGTGGCAACCTAATTTGAACAAGCAAGATCACGGGAGTTTACGAGCTATCGGAAACCTTGTCCATTATGATGTGCATCTGCTCATCGATACATCTATCCACCATGAATATAACCAGCAGTTGGGGACGGGGCCTTTGAGCACCAAAAATGTCCTGCACCACTGCAGAACGAGGCTAAAATCTTACTAACCCTGACAGATATTGAATATATTATAAACACTGTGCTCTGTAGTACTCGCCCTCATGAGACTGTTTCTGGATTTCGCACCCCGCCCCCCCAAAATAAAAAGCTCACTGCAAGAAGAGATACACTTTCCATGAGCAATGGTAGTTCTTAACCAATCAGATGAGAAAGCTGACACAACTAGGAAATGAATTAACATTAAGAATTTTTATTTTTTTAAGTGAAACATGTCTCTCTCTCTGCTATCTTTCAAGAATACAAATAATCAAGAATACCCAGATGCTCTCCTTAGGGATCATTTCCCTTATCCTTCATCAAATGACTGTTAAACTTAGTTTTCCACAACAAGATCTTTCAGAAACTTCAGTCTTGCCTGCAAGGCCTCAAGAAACTTGCAGGCAAATGAAAAATTCATCGAGATTTGAAGACAGCCCTCTTGGGGACCCACCAGACACGGCACCACACGTACTGTGTCTCAAAGTGCCGGGTGGAAATACCAAGCGGTACGCTTCAAAAGAAGTCTAAATCAAGATTCACTGAAAAACAGGAAGACGGCTGGTCAAATCTTCTGCAATAAAAGCTAGTGAATAAGTGATGAGCAGAACTGTTTACTTCATTTTCTGGAACAAGGCACATAAGCGAATCCATTGACTGTCAGGTCACAGCTCCAACCTAATAATGCAAATGTGTCCATATTTTGCAACAATTAAGAAGCTGGCATAGTTAGATGGCTTGCAATTTAGACCAAATACATCTTCTCTTCACCTAGGGCTTTCCTTCTCAATCTATTTCTTCCTGTTCCCCAAACCACTCATCAGTTGAATCCTGTCAGAGTTTTTTTTTTTGCAGTACTGGGGTCAGCAGAATCGCGGAACAAATGTGGCATTTAATGTATTTCTAATATTTTACAAGTGATTACAACCTTCTCTTTCCTCCTTGTGGCAGGTAAACAAAAGACACCTGTATTAACATCCAAGGTTCAATCGTATCTTCAGCTCTGGCAGTTTCTGTGGCTGATGTCCATAGAGGGAAGATTCTTGGGGTTTTTTCCCACCTTCATCTCCCTCCATCCTAGTCACTGAAATGAGTCCAAACTGGTGGCTCTGTCCTTAATCCATCTCTTAGGAATTCATAATTGCATAGACCAATTCTAGTAGACACCAAAAGAGGTCACTCTTTGGGGTTCCAGCAGTTTTAATCCATCACAAATACTACATTAAATTAGAGTTCCTCAAAGATGCTGAACCCCACCAACCACACACGACATGGTAACATTTCTTCTAAATTTACGCCTGCCCACTATGTCCTAATCTTCCTGATCCTCAAAATATATTTTAAAAACCTCTTTTTCCTTCTTTAATTTAGAAATAGAAGCCTTTCCTAAAATTGCAGTGACACCACCACAGTGATTATACCACGATAAATGAACGCGAGAGACAAAATAAACATCAGCCGGAGGCTAGAGCAGAACTTGTCAGGATCAGTCAATGCTGCAGCGAGCTTTGGCTGTGCTGTAGCCTTATTCCTTCATACTGCAGATTCCAAGTTTCAGGCAGAAATTAAGGTAATTATGGTAATAAAGAACAGTGAGTCTACTGGAAGCTCACAAAACCATAGAAAAAATGGCAAGTTCAGGGAGAAATAATCTTGATGACTCACACAAGTGTGTATATTTATCTATGCCGTATTACGGATGTACACAAAAATGCTTCTATTCATTCTTGTTTCATATTTTCTGTCTCTATTCTCCTGTTACCCAGAGAAAGAGGGTCACCACATCACATCCTGTTCCCCGATTCATCTCGGGCAATGCAAACATGCATTGAATATTTAGACCACCTAATAGGCATTATACTGAAGGTCTGAAAACAAGAGTACTTCATATTTTGTATATTTTTAAATGTATCTTTTAAAAAAATGTATCCTTTTTAAAATGTATCTTTTTAAAGTATCTTTTAAAATGTATCTTTTAAAACTGTATCTTTAAAAATGTATCTTTTTTAAAATGTATCTTTTTAACAATATGAATGTGTAGGAAATGCAATGGCCTTATAATAGCTCTAATATCTTTTAATATTGCTAAAGCATCATTAATGTTTCTCAACAATGGGCTGAGACAAACATTAGGAGACTGTTATAACTAAAATGTCTTTTCCAGAATGTTGTAAAGGTGATGATCAATAAATGTTCTCAAGTGAGTAAAAATACACTCTTAACCCTTACTGGTTAGTCCTTAGCTACAAGGAGAAGATAAACTTTTTGTGGATTTTCACAGGTGATGAAGATGCAGGCACAAGAAAAGCTTGCGTGCTGTTTGTGTTTGATATATTGCTTCTGGAGGTGGAATCACACTGTAATTTTGTTGTTAAAGTTCCTCCCCTCAAAATAAATCACTTTGTTATGACATTTAAATGAAGGTAAAGAGGCTTAAAATCAAGAAGTCTTTATGAATATTTTTTTGTGGTTGATTAATGGACATAAATCAATAATTCCGTTAGAAATATAAAAACTTCTTTTCTCCTTTACCCTGTATCCAGTGTGTTGTTGGTTACTTCTGGAAACACGTAAACAGTGATAACTCAAAAAGACATTAGAATTAAGGCACTGAAACTGTATCTGGGTTTGGGGAGTTTTTTTTTGATGAGCGCTGCAGCACACCTCGCGCAAACAGCAGCGATCCAGGTGACACGAGTGCTGCAAAACATTGAATCGACTCACAAAAAATGGGTTTGAAAATGAAAAAAACCTCCACAATGGAGCTGCATGCAGTCGGTCTGCAAGACCCACCACTGCAAACATCGTGGCCAGCATCTAACGACAGCGGAATAACGGGTTGTGCAGCCTGAAACCATCCATGGCTCAGCTCACTAGACCACAAAGTACTTCCAAAAAAAAAAACAGCTTCTGTTTTACTCCGTGTTGAGTCAGAGGAGTGAAAGTTCAGTGGAGAGAAATGGGCATTAAAGAAACAGATTTGGTTACACAGAGACTTAAACATGCAAAGGTGAAGCTTCCTTCCTTTGATTTTTGCCAGAGCCATGGACTCGGCATACCAGTGAGACTCAGTGAACTGTTTAGGTTGGAAAAGACCTTTAAGATTGTTGAGTCCAACAATTAACTAAGCGATGCAAGGTCCAACACTCAACCACGTCCCTAAACACCTCATCTACGCGCCTCTTAAACCCCTCCAGGGATGGTAACTCCACCACTTCCCCAGGCAGTGGTGCTTGACAGTCCTTTTAGTGAAGAACTTTTTCCACCAGCCAGAGTCATGCCTGGAACCGTCATCCAACAACGGCTATTGCAGATGAGAAAATAAGGATAAGCTGGCCCTACGTTTATTTCTACCACCCTTCATTCATCTCACAGGGAAAGGTCCTCTCACAGCAAAGTCCTTAAATAAATTTTCACTTGAAGAACAAAGACAGCCCATTCATTTTCATTAGGGTCACACAGGTGTTGAATCAAACATGTATTTCAGTCCTTCCAGTGCCTTCAAAACAATTGCCAAAGCCTCCAGGGCAGACACGATTTCTCAGAGAACACTACACCCGGCATTAACAAGATGTCAGTCTACACCTGACGTTCCGAGATGCTCAATCACACAAAAATAATCAGAGTTAGAGAAGCACTAAGATGCAGCAACTGGTTTTTTAACCTGGGATAGAAATGCTGCATTTTAAAGGTCATCATTGCAACTGTGAGCGACAGCTTTCTTGATTTTTCCTGCAATTGAGCGCATCGATTTTCCATTTTAATTCACGATAATGAAAATATTACTATTATCATCATGATTATTATTTTAAGTGATTCGCAGAATAACCCTGGCTTTCAGGGATATCTGGGAGCCTTTGAGTGTGAAGCTCATAGCCTCATCTAGTTGTGCTGCCAGGGAAGGGATGAAAGGGAAAGTTCAGTTGCTGGCAATACAAATTAAAATGGTTTCCTCCTTTTGAAAAGATGTGGAATTTTATACTAGATTGAATTTGACACTGTATCACTAAAGTGAATATAATTCACTGTGATCTTCTTGCCATTTAGAACCAATGGCCCATTCATGTGTAAATGCACAGTTAAAGGTAAAAAAAAAAAATAAAATAAAATAGGCACAGCAAAGTAAAGACAGACCATAATGTCATCTGTATCTAAGCAATCAGTTTCATTGTGTCCCTGGGATAAAAGGAAGAGTAAATATCAAACATAAAAAGGATTACAGTTTTATAGTTGTTCAGGAATGTACGTTTTATTCCAAGAATACATTCACTAGCTGTATTTCCGTATATCAATCCATAACACGTATAGCATGTGAATAGATTACAAAGACTAACTTGCTGCTTAATACTGAATCACACCTACTATGGAGATAGAAATTAAGCATCACTATAAGGAGTGATTTGAGATAATTTCACACACATCTGCCACAAAAAAAAAAAGATCCTAGACCAGGAACTCTTAGATGGGAGCTCGATCAATGTTGAATACAGCTGTGAAAGAGCATTGTCAGCTGTGGATTCCAGGTGTTTTCAGAACAAAAGAGTATGAAAAACGCTTGGAAAAAAATCTTCCTTGTATATCTTTTATGCCAGAACCCAACTCTAGAATTAACCAAATCCTACAACATTAGGGGAATAAGAAGCTAGTGATGTAAAGAGTAGGAAGAGTATGTTTAGAGTAAAGCATGAAAAAACCAAAAGGCTGGTCCCAAAATAAAATAAGTATTGTGGGACAGGGCACAAATACAGAATCTGGGGAAAGTGACAAGAGCAGATGCCCCCAAACTGGCACATTTCCAGCGCGGTAGATGCAGCCTTGTCTGTATATCCAGAGCCAAAGGTTTGCAGATACCAAAGTTTCAATCCTACCTGAGTGCTTTGGTGCGAGGAGCCCTGAAGTCCTTCCTGCAATCCAAAACCTCCCGCAGTATCATCTTGGTGGGGAGGGAAAAGAAAAGAAAAAAAAAAAGTAAATAAGCCAGGGAATGACTGTAAAAAGCTAAAGTATAATGGGCTGTAAACAAATAATCTTTCCACTTGCTTCAGCGGTCTGTAGATGAGGCCCTAAGAGCTTTACCCTGCAAATCCTTCCCAGGCTGGGGAAGCTCGTTAAGGCATCAGCTGTGGGCTCTTTCACAGCACTTTCGACTGGGTAAATAAAAATCTGAGGGGCTGTTTATATCCATTGCTTCTCCTTCACCATTTATAATCTAGATACGATTTTATAGAACAGGTTGCACTCTCTAAAATGTGCAAAATGGGTGAATTTGCTGCTAGAGGTACACGTTATTGTATAGCTCTGCCTGGGTATGATTGCCATCCACTTGGTACAGTTGTAGATGATTACAGGAGTCATTAAGCAGCATAAAATCCTGCATGCTGGCTAATTAATGCGGAATTGATTCTCCTTTTAGTTTCATTTTTTTTTTATGCCCGTTGAACTCCACTGAAATCAATAAAGTAAAGGTAAGATCAGTAAAGACTGTAGTAAAACTGATATAAGTGGAGGAAATCGGGTTTAGAGTTTAATGAGTAATAAAACTCTAAGAAATAGAAAAAGAAAATCAAACTCCCCACTACGTCCGTGCATTTATTGTAATTGTACATGATTACAATCATTCAGGCAATCTTCTTCAACATTAGCATTCAAGTGATGCTTCACAAAACTCTGGGGTTCAGTAGAAAAGCGATGAGAGCATTCAGAGCCGTGTGAGCAGGGATATAATCCCCCAAAAGTTCAAGCTGCAGCTTCTGAAGCTTCTGTTCTTTCCTCCCTCTGCAAAACCACTCGGGCTTTACAAAACCTCTTTCCAAACTTTCCTTCTATTTGCCGAGTATCCGTATCTACAGCTCCCGTCATTACCTGCCTCCAGCATTCAAATGGACAACGGTTCCGTTACATATCTAAGGTCTCATTTAGGAAGCTATAACCCAACTTAAAAGGTAAAAAAAAATAAATAATAATAATAATAAAAAATAATCAAGTGTGCATCCTGATATTAAAACTTTACTCAAACAATGTTTTCTTGGCTCACTTTTTCTCCTTCATCCCACACTCCTCTTTACTGCCTCTCTCACACCTGTGTTTTCAAACTTTGTTTAAAAAAAAATGGGTTTTTAGCTATCCCAGGAGTGACATCGTGATGTGACACGTGAAGCTGAGCTACCTGTCATGTCAGATTACGTGACAGAACATAACGCAACTCGATAGGCAAACCTGAAACGACACCACAACTTGAAGACATTAACTTTCCTTTAACCATGAGCTGGTGTCACGCTTTCTGCAAGAGATACATGCAAGAAATTTGCCATCCTTTTTTTTTTTTTTTTTTTAGCCGAAGACTTAGCCCTTGACCTTTTAGTGATGGCTTGAAATGAATAGTGCCAGACTCACCTGCCATGGTTGTCTTGTACGCTTTGACAATAATTTTGCTGATGACAGGATCAAGGTATTGCCATGCTGAAAACTAACCTGCTCTTTACAGAAATGAAGAGTTTGCTTCAGAAGTGGTTGTAATATACAGCCCTAATGATTATTAGAGCTGGACAAACACAACTTTCAACGTCTTTCATAAATTTTAGGTGAAAAAAAAAATTTAAAAAATGAAAACACTTCTGACATTTCTATGGGAAAGTGTTGATCCTCCACCCAAAAAAAAAAAAGAGTGTCTCATATCTAAAAGTGTATTTAGGTTTCTTTCCCCCAAGAAGGCATTTTCTGTGAATATATTCATAGCAGTCTTAGTGCAGATCTCCATCAAAAGTCAGCCCCAGTAATTAGGCAGAGATACAGGAACATTCTTGTCAGGCGTTTTCTATGATAACCACAGTAACACATCAAGTCAAACTCTCCTTTAGGGCACATATTTTCTTTTTAATGGAACTGCACACAGAATGAGCTGAACCATTTCATTCAGCCTCCCGGTCTAGATAACATGTAGGAAGGTCTTTTATCCAGCGTGCACGCTTCTTCATATTTAATAGTTCCATAAACTATGTTTTTGCTAAGGAGTCATCTGAAACTTATTACAGCCTGCAAATGGATTTTGTAATTGGTCTGAAGGGGTTTCTTATTTGTTCTCTGAATTTTTGTGTGTGTGTAACATGAATTATTTAACTTTAATCTCAGCAAATCACGTATGAGATTTTATTATTTTATTTTTTTAAAATCAATTTTTCATTTGTCTTCATCCCCAGTAATCAATGCTAGCTCAGGTCAGCGAGGTTCGAGCTACACTAGATCCCTGCTTATTCCAGGAGACAAATAGCACGAATCTGCCTCACCGTGACATCTGCAGTGTCAAGCAATATCAAAGATCATCCTCTGTGGTATGGTGGGTACACAACACACCCTTCTCCTAAGTCTGCAATAGGACCTTAGGCCAAGCCTTACTCCCCAGGGTACCCACACTTCAACGTACATCAGTGGAGAATTTCTCATTGGTAACAAGTTGGATTTTCCTTAAACAGAACAATGTTAATCTTTTCAACACAGTCTCAGTTGACTGGAAATGTGGATTAGACCAAATCTAGAGTATTGCCCTGAAAAATATTGTTGTACCATGTCTTAGGGTTTGTTTAGATTTTATTGCATATAGGTAGATGACCAGAATTAATGGCATTATATTTTCAAAAATCAGATTAGCAGTCACTATTCAAAGGAAATTATCTCGGAGATTTTTCTTCCTCCCCAACAGCAGCTGCTGACTTGCATACCACTAGCTATTAGTTGCTCAAATTTATGACAATAATAAAATCTTTAAGTCAGCCTTACTTGGAGACTGCAGCATAGGCTGGAGAGCACGCAATTTAAATTCCGTGTAGTGACACATTGATAGTTATTCTGCAATAATTCCACCTATTAATCACCAGCTAAATAGTGTCCCTGCTGTCTCTATTTATCCCTCTTCACATAGATGGAGTCAAAGGCATCAGTCTGGGCACCAGAGAGCTAAATCCCGTTCGGTTTGTGTTTGTCTGCATTTCTGTTAAGCGCTAAAGGAATAAACTGAGTGGATCAACCCCACAAACTGCTCACAAAGAGTTGCTGAGGTGGGAGCTGTGGCTGGCAACTCGCATGCAGCTGCTCACCGCTAGGGCCAAACTGAGGAAAACCATATTTTCCACACAGCCCCTGGAAATTGCTGTATCTGAGTTTTGTTTGAGCATCTTCAACTGACGGCACCCGGCGCCGCTCGCAATAGTCGCGGAGGGGTTCACCCGCTTGTTCCTCACAGCCCTTTGTGTCTGCAGCCACTTTAAGTCCAATTAAAAGCATTTACACCAACTACATTGTTTATGAGGGGAATAGGTTGCCAGACTGAGCTGAATAAATACAACAAGATATGTAACAGGATAGCTAGATAGCTATGTAATAAGAAAGATAGATAGATAGATAGATGATAGATAGATAGATAATAAAAGCTCTGCACTCATGAGGTGGGACACCATGTCCCACGCTTAACCCTGCCAGCAAATTAACATTAAACACGTCCCCCTTGGAGAGAAGCCTGCATTCCCCAGGAAGCAAGCAGCAGGCGTACACCAACTACAATAATTACGTCAATAAGCCAAGATGATGCTGCAAAACTTCTCTTTACTAACCACATCCTCCAGGTAGCTTTGGTTTAGACCCAGGTGGTGCAACTGGATTTATGTAGTTGGAGCCCTCCCCTCATTCCACAGGGGCTTTACATGGAGGGCAGGGTGGAGGTTGAAGGAGCAGAGGGAGCTGTGATGCTTATAAACAGCTTGTGAAGGAGGAGAAGGGAAGAGTGATGATCTGCTGCATATCTAATCCTGGAGGCAGTCGTTGCATTATTTGATGGGTCAAATATCACGTAGTGACTCAGACGCTCTGAGTCATCCCGAAGTGCATCGCGCCGTCAGCCGGTGGCCTGTGAGAAAAACCTTCCACAAATATAGAAATTTTACATTGTTAAGCTTCCTACACATTCTAACTGGGCATGTTTTATTCTTTTCATCAGAGCCTTCCTGGTCACCTGATGTCATACAGAGCCTCTAAAAAAAAAAAAAAAATCAGAATAATTGTATCCGACTGAAACACATAATGCAGGATCATTTTTAATGCCCAAAGAGGTACATTTCTGTGTGAGTGGGATATCTTTTAGACACCTCATTAATCAGAAGTTATTTTTCAGACTGTTTTGTTGGTCTGAGAGGAATTTTCAGTGCTGTGAAATTATCCAAAGTAACAATTAAAAAAAAAAAAAGTGTTTTCTATTTTAGGAAGTAAATCCCCAGGCAGACAGGCAGCTGCCTAAATGTTCTTGCCTCTGTCTTTACGTAATGAGGACACATTGATCGCCTGCAATAGTTTACATGAAAGAGCTTTCTCTCACGACATTGTAAAACCCCAAGCTGGATCAGACAGAGAAAAAATATTTTAAAATAAATCACATTTGGAACCAAATCTTTACTTCCCTCGGTGGACAGCGGACAGCCTCCTCTCTTGAACTACATAATTCAGGAACAAACAAATTTGACACGTCAGGAACTATGTGAAACAACCATCCTCCTTAGCTGACAACGGGTCCTGACCTTCCAGGACACTCAGCAGGGTTCTGAGAAGCAGAAGCGATCACCCTGTTGCCCCACAGGTGCTGCCAACACTGCTCATACTACCAATGGGGCCAGGGGCCAGGTGAGCAGAAAACAGGGAAAGATAGAAAAGATGAGGTCACGGGGAAAAGTCTCAGGGACCTAGAGCTCGTCTCCTGCCCACCATGGCTTGGCTGTAGAGCAGACTGTGCTATGAAGGAGTGAAACCCATCCCGTGGGGTTCTGCTCCTCTGCAAAATTATAGAAAGAAAAAAAAAAAATTTAAAAAATATTTTGTGGGCTGGACTTGATGATCTCAGAGGTCTTTACCAGCCTCAACAATTCTGTCGTTCTGTGTAATCCCTGGGAGCTGGAGCACTGTGTCTCTAAGAGCTCCGAGGTGGGTCTGGAGCTCTCACCATCAATCCGGCTACATGGTGCTGGCAGTTTTCTGCCTTTAACTGCCTAGAACTGTTGATATTAGTGTAACGATCCCGTTTATATATTTATGAACCATTAATAAATCATTAAATGCTAATTATATTTCCTTTATTTTTTTTCCCTTCCATTAGAGCTGCTCCCCTTGCTGGTCTTTATTGACATGAATATTTCCAACCCACAAGCACATTCGAAATAACTATTCCGTAAAGAATGTTGTCTAAATCATTTACGACTAACAAATGCTCTTAGCTATGTTAGCAGACAGCATCTGTTTATTTAAATGATTTAAGAGGACTCATTAATCTAGAGTACACAACAATATTATCAGCTACTGGCATGTCATGGGTCAGAAAATGCTGTTTACAGCCTTAACAAGGACCAACCAAGAAGATCATGTCTTGTGCTATTAAGTGTTTAGAGATAAGCACAGAAGTTGGATCTTCCAGCTTTTTACTGCTTTCTACATACGTATTTTTAAGACTTTGAAAACAAGTGTGACCGTCCCCACAGCCAGTTTTGCTACCAGGGGCTCCCTGCTCCAGTATTTGCTCACGGCAGCTTCATTTTGCCTCTGCACCGGAACACAAAGTTGCCAGAACAAGAGAGGAGGAAAAAATAAAAAGAAAAAGAATTTTTCTTGGCCCCAGGCAGGCTGTCCACTGACCAAGGTTATCTTGTATTTAAGAGAGCCACAAATTTTCGGTTAACAGTAACAAGATTTTGCCTTAATGGAGCCAACGTGATGCTGTAATTTTTTTTTTTGGCTCTGTCATGTCCCGAACTAGCTGTCAGGACGAGGACTTATGTTGGCTGATTCTCAGGCCAGGATTAAGGTGACCCAACACAAAGAATCCTAACACCAGTTTTATTTACAACAACAAAGACCTAAAATTGATGCATTTCAGTTTCCCACTTTGTGGAACATTACCAGGAATGGGTCTGGGAAATGGCGGGGACTTCTGAGGGGGGTCACTCCTCCCTCCTCCGGCTTGACTTCTTGATTTCTGCAGTCACAGCTCCAAGCCCTGCCTGCCCCCACCAGGGCACGGACTGGGGAGTTGACTCAAAAAAAGGAAAAATAAAAAACCTGAGCCAGCTCCGACCAAGCCAGGCCGGCGCCAGGCAGGCGGCTGTGGCCACTTGAGGTTCAGAAAAGGTCCAGACTGATTGAGACATCGTCTTGAGCAGTCTCTTACAGCCTACGCTGGTGAAAACATTGAAAATGCTTCAAGCTGATCTTTGCAAGAACGGTATTTGCTGCTATTTTGTAATTGAGCTCATTCTAACATTTCATAATGGAGAAAGAAGAATGTTGTCCCCCATTTTTTAAGAACTAAGATACTGTATTTCAGATATTATAAAATTATATTTCCTTTCAGGGAAACACAAAGCCAGGACTTTTTCCATAAATCCAAATATGTGCTCACATACTGGCCATATAATGGCTTCACAGCTGAAGCGAGAACAGAGTTCTTTCTCAACCTTCAAAAACCTCATGAACACTTTAATTTGTGAGAAAAGCTCTTGGGAGTGCCAACGTACTGGTTGATCTATTGGTACTTCGCACAGGAACCCCAATTTCTATTTTGAGTGATTATGGCTTAACCACTCAAAACCACATCAGATATGAGACCTGGTGCTTGCATTGCCAGCTAAACTAGATCCACATTCCTCCAGATCAACTTACCTCAAATTGACTATACCTGTATTCATTGCAAGTCTTTATATGCAAATTAAAAAAAAAAAAATAAAATTGCTTCTCTAAAAAATAGTTTCTCCTTCTGTGCACCATTTCTTTCTGTACTGACAGACTGTGAGGTCACAGTACTTAAAATACATAAAATATCTACTGAACATTCTCAGAGCTATTCTAGCAATGTGTTCTGGGGCAGGCTCTACTCATGCCACACGCTACCTGTTTTAAGACGAGAGGAAGAAGGTAGTTTACTGTATTGAAGAAGCTTCAGGTGCTCTTTGGTTGAAGCACCGTGTTTTGCTTGGAGATGCTGTGGTTTAGTAGCCTGGCTCAAGCCTTCTCAACACAGCTCAGTAGTAATAAATCAAACTGGCAGATTTCCCAAGTAGATGAGCATTTTGGAAAACAAAACCCCAAACCACAACACTGTACGATAGCTATTTTTTCCCACTTCTTGGTATTACTCAGACCTCCATGGTTCTACAGTATCGCTGTATGGAGTAGCTCAGCAAAAGACCTTCACATGGTGACTCTCAACACAATCTTTGCTTGTCCCCATTAAGCAATGAAGAATTAGAGCAAGCCCAGATCCTTTTGGAAGCCCCGCCTTCCTCACCCTCGAGGTGGAAAAACGGTATTCTCAGTTTCAGCTTTTGTGATTTATACCACAGTTAAAAACCAAGGCAGACAAAAGATTAAAGCTTGTTGAGATCCCCATACTTGCACCGAGCACAAATGTAGCTAAAATTAAATAGTTAAGCTTTGAGCATTCGTATCTCACAGGAGCATCTTCATAAACTGCAACCCCAGGTTGGAAAAAAATGTCATTAGGATTAATTAATCTTTGCTATTGTAAATGACAGTTTTCTCTCTCTACACCTGGTTCACTCACTCCAGGGAAAAAGTTCAGGCAAATTCACCCAGAAACCGGTTGATTGTGTCCCATTACAAACTCACACTTCTTCCTAAAATCTATTATCCCAGAGTACGGCTAAAAATAAAAATCTGTGTTCTTATAATTTCTTGAGCTAGGACATCTCGTAAACATGAGCTTAAGCATCATTTGTAGCAATAAGGTGACACCCCCCCTGTATCAGGTCCCTTTCCATAACTGGACTGTTTCTTGCCCGGTCACGGAAGGTTGGGGATGGGTGATGGACCATGGTGGTTATGGTCCAGGACAGACCCTGGGAAGCAGCAATGAGACCCAAGGAATCTGTCTCTCACAGTGCTTGTTTTGAAAAGTTCTGTCAGGACGTTACTGGAAAAAAAGTGACAAAATACGCTGCTGTCACACAGGTCACTGCATGTCATCAGATATTGCATTAATTTCCACGCGCTGCCAAGATCTGAGCTAGAAACCCGGAGCAGAGAGGTTGGGTGTGCAAGGGTGATGCTGAGCCATCCAGTCAGGGCTGTATTTGCAACAGGTACATAAGGTCAGCGTGAAGGCAGAGTTTCTTGAGGGTAAATCTACTTCTCCCTCCAAACCTCCTTTTAAAACAAAAAGGTAAAGCTCCGATTGACATGATGTTTTCAGCTGGTTAAAAATGAAAACCCTTTTTCATCCCCAAATACAAAATTTTCTGCTTGTGGAGATCCCATCTTTAATTACCAGCTGCTGCAAATGATCTTCTTGTGATCATTAACTGTCAAACCCTGGAACAACATCTCTCTTATTGCCCTCACTGTTCAAATACTCCACCTGCTTCTAATTAGTCAAACTACCCAAGCTACCTGCACTAAGGCTATTCAGATCCTATACTGCAGCTGCTGAACCCTCCAGTTTCTATAATGTAAGCCAACTATATTTTTTTTTTATTAAATGATATCAACTACCCCTACTACAACTGTGACTGAAGTAGCAGACATTATAAAAAAAGCATTTTTAATGAGATAACAGCACGGCCATTGCTAATGATGATTACTTGTATAATTCTTGCAATCATTTTTAATGAATACTCACCAGTGCAAACTCCTCACTAGCTCGACCTGCCTGAGTTGATCTCATCAAAATAATAAGCAGGATTTAATAAATTACCATGACCTCATTCAGCATAATTTTACTTATTGCTTTATCATTAGGATTATCCATTGCAGATACTAAGATTTATTTTTTTTTAAGCCTTTGATACCCCTTCCCATTAAAACGCCCACTCTTTTGGGTGTTATATGCATGTCTGCATTATTTTTCTTCACCCCTAAAATCCTTCTGCTACCCCAGAACATACGTAACTTTCGCTAATGGCTTGTAGCATCAGTTGAGCTGGAAGCAAAAAGCATTTCACAATTCCAGACTTTCAAGGGAATCTGCTCCCTTTCGAGTGTTCCTCTGGCGTGGACCTATTCACACTCACTTGGAAGTAACACAGAAATATCCCATCCCAATCTTGTTTGACTTAGGTTGCCTCGACAGCTGTTTTAGCATTGATATAAAACCAGAGCCACACACCGTAGCGTTACTGCTCCTTTTGCGACGTCTGAAAAGCTCCTGTAATTTGCAGGTAATGGGAAGAGAGGGTATAAGCTCTGTTTGGTCACATGTTTTCGTTCACACGTGAGAAACCCGTAGTGATTTAATTCTCCTTGCATCGCGTGTCAAAAAAAAAAAAAAAAGTTTGTAAAAGGGAAAGAAAGCCCCTGAAGACAGCAGGTAAACAACAAATTTTCAGGTTTAATATGCTGACAGCAAGTCAAACTTGTTGAAGTGAGCCTTTGCTGCGCTGGTAGAAATTACAATTACCCCGAGTTCATCAAACGACAGTGGAGTTATTGTATATAAATCCCCAGGAAGTTTGGAATCTGGGGCTTTAATTAGAATATAGGCATTATTAATATTAGTGCTAGCTACAGAGCAGAAGCAAATGACTCATGAAAATATCCTATGTAAAAGCCTAGATATACGACTTTGTGCCTCTCTAAGCTTCTTGAATTTCTCCCAAATGAGCAGAATTTCACAACGAGCTGTTTAACATGTAGATTACCCTGCAGTGAAACATAAAACATTTCACACCTTTCAGAGCCGCTGATTGCAGAAACCAAGACAAGAATCGCGCGAATGAAACGAGCTAACGTCCTGGTGAACTGTGGATCTACAGCATGTTTAATTTAAAATGAAACCCATACCCAGCAAAAGAATGGAAACTGCAACTTTTAGCCCTATACATAATTTATCACAACCTGAAGGCATTTGCAACATCTGAAATTAAATAGGAAATTAAATTATTCCCCGAAGGTGTTAGGGTTGATGTAAGAAATGCGTTTAAAAGTAAGTACACAAATAGTTCATACCATTATTGTGCGTATTGCTCAGCAGATCTTGTTACTGGTCCCTTGCTACATTTCTCAAGATATTACCTTAAGCCTCCTGCGCTTAAGCTACCTTAATGCCTCCCACATGCTCCCAGCTACCCCTTAGAGGGACGTGCTTGGTGGGGCAAATTGTTTCTCCCGTCATAAATCTGTAGAAATACCACACTAGGGCGATACAACCGCTGAAGGCTGGGTTAAAGCTTTTTTTTTTTTTTTTAAATTAAGTGCAGAAACTAAATCTGCTATAGAGTATAAATGAAGAGATTCCCTTCGCATCGAGCCCTGCCTCAGATAACCCTCAGCCTTTTAAGAAATATGCTGATGCTCTCACATCCCAGACTGAACCAAGAAAATTTTTTCCCCTTGCCAAAGCAGAAAACAGTCCTTTGTCACAAAACAGCCTCAAGACAGAGCCAGGCAGGGCTCTCGGCACACCTCTTGGCCCCAGGCATGCAGAGCAATGCCCACGTTGGGCTGGTAAATGTTTTTGGCCCACAAAAGTGACAAAAGTTGGGAATTCGAAAAGCTAAATGAATTCATGGCCAGTTATCATGGAAGGTCTGGCACAGGAGGGATGGGTACTCTTAGGAGAGCATCGTACCAGCCCCATCAATTATCAGCCTTCGCTTCCAACTGGAAAAAACTGACATTTTTAGTAGCATTGCAATTTTTTAAATGCCCTACTGGCAAGCAAATAATATTTGATTCCATAAAGAATGAGTTCATGATTTCACCCAGTGAATTTAGTTATTGCGTCAAAGTACTTGTCCAAAAGCAAATTTTGATCATGATTAGAGCTTGTATTGACACGGGAAAATTAAATGGCAGTGTTACAGTCGTAAAAATATCAGTGTGAAACAAATCATGCCACAGCTATCAGTGACATACAGGGAGAAAAGAGTAGCCGGATTTCAAGGCCAAGGAGCAGGGTTGGGGTGGTTTTCTTTCCAGGATCATTGTTTGGCTCCTGTCAACGTTACACGCCCAGTTGCAGTATTTAACTGCCATGCTTACTGTAGAAATTCAGCTTTATGAGCACGAGAGTACGTCATTAATCATTAATTACAGAACTAACCGAAGAGCCAATACCCTCAGGTTGACGTATTACGTTGTTGGGAGAGTCATGAAACCACAGCGTAAGCGCTAAGCGGAGCCAAGTGTTTAAAGAGTTGCTTGACGGGATGGTTTATCTGTCTGAACAAAACCACCTGAATTAGAATTGATACTCTGGTTTGAAACAAAGTGGAGCAAAGCTTTGGCTCAGCAGAGCTCCGACAGCTGAAGGGTTGGATGGAGCTGGGGTGGGATGGGAAGGGGGCACCACGTCAAGGTCCAGGAGGGCAGATCCAGCCTTGACACCCACAAACTCAGCCCAGACAACAGCAGCTCCAGCTTTACTCACCACCACTCTTTCACAGGTTGTGTTATAATGCATGAAGTGCATGGTGTAGGCACCTAGAAAAGGTCTTGCACCCCACCTCCCTGCATAAAGCTTATTCTGGGAGCTTAATTTGAGTCCCACCCACGTTAAAGGCAAGACTTGTGCTGTCTGGAGGAGGAAAAATATTAAGACAATTAAAAAAAGATAAATAATCATCCCCAGATAGGACAAATGTCTCGGTGCTCTGGAAGAAGATTTTAAATACTTCCTTTATCTGGGGGTTTTGTCCCTCACGGAGCCTCAATTTGTTCTTCCTTGATTGTTTTCTAACTTTTTCAATTATCTTGGGGAGCATCAATTTGTTTTCAAAGTCAGGCATTAATTTAAAGCAACACTTCTAGCAATCTGACTTGTTTCTTTCTGAAGGTCTTTTTAATGGCATAAGCATCTGCATAGCCCATCAATCTTCCCTCTCTGATATCTTGAGAGCTATCTCTGTCATTATGTAAAGGCTGCTTCAAGAGCATTTATTAATTCAAAAGATTCAGATATCTCATTATGCGCTACCTGGAGAGCATCTTGCTGACTGGGGACACATACATAAGTTTTGCTACAAATGTCTCTGACTATTTTTTCCTCTCTCGCACCTACTTATCAAAAAATGCACACACCCACCAAAAAAAACCCACCTTAGATATCAGGTGAATAATTGTAAATAACGCTGATTAGCAATAAAATCATTGTACTGGGCAAGGCAACCAAATCCTTGTTACCAGAACAATAAATAAAAATAGAAATTTAAGAGTTTGAAATAAAAATCTGCAGGAAATTAGCAACCTGAGTGTCTTAAGCACAATCTGGGTTTCCAGATGAGTTCTTAACACCAAGAATGATCAGTATTGGTAAGAATCCAACAGGTGGCTTTGTTTTTTTCTGGTTTTTTGTCTTCTGGGGATTTTTTTCTTTGCTGTTTAGGGGTTTTATATCTTTCAAAGGTTTAAAGATTATAAAGATTCATGAAGAACTTGATGGAATGCTTGGGACTTGTCTCATCTGCTAGGAATTACCCCTAGACATTACACACCACTCCTTAAAAATGCTGGAGATAAACAGCCTCAGAACCCCCTCTAACCACAGCACCTCCTCAAGTGCTAAATGAAAAAGTCTGTTGCCAATTTAGTAACTAATTACAGTATCTTCATGAGACCTGCCAGTTATAGAATTAAAGAAATGAAAAAGAGAGATCAAGAAAAAGGTGAGAAGAAAGTCTTCTACCATGCACTCAGAGTTACCACTGCGAGATTCCAGATGTTGCTGCATTAAAGAAAATATTAAAATACAAAAAAAAAAAAAAAAAAAAGGTGTTGTAGCAGAGAAATAAGCAGAGGAATATTACACTTTAAACCTCAAAGTGTTAAACAGCTGATGGAAGACCTGAGTAGGTCAGTCAGACATCTGAAAATATCTGAAATTTTATACTGGAGGGGCATTATCCACATTCTTCAGCTTAATTGAGCCTTATGAATATTATCTACATTTGGGGCCTCTTTTGTTATAATAAAAATAATGAAACGCTACATTTTCCATACTAATTATGCAGAGACCATTATCAATAACCAGCAAATCCAAGAGACATTTCCTAGTTGGCTTCCCTCTTCAGCTACCCTGTAAAGGTCGGTAACTGAACTCAAAACTAAAAATTAACATTTAAGATTCGTTTACAATTGTATTTTTAACTTAAGTAGGTTGCAGATGATTAGCTACAACCAACCTCATTTTGTGATTCTAGGGAAAGCCTGGCTCATATTTTGCATTTTAAAATAAAGGGGTTTGGGTTGCGTTTTTTTTAAGTCAGGTCCAGAGTGAAAGCCCAGTTTTGTGACCTTACGACAAAGGTCATCGCACATCTGAGCGGAACGCTCATATTAATAATGTAACAGGTTTGGGCTGTAAGTATTAGACTGTTGTATTTCATAATCTTTCAAAGATGGCATCAGATTGCCCGCTTTGGAGAAGAATTACGACACTACAGCGTGGCACATTTATATTGATAGTTGAACCCGTGCACATTTTATTTAAATCAGCACTTCTTTGCCTGCTCCAACACTAGAATACAGCGTCGCTTTGAGAAATACTGATAAAATGAGCACATTAACCAAGTTTATCCTATTGCATACCACAAGTATTGAAAAATTATTACAACTTACCTTCTCTATACCAGGCCAAAAAGCTGCTATTTGTACCAAGTGAGCTGAACCCTGCATTTTTCATATCATTCCCTTTTTTCTACCACAAAACGCCAACCCACAGTCCAAGCTGGAAGCCCAGAGCTCAGCACAAACCCTTCCTGCCTTTACACCAAGCTTCCCTCCACCTCAAAGGCTAATTAGAAGGCTTCCCTTTAATTTCTGACTGCATTAAAGAAATTTAATTAGGCCCAAATTGAAAGCAGCTGAAAATGCAGAGCTTTTCTTCTCCTACATTAATTCACAGTTTTGCCCGCATTAATGTTAACTGATTACCAACGAGTCGCCTTTTATTGTCTAAATCATCACAGTGAGTTGTAATCAGCGACATTAGTAGAGGATTAATTTGAGCTAATTTGGGGCCAAATTCTCCTTCCCCTTACGTGGTGGTGAACTGAAATAACAGCAGAGAGAGTAGCAGAAGTTGCCCTGAACGTGTCTTGGCATAACGGAGATGGGGATCCTGCTCTTGGCGGCTTGGGGAACACAGAGCAAATTAAAGGGTCTCAGGCTTCCCCGTGGAGGCAATTCTGCAGGAAGATTATCATTTTTAGGCTTTTTCCAAAGCTGCATCCTACAGCAGATGCAGATACAATTATATTTGCAATGGGGATGAGTCTTGTAACATGATATTTTTATTTTATTTTATTATAAAGCTACCTCTAGCCTTAAGAAAAAAAAAAGAAAACTCAACGTCATGCAGATGTTAGCGTTCGCATTATCTGAACGTTTCCAGTCAGAGCCACTTAAAGAAGCATTTTTAGCTGAAGTTGGTTTCCTGCCCAGAATATGGTCGTGCAGAAATCATACAAATCATTGTCAAGTGTGTGCTTTTGTTCCCGTGAAAGCGCTCTGAATTAAACCCATTGCTGAATAATGAGGAACCTGCTTCATCATTTCCTCGCTCTTGTGAAGCTCAGTGTCCCTCGTCTTCATATTTCCAGCCTGTTCAGGTTTTTTTTTTTTTATTTTCTAATCAAATTGCTATAGGGCTGGGCTGCAGATGGGGGGAAAAAGCTCCGAACTGACATAATTATTGTAATGCATTCAGGTACCTAATGAAAACAAATCTATCAGCAGTTCCATTCCCCATTCCCGCCCGGGGGATTTCTCAGAGCTGTGCGATTTGTTTTTCTGTTTCGGGAAAATATTCGCAGTTCTGATCGTGAATTTGGACGAAACAATCACCATCTGAGAAAAAATCATTAATTAAGTGTGCGGAGGGGAAAAAAAAAAGCATGATTAGGTTAATCAGAGCGTTTGTTCTGATGATTTGGAACCGCTGCTTTTTTTGTTTACTTTTATTTTTTTTTTCCCTCACAGTTACACTTCCAAAGAAAATTATTACTACTTCAAGGAAGAGAAGTATTTCCACTGTGAGATTGTCAAAAAGCAGCCGTGGGGGTATTCAGACATCTCCAAATTCTCTTTAGTATGGAGTGCTCAGTGGATTTGCTCTTCCCACAAACCCTTCCCAATTCTCCCTTTACAACAAATAAACTTCTCCAAATCGGATGATTTTTATTTTTTTAACTTGTAGACACCGAGATAAGAAGCAGCTTTATGATTATTTAGCTTTATCCAAGCATACGCATGGCTTCACAAGCAAATTACTTTGTGGAACAAAGCAAACGACGAGTTCCTGTGACACTAGGAAAAGGCGTTGCGAAGATAAGAAGAGAAAAAGTTATTTTCTTCCTGTTGAAATAGGGGCTCAATTTTAAATTTTCTCATAACCAAAGCCTGAGAGTACATTTCATAAGAATACTTTTTATTCCATTAAAGATATCCATATGCTCGTACGCACTGAAGCACGAAAGCAGTGGTTTGGGGTGTTATTACATCGCAACAGCTGTTTGCTGCTTTTCATTAAAAAAGGACAGACGGTGAAAATAACATTTTTAGGGAGAAAAAAAAAAAAAACCAACACAAAAACCAACATCCCAAACCTGAAGGATATTTTGATAACCATGCGTATCATGTATTTCGTGTCTAAAATTGAAAGTTTTTTGAGAAAGCGTCACATCTGTGGGATCTGAGATGCAGAAATCTCAAATTTTCCTACTTTTTTGTCATCATCGTAGCCATCCTGAACTGTGACAGTCATCATGGGATGGTGGTATTGGGATGAAGGGAATTCTTACAGCTGCTGAAGAGAGATGTTATAAGACTGTCTCCCTGGGATGGAGCCTGGAGCCATGTGTGCAGAGAATCTTCATCTTTGTCTTTGGAGGGTGGGTTGATTAAAAAAAAATCGTATCCTCAGGTGCTCCAGTTTTGCAAGACTGCCTGACATTAGGCACTGAGAGCTTTGCAGCTTCCCAGACACATCAATCCAGTGGCCAGAAAGAGATTACAATGAGTAAAACAAAATGGACCCAAATTCCAGATGATGCCACTGAAGAAGAAAACCCATCTGCCACACTGGCAATATCCTCTGGCTGTAGGTAGACCCAAGATTTCTTCTGCAAAAGGGTTAACACCAGTTTGTTAAAACATCTGACGTGCAGTAATAAAAGACCGTAGAAAGAACAGTCTCCTCTCATTTCCAGAAAGCGATGCAGCCTTTACAAATTTTTTCAGTAATATTTTCAGTTCTGCTATTATACTTCAGATTCTTACAGTAATTTGCATTTTAACCTTTCTTTTATACATGCTTTGTAGGCTCTTCACAGAAGTAGGCACAGAAGTGAATACCGGGGCTCTCCTTTTGTTCAGGCAGTGAAAAGATGTGCTGAAGCTTGTTGAAGTCCCTGAATATGTAACTTTTCAGACATATTCTGGTTTTGTGTAATCTGGGCTATTTCCAATAGGAGCTGGTGAGGACTCTTGAAATATTGAACTTGAGAAAAACATTGAAAGGGAGAGAGGACAATGATTAAGACTAGATTAAAATATGACGATTAAAAGGATGTCATCTCAGAATAACTGGAAAACAGAGCTGTGAGTGAAGCAAAAGCGCAGTGCCAGGGAGGAAGGTCACAGCCACGCAAGGTGTGAAGGAACAACCCTGGTGTGCAAGGGCTCTCCTGGCCATGGCGTCTCACTCTGGCTCTACAAACCAAACAACAGGTCTCGTACTAGGTCAGAAACTCAGATGGAATCAGGATTCACCAAGGCAGGTCTCACCACTTGTGAACTTCCCTGGAACAAGGGTTTTTTCTTGGTTTGGGGCTGAGGTTTTTTTTTGGCAGGGGGTGGAGGATAGGGCAGAGAGGACTTCTCATGTCTTCTTGGTTACCTAATACCTTCTTCCTTATTTTTTTTTTCTTTTTCCTTTTTTCTTCTTTTCAATTTTTTCATTAAGGAGCGTTTTAATATCTTTGGGACTCTGCAAGAGTAAACTGACCTATTCTTTTCCTTCCAGCTCTCCACCAAAGGCAGCCAGGAGACCTTCTGGCAGCACAGCATAGGAGGAAAGGAGCTGCCTTTCCATATCCCAGACCAGTAGAATCCAACAGAGTCCCTGTCCTCAGCTTCTTTCTCCGTAATGATCTTTTTTTTTGTCAAACTATATTGAAACAACAAAATAAATCAACGGTCCTCAGGGGCACGATATTTTTTTTGCCAAGGCTCAAAGCAGCAAATCCAAAAACGTGTCGATTCTTCTCGCTCCCTCCCCCAAGGTTCTCTAAATCAGTGGGAAAGACATTACCCAGCCTGCCAAGGAGTGAAAAACTGAAATTTAGCGTTGCCCTCCAGCAAATCCTCTGTTCCAGGAACTGCAAATAAACTTGGTAACGTTTCTTGAAATTAGGCCACTGAGTCCCATCAGGCAAGTGGCCACAGCACAGTTCGACTTGTGTGGGACACTGGGAAGAGAAAATGGGGCTGGAACATCTAAACTCAAGCATCTAAACTCAAAGTTAAATATTGAGTCCACTTAGGAAGGTGAATAGGTTGGTATTTGAGCCAGAAATAAAATCTGAGTGTTTGGGGTGGATAGAACCAGGCATCCCAATACTTTCTGGTCCCATTTGAAATGCAACACCGGATATTCTGACATAAAATCCCTCTTCTGCTAAGGATTTTGTATTTATAAGGGACAGTCATGAAGTTGACACGTGAAGTTCTTTTTATTTACATAATGAATTTGCAGCTAGAATAGCAGAATTAGAAAGAGGAGCCTGGACTGACTTCCAGGGTTCTATTTTGCTGTTATCAATATGTGTTACTTATACTCATCCATAGTTCTGGCAGGGGGTGGATGATACAGACCACATAAGGCTGTAAGAAAGTCCTGCAAAATTTCTCTCTGTGAGAAGAATCATTTTTTTCCTGCTCTCCCACAGGAAATGTTTATTACACCAGAAAAACGACAACAGGTATCTGCCGAGCAAAACAAGCTCCTGTGTTGGTTTAGCAGGCAGGACGATGCGTCTTCCATGAAAAAAATATTGCAGATAACCTAGAAATTCAACAACTGCACATTTCCAAATGGAGACAACCTTATATCTGTTAATACGTTCCCAAAGCTGACTGGGAGAGTCAGGAGTAGTTTAAGGCAAGACAATACTTTTGCTAGAGTGTGGCCAAAAATCAAAATTAACCATGAAGTATTATACATCTGGCAGTTTTTATGCTGGCTGTATGCAAAAATTACATGCTCACTCACATTTTTAGTTGTTACTTTTATACAATTTAAATGCTGGGAAAAAAGGGAGCAGCCACTTAACGTCCATCAGCTTTTTTCCGTGTCCTAACACAGTACCATCGCACCTGGGAAATTTTTATATCTAGAAGTCTGATTTTATTTAAAAGCCCAATGTCTATGAGATCGTTTAAAGTTTATCATAACTCTTTGGCAACACAACTGTATATTATCTATAATTTTATTTTCACTAGGGCATTCTATGATTCTATGAAAATACTCTAATAGATGAGGACTCAGAATTTCACGAATCCGGGTAGAGTGTTCAGATTTTTTTCTAGAATGACCAGACATGACAAAAAAAGAACTAGAGAAGAAAAATCATCACTTAACAAATAAAACTGTTGTGTTCACACACTTACTAAAATTTATGTGCTAAATGATTTGTAGTCAAAGGTGTTCTTACATTTTAGTGTTAAAAATAAAAGAAACTAAGCATCTTGAAGCATCAATAATGTTACGGCATGACTTGTCATTCCCTCTGAAGGACTTATGACCGAAGAATTTCATTTTTTGGCATTGCACATTTATATCCTTACTCTTTCTGCATATCTAAACACAAATGTCTTCCCGACAACCCTTCTAAAAATAAGAAGGTGCCGGTTGGCACTTGCTGTGCAAGCATGAGCCTTGCTTTGATCTCTTGTAGGATAAAACCATATATATAATGGCAAAGAACATGATTAATCATCGTGTTTGTTACTCTTTCGGTAGGCTGGGAAGGAAAAAGCACTTTTGACACTCGGTTCTCACATCTATTTTAGTACCTGAAGGCTCCCTGACAATTTATGGCTTTCCAATGGTTCCTGTTACAAACCCACCTCTCCAGGGGCTGTTCCAACCCACCAGCCACAGCCTGGCAGTTCCTCCAGCTGCATCCCTCCCCAGCTGCCTCCTAGAAGAGGATGAGAGGCTCAGGTTTGCCTTTGGCTATGGCACATTTCTTCTACGGACACAGAAGTGAGCATTGTTTGAGAGTACTTGGAGTACTTTGAGAGTACTTGGAGTAGAAAGCTTTATTTATTTTTTTTCTATCTTTGCCCCTCCTTCTTTTTGCCATGCAATGGGGGAAAGAGAGAAGCTGAATGGAAGAGTCTCCAAAGTCTCATGTACAAGTGTCAGATGAAGCTTTTGCCACGTGGTAGGGACCTGAGGTCATCGTGAGGAGAGATGTCCCCTGTTAGAGGCAGCGCTCTGCAGGATCTGCTAAACGAGGTCAGCAGATAATACTCTTAATCAGAGAAAGAGAAATAAAACAGACTATCTATGGGTAGTTTTGAAATTTAAACCAGGGTAGAAGGGAAAATACGACGGAGATGTTTTACTGTATCACCTGGAATTTTGTTTTGCCTGTATTTTATTGTCATTATAGCCAAGCACACTGCTGTGCTGCTTCTGTTAGGTGAATGGATAAACAGGCAAAAGAAAGGAAGCGCATGCTTTTTATTCCTCAGAAAAAAAAACAGAGCAACCCCATGAAACTTCTCTTTCCAGAGACCATGTACAGCAAAAATAGTTTAATCAGCTAACGTCTGATTTCTAATTGACAGCCAGCAATGCAGTCCCTCACACGTACTGTTTAAGCTGAGCCAGCAAAGGAGCGCTGGTGATTTTCCATGGGAAGATGTGCGTTGCAAACTGATTTGGCGTTTGCTCATTCCACGTTTTTTTCTCGGTCAGAACAATCTGAGCCAGGCTGTTTCATCACCCTTGTGAGCAGAGGTACAGAAGCTTGTTGTCAGTGTCTTTCTGATTTTTCAGAGGCGTGCGATAGCTGAGAAGTATTAAAAAGTGGCACATCTACATCTAGAGGGTATCTCTGTGTCGTCCTTGTATATTCAAAACAGGTTTTATTTATTGCTGTTGCTTCTTGACTTTAAAGTCTCCGGAGTTACCTTCACTTTTTCATCTTAAATGCAGAACAAGTGGAGCTTTGGAGCGGCTGAACACGTCTGCACCCCTGCCTGGATCACGGGGCAGAACGTGCTCCCGAGATGAGGTGAGACGCGAGAGACCGAGAAAATGGGCTTAAATCCCCCCAATATCCATAACTCTTTGAAGACTCCACAATTCTCCAAATTCCACTTGAAAAGGGCTTAAAAGAAATTAGGTTCTTGGTCCATTGTGAGAGCAAGAGCACATCTGGTAAGAGACACACTGTGGGGCTGCCCTTTGTCTGGTTTGTGGGTCTGTGCAAGAACGGCTTAATGTCAAAAGAGAGGAGCCTAAAATCTGTAAGACATTTAAGTTTTTTAAAAAGTGATGTATTTTCTACTGCTGTAAAATGAACCAGAGATGGAAACTTGGCTGGCTCCTTCCGTTATTTGTTTAACTCCTCTCACCATGATTACAGATTAAAGTAAGCCATATCGCCCTATTTCCACCATGATAACGAATGCTGAACTATGTAGTAAATTTAATATCCTATTTCTCGCAGTCATCATCAATTTTGTATTTATCCCTAGAAATCCTCTAATAGATGCATGTCATGTTGATCTGTCTTCACTAGGACTTGCTCTATGTGCAAACTTGACTAAAGTTTAGGTTATGTCTCCTGTATTATTAAAGAATCATCTTTAGACAAGCAGTGAGCATTTCCACTCATGTCACAGCGTGGGATTCCTGAAGCCACAAAACTCTCATTGTCACCAAAGCACAGAGGATTTTAAATATACCAAACATTTTGATTTTGCTTTGGGAGGGAAAAATGAAACAAAATTTATTGCAGTAAAGTGTAATAGACGTATCCCAAAAGGGGGCATCAACCCAGCTGATGAAGTTTAGAATCAAGCGACAAAGAAATCCAGAAAACTTAAGATAACTCTGTTTTTTCAAATACTGTAACTTTTTAAAATTAATTTTAATGTTGTTTTTCTAAAACCTACCAGTATGTGCTGTACATCAAAACGCATCAAAAATAAAAATTATCTTCCTGGTCATAAACTAAAACAAATTCCAGTTCTCATCAGCAGCTGAAGTCCAACAGAGTTTCGATGGAGTTATTAATATCTTGTCACCAGCCAGACCATTGTTCATAAAATATTTATTAGCCATGTAGGGGATCTCAGCAGGGAAATATTGTGAACATCGTGTTAAGCAGCCAGTACTTCAGTGTTAGCTCTTCTTGAGAAGGTTATTCTGTGATGTTCCTAAGCAGGCAGTGAGAAATTGGTGGGAAAGTTAGACAAAAAGGGAGTATCCATATTTTAATCCCTGATCAAACACGCGGTTTTGGTCTATGGGAATCCGTGCACATAAATATGCAGCGACTTTGGTTTACGTTAACCCAAAACAACAGGTTCCAGCATCTCCAGAGGTGCAAACAAACTCGAAGATGGATGACAATATTGGTCTGAGATGCTGAGTCTCTACGCGCGGTGTTTGGGATTGTCATGTCACAGGCATGGTAAATTTATGCTGGAAATTACTTGAGATGTTGATATTTCTACTTTCCGTTACTCTACTGGAATAGAGCAATAGCAATTTCATAGTGCCCAAGCCCTGGAAGCACTTTGGAGTCTCCCAAACACATCTTGGTCATCTGAACTCCTCTTTTCCCACCTGGGAGCACATATGGATTGTCTGAGCTTGAGAAGCCTGATTTCAGCACTAAGGATAATGGCAAATTTGGACTGTAAAAAGAAATAAAAAAATTAGAAAATAATATAGCGGTTGACTATTGAGCCAGTTGTAAGGGGACAAAATTTAGTTATAAGGGGCATAAACTTGTTCTGATTTCATCTAAATACAAGCAAGGCTAATGAAAATTTGGTTTACTTCCCTCACTGCTTTGTAGAAGGTCAGGCTGATAAGAAAGTATAATTGCAGAATTGTGAGAGTTTCAATAGGAAAATCTTAAGTCAGGCACATACAGTAAGAAATCGTGACTTGATGCCAACATATCAGCTGTGTGAGTCCAGAGATACTGTCACTTGAAAGCTTATTTTTAAGGAAGAAGAACATAAGAAATTTTGAAAACTTATTTTAATTATAATCTGTCAGAACTAAGGGCACAAGTTAGGGAATTTGAGCCATCTCTTCCAGTGCCCAAAATGATTTTTAAAAGTTCTTTCAGAATAAAATCAAACAAAAGTATCCCTCAGGTTTCTACCCCAGAACATGGTCTAATACCGAATTATTCCATCTTAAATCAGCCTGAAAAATTAAAATATAAATATCTTCCCGGGTCTGGCAGCTTAATGCTGAGCTACAACCGCTTAACCTCATGGTTTATGGTGTGCCACAGCCTCGTTTCTCCCCAGGGGACGGGTTCCCTGGCTCAGGTACTGCAGTTATGTCTCTGTTGTGACCTCCCCCAGCCAAAGCCATGCAGGAGAAATGGGGACCAGCCCAGGGGGATGGTCCCCAGCCGCACCCTGAGGAGCTCTGTCCTGCTGGCAGGTACATCTGAACGCCTATAAAGATACGCTGATGGAGCGCTTCAGCCTACGCTTCACGTTAACTTTTTTCAAGAGAAAAAATATCTTCAGAAAAATACATTTCATCGAAAATTTATCTTCTGCCAAACGATCAAACGGCCAGCTCCTAAAGGCAGCTTTCAAAACCACGGGTGACCCAATAAGCCTGCACCATTTTTAAATGTGATGTAGCGCTGAATAAACTCAGCTCCGACGCGTGACATTTATCGAGAGCCTGGGCAAAGCTCCTCCCTTTGGCTACAGCGAAGAGGCCATGGGCAGCCTTTGCCATCCCATGCAGACCCCCTTCTACTTGAAATGTGAGGCTTCAAGCCCTGGGTACCGTTTTTATTCTCAGGGCACAACGCCTTGAGCACTCAGGTTGCACAGGCTTCCCCTGAGCTTTTATGGTTTCATCCCCGCCAGGTTTTCTTCACTGTTATTAACACTGTGCGTCTTCTGGAAGCTGTTAAATAAAGCCTTTTTTCCCTTTTTTTAAATTTTCTTTCCTTCCTACCTTGAGGAATTTTGTTCAATGAACTGCCTCGTCTTCAGTAAAAGCACTGGCTCAGTATCCTGCACAGATTTGACTTTACAGACACTTTATTCTTGCCAGGGAGACAGATGTGCCAGGCTGGTGCCTAAACCCTGAGCAACAGCACGAGCCAGGATGAAAGGTTCACGGTGCAAAATACACTGTTTCGATTTCCTGTCAGATTGGTCGTTTCCATTGTGCCTTTTTCTTGCACTCAGTCTTATGACATTATTATGCACAGGAATCACCGGGGTTGCTCTCCTGTCCCTACAACCGGGGCAACGTTTTAGCTTTGCATGCACAATGCTCTCCTCCTCCCTTTTTCATCAAAACAATTACAGCAATGCAAAATGTCATGTCAGGAAGAAAAGTTTGCTGGTGTTCTCCTAATTATGCAAAATTGCTTTCTCATCACTCCGTTTACTCTCTGTTAAAGCGAAGTTTCCAGCTCTAATTGTTCCTTTGGGCTACCCAAGGAGGTCGGTGCTGTGAAGTCGACAGCTCACGTCTCAGTCTGGGCCATTCCTGTGCTCATCCTGGTGTCTCCAGAGGAAAAACACAGACTGGTTTTCAGGTACAGAGAAGGCGGGACTGGAAAAAAGCTGTACCCCTGGGTCCCCACCACACTGTGCACACCACACTTGTTCATTTTCCTGGGAAGAACCGGAAAGGAAATAATCATTTTCTCAGTCAGATTTGGAAGGAGGGGTAAACAATTCTTGATCCGTAGTTCCAGGACTTTTTTTCTTCGGAGGGAGGAAAGAAAACCTTCAAAGTTTACCAGCAATAATGTTATAAAAAGTAGTGGATTAACAAAAACATCTGATGGTGGAGAGCAATAGATAACCTAAAGCAATAGCCCATGACCCACTTTCTCTTTATTCTATGCACACAAACGTGTTTAATATGTGCTGTATGATTGCGGTATTTTAATAAAACACAACGGTTTTGTCCATGTGGTCCTTTAATGAATTTGAAACATTATCGAGGATACCTCTTGTACGTGACAAATGGCGAAAGCTGGCTGGCTGAGGGCTTCTGCATTGACATAAATGTATTTTTACACTGTTATTGGCTCACTCTCAGGCTTTGCCATCTGTAGCAGAAAAATATTTCATGTGAAGTAGGCTCTTGACTGTGGTTAGATAATAAAGGATTATACTGAAAAGGTTTGTCAGCAAATATCTGCAAGGCTGCTCCAACCAGCCTGCGTGGCGATGACTTCAGCAGACCCAGCGAGAGGTGGTGGGGACTGCAAGCACCCCTGTTGCACACAATATGGCACAGCTACCTATAGCAAGAGATACACCTAAAGGCTAATATGTAAGCCAGACCATTTGGGGGTTGTTTTTTTTTTTTTAAATCAAGCACGCAATTGAAAGAGCAGCCCTTTATACTTCTGATAATATCGGTTGCATCCAGCTATGTATTGGAATAAAAAGATAGCTGCAGTTTCCTCCGCGAGGGCCCTATTTAGCATTCCCTGCTGCCATAAAAGTCTTATTGTCTCTAGCAGGAGCTTTGCCTGATGGAAAACAAAAGAAATTCTGAATAGGGACAGAAATAACCCAGCACAATTCCCCAGCAGTTCATCACACCCGCCGAGCCCGGGGGGGGTTGGCAGCAGGCACAGGCACCCAGCCCATGCTCGGAGCATCCCGACCGGCATCACCTGCTGCATCCTGGGGACAACCATGAGAGTTGACCCAGGGCATCAAATTTGGCAGCAATTTGTCCAGCCGGCTGCCTGGTAGTGGCTGGTTTTGTTATTTGGTGGAAGGGACACATACCAACGAGCGTTAGGCTGGTGAGAAAGAGAGGATAAAATGCTAGAGAGGGAAACCATTGCAGTTCCTGGGTTTGAGTTTCTCTGCGTCACCTTCTGCAGCGTGTAAAAATCCCAAGGTAAAAAAAAAAAAAAAAAAGAGGAAATAATAAACAGAAAAATCAATAGAAATAAGATCGTAATCTGGAAACATCTCATAGTTGAGAATGATCTGTACAAATGCTGCATTTAATCAAGCAGAGTTCCCTCTCTTTATGGTAATCATCTCCAGGAGGAGGGGTGTCGTCATATCTGTTGTTTCAATTCTCCTAAGCAAAAATAAAGTAGTCATTTATCATCCTTATCTGAGTGTCACATCAGCAGAGGCGCATGCTTATTGTTTACTCTCTCTTCCCGAGCGGTGATGGGATTTCCTTCTGAAGGCGCGGAAGAGAACACGGTTCAATTACCTTCCCCACGAATTCGAAGTGCCGGTACTCCCGGCGTAATTTTAGCGTACGGCTCTGGTGGCTGAGGAGGACGCTGGTTCAACAGGAGTCACAGCTAATGTGACGAGCACATCAAGGTCCCCCATCCCGATCTATCACACCGGGGGCACAGCGGGCAGGCGGTGGTAGCGGTTTGTCAGAGAGAGATGGATGGGAGAGCCTCCCGTTCCAAACCCTGCCCCTGCCTCCTGATAGAAAACAAGAAAAAAAAAAACCTAAAGAAATAACCTACTGATTTGCCCAGGATATTTTTTTTTCTTTTTTGAAGTCACTCTGTTTGAAGTAATACTATTTTCATTAAATCCAAAGGTTCAGGTTTCAATTCAAAGTCCCAGAAAAGACTGTGTGGTTGGTTTGTTGGTTTTTTTTTTCTTTTTAAAGAGGTAGGAAGGAAGAAAGCACAAATACTGCTGGAAAATCAGCAGTTCCTCAGGTGGCTTGGGTTTTATTTTTTTTAATGCAACGAACATCATCCTGCTCTGGCAGGAGGGTTGGACTGGATGATCTTTCGAGGTCCCTTCCAATCCCTGACATTCTGTGATTCTGTGAGTTAGACAGGTAAGAGTCTCTGTTATACTATCTATTAAATTTAATGCAAATGCTATTCTTTCAATTAAAACTGGAGATGGAGCACGTAAAAATACTAGTCTCTTGCTGCCCCTTTCTATACCTCAAGTTTTCAGTAACAAAAATTGGAGCTAAGCAATTTGTCTCAGTCCCAGGGAACTGATGCCTCCACTCCACAAGCCCACACAAGCACCCCAGCAGAAAACAGAACCACCCCTACCTCCTAGATGGCCAAAATCTGGAATTAGAGCCACCCCTGAGCCTCACGCTCCAGTGAGCTCCAGCACGCCCTGTCCCCCCAGCTCTCGGACCCTTTTGTGGGCAGTCAAAACCTTCCAGCAAGCAAAACGCAGGAAACCTCCCCCTGGTGCCTCTCATTTATTACTTTATGTGTTGGCACGTGCCAGAGTTTTTGGATGGGAGCTGCTGTTTCATCCATCTGGCTCCATAGAAAAGCTTAATTGCACCGTGCGGTGCTGGGTACTGAAAGGCAGCTGGAGCATCCGCCAGCCTCACTGGTGCCCAACCCAGAAAAGCGTTTCCAATAGCGAAACATCCAGAGCAAGAAGGGTTCTTTGCCTTCAGGACAAACCTACAGATCCTCATCCTGATGGGAAAACAGAGGGACAGGGAGACCCTAACTACCTGGAAGGGGCGAACTCACGTTTAGTCTCTAAAAGAGGTGAAGATGTAAATCCTTCAACTTTCAGGTAAAAATCGTGGGAGTTTTCCCCCTTCATGACCCAGTTCACTCATTTGGTTGCTGGGTTGTTGCCCTGGTTGTTAGGGGTTGCTAGGACAACTCTGCAAATGTTTTTTCAAGCTGATTTGATTGGCTTATATATGAATTTAATAAATCAAAGCTGTTAGCAAGAGTCCTACTTTAGCTATATGTTGTGTAGTGAGGTCTTGTCTCCTTCCTCCGTACGTACATTTAAATTAGCAGAAACTATATATAAAATCCTACCATCATTTTTGGGAAGAAAACAAAATATAAACTTTTTTTTGGTAGTAAGTAACACTTCATCACCTTTCTCATCTGGGGAGTTTGGTTTACAGCACCAAAAATCTCCCCTACTTGTAGGTGCTCCATCCAAAAAAAAATAAAAATAATAATCAACAAACCAAAGGGGCAAAGCTGAGGACAGACAAGAACTTCAGCCCAAATGTTCTTTTATGATAACGTCTTGCTGCAACGATGTGCGGCAGCACATTTTGTAGATTTAAGATGCTGCTTGTAAGCCCGTAAACCATCCTTATGCAGAACATATTCTTTCGCCGAGAAAGCTACTTTCTGACAAATACGCGAAGCCATATCATTTATTTCAATTCCCTGATTCCATCTCAGCTTAAAAACAGCAGAACACACTAAATTTTGGGTGTAATTATGGTAACACCAGTTTTTTTTTTCCAAAGAAAAGAAATGACGTTTTGGAACATAAGCGTATCCATGAGGCTGCATCCCCATATTCCATCACTCCCGCTGTTGTAAAAGCTAATGTGGGTCACAGTGTGTTTCATAGACGTTATAAGAGAAAGTCTAATAATGTGGTTTATTTCTTTTCCCCAGTTCTGTGTACTTTATCACTGTAGATGAATGTTAAGGTCTTACAGTGACTGTAAAGGTAGAATATTAAGCAGAATTAATGAAAATCGTGGTCAGCTTTCTGCCTTAAGAAAAATATTCCACTCTTTTCCTATTTTACTTCTCATTCATTTTTCATTTATTACAAAATTGGCTACCAATGAGATTTGTAGACAATTTCAGAAATGAATTTATAGAACCGGGATTAGAATTTTTGTAGGTGTTCTGATAATTTAATTACATTTTCTGTATCTATAACAGATAATATAAAATCTAATTACATAATCATAATTTCACGTGGTGGGTTTTTTTTTTTCCTGATGAGAAGAGCTTTTATAGTCCATTGTATTCTTTTTTTTTTTTCCCTTTTTTCTTCTTTTTAAGACCATGGCAGTCAGCTATTAACACAGATACTTCAAATGCTATTCTGGGCTGACTGCCAGCTGCTTTTGCATGATTTTCCTGACTTCTGTAGGGCTACACCAATGTAATATACCAACATTTTGAGAAACGAACCATGATTTCACCTGACCAACGTCACTCATGTGGTTTTATGTAATTAAAAAATATTTGAGTGGGAAGCTGAAGGTTCAGGCAGGGCCATTTCTGTCTTTATTACACCCCTCTCTGGCACATTACATGGATGACGGAAATATTGTCTCAAATATGACTGCACACCTCAAAATAACACCAGCAACACGTACCTGCATACATATAGCTGTATGAAAATGTCCAGGGTAATCTGGGGACAAATAAAATCCACTGGAGTTCAAGGAGTCAGGATCAGCCACAGAAACAAGCTCCATCACCTTCAACATCATCTTGAGTTTCGAAAGACGAGCAGCAAGTTGCAAGAGGTTTTTCAGCGATCCTCAGACAAAAACTACTCCAAATTGACTTTCGCTTATTACTTCAGGGGTGTTTGTCAAGAAAATACAGGTTGAACACTACTCTTAATCATCTCCTCTGTGTTTGAGTTGCCAAGAATAGAAAGCCAGCAGCTAGTTGGCTCAGGGTTGGAGATTACTGGGGAGATTATTAAACCTTTTCCTGTCTTTTCCCAAATGCTTTAAAAACAATGAGAATGCCTCACGTTTCCCCGGCACACACAGGTCACGGTTGAGCCTAGTTCATGTTTCCACATACAAGCTATGTGAGAGAAAAGTGAAAAGCAAATCTCAGGGGGATATGAAGCCACACGCAGCAAAAAGCCAAGTCCCCGGCGGAACTGAATTCCCTGTTTTGCTTAGCAGAGAGTATCATTTGTGGCATAAACACTGCAGGAGGCAGCAGGTAATTCCGTCGGCAAACGTTCTGTCCCATTCACAGGTCACAATTTATGGCAGATGCTGGATGCACTAATGGTTATTTCCCTTCTGCAGGGTTCGGCACCAAGTGAGCTTCCCCCAGCTCACCCAGGCGTCTTTTCTAACCTAAGTGATTCTACTCTTTTCAGTCTGACCCCTTACAAAAACCACACAGCCCAGTAGCTTCCAATGTCTTAACCAGTGCCTGCAATCACAGGAGAGCAGCTTTCCCTGCAAAAGTGGACACAAACAGGAACATTCAGGAAGACCCAAACAGTCAAATGCAGCCTTCAGAGCATTCAGTGGCACCAAAGGGCATCTCAGAGCTCTTTCCTCAGGCAAAAGAGGCAACGTACAGAGAGGAAATGCTGGTTTTCTTACTAACAACGCTTTTCTTTATCCAACTATCACACACTGAGCTGGTTAAAGTAACCCAAGCATGCACACTTAATACTTTTCAATAATTAGAAAAAAATATAGACACCTCACAAAAATATAAATTGGTTTTTAGCAGGGATGTCTCAAAGGCTCGCATACTTAACCTGCAGATAAGGCAAAGCTTGTCAACCATCCTCCTTTAACATCCAGACTGCAGTGGAGAAGGAGAATGCGGGAACATCACAGGAGTTTTGATCTCTTGTTCTCAGGCACCTGTAAAAGTGTGTGGTGCATTGCACACCCCGAGACCCTCACGCAGAAACCATGGCATTGAGGAGACATGGTAGAAGATAACATTTTCTGTGCTTCCTACATGCGATAGCACTTAAAATTTGGAAAAAGTTTACCTACGTCCCTTCAAAATACAAAACCAATGCAAGCCTCGACATTGTTCTCCTGTTGGATTTTCTTCTTCTCCTGCCACAATCCCTGCAGCTGCAGCCTGAGCTTTTGCCAAGCAGAGCAGCCCAGGGTTACAAAGTTGTGAGGACGATGCATCTGCACCAAGTTCTATATTACTATATAAATCTGTTGTTCTCCCAGAAAGTCATTTAATCGTAAATCTCGTTGCTTAACTTCCAGTCAAGTGGCGTGTTATTCCTAATGCTTCACGGTGGGTGATGTCAAATAGAAACATGACAAGCAACTGCTCTTCCTTTCTTCGGGCAGTGGCGGCGATTTTGGGGGTGATTCTAATTAATAAGAAACATTCATAGCTCATTTGTAGTCGTTCATGGTTTACGGCTTGTAAAGGGGAAGTTGATGCCCCAAACAGGACTTGAAATCATCAACAGGCAAAGCCAAGGAGATGTTGATCATTCCCGTAGTGCTCTGCCACACTTGCTACCCATGCAGAAAACTTGTTCCTCTTGCTAACAGCTCCCAGCCTAAAATAAAATATTAATATTCATCAGTACTACCACACTTGTCTACTGAAATTAATCAGTACATCATAATTAGCCAGGGCTTTGCACATTTTAGCACACATTATAATATTTCACAGAGAGTGACCCAAAGAACTTGAAGCCAAAAAAAGGAAGAGACCAAAGGATGCGCTTGAAGTGTAATATTTTGCCCCGTCAAAGCAGACAAGTCCAAAATGTGAATTCTTAAAGACACTGCCTTTCCTCAGACTTAGGGGAGGGTGGAGGCTGCAAGGGAGCCCTGGAGATCCCTTGGTCACCTCTGCTCACACAGAGCCACCTAGACTGGGCTGCCCAGGACCTTGTCCAGGTGTGTTTTTACTATCTCCACCGATGCAGACTCCACAGTAGGACTTATGCAAGGACAAAATTCCATTTATCTCCCTGCCGCAGGCTGTTACCATTCATATAAGACTCAAAAATTCACCGGGCATTTTGCACCAGACAGTTTTTTTTCCAAATTTCTGGAACTCTCTGACCATCACCACCAGCAACAACTGACCCAGACATCGAGCCCCCCGCTGCTCCCCCAGCACAGAGCCCCACGATGCTCATTGCCAGCTCTAACGAGCTGCGGTTGGCTCCAGCTCTGCTGCGATGGACACGGTCCGTAAACCTCCCAGCTGGATCCTTCTAGAAAATACCATCAAAAGGAGTCACACCACCAAGGATTTTTTCTACTCTCTGCCCTTTGCCTGCTCCCTCATTGTCACTTCTGCTTTCTAAGAAGAAATCCAGATTCTTTATCCTTTAGCCGCAGTTTGATGCAGAGGAGATGGGCTTCTCCTGGTGCTGTGCACATGACAAGTGGAGTAAATTAATGGGTAATTCCCATTATTTGTCTCTAAACCTATTCTGGAACGAGAAATAGAGGAGTTGATGACTAGAATGATGAACAAATCGGCTGATGCAATCTTTTAGAATAAAGCAAGTTTACAACGTCATTTTCTTTGGCAAATAAACTTTCCCCAAAGCAGACAGGGGGGCTGGATTTACGCGTACAGGTTAGCACAGACATTAGCTGGTTTTGCCCCACGATTCTCTACAGATATTGGGGGAAACAAACTGCATCGATGTACCCGTGAGCTCCAAAATTTTGATTCTGTCAGGAAGTTCATTGGCAAAACCTACATGATCTCACCAGGGTTCACAGAGTTCTGCTTACTGATGTTGTCTGAGGGTCTTGTCCTGGGAGACTGAAATTAATATGAACAGATCTCTTGTAAGGAAGTATAAAATCTAACCTGCTAGAGTCTAAGCTGTTAACAATTTCATTTCTTCATTCCTTGGCTGTTATTTTTTCACCTCTTTTTCAAACAGTGAGAAAAACAGTAATAACTTGTCTTTACTGATAGTAATATCTCACACCGATAACTTTACATGACATCCCTTAAGCTCTTGGCTTGAAAACAAACTCTACCTTTGCTCACCTGTAAGTGGATTCATGTTTTCAGATGTATTCATCCTGCAGGAGTTGTCAGGCTCGGGGACTGAATATCTACAACAGCACAAAGGTGAGATTAAAAAGCAGTCTGTAAATCTGGGGGAACTGGGCACTTCCAAAAACTTTCTTCTCTCCCTTTGAGGCATCAGTTTCCGAGCCATTCAGGGCTAATCCTGCTTCGCCGTCGGGAAGATCAGAGCTGCTGTCTCTCTGATAGAGAATTGCCCCAGGTAGTCTGGGAAGAGGAAACAGAGAATTTGTGCAGGTAAAGTCTGCTCAGCCCTCCCTTGGGTATGATTGTACCATAATGGCATGTCTTGGCACTTCTGACAGCTCCGGTATTTCATTAAAATAACATTTAAATTCAAGTAACTTCGACCGTTGAATGCAGTGTATTATTTACTCCCCAGTTAGAGCTGACACAGATCTCAGCAAGTCGGGTGTTACTGCATCATTTTGCAATTATTCCTCTTGACAGGTTGAAGGTGGCTTCACGCATGATAAATATTTGGTGGCTTTTTTTTCTCTTTTCGTTTGATTACATCATCATTCTGCTTGATGGAGAGACTGACATCTACCAAAGCCAGACCATCACTCTTTGAACTGAGTCACCGTCATTTTTCTATCAGGAGCTCCAACCCTTGGCCAAGCTGTCTAAAATTCCCTGCTTGCCTCATCGTGGCTGCCCTTCCTCCAGTGCCACCATCAGGAACCTCTGCTAACGGTCATTTTTGCATAAATATTTGCAGCTTCTCCTCTGTAGTAAAAATGAGCAGTCTGTGACAGTGATTAAAACATGCCCAGCTTTCCTGTGCAGTCCTTGCTTGGACTTTTGCTTTATTCTTTCCATAGCAGATGATGCTTCTAGTAGGGATCTGGCTGTCTCCTTTGCAGAAATACAGGTTTGTGCAGTGCTCACACAGCGTGTAGACAAGCTCTGGCTCCCTCCAGAAGTCAGCTCAGCATTTTGGTATGTAACAACCCGTTTTTAATATGTTTTAAGGTTTTCATGGCATCCCTAAGATACCATTAAAAACGAAATAACTTCAGAGCTGCTGAAGTGCAAAAGTTCATGCTTGAGTGAATATGATTCCCCAGGGAACAGGTGACCTGCTGGGATCCTTGTGCAAGACCAGGAGTAGATCACAGCTGATGTCTCCGGTTGCTGGTTCTGCAGCAGAAGGATGGTTTTCACCACATCATCAGAAATGATCCTGCCACAACATTAACATCCCCAAAATTTCCATCTCCATCCAGAGGCAAAAGAACCACCCCAGCAGGGATTGCACTGGTTAACATGGGTGGCCTGATAGTAGGGATGACAGTCAGATTGGTGGCTTTTTTCAGTGGCTTGCAAAAAAATACCTGGCCCAGGTCAGGATGGTGGGCTCCTTCTCAGTGCCTCCCTGGTCTTATTTATCCTCCTTCAGGTCCACATTCACAGCTGGTTTCAACAGGATTCCCATGTCAGCCCAGCGCTGATCTGAAAAATGGAAGGTAAGGAAAAATAGAATAGAACAGTGGCGAAAAAAAAAAAATCTAAACTGAGGAAAAACAATGAGTATGAACGTGGGAAAGGAAAGCGGTGGAGTACGTCAGTTAGCAGAAGCCATTGTCACAGTGTGATGCAGCTGGAGCAATAAGTCCCAACAGTACCCTTAAATGTCACATTCCCAAGGAGCTCCATTTCACCAGAGAAATACAGTCAATTTTGACAAGCTAAATAAGGGGGGATACAGGTTGTAATCACCTTCACTGCCTTTCTGGAGAAAAGCGATGGGATTTTCCTCACAAAACCTTCCTGATGCCTTGAACAAGTGCAGGCACTGAGGTTCCATCCTGCGTTCAACTGGACTCTGCAGACATAGTAAAATCAGCTCAACTCAGGTTGGGTGAGCATGGCCCCAGCATCCTCCTGTACCAGCTGTCACAGAACTGAGTCTTCCTAGATCTGGTGTAGAGTGATCCCATCAGAGGGAGCAGGTAGAAGTACCATCAGAGGCTGGACACCTGCACAGAGAAGGGAACGGTATGTATATATACAAAATATGCATATACAAAATAAAAATAAATGAAGCATCAAACCATTGACTAGCATGAGAGCAGAAGAGTCACAACTTGGTCCGCATCCGAAACGTGGCTACCAGGATATCTGGTCTGGAACACCGTCAGCCAACGCATCACCGCAAAGCAGCCAAATGCTTAGCAACCACTTCCAGCTTGCAAATCAAGAGCTGAAGGTGAAGAAAAGCTGAAGGAGGCAGATACGTTGCTAGAAAACACGGGCTCAGGAGAGAAGATAAATGTGCAGTCACCGGTGCCTACGGAGCTGTTTGGGTAAAGGACTCTCTGCTGTTTGCAGCACATCTGAGCTCACAAAATCAGAGGAGAAAAGGACTGCAAACTCCAGTTTTAAGGATGTGCGACAGAACAACAGGCTTATACGAGACAGCAGATCAATTCCTGTTTGAAATCGGTGCGAATCTAGAGAAAAACCCTTCTAATTAATAGCACATTCTTGATCTGCCCACAGTGAAAGAAGTGAATAAACCCTGACCCATCATCAGGGGTTTAATTCGTCCCAGCAGCAGCTTCTGAGGTCAGGGCAGTTTCCTCCAGCTACGGGTTTTCCCCTCGTGCTTTTCCTTGTCTACAGGATTTGGCAGTAGTGTGCTGAGAAGATACCTCATTATTAATAATCATTACACCCTGGGCTGCAGTTTTATTCCTAAGAGACCAAGAAAAGGTTATCGAGCCATCGGTGATCTCCGTCTCCTTCCCTGAGGGCATGCTAAATCTTTACAGAAAAATAATACGCCATTAAACATGACATTAATTAAGTGAAGGGTAATCATTACTTTCTCCTATGTTGAGAACTTTGAAGATCTCTACCATATGTTTAGGTTTCCCTCTCTCTTACAGCTCAACAGTAAAAACCTTCCATAATTTACAAGCGCTAATGAAAACATATAACTCTTTTCATAATTGTTGGAAAGTTACCGCACAATCAAATTTACAGCACAGCCGGATCATTGAGGGAACAACAGTTTCGCAGCGCATTTTGATGCTGGCATTTCCATTTTTAGTTACGTTTATCATAACTTTATGCGGTTTTATTGTAACGGATGAGCAAGTCAAAACTCAATTTTAATGTGAAATCCCCAACGTTCCTCTTTCTCCTTGTTTTTAGAGTCAAATTTTTCTTTGAGATCGAATTTACTACTTTATTATTCAAAGCCTCACTTTCTAAAGAGGTTGAAGGTGAATGTTTCGTATTTTTGCCCTAGATTTTGCAGAAAATTATGGGGTTCTTTAGTGCTGACTTGCCAAGCATCCTTCCCACAGCACAAGACGTAGCTTTTGCCACGTTTTTCTCGAGTAGAAAGATTTTGAATTTACCTTTAAAACCAATTACTTCTTCCAATCATCTCTTGTTTTCAGCTCAGACAAGCTCTGTAGCTTTAGATAAAGTCCTGCAACTCAGACAAGAGGAGAACGTGAGAGACTTGCTCCTTCACACCAGCACTTTGGTGCATGAACACGTGGAACTGATTTTTCAGACTGGAGACAACAGAAACAACAATATCCATTTGGATCTGCTGATAGATTCAAAGTCAGACCACAGATGTATACGAATCGCAAAAAAATAAACCACATCCACTTGCAGGGCTGTTTAGTGTTATAACATCGAGATATTTGCACTGAAATGCTGGTGGTTTTGTGGCGTGGGGGTCATTTCTGTCTGGGTGATGGGAGGCTGCAGGAGAGGAGGGTCCCGGTAGGGAGAGGGGGGTCAGGTTGGGCAGGGCAGGAGGGGTCAGTGGAGGTCAGCACCTCCACGTGCAGACGCAGCAACACGGGCCAGGGCTGCAGAACCACGTCACTCTGAGCAAAACTGGGTTGGATGTCAGAAATCATAGGATCAATCACGGAATCGCTTAGGTTGGAAAAGACCTTTAATATCTTCAAGTCCAAGCGTTACCTTAGCAGTGCCAGATCCACCACTAAACCCTGTCCCTGAGCACCTCATCTGCACGTCTTTTAAAAACTTTCAGGGATGTTGACTCCACCACTTCCCTGGGCAGCCTGTTGTGATGCTTGACAGCCCTTTTGGTAAAGAAATTCCTCCTAATATCCAATCTAAGCCAATCAAGAGCAACTTGAGGCTATTTCTTCTTATCCTATAGGTTGTTTCCCATTTCTGGAAAGGAGATCCTCATGTGGAGGCTGTTCAGCTGCCTTCACAACGCTTGAGGACAAGCTTCAAACAAATCAACAGCTGGTAGAAAATACCACAAACTGCAAAATTAGAAGTGATTCCCAAAAAAATCTGAAGGGGAGACAAGCTGACAGGGGTGTCTTCTGCCCTGGACACACAGCACCTAGCCAGCCCCAGCAGGATCCCAACGAGAAAGCTCATCGTAGGCTTCAAATACTCCAAAATATTATGCTGCATGTAAACAAAGAAAGAAAAAACAGATCAAACTAGAAAGGAAACCCCTCACCAAATGTGCACACATGAACCGCGTCGAAGGCTGCAAATAAAATCCCAAAGGAGGGCAAAGAAGTTGATTCTATTCAAAATGTTTTACGGAAGTGATGACACTGATCACAGCAACTTCTGTCGCCAGTTCCCACTGTCCAACACCTACATCCCCGTGGGAAACACCACAAAGTTAATGCTCAGCCAAACAGTACAATTTCCAGCAGAAACAACACGCATTAGAAAGCAAATACAGCCCACCCATCACACTAAAATCACGTCTTTCAGTCCCTAATCTTCATACAGTTTGTCCTGCTTTTCAGCAACAATAGCCAAAAAAAAAAAAAAAAAAAATGAAGTGCTCCTGCTCACATGTCACCAAGCTCTGCTGCTGCTCCATCCATGGGCTCCAAGTGCCACCTTGTGTCCTCTCGGTGCATTTCAAGGGAGTTTCTCCCCTCCCATATTCATCAAAACACCAGCTCCTACATGCCCTGGAAATGCTTGTAGAAGGGTTTGGGTGTTTTAACTCTGAATTAATTGCACATTGAAATGCCAGCAAAACCATTTACTGATAAATACAGCTGCGCATTCTGTATACGTGAACTGCTTGCACAATGAATTCTTGGTGCTTACCTTGCACGACAGCTGTAAAACCCACTTCCATCACAACCTTCCTCTTGTGACCTAGCTGTGCTGGTCATCATCCTCCTCATTCTTCTACCTGTCACACAGAATGACGGCTCTCAGTGTAATTAGAGTTATTTGAAATTTTTCTTTTGCAGGCAGAAATAAGGGAAAGGCAGAGAGAGTTGGAAATTGTAGGTTTGCAGAAAAAAAAATAAATAAATATGGGTTTATAACAATGAACTGCCCAGGAATTAAAGTCAGATTTCCTGGAAGGGCAGAGCTGAGATAAATTAAAAACTCAGAAAAGCTGAAGGGTTCATCTTGCAATGTTCATAGGAGAAAACTTTCAATATTTAGTAATTGAGCTACATTGTGAAAGGAAAAAAGAGAGAAAACTGTATCAGAGTCCAGTTTTTTAGTGGGGATTAGAGCAAATACTTTACTCAACTTCACGTGATTACATTTCTGGGCTTCAGTTTTGCAAAAAAAAAAAATCTAGCCTATAGCTATCCTAGAACAATATTTGATTTCCTTCAGTGTCATCACCAAATCCAGAAATGCCTTTGTTCTCACAGCACTAATAAACGTGTATTTTCTGATGTCTGTTCTCTATATATCAAGTATGAAAATCCCTTTGTGCTCTCCGTGAACAGAAGTGTTTTCAGATGCCAGACGTACGGATGCGATGAACCAACAGCCCACCCTCCCGTCTCCCATCACCTTCCCCATGTGAAGTATTGTCAAGACTATTATTGTATTCTCAAGGAATAAAATTGCTAACTTACTGTAGGAGTGGAGAGTCCTTCCACCTTCTCTGCCCATCTTTTGTGACCTGCTGGCTCCGAGGCTGCCCCCATCAGGCTCAGCCACCAGCCACGGGCATCAGAATGACAACGCCAAAACCAGAATTTCCTTTTCTCCCTCAAATTTCTGATAAAACTTACCGCTCTCTTACAAATCAACCAAAAATGTGATGCTCTGACCAAGTGCACAAACCTGCTACTAAGTGCTGTGAAGGTATTAAATCCTGCAGGTAGGTGGGCACTTATTTATTGGGCAAGCTCTCTGCCTCCTTATTTCAGTAGAGTATTTAATAAACCATTAGAAAAGTCTTTCTTCTCCTAATAAGCAGAGTTTCCCATCAAATCCCTCTCCAGAAAAAGGGCAGAAAGGGAACAAATACTGATGTTGGGACAGAGGTCACTGCACAATATTCTTAGGTCTATATTATGCGCCATAAGAGAAGATGTTCATGGTCCCTCTTCACCTTAAAACCTATTAACAAACTTATTAGTTTCAGATTTATAGAAAAATAGAAGAAAATTAACATAAATGGAAAAACTATTTACCACGTACACTCTTGTACAGTCGTAAAGCCCCCTGAAAACCACTGGCAGTCGCATATTTTGGGGTAGGACCATTTCTCAAAGGCTACAAAATTTGGGGCTGGGTGGCCTCGAGTTTCACCCCTTGTAATTTTGCTTCTACAGCTTTGCTTTTTTATACACCGCAGCCTGCAGCTACAGGTAGGAGTGTGCTTCTAGCAAGCACAACATTGTGTCTCAACACATCACACAGGGTTTGGGCCAAGACCTGAAATAAGTGGAAAGGCTCCCTCTGACTTGAGTGGGTTTTGCATCAGGTGCGTGTCTCCGTCGGTTTTCTGAGCTCCCAGATTTTTCTTTTCTTTTGTGACCCCCAGCAAGCCTTTATTCCCTCTGCAGATCACGTATTCTGCTCCCAACAATACAAGATCAACAGGCAAAACTCCACTGGAAGAGCTGTGGAGTGCTGATGCTTGCTTTCAGACACAAAGGCACCTTTCTTGTAAAGAAAGAGCACTTAGAGTTGCATCCAACTTCATCTCAGGTCGGCAACAATATCCCCATCAAATCGGCCCCTAGGAGAGAGCCCATAACCTCGTGAAGATGAGGGAATGGGGATGGCAGTTGCTTATTAAAATAAAAGAGCTTTTACTGTTATTTTCCCACATCTCAGGAATTCAGCTCGTATTATCAGCCAAGCAGTTCAGCATGATGCTGTGACCCTCCCTGGGCTCACGCGGGGCGGGGAAGGAGCCCAGAGTCACGTAGATACACGCAAAACACCCAACAGACAGGGAAGATTCGACGTAGCGCTTGGCCCAGCTGTGGCACACAATGGGAAGATTTAAAAAAGAATCAACTGCGAAGGGGAAATTTAGACCAAATAGGAGAGAATAAAACAATAATATGAAATAGTCTGGAAAAACAAGAGAGATCCCGTTGTGTGGATGCAATGAGTGGGAGAGCATAGAATGGTTTGTGCCAGGCATGGGAATGGATGAGGTGAAGTAATAAAGTTTTCAGCACTGGTTGCAGAAGTGAAAACGGATAGACTTCATAAACTACCAGACATTGACAGTTTTTCCCCATCAGTGAGGTTGGAACAACCCAAAACAATCAAATTTCCATAAGAATCCCCACTGAGGTGCCTCTCCTCAGTGGCTTCCAGGAGCTGCAAGTTTGGGTGTTACCATTTCGCCCAGTGGAGCTGAGGCAGTGCAGACTTATTCCATTTTCTCTCCCTGTAACCCGAACAAAATTAGACTGAAACCAAGGCAGGATTTGAAATAGAAATGAAGACGAAACTGCAAATTGTTTTCGCACAGGCTTCATTGAACATGCAAGTCACTAAGCAATAATTGTTGGGATAATGCCTATTAAAAGACCAAACACAACCAGAGACTTACAGCTACGCACATTTTTCAAGTTAAAGTATCTGCAGTGTTTGCTTGCAAGCCCTTTAATCTTTTACCTCTGTAGAAAAGATGTTTTCTCTCTGTGTACATACCAGATACAATAATCAACTTTTCCATTCCAGAAAAAAAAAAAAATAGTCTTACAATTAATCCTTAATCCTTGTAATAGTCCTTCTGAAGCAAATGAAACCTCTGAGGATTAAAGTAGTACTTGTTCCTCACCTTGCAAGGTCACAAACACCACTTAGGTTAATGGCAATTAACGTGCATTTCCAGTGTGTTTGGTTATCTGTCTGCCTGTGCATAACTGAATATTTCTGATGCCCCTTCATGACGAAAAAAAATAATAAATCAGGGAAATTTGAAGATCCATGAACATGCTGAACAGCAATTTTTACCCGCAGCACATTGCGTTCGTTTTTGGCCGTAATAAACCCATCCCTCCTTTGCTGAGAACAGGTGCCTCGGATACGTTTCTTTCCATTTTCCTCCTAATTCTGCCAAAACGAAGCTCCGCGGTATCTGCCTCTGACGCGGAGTGACAGACTGACAGGTGCTGTCAGCGAGGTGCCCGACGACGGCGAGATTTGTTTGTCTTTTAATGGAACTCAATAAGGCAGAAAAGCAAGACAAAGCAGCAGCATGTGCAGCTCGAGGAAGCCTTTGGCAAGTCAGCCTTGCAAAATGTAAAAAAAAAAAAAAATAAAAAAAAATAGTGTTTTGATTAGGCAATAAAAAGCGTTGTCCGTGCAGTTGCCTTGGAATATGCTGTCATAGACCTGATTACTTATCACTGCTCGGGAAGCGGGTATTACCAAACCCACACGTGGTTTGTGCTCGGCGATCTTAAGCATAAAGCCCGATGGAGGTAAAAAAAAAAGGAAAAAAAAGGAAAAAAAGAAAAAAAACCCCACCCAGACTTATGCCACTTTAGCACAGAGCTGTGGGTCAGCATCTAGCTACCAGTCCATTTAAACATTTGTTTTCCATGAAGAAAATGCTGACTAAAAAGCTAATATAACACTTTCTCCTAGCCTTCCACAAGCTTATTGACAGTAATAAACTCTACTTCATAACCATATGGCTTTCCTAGTAAACAAAGGAAAAAAGCTGCAGATAACATTATCTGTCTACTTGAAAATAAAAGAAGAATAAATTACAAGTGTTCCTGCATAGTCGTGATGCTCTCAGGATTAATGAACCTTCAGCCACATCACCTGCAAGAACACCTCAAAAGGAACAATGTGCCAAAAGGACAACCCAAAAAGGTTGGGCAACCCAAAGGGACAACCCAAAAGGTTCCCATGCCTGGAGGTCAGCCGTGCAGACGACGTTAAGGGCACAACAGCACAAGCATTTGGCTGAACAGTCATACTTTCCATTATCCTCGTTCTTTCTGTTCATAAATGTTGTCACATGAAGTAATATTCTAATAAAGGAAAACCCTGACACATTTCGAAGCTCAGGAACAGTGCAACAAGCATCATCCTTTGATATCAGGATGTCAAACAGGATTATAAATACATCTTCTCCTTACCTATTGCTTCTTAAGTCTTTTTTCATTTTTTCAAGCAAAGTTCACATTTAAACTCCAAATCACGAGCTGCTCTTCCCACCAAAGCATTGAGGGTGGACAGGAATCAGCAGCTATATTCAGCCTTGCTAAGGGAACCTGTTTCATGGGAAATCAGTGCATTCTGTGAAGGAAAGAATGGATGAAAAGAAGAAACCTGCACAATAGATGGCAAAGAAAATCCTTGTTATTCCTAATACATAGCAGACCATGTTCAATAGCTCGCCTATGTGAAAAAAAAAAAGAAGCTAAATGTGACCTCTGGGTTTCTGCCAAGGTCAGAAAATGCTGGTCATGCAAGTTAAAGTTGCCTGAGGTTTTCTTTACCTTACACAGCAAAAAAAAATTCATTGAAGAAATTGGAAAAAACTCTAGCAAAAGAAAGAAGAGGTGCGAGTTGAAATGCTTGGGCCAGCTCTCCATCACTTTAGTTTTTCTCTGAGATCTGTTGCTTGGGAATTCTTTCTTTTCAGGATTGGAAACACAAGTTTGTACAGATTTCTGAAAGCTGCTTCCCAAGGATGTGATCCTGTCCAGGACTCTGCTCCAAGCCAGCCCTTTCCTCAATCACCTGCCTGTGCTTCAAGCCAGAGCTTATCATGCTGGAAAATAGGGAACGATTCCTGTGTTTAAGTCTGGTTTCAGGACAGAAAGAAGTAGTACAGGAATAACTGACCAGGTAGGAATTTGCCAAATTTTCTGCATTTTTTACTATTTCCCTAGAAGTGATTTATCAAAGTATAAACACAAAAAACGGGCAATGTAATCAGACAAATTTCACCGTTGTAAAATTTATATAGGACAACTTGCATGGTAAAATAAGAACCCATAAGTGCCATTGTTCATCCCTCAAGCTTAGCCTGACCCAACCCCTTTTTTTAAGGTTCAGGAAACTTTGGTAAAGTGGTTATTTTCATTTTTCAAGCACCTCTACGCTTTCAGGTTCTGGCTGAGAACAGAAAACAATGAAACACCTGAAATACCACGACAGGACGTTACTCTGGACTGAAATAGAAGCATCATCACTTTTTTCCTGAGAGAAGTGGTTACCATAAAATCACAAGCCTAATTCATAGTTACAAGAGATCTGAGTAGGCTCGCAACAAGCAGGAAAGATTTTGGGTGCCTGCTACTACATAAAGTGAATCTGAATCCAACACTTGCAAAGGTACACATAGGGTTGCTTAAAAAAATAAATAAATTGCACAGCATTTTTATTTTTGACTCACCAGCATCCTGTTTGGAACTGGACTTCAGAAATCCATACAGGGAGGAAAACAAAATGCAGGCGGACACTTTTGTCGCTGTATAGTCCCAGCTCTTTGGACAATGATGCTTTCATGGGTGGGTTTATCATCACTTCCAGAATATTTCCAAGGTTCTTACTTCTCTTGATCTTGGCTCTGATGAATTCCTCTTATCTGTGCCTCACAATCATTTCCTTCTTTGACTGTAGCAATTCCATCATTTATGGGCTTCCTAAATTTAGGGAGAGAGGGTTATAACTCAGCCATAAAATCTTTTTCTCCAGCTCAGCTATAGCACACATTCTCAGCCTGAAAAGAATTTTGAAGAAATATTAAAGAAATTTGCAGGTGTTTTCTAAGTTAAATTTTACTATTTACAGGAGTAACTTTTTACTTCTGTTATTCAAAAGTAGTGATTTTTTTTAATGAAGTTTCACAGATCAGCTAAGTCCCTTTTAATAATAAATTAAATTTGAAAACATTAGATCAAAAGAAACCGCTGGAAATTCATTTCTAGGTTTTCTTTTCTTTGGACAATGCTTCATAATTCCCTCTTAGGTTGCCTTTGGATTGAGATAATCAACATCGAGAAACAGTTGGGAACAAGCTTAGCGGCGTTTACGACAAAGTCCAGATAATATTTTTCCCCTTGAGCATTCCCATATGGCTCAGAAGGACATGATATTTAGCCACAGTTGGACAAATCCGGATTGCAACCCTGTGGAAACACTCGCTGATGTGCTTGGTCTCCATCCCACCTGCTCCTGGATGTTGCCCCCTCCATCATCAAGTCGCTTCCCAGGGATGTGTAATTTCGAGTGCGAGGAGGGACGTATTTTGCTCTTCCAGGACTTGGTTCTCTTAAGCTCTGTTGCTAGTTTTATGCAATATGATGGTTTGCTCAAATGCCTCCCGGAGGAGGCTTGGTTTGTAATTTAACAAAGTCTAACCCACAGGGTGACGGCAAAAAGACCGAAAATCCAAACCTTAAAGGCTAAAATCTTGAAGCTATTTCAATGCCAAACGATTACTAATTTTCAGTATTTCCTAACAATAAAATGCATTTTCTCTCTGTTTGAACATTTAGAATCCTCTAAGACCCCAGGCTGGAAGGGACTTTGGAAGATCATCTAGTCCCACCTTTCACGGGAAATGGAACCTGGGCAAGACTTTCTAGAACCGTGTCCAGTATTATCTTGAAGTCCCCCAGTGATGGACACTCACCACCATTTAGGATTAGTAAAACAAAAGGATTACTAAAGTGGAGAGCTACCCTTTTGATTAGATCTTTGAAGATGGATTGAATTGAGTACTTAGTGAATATGTGAATCATCCTTTTCTGCTTAGGGGTGTAATATGGAAAGTGTAGAATGGAATGCTAGTAGAAAATAGGAGACTAAATCAAGTAAAGTGTATGCTGACTACACACTACAAAAGTTTCTGATCATGCATGTAGAGAAGAGTTAGCCTGTTGCACAGAATGATCTGGTGGTGCTCTACAAGTACTCATTTACTAGTGGCAGTTGCTTTACACATCTGTGGATTGAATACATTAACTTCTGTATAGAAAAAAAGTCTCCTTTCTGGTGGAGTTTTGGCATGTATGAAAAGATAACTGTTTTTTCCCTTGAATTAAGAACAAGGTAAAGCTTCACTCCTACTACGAAAAGAACTGGTTTTACACAGAAGTACATAAGCTTGCTAATTAGTTTTTAGTTGTTGAAGGTTGTATTTTGGACACTTTACAGAGAAGAAAACTTGATAATGTTTAAGAACAAAAATCTCTTTTGGTATTAATTTCCATTATTTGAATTAGAATGAATCTAGATTTGAGTTTTTCAAAAAAAAACCATAATGATTTCAAAGGGATAATTTGAAATCTGTGCATTCTTTCACTGTACATCCTGCATTTCAGGAGCATTAAGGACTCAACAAACAATGCGTGAAAAGCTAAGACTTGGACTGCATTCAGTCACGGATCCGTGAACAAGCATAGTTATTTTTTGTCAAAAACTCAGTCATAATTTCCTTTAAACAGATCTCGACAGTCTTTTCTCTACTTGATCCCATTCTTCAGTGCAGCTTCTAATGGGTTACGTCAGCCAGTCCATTCTAAAGTTTGGAAAGCGAGTTTCTGTAGCCAAACCAAAAGAACACAAAAACATTCACACGCTGTGCTGAACACAAGAAAAAAAATACAGCCCAAGGAACTTGAATAAAGAACTGTGCTCCAAAATCATTATTTTTATATTTAACTAGGGCTTCATAACGTCATTAAAAATTTAGGTCAAGCACATGATGTCCAAAGGTTCTCGAGTAATACGAGGATAAAATTATCTGCCAGTAATTTATGCCCACCAGTGGGTAGCAGCAGGTAGCAGTTAATTGAAAAGTGGCTTATCTCTAATTATTCTTCTGTATCCTCCTTACCAGCCATATTACAGTGAATACACACAAAAAAACATATTTAAATACTGTTGAGTCTGATGTGAAAAGAATATTTGGAAATGGTGATACTCTTACTTTAATCCATGTTTTGCACAACCAGCTCTGGAAAATCCTTTTTTAATGTTGTATACATGATGTTTTCTGAGTTATACATGAGACTACACATTTTATGATCTTGCTTCCACAAATATGTAATGTAATTCAATTCTACCCTTTTTTGGCTCAACTCTTCTGTTTTCTGAGTTAGATTCTTTCCGTTTTGCCCGAAAAGAAAAAAAAAAAAAAAAAAAAGTGGATTTATGGCTTGGGGTATTGTAGCTAGTTATGAGTAACTCAGAGATGCTCCACAGCCTCTAAAACTATAAAACTATTCTTGGTCTTTCTGTGAATTTCTTTGGGGACTGAGGACATTTCGATCCCTCAGCAGCAGATGGCCCTTAGCTACAGAAATGATCCCGACACACAGTTTCACATTTCATTATCGCAAAGTTCGAGTCTAAGAAATTGCTTTTTTTTTTTTTTTCCCTTGTTAGGAAGAGCTATAGCTTCTCCTCAACCATGCTAGCCCCAAGACCAGCAGTGTATCACTCCATTACAGCTGCTCCTTCATTGACAAGGCTCAGGTTTCCAGAATATACTGCCCATGATGACAACAGCATTGTCCTGGAGCCTCTGCACTGGGGAGAGGTCACAGGGAGCAGCTCTTGGACACCCCTCGTTTGCCAAACGAACACAACGAGGTGATGTGGGACCCTCTCAGTTAGGAAAATGCTTTACAGATGGTGCACAGAGCCCTTCATCTCGGGGGAAAAAAAATGGAAAATTTTCAGTCTGTTGAATTAAGCCACCCAGATTTTTCTGGAAAAAAAAGGAAGACAATCAGCTAAGAAAAAAACATCAAGGCAGCTCTGCTTTTCTCCACACCGGTTATGTGACCATTACATCTCATCTCACGAGCTGGAAGAAGGAAACCACCTTAATTCTACATCTCTTCTTCTTTTAAGCATCTCTAGAACCAGCCCTTCAGCCAAGACGACCCCCAAGCAACCCCTCTGAGATCCTCCCACGTTCTGGTGTGGCCGTGGCTCTGACCCAGCCCTGCTGACCTCCTCAGCGTCGGTAACAAGCCCCCCCTACTCTGCTAACACTGGAGCACAAACACTACTCTGCAAAATCAGAGATATTTCCCCTTCCATGCTGAGCCAGAGTTCCCAGGAGGAGAGAATCCCAATTAAATGTGGCTTTTCTTCAGTGGATTTGTTTGAATGTAACCTTTTCAGGCACTGGACTGCTACCAGAGCTAAAAAGTGTTTATTCTCAGACTGCAAAATGAGAGCAAAATTCTGACACGGCAAACTTTGACGCTCCCTGAGCAAACACTGAGATGGTCTGAAAACCCTCACAGGTTCCTGACTAATATTTGCACCCAGAACTTTACTTCATGGTAGTCTAATAGTCTTGCACTTTTCCTGTACCTGTTTGATTACATGTGGAAGCGTAAACAAACAGATTTTTCGCATCCATATATATATATATGCACACACACATTATATATATATATATGTGTATATATATATATGTATATATATAAAAGTGCTTATCTCAGATTAATGTCTCTCTCGATTCATATCATGACAGTGACTCAAAACTGTGGTCCATGTTAAAGTATAAAACAGCCCCAGCAGTTTAAAGCACCATTATTCTGAGCTAACAATGGGATGATCTGATGGTCAGAACAGCAATCTTCTACTGAGATGTTGCCTGTTTTTACTCATTGAGTACTATTATGTGCATGTGGTTAACATATACCCCAAAAGGAAATATTCACTCCAGACGAAGCACTGTGCAGACGTGTCAGACACAAAACATCCTCAGCCTGAGATGGGCTTCAGGAGGACGTGGTACTTCCCCATTATCCCCATCCCAATGGGACATCTAGTCTCAGCATTAAAAGCAGTTAAATTAAAAAAAAATAAAAAATAAAAATCACCTAGTGCTGGGAAATAAAGATACAAAATAAAGATAAGATCATTTTTTCAGCTCTACTCTAACAAAAGTTGGCGACAATGACAAAGAGGAAAAACTTTGAGACTGGAAAACAAGATCATATAGTGATGCTGAGTTAGCAAGAGCATAAAGCAAAAAAAGATAACTGATTTTCCAATTGCATTTAATTTGGAGAGTTTAAGACTTAAATAAAGAGAAAATTGTGGAAACTTATTGGAGCCAGAAACCATTAGTAGACTCTAACACTATATCAGTTTAAAGGGATTCTGTCAAGTGCAATTTTCGCATTTTAAATTTTTTTCCATGTAATTAATGTCCCTGCAACATTAGTTACACTGTCTTTGAAGCTGGAAAATAGCATTTACTTTCTTATCTTCGCTGACATTGAACTTCCCGTCACGTCTTCTATGGAGATATTACACAACAGTCTCAGTTATACTTTGGATTATTTGTTTATTGGGCACCAGTGTGACCGGTAGCATTCTTTATTCTTACTTCCCCATGGATGTGTGTGACACTTTGTGGGCAGATGTAGCTCCTGGGACACGGATAGGCAGGGAAAGAAAGGGAGCAGCTCCACAAGAACCCCTTTTCCCCAACAGCACCTTTGCACTGCAGAGGACAACCCAACCCTTGGGTCTTTCTTTCAAGGCATTAAACTCACAACATCTCACCCAACAGTAGGTAGAAGAATGCAGCTGAAAGGATAACTCGATGCAAAATTGCTTCAACTGGAGAAATTCTGACTTATTAAATATGGACCACACAGGAAAGCTGCTAACTTTCCAACTGATCAACTTAAATACGTCCAAAGAGCAACGCATGGGAGGTGCCAGCCAGTTTTCCAGAGCGAGGGACCAAGTCTTGTAGTGAAATACGAATGAAAAAATAAGTTTTGCGGTAACTAATATTTCAAACTGCATGTGGAATTTCTGCCTTTAACGTTGCGTGATCGTTCCTCTGGTTTTAACACTGCTTTGGGGAAAAATAAAGACCTTGTTATAAAAGATTGTGGTGCAGGAGACTAAGTTTAATTTCCTTTTTTTTTTTTCTCCGTGGACTTGGAGGTGCCTTCGGCACATGGTTTAGCTGCCTTCACGAGATGTGTATTTGTTAACGGAAGTTTTCCTTGCCATCTTCCCATTAGGGATGTTCCATGTCTTCTTATAAAACGGGTGCACTGGGAGCCTCTGAAATCAGCGTAGATTGGCGTCATCATGACACACAAGAATAACTTGTGTTTACGTGGTCAGATTTAATTAGTCAGACAGCCAAACAGTCTAAAAAATAAACCCATGGCCACTGTTCGAGGCAGAAGAAAAGCCACGCTGCCTGTCGCACTTCAGAAATAGCTGGGCCCTGCTAAAATGGGATTCGAACATCAAGAGCGATCCAGGAAAATTATAAGCCTATTTATACTTACGATGCTTTTATGGTACTTAAAGGATAAAAAGATGTTACACCACAAGTCACGACAATTTATCGGCAATAGATTTTACATCACTTATTTTATGATATCAATTCGTACGTTCATCTCTCTCCAGCAAAGTTGCTTTAAAATATTCAAATTTTTTTTTTTCCTGGCAATCATTTATTAGATGCACCACGTTTTTAGAAAGCACTTTAAATGAGAGCTCTATTTTATGCTCTCTGCACAATACTTTAAACGTCATTTGTGCCAAAAAGAGCTGAGAAGTATCTACCAGCATTGTATTACCCCAAGAGTCCCAATGGCAGCCGGTTTGTCTGTCCAAACCTCAGCTCTTCTTGGGTAGAAACCAGTGAAACCAACCTGACTCCATATGGGCTTTCTGCACTGACCTAAATCTATTCCCTCTGACGATAATGGTAAAATTCCCAGGGCTAATTCTAAGTACTTTTGAAAGTCAGTTTTGTAAACACTGTAATTTTAAGGAGCATTTTCCAGAGGGTCATACATGGCCTTAGCGTTTGCTTTAAGCTAAAACTCAGCATGTGAGATTTCTTCACCAGAGAGTATTTTCCTAGCAAAACTCAAACTTGCTCCCTTCCTCTGTTCTTCGAAATTGATGTTGTCAGCTTTGTGCTTTCAGTAAGAAGCAGAGTTTATTAGTTCAAGCGACTTCAAAAAGGCTGGACGAGCATCTTCAATCATGCACAAAAATTACAGCTCTTCAGGGAAATGACAGGTTCAAATTTTCAGCCACAGAGTGGAAATTCTCTACTGTTTCTGGATCTTACAGTCTTACTCTTACCCAAGTCCATGGGCTCAGAACACTTTACCTAAATTCATCTTCCACCCTACATCACACCTTCAAAACTCAACACCACAAACACACCTGCCAGAACGAATGAGAAGCTCGGAGACAATTTTAGGTGGCAGACAGCAGATGCGCAAGTGGGGAAAAGAAGTCAGTGTGTCTTTCCAAAAAATTTACTTTGTTCTACCTTGGAATTCAGACATTTTAAGAGAGCTGGATCTACGTGGTTGTTGTCATTGCAACATATCATAAACACACCTCTTTTTATTTTTTGGCACACCTCTTTTTATTTTTTGGCACATATATATCTTGGAAGTCCTTGGTGAGCTCAATACATCAAGGTTTGGGCAGTCTGATCTCCGGCAGCACTTAATGCTCAAGATACTACTTTCACTCCTCACTGTCCCCACGTCATGATAGCGACAATCATGATGACCTTTAATTTCTAGCCCCAAAACAGTCGTTGTCAGCTTGCCCGGAGCTGCTGCAGCAAACAAAGAGATCAACTACTCCACCAGCAGACACAAACCTCGGAGCAGGGAACACCCTCGACTGCGCCGAGACACGCAGAAGTAATTATCTTCCAACAAAACCAGAAGACAAGCACTACAGAGCCCCGGTCAAAATACAACAAAGTCAGTGAAAAGCACTAAAAAGACCAGTAAACAAAAAGGTTCAAGTTCAGCCTGCCCAAAAAAAAGTCCATTTTCCTGAATCTGCTGCTCAGAATGTAGCTTAGATTAATAAAAAACCAACCGTGTATGTACCTTACCTTTGTGGGATCCTGTTGTTAACTAAATGTTATTCAAATACGAACCCCAGGACATTGCGTTGTGCTCTATTTTTCATACTTTTGGGGTAATATCCTCATGGTAACGGCAGGTCTACACACGCATTCGCTGTGAATATCCTATTGGATGAAAAATTAAAATGGGTATTTAAAATCCACTATTTTGTCCCCTGCTTATGAAAATAATTTTCATTAAGAGGAGTTATACCGCTAGAAGCATTTGGCTTCCAGAAAGGACTATAATTTCAAGCTGATTCTGCAAGCAATCTCATTGCAAGAGCACATCTGGAGCATTTTTAAATGTGCTGAGTGCTGACATAATTAAATAACCTCCAAAACCGTTGATTCAGTCTCTACAGCTGGGATGCGGGATGCTGCGAGGCGGGCATGTAGCTTGTTCTATCGCTCATAAAACAGGATTGTTTGATCTCATCTCAGCTAAGCAGACAAGGAAAAGGGGGAAGAAATGAAAGAACTCTGCTTTCCCCTTGATTTTCAAAACTGAAGGGACAACCTACATCTTTGATGCGCCTTGTACTTTGTTTTGTCAGGTGGCTGCTGCTGTAAAATAGGAAATCTTTTTCTTGAGAAAAGAGAGGAAAAAATGAAAAAAAAAAAGGGGGGGGGGGGGGGAAGGACATGAAAAATTAAATGCAAAGCATGTAAAATAAAAGTTGAACCACCAGGAAAAATAATAAGCAGCCTCCTGCAAGGATCATGTCCTGCTGCCATTATGGCTAAACCACCAACATCAACACAAAGCCATCTTCTCTGCAATCCCTGAAATAAAATTTCAGATAATCACACCTGAGAAGAGCAAAAACTGGGGAAAATTCATTTGCTTGCTTTATGCTTTCTCCGCAACAGTTCTCTGCGTTTATTATACAGTAATACACAGGGATAATTCCATAACTTCAAAATTATTTCTAACACAACTATTTCTATAGTATACTGTGAATTAAAGCAATTTCTGGAGGGGAACTGAGATCAGACTCCAGTTCTCAAACAGAATAAGGACTGATTCCTGCCACAAAGAGCTTATTTATACAGTCTGTTATAAGCTACCCTATAAACAGGTCCGCTCTCATCAACTTACCTCATTAATCCTGGCTTGTTAATTAATTTCCCTGCTCCTCAGAGCCCAGTTACCCAATTTATTTGCTTTGGGAGATGGTTTTTCTTCAAGAGTCAGCCCTTGCTCCTGGTTTGTGTCCCTCCTGGCTTCAGGGGCTGCAGGAGGGAGACTGCAGCATCCAGCCTCGCAGGACCCCTGTCAGCTCTGTGGTTCCCCAGCCTCATGTCCCCACCCTTGTAAAAAAAAAAAAAGAAAACTGTGTTTATCAATCTAAATTAACCTAAACACCTCAACTCTGCAAACACTCATGTGCTTACTTCTCTGAAGAATCAGCTCAGCACCGAGATTCACATGCTTATATTTAAACCTTTGAGGTTGTCTTTGTGGAATTGGGGATCTAAAGAGAATAACAAATTCCACGCACAAATTTGAAGCCTTCATATGTAAATCTCAACCCACAGGGGAATTGCATGGGTCAGGATTTTCATCAGGTATTCCCAACTTAAAGCAACCTCAGGATTTAGCAAATTGCTGAAGAAGGATACTGTGAAAGTCTGAAAACCGCCACTTTCTACTTGTGAAGCATTACTGTGAAGAAAAGTCATTGGTGTGTTCAGGATGCTGCAGTGAAAACCAAGATCAAGCCTGGTAAAAGGCACTGGAGGAAAGGCTAAAGAAGCGAAGCAAAAAATGAAATTTGCCATTTGCGCGTTTGACAAAAGCCAGCAAAATAACTAGGTATCTGTGTGCACCCTGCACAAAATAAATCCCCCCAACAAAATATGCTTCTGTGCTGTGGTTTCATTGGAAAAACCTTCACCAAATTTTGCTAACGTCAGCTCAGCTGACGGCTACTGCCCTCCTGGAGTGCCCACGCTGAGAGGAGATCCCCATGCCTTGGGCTAACAAAACCCACTCCTCCCCAAAAGAAAAAAAAAAAATCCTCACTCAGGAAAACAAACAGCCCAATTACAGTCCCTACAGCATATTTCAGGTGCTGTGGTGATTACCAGTGTGTAAAAGGAAGGAACAGATGATGCTGCAGCACAAGCCTGGGAGGGATCTGGTGTCGGTGTGAAGCCAAGCAAACAGAGATGCCTGAGAGGGATGAGGTGGGTTGAAAACACAAGTATCAAAGATAAAGCATGGGTGGAATTCCCCAGAAGTTAAAAAAAGTCAAGGTGTCCATGACCTTTGGCAAGCAGAAGACAGTGAGTCCCACCTACCCCTAAAGAAGAAGGTCTTCTGAGCATTTAAATTACTTTAATGATAATCCTCACCTGCTGCTAAAATGGTATTCGGGGCATTCAAGAAACATTTGTTTAAAACTAATCTGAAGCTTATTTCTTATAGTTACAGAAATTTACAAAGTTGCTGGTCTGGTATATCTTAAAATAAAAAAAGCAAATTGCCATTTTACCAGCAAAGTTGCAGTAAAATTCAGATAGAGTATCCGACCATAGCGGCTGTTAAAATTCTTGCTTCTCCAGGGCGTATCAAGCAGTACATTAAAAGAAGCGACTCAAAAAGTTAGGACGAGGCAAACAATATTTCCAAAACCAGCTGTTTTGTCATTTCTGTCAGTCTTTGGTAAACACAGAAGAGCTGAATCACCAGGTGCCAACCACCAGTGCTGAGCAGGCTGCGAGCGCACGGCAGATTGCAAATACCAAACGCTTTGCTTTTTTCTGCACCATTGCCATCTAAGCTGATCGTGAAAAAGAATGAATAATTACGGCAAATTATCTGACTGAAGACTTTTTTAATATGCTGAACTCAGGCCCGCGTTGCTTATGAAGAGCTTATGGCTCTTCCTTTGCCGTGTGTCCTGCTTCCCTGCTCGGGAAGGCGAGAGGAGGGGAGGAAGGAATGGCATCTGCTAACCTTATCATTTTGACTTGTTTTGACTGGACACTTCATCTTACCTCTCGTGAATGCCACATTCTTCTTCTCCATATGCCGCTTTTCCTTTGGCTGCTCACCAGCCCTGAATGCCAGAGGTTACAGAAATGGAAAAAAACATTTACTTCCTAATTAAAGAGTCATTTGGCAACGTGTGCTGTAATTTTGCTGCCTTGGTTCTTTCCTCCCTGTATACTGCTAGGCTGGCAATGACTTTTGCTAAATAAAATCTCAACAAAGGAATGAGAAACCTGTTAACGTAAAACTTTGATTGGTGACCTTTACACCAAAAAGATCCCCTCTCTTTCCAGCTTTGTTATTAAAAAAAAAAAACATGTGCTGTGAAAGGTTAAAAGATTGAAAATAGACACCTCGAATAGAGCTTCTCAAAGACATACCTTAGGGCATGACAGTAAAGATCAAGTAATATTGACTGAGGTCCAGGTGGAGAGTTTCTCGCAAAGCTTTAGCATCCTGGCAGACAGGTTGGTCTAGAGCTGACTCTGCTGAGTGCTCCAGCCTGAGGCTCCAGCCCTCGGCGCAGAAGTGTGAAAAAGACAAAACAAACCCTCAGGAAAATGAGTTTGAGTTGAGTTATTTCAGTTGGTGTGCCAGCCAATGGATCCTGACGTGGACACACACACAGATACACGACTGCACTTGAACCCTTGCTTGTAGAGCGATGACATTTTGAGAAAGGGAGTTGGAAAGAGTCTGAGCTGCTGAATATCTGACTGACTTTTTACAGTATTGACCAAATATTACTGCATTTGCTGACACAGTAGCCACCAAAACCCACCAATCCTGTGCATAAATTGATGTAGAAGCCACGTAGAGCTGTATTGGGCTGATGAGACCCAACTAGACAGGGTGAACCTGCATGGCCAGACCCACGGGATAGCACTTCTCTGCGGTCTAGGAAACCAACACTGACCCTAACTTCCGACATTATTTCTTAGACCAAGTGTCCGCAGAGGACTCCTGTGTATTTCAGCCATGAGCTGCCGTAATTTTGTGTTCAGTGCTTGCCAAAATTTCAGCCTTCCATTTTGCGTGAGTTTTTAACGTGGCTTTAGCAGCCTAAGTGGATTTTCCGCTGCCTTTTCGGGTGGCATCACCTTTCTCATCAGAAACCACAAAAGCCGTGGGAAATAGGTGAGCGCAGAGTTTCTGTGAGCCAGCTCTAACACAAATTATTTGTCAGAGAAACAACAAGCTGCAGCTGCACATCGGTACGCAAGTCCTTCTGTGAGATAACAGGCTGGGATGTACATACGTTTTATATCCGAGTTCTTACAAAACATTTGCCATCGGTCAGCGTGCAGCCTAGAGCTCTTCTGCTATCTTCTGTTGCCTTTCTGCTAAATTTTCTTCCCATCTCTGTGACCTGCAGGTAGGCATAACCCATTTAAATGTGATACATCTCTTGCCCAGCAGTCTGGATTTCGCTATTTGTTAAAGCATTCATACGTTTCACAGCAAAGTCAATCACTATTTCAAAAGTATCTTTCAACATATGACATCTAATAAAAGCTATTATATTGCCATCCCAAGTCACAAAACACTATAAATCAGCTTTACTTCCATTTTCCTTAATTACAGATTTCACACGTGTTGTCATTAAATGAATAAAATTTGTTTAAATAAGGGAAAAATCCCAAGAACTGAACAAAACCCAGGTAACTCCTGCTACTTACGCCATTGTACATTGTTCCCTTGTACAGAATTTCCAATATCAGAGCAATAATTTCAGACCAAATTGGACTAGCGGGGTCACCAATCCTCTTTAAGAGGCACCGTTTCCCAGAAGGGGGGCACCAGGTTTTATTCTGCTCCGTCTCCGGCTAAGCGTCGTGTAAATTATGAGAAAAAAGCAGATGGTAGTAGACTTTCTAGATATGGTTGAAAAAAATTGGACTTGCTTAGAATAGTCCCCAGGGCCTTTTCTTGGAGCATTCCTCTACAAGGAGAAACAATTATTTTACTTTTGGCTGCTATTGTCTCCTGCTGTGGGAATACGTGTACAGTAATGATGAACTCCATGAAGGGTGAAATGAATGTTGCCGCTGTTTCCGTATATTCAGTGCTGAAGAGCTTTGGCTCTCACGGACCTGGCAGGACTTTTGCTCGCTGTAATCACACACTGGCTTAAGTTTGCTTAAAAACAATGTTTTATGCTGTCACCTGGCTGGAAGGAACCAGGGCAAAGAGTTGCTCAGCAATTTCACAACTGGGCATGCCAGGCACCTTATTTCACACCACTAGGGTGACACTAACAATTTATTTTCTAACTTTCATTAATAAATTATTCTTACCAACAGTGGAGGAATGGGCAGCAGCTATACTTGCAATAATAATAACGGTTCTGAGGCCAGAAGAAAGACAACTCCTGTTCATCTTAGGCTTGGCCAACCTTCAATTTAGCGAAGTAAGATCAAGAGACTGACCGTGGCCACCAAGCTGTCAGTATCTAAAGGCCAGGACGTTTTCACAGATTTGCTATCGGGAAGGGGCCATTATGTCACCAATCTTACTATTTCAACATTACTCTGACAATACTATCCAACATTATTGTATTCAACTTATTTCTTAGTAAGTGCCATCCTCAACAGTGAGGGGCTTGTCTACTCCCCTGTTATGTAAAAAACAGCCTTCTTCATGTAACTGAAGATTCTTATATTCTACCTCGGGCTTCAAGATCATTATAATAGTCTGTTTCAGACTTCTCTTCCATCAGCCTCGAGTCACTTAAATTTCTAATCATAGGTCATTTTTTCCAGGGCTTGACCATTCTTGAGCCTTTCTTCTGGGGTCTCCAAGTTCATTCACTTCTTTATTAAAACAAGACACTCAAACCTGACATAAGGTGTCAAAAACTGCTCCAGCGCTCACCTCCCCAGTGCCAAAGCTGAGGAGAAGGACTCCTTAGCCTCTCTGATAGCTGAGCTCCTCACTAATGCACGTCACAATGTCAATCATTTTCTGAAGCCGCTGACACAGTTGATTCCACCATAAGCCCTATGACATTTTCTGCAAAACTTCTGTCTGGGAAGTTGCTCCTTTTTCCTGAATTTGAACGTATTTGGAAGGCCAGCCGCCTACAGCTTGCAGACAAGGAGCGTTTTTGCAAGAGTGACTCATCCTAATAAAGTCACTGATTTAAGGGAATGAGGATATTCAAGGACTATCATTGCTGTCAGGGTTTTTTATATTCATGGATTGATGTGTATTAAAACAACACATGAAGAAAACTGGCTAGAAATGCAAGAGAGCATCTCCCATGCAGCAGTCATCCTGCACTGTCAGCAACCTCACTGAAAATGAGATCTCTGTCCTGACCCACTAGTCAGCCAACCCTGGCACCCCAAGAGGTATGAAGATCCAAAAGTGGGATCACACCAGTGGGTCTCAAACCTACCCACCAAACCAACTACTCTGCTCAGTTTTCAGGAACAATCCTGCCAAAGACAGTCAAAAAAGTGACTCCCCTGAGGAGCACCAATGAAGAAGCTGGGACAGATGGTGTTACCCTAATCACACCATATGAGGTCCTGGCCTCATGTAGGAACACGAGTGTCTTGGAGATAAAGGTCTAATTTAACTCTAGGCTGTGTACCAGATTCTCTATAGCTTTTCCAGATGTAGGTGGTGTAGACACACTAGTAAACAGCACACGAAGAAGCTGCCCAAGTATGTGACAAACCCATCTGGGCCACCACCTCCTCTTTTTCCCTGAGCCCCATCACTCCAGATCATACACCAGGATTAAGCCAATACTTGTCTAGTGGGATAGATGGTAACTTGGCCTTAGCATGAACATGGTCCTGCCCAAGCAGAGACTGACAGTGCCAAGGGCTTCTACAGCTGACCTTTGTCTTCTTTCATGGGTGATAACACCTCCATTATGTCATGGATGGGACAAACCTTTATCCTCCAATGGATGTAGCCACTACTGACAGCAGCACCAAGAACAGATGTATCATCCTATAGTGCTTTCAGGATTTGTAGCTCTGTGTTCTGGACTGGTGTTTCATCCAATTGTCTTAATTTTTACTGAATTATAAATAAATAAGCATTCACTAACTTCATAAAATTAATGTCAGAAAAAAAACAGTAAAGCTTACCTGGAAACCTGAGCTGCTTTGATTTTCTGTTGCTGCTTATCATGCTTCCCTCATAATAGAGAAGCTTCTCTAGAGCACATACACTTCCATTCAAACACAATTAATTCTGCTCTGGTATGCACCAATTTACGTGCTTCTGATCAGATAGAAGAGTAATCTGTTTGGAATTAAATGTTCAAATGACATTACACTATTTCATGCCATTCATCACATTAGGAAATGGAAAGAGTTGCTTCACACAAAACAGAATCATTGAGTGAAACATGCACTGCCATGAAACTTCTCCAGTCTGCCTCAGATACTGCCAGGACAATCTACCATCATAATAATTATTCATACTACGTTTTCTTACCTATATTCCTTTCACCGAGATGGAAGCCACAACAATTGGTAAGGATAAAGTTAAACTAACCTGGAAAAGAGAATCAGTTACCCAAAACTTTTGAAATTAAATATATGATGCTGTTATGCTTGAAAATAACCTTGATTTCTTTGTTATTATCCTTGAGAACAGCATTTGTTGTGCTACCTACACTAAGCAGAGGGGATGCTGAAGCTCTGGAGCTGATGGCAACAAACCTCAGCTAAAGACTTGATCCTGTCCCACTGCCCAACCCAAAATCAAAACAACTATTACCTCACACCACTGGACATCATAAGCATTCGCCTCCCAAATAACTCTTCTCAGCTTTCTGGGACTGGGCAGAAAGAAAAAAAAAAGAAAAAAAAAAGCTTGCATCTCTAATAACCTGTTTAAGCTTTTATCATACTTGCCGTGATCTAGACTCCCAGGAAAACAAATTCCTTCTGAGCTCGTAGCCCTCAGTTACAATCTCAATGATTTAATTAAAAAGGAAAAGTTTCCTTCTACAGCCAGAAGGCAGCCAAAAGTATTGGACAGTTAGCAAGAAAACAGCTCAAGGATATTGTTAAAAGCATCTGGGTAAGAAAAAATGCAAATAATTTAACAAGTTGTGCCAGAAGGAGACCAGACCAAATACTGAATTTTTAACTCGATTCAAATGAGAAGCTGCTTTCCCTGACCTTAGCCTGTGTTACGGAGGTTCCCTTTGCCATAGTTCGAGCTACAGCTGGAAGAACCACCTCCAAAATACAAATGGCATTTTCAACACCCCTGTGTGCAAAACATGCATTATTCTTAGGAAGAACAACACATCCTTCTGGGATCCACACCCAGGTTTTGAGGCTCACACATCTAAATCTTATCAAGAGCAAACAGAACCACCTGAAGCTTGCCTGCTGCTCTCAAGGAGGTAAACAAAAATTCAACCATTATATTCCAGAGCTTCTGCTTTTGTCCTATTCACTACATGAGAGGGAAAAATTTGAGTTCCCAGCTCTCATGAAGAATGCCACAGTCACAGTGAAAGAGAGGTGTCCTGAGCCAAACTCAACTCCTCAAACGTCTCCCTGAGCCACTCACATGTTTTTTTTGTCAAGCAGGGACCTACTCTCCCCATACAAATAGAGGAGAAAAGAGTGTAACGTCAGCTTTGTCAGCTTAAGGAATAAATACTCCATTTTCTCTGGAGCTGAGTGAAGCTGGTTTTCTTTGTGTTAGTCTGAACTCGTAACACCAATTATGACTGGAGTATGCTTCCTGAATGCTGGAAAGCATAGAAGAAAATCTGGTTTTCACTCTTCAGTACACCCCCAACAGCAACAGCCTAATTTCACCAATGATTTCAGCAAAAGCCTGAAGGACTGAGGTGTTTATAGATTCAGGAAAGAGACCAACCACAGAACATATGTCCTCGCTAGAAGCCCACTATTTCTTTTTAGTTTTAATTAAATAAGCCTTTGAAACCCTCATGTGTGCAGGAAGGTTACAACAGTCCAAGTGCAGCAATTAGTTACTCAGCATCTTTAAAATGCAATAAATAAGAAAGCATATTGTTCTTCTGTGGGTACAGACTACACGCTTTGTCCCTTCGTGTGTCTACGTTTGAAGTGGGAGAAGATTGCCTTTGCTTAACCCATATACAAGATAATTAACCAGGGAAATTCAGTGACTCTGTCGTTCAGGCTGGCAGAGAAACAACATTTGCACAGGTTGTCTTTTCCCCAGCTGCTCATTTGGGGGGTTTGGTTTTGTGCATGCACATGTTTCTGCTGGTTTTGTTCCTTTTTTTTTTAAAGCCTTCATCAGCTTTATCCTGATTTAAAACACAAGAATTGCACCTGATTATCGGAAAAGATCATTAGCGCCTCTGCAACACCCTGAGTCAGCTCCCTTCACACCTGAGGGTCATAACTTCCAGGCTGATTTATGTGCTACTATCCCTTACAGCCCTTCACCTCTCCTGTAATCACCTCAGTCTTAACCATCTTGATGACCTCTCTCCATTCTCATTAAAGAGAGGAAATATACTACTCTCGTACATCAGCCCCATTAACTTACATAATTACTCTCCTTTCCCATTTGTAGTGATAACCCACCAATTTTCCAGAGTTTTCTTCCCAGCCACTTCTTCTAGACTTTGCTTCCTCCTATGACACTAGTGCATCACATTCCCTTTCTACTCAAGGTTACTTACGTGCTTTCTTTCAATATCTTCAGTTCAGTCTCCTCTGAGACACTGTAGTCAACCCCGTGGTAAACTCATAATTTCGACAAATATTTCCCGGTAAGTTCACAGCCTTCAGAGCCATCCAGTGGCACAAAAGCACATGAAACGCCGTGGCACGTACACAACCCATAGAAGGCGAACACTGTGGGCTGGAGATATTACATACAGCTGCCGTAAAGTCAGGACAAAACGAGGATGGGACCGTCTCAGATAGCCTGGTCTTAGGTGGAATCTGCTTTTTTGTCCTCATTCACAGCTATTGCTCTTTGCTCCATATTCTGTACAGCCTCTAGGCACCTGGGGGATACTTACCTTCACAGGCCAACGTAGGCTTGGGCACGCTTCTCATCAACATGTATAAGATGTCCACCAAAATGCATTTCTGCTGGAAATCAGGACTTCCCGAGGCTTGGTCCCCGCAGAGATGCCTGAAAGAGATTATTTTCTGCTAGCAAGAATTAGAACTTGTCAGCTTGTATGAGCAGTGCACAACGGGTAAGGACCTGGTCAAAGCTGAATGAGGTTTCACCGTTACCTTTGGAGGATTAATTCCTCTGGCAGTGCAGGGAAGACTCCCCAGGGTGAGAACACCCGCAAGAGAAGATAGACATAGTCTGGAGCTGGACATGTGGTTGATCAGTAACTGGGATGCTTGGAAATTAGCACATCCCTGAATTCACTCCGTTCTTTTTAACTCCAAATGCTAGCAACCTAAATCGTCTTTATTTTGCCCTGTGGGAGGTAGCACCCAGATAGCAGTGGAGGTTCTCTAGCTCCAGAGCAGGTTCAATAAGGGGAACAGAAGCAAAAAACATTTCCTTCAGAGCTTTTACAAATATTTTTTTTTTTCTGGATAAACACCATTCTCTTAAGCACTATTATACTGACACACAGACAGTACAGCATGGTCTTGCTCACACTCAGTTTATACCTTTATAATTCACTGCACTTCCAGTGTATAAATTTCTATTTGCATCTTAATGGGTGCACCAAGAATTCTCTCATTTACTGGTATGAATCCTGCCTGTTAAGTTCCGAGAAAAATACCCAAGGTTAGATTGTATTTTTTTTACGTAATTTTTATTCAGCACTTGACGATGGCAACAAAAACAGAAGACTGAAAAATTATCCTTTTAAAGAGGAGTTTCTATCAAGCAGCTATTCTTGTCCTAGCGTAATATCTCATTTCCTCAGCAGTTGATTAAAATCCATTCTGTTCCACTGGGATACACCCAATGACACTCCCCTGATACACAGACATACAGAAGAGATAAAAGAAAATAATACATCACCGGTGATACTCCGAACATTGTTAAAAGCATATATTCAGTACCTACTTATCTTTTATGTATACAGATATCTGTGGTGATAAATAGCCTATTATGGTACGATTGACTGAAAATAGGGAGTAGAAATGGAAAAAGAATACTGAATAACCTGATGAACATTCACTGGTCATATTTTTACATTATTCCTGTAATTTTGTGCACTTTCAGGTTACCCACAGGAGAAAGAATCCAAGGAAAGAGAACAACATAATTTTATGATGGCTGCAGCCAAGAACTGGATCTTCTTAGGGATTCCCTCAGTACCTGAGCCGATGACCAATGGCAGTTGGGTTTACCACCGTGTGAGGTGGATGCTAGCAGCATCTCTAGGTACTTCTGCAGTACCAGGAGGCCTTGACACTACAGGGATCATCAGAAGAGAGGACAAGGACTACATCAAAACAGGGCCCAGAGCCCACATTGGGACGAGGGGAGGGCAGGGGGAAAAGCAATCATACCTCAAGGTCCCCGAGTCCTTTGTGACCACTTTGTGTCTTTCACCGGAACAGTAAGAATTGGCACAGGGAAGAGGCTTTGAAATAAGGAAAAGTTAGTGACTGTGTGGTTTATCTCGTTTATTTGTCATTGGCTCCTCTCACACAAATTATTACACCTGCCATGTATGAAATTTTGTTTGCCATGGGTTTATAAAGTTAAACTCGACATTATTTGCACAAAAGAATTTGGTCTTGTCCTGACCAGTGCAAGATGGGCACTTGGGTAGGTGGGTTAGCATGCAAGAAACCCACGCAGAGATGTGAGACTGGGAAGAAACAAACTTGTAAATGACGCTGATTTTAGCAGTCAATTGCAGAATTAAAAGTCCAGAATAAAAATGACCACCATCTTGATGCAAAATTCCTTTTGAGTCCAACACCTTTGCTTCTATGGCTCAACAGAAACCCAAAGCATTTCCTAAGCATTTATGTATCACCATCCAAATACGCAGTGTTGACGTTGCATGTGCTGGTCATCAACACCGATGAGCTGAATCAGAACAGCAACTGTCGGGACACTGCACATCCAGACAGCTGCATTAACGTGTCAGAAGGTTATCTCCACTCTTCTGAGCTCAAGGACACTCGTGCACAAACACCTTCAATTAAAGGCTCGCAGCTGAGAGTGAAAAATCCTTGAGCTCCTCATTGGATTTCTACTCACTTTCTTATTTTGGCAAATTCCTCATTCATTTTCACCAAAATGCAATCCTTGGTGAAATCACTGGGAGCTTTGACATTGATTTTCAAGGATCCAAGTGGCAGGATCAAATGACAGCTTGCAAAGAAACTGGAAGTCCGGCATCCAAAACCCATTCCAGTGTAAATCTCAAGCAATGATGGGCTAAGACTATGGTTTGACTCAGAATAATATCATGCATCTACCTGAGTATTTTGCAGCAAAACTTCAGCAGATGCTATCCCAAATATCTTATAGCTGTGCACACAGAGAAAATTGAAAAACAGACCAGCACTCCACACTCCTGATGAACTAAGGATTCAGCAGCCATACCGACTACCAGGTCCTTTATGGTTTCATTTGACAGTGCAAGCCTAAAAGGGGACAGGCTTTAAGAACAGCACTTTCAGAGAACCCTTGTTCATTAACTCTTTAAGCTCTCGGTAAAAGTTAACCCGAGTTTCTTCTGAAAAAAAGTAAATTTCCACCTTGCTGTCCATTTCTTCATAGACGTAAGACAGACAAATCTATAGTTTCCCAGCTGAGATTTCTCTGTGGGTTTTTTGTGATCATCAACAACCCCTCACTGCCAAGGATGAGATACTGGTCATATACTGCTGATCTAGTCCAAAATCACTGCTCCTGCTACCCAGTAGGCAATAATTCTTTTCATCCACTTCATTCATTTCACTTAATCATCAACTCAGGAAAGCTTTTTGAATTTTTTTTTGTGTCTATCATTTACATGGGCAAGCAATACATATTTAGCTCCGTTAATATTTCTTCACACACCAAGTCATCAATTTCTCTAGTCCCTTAGTCATTACTGTTGCTCTTCTGGGAATACCTTCAGGATTTCCCAAGTCCTTCCAGCCCTGGAGTGCTCATTTCAACTGCACCCTCACAAGGGTTCAGTAGATAAAAATGAACTCTTCCTTTCTTACAGGCATAGTTATTTTATTTGCCAATTAAGGTAGCACTTTATTCCAAATATTTAAGTCTGCGGTGGCAATACATAAAGAGTTCTGAAATTCAGTGATTTAGCCCCGCATGGCTATTTTCTATCCTTTTGTTCTCAATTTCTAACTTTTCACTGAGGAGCTCAGGTTTTTTGTTAAACCTTCTTCTTTTCAGACATGGGGTTTTACAAGGAGACACAGAGTTTTGAGGGGGAAAGTCATCCCTAAATCGGTGGCAAGAGAGGCCAGGAGCATGCATGAAGGTGAGCTGTTTTCCAAACTGAGTAAATATCAACAACCTATATAAGCCCACCTTCAGGTAACATAAAATGAGGTTCATGAACCGCTAATTTGAAACCTGAGCCCATTTAAAGCTTTTAAAAGTTACTTCATCCCTTCCACTCAGTGAGTTTTCTAATTTATTACGAAAAAGGTGAGAGGTCCTCCCTCCCATTACCAATTACCTGAGCCAGTCAGTCCTCTTTGATGTATCCTTGCGTGAATAAGTTTGTTTCCAGACTCCCCGGTCCTGGCTGCTTTGACTTAAAACATTTGTCAAACGAGCAATTTTCTACTTATGCAGAAGCCGGCTAATTAGTATGGGAGCCTGTCATTCTGTCACACCGCCTTGACAAACAATACAGGAGATTAAAGAGTTGCTAATTGGCTGATACTGTTAGCAGCAATTTCATAGTGCTAATGTACCAAGAAAACATTAAAAAAGTTGCTTTGATCAGGCTGTGGAAAAATTAAACAAAATGAGCTTTTGCGAGATGGATGGTGGTGTCCCACGGAAGAAATCCCATATGCAGGTGGCACTTTCAACGTGGGATTAAGGAACACTACTTCTATACATAGTGCAGAGATCCTCTGCCAACACAAGAAAGTTTCTCGCAAGTCACTCTTGGATTTGACTGCCGTTAATGAAAAAAAATGGAAAGCACATAGAAGGGATCATTAAAAAACAAATTGTGAACATATTTAAGGATATAAATGCAAGAGCTTCTTCTAGAAGTAGTAAGATTGGTCCTGAAAGCTTGTGGACAAAAAAATTTGCCCGTGGTTGCCCCAAATCAACTTGAAATCTGACCACTCTGTCCTCAGCCACTGAAGATGAGTTAGAAGAGACTGCAGATAGGATATAGCATGCCTTTCGGTTACAATCAATTAAGCAGGAAAAGACAAGATAATAAGGGTAATTAACAACATTTGGACGAAGCTAGGATTATAAAAATTAACAGCATTAATTTTGTTACTTTCAGTTAATGTACCCTTGGACAGATTTTTAAATGGATGGGTAGCAGTAAGGTCAGCGATCAGTGTTCCATTCCCCTTCTTGTCAAGCCAACGAGAAAGAAATAAAATGTAAGTAGCAGGAAACACATTAGTGAATTGTTCTGAAAAATACCAGAGACCTCACCGTTTCTTGGGGAAAAAAAAAGAGACAGAAAGGCATAAATATTCAGAAACGTATAAACAATACTCACAGTATGGTAAATATTAGGATACAAAAGCTTAGACAAGCTTAAATTCTCCTTTTCATTGCCAAGGCCTTGCTAAATCTTCGTAATTTTTAAAAAATGTCTGTAATGAGGTGGTAAATAGCCACACTTGGGAAGATGTTGTCTCCTCCTGTATCTCAATCACTTCAGTGAATGAGTCAGAGCTGTTCTTTCACTTCAGCTGCTTTCACTTGGAGTTCACCAGTTTCTGCAGGGAAAACGAGAAAGAAAATAAAAACCAGCTCCTTGATAACCATAGCACAGAGAGTAAGATTGAGTTTAACACGTTAATCATTGACACACAATTGTTATTCATCAGAGTAACTGATGTCGTCTAAAAAGATGAGCAAGGAAAAGAATCACACTGAACGAAGCTCAGCTACAAGCTGCCGGCTTCTCCTCAGCTACTTCCCAATTTAAAACTCTAATTGAAACCAGCCTCGTCTTTGCATCAACAAATGAAGGGTAATTACGTTGTTGTTCTTATGATGTGTTCAGAGGTTGCATTGATCTTCATTATATTAATAGGTCGAATGATTCCTTCGCTTCTGCTAGCTTTACAAGTAGGGAATCACACAGGAAATAATGAACTGGGATGCTGTGCATTGAATATATCCATTTTTTAATCTTGCTTGTTTACCACTAATGGTTATAGTTTATATGTTAGGGCTTAAATGATCCGATATTGGTTCACAGAATTATTACAGACTTAGATGTAGCTCTTTAAGACTAAAATACAGAAATGGCTGCAGAATTTTTACCGAGTTCCCAGTGTGTAAATTATTAATTCCTATTGGCTCTGAAGTGCAGATTCATCTCATGGAAGTGTAGGCAGCTACACTTACCTAGGCCCATACATAGTCAGCGCAGGAGAAGCCTGATTTTTCAGTAAACTGCCAATTAAAAAGGAAGCCATTGACACAAAAAAAGCTGGAAAGTAGGGGGGGGGGGGGGGAAATTCATTGAAATGTAATGAACACTCATAATTCTCTTGTTCAGTAAAACATCTGAGAATTACTCAAGCTTAACTATTTCTTGGTTAAATCATTCTGTGTACTTGAACTCACCACATAAACAACTTGTTTTTAAAATAATAGAGTATTTCAGGAGGCAATTGCTGCATGTATTTAGCTCAGTACCCCTTCAAGCATTAGTCAGGTCCTGGAATTCACTGCTTTTGTACCCTTCTCCATTTTCCTCAAATTGAAGTGTTTCAGTCAACACCCAGGACACGTTTGGCACCTGAGGACCCAGATGGAGGGTCCAGCAACAGCATGTTGGGGTTTGCATCATCTCCTGGCCAGCCTAGGTTGGCTCTGCTGATGGCTACAGACTTGTCTGCTGGGCTGTAGGGAGATCCCTCTGCAGCTGAGCTTCTTTGTAGCCTCACATATCAAAGCCAAAAAGTAGGGTACGTGGTCTTTCTAGCATCCGTGTGTGCAAATCTTCACAAACTGTGAGTTAGTAAGATTATTTTCCTGGGACTTGATACTTTCTGGGCAGAAGTTCATGATAAAATTATAGCCACGTACCTCATCTTAAAGCTTGTCTCACGTGTTGTAGCTTTTGACCGTGAATTAGAAATAAGCTCTGTGACTTCTGCCTTTGACATTGTTTTAAAAAGGTGATAATTAAAATGTGAAATCACTTCCAGGCACTGCAGCCCAATGATCATTAAAGACAAAAATCATCATAATAGCTATCAAGGGTTTAACATTTCTGTTAATGACACGTATGACATTTGCTCACACCGAGAGGGTTTGCATACATTTGGAGAACAGGCTCAGACTTCAAAGCGATGCAGATTGGAATAACCATTACAAAGCGACGTGGATACCTGCAGACCTACAAGGAAAGTCATCATCTGCTGAAATACAATATGAGAGTTGTTAGGGAAACTAGAGAGACAGGAAACCAAGGAATGACTGGATCACAAGACGAACTTCAACTGCAGATGTCTGGCTGCTGCAGGAAAGGCAGCAAGAGTGATCACAGAAGTCCATCAATGTGGACTCGTTTGTTCTTCTTGGAGGTGGTGACACCTCATCCAGGGTATTGCAACTGATAGCCTGGTGCTGCAGGTCAAGGTGGCTGTGGATCACCTGGAGAGATGTCAGAGGAGACCAAAAAACTCAAAAACATGACCTCTGGAAAAGGGTGGGAGAAACTAGAGTCACTGGAACAGTGTGAATGAGAGAAATTAAGCCCCACTTTACCTAAGCAAGTGTCTCAGGAGCTTTTACAGTAGAGTGGGTGCTTTCAGGGTACTCAAAAGGTGCCTTCTGAACCAGCTGCCAGCAAAGATTTGTCTGCAAATATTTTTGGGCTTGGTGCCCACTTTACTTAAATCAATTTTTTAAACTGCCCAGATTATCTAGAAGAAGCAGCAGCATTCAAACTTTGGTACATCCTCATACAGTTCTTTTGGGATGCTGCATGTCAGAGAAATCAGTGAGGAAACTGGCTATTTGATTTTTCTGGTAATTGAGTTTGTTGCAAAAAAAAAAAAAATTATCTGTATAAAATCCTTCTTTTAAGCAAATGAAGAGGGTTACCTGCAAACCACCAATATTTTAAAAGCGCAAGTTCTAACAAAAGAACAATTAGTTCAACACGATACGAGTCCTACATGAAAAAAAAAAAGTCTTGTATTATGCATAATTTCATTTCTACTGTGTTCAATTCTAGTTCTTATGATGGTTAAATAATGAGAAAAAGAAGTGGTAGAAAAACTTAGGGAGAACAAAACCGTTTTCTTAAGTATGCTATTCGTGTATAATAAGCTACAATATGCAGACTGCAGTAAACTTAACCCCTCATTAATATGAAGGAGAAAAACGAGAACAGTCTAAGAGTGTTGTTAATGGACATTCATTTAGCACAGATTGCAGTTACAATCTACGCAGCAGTTCCGAGCTGTTCTACTGAGCTATGAACGGGGTTTACAACACAAGTCACAATTTGAAGAGCGTCGAACAAGCAAGAAAATTGTGCTCCTTTCTTGTCAAACGAGTAACCATAGGATTTCAAGACATATTTAAGAACTGATCTTGCAAAATGCTCAATTCTTCAAGTCCCATTTGAAATCTTAGGGCTTAAACCACACCGTGAATATCTCTGATCAGGTAAAGGTCTCTGCAAAGTTTCTCTGCCATTAGTTTGGCAAAAGAATGGTTTTTCCCAGTCAATTAACATATAATAACAAAGGTTAGTTTTCTTCATTCACTCACACAAAGTATTTCTCAAAATCTTTGCTAGGATTTAATAACACCTTTTACAAAGCACCTTTGTTTTCAGAAGCAGAAAGTGATAAATTATCATCTTCCTGGATGCCACATGAGACGGGATTCAGTCACATCCCACAAAGTGATGGATGTAGCCAAACACATCGTTTCTTCATCTGTTTCCCTATTTACTGCTTAAAGACACTTTCAAACATTTGGCTGATCAAAGCTAACACACATCTTTCTGTTTGGTTTCACACAACACTTGTAGAAATTGCTGAGAATATGGGTCGAGCCACCAGCTCCACAGTCAGGGACCACTGGGATAATTGGCTTTATGTTGAATAACTTTGTCCCAGAGAAGGCTGCCTTTTCATCCCTACCTGGAAAAGCGTTGAGAAACAAGAAAACTTTGCATCAAAGAAAGTTTACGCTCACTAATTCAAAGGGAAAAGGAGGGTGCTGCATCACAGCTTGCCTTCCCACCAGCCTGCTTGACCTTGCAGGCTACAACATAAAAAATCCTTGCAACTGTGTTGGTAAATAAACTGATTCAGGCTGACACAGTGGTGATAGAAGAAGTGATATACATAGAACATCAAACTGTCATTTCTACAAAATGATTTTTTTTTGTAAACTAGAGGCACTTCAGAAAGCGCCTTAAAACACAGCAATCTTTCAGACAATTTTCTTATGTTATAACATCAAAAGCAAAGAGGGATGAAGGCTGTATTCAAGTGCTAAAGGACAAAAAAAAAAAGGGCGTTTTGTAAATGTTTGGTACCGTAATTACGGTGCGACAGTTGCTATTCATGTAAGATTGGAAAAAAAAGAAACATGAAACTTATCATGAGCTTCATAAACATGTAATAGATTTAAACATCCTTATTTACCTTTTAACACTTGCAGCTTCATTTTGGTTACGTTCAAGCTGTATCCATTTTAAACCAAAACATGATATAAAAATATCATTAAGCGCTGGTGATGCTTGAGTCTTGGAAGCATTAAGCATTCTTGCTCAAATCTGTTACTTCCACGAGACTCTGAAAAGTACAGTTTTCTCATGCAAATAGTTGCAGTTTTTTAATCACCCATCGTTAATCTCAGTGGAACACAGACACTTCTGAACGCACCTCAGGAAACCTCACAGCCCAGGTCACCCAGGTAAGGGATTAGGCACCTATTTAACTTTAAAAATCTGACATGTATTCTCCTAATCCACGTCTGGTTTATGGGACTATAGCACCCAGCTCACAAGTAAATACCTGTTTGCAAATATTTCATTAGGCTCCTATGAAAAGTTAGAGAAGAGTGAAGTATTGCTGTTGTTTCCGCTCCAGTACAGAATTTATTTCTTTATTAGTGATTGAAAGTATCAATTATACTAACACCTACAGTTAATTATTGTTAATAAAACTGGGGTTTATTATCAGTGGGTAGGACTTCAGCACTACTTTTAAAATTTATGTTGATGGCTATCTGCTATGCTTTGAAAATCATCATCATTTTATATTTAACACTTATTAAACATATGTCATCTTTTAAAGCTAATATTTCATGAAAGAGCAAGAGAAAAGACTTTCCCGCAAAATAGTGGCCGGGATCATTTACATCCAAAGCCTGAGCATTTGCTCAGTCCATTTTAATTGAAATAAATGAGCAAGAATCAAGCTAAAGAGCTCTAGACTGAAGGAGGGAAGACAAAGGAGGGCATTTGGGGCTGGCTGGCTGGTTCAGAGATGGAGGAAAACACAGCAGTTCCTCCTTATGCATCAACCAGGATGTACATTCAGCCACACAACTGAGACAAAGGTGTGGTGACTGGGACTTTTCTTGGACTTATGTGACGGGGAAGGGAATAATGATGTTTTATTACGAAGAAAAAAGTTGCATACCCATGAGGTTGACGTAAATCAGCTGCTGGCGGATGTTCCTTATGTGGAAACAAAGACATCACAGCAGCAAAAGGGATCCTCAGTGTTAGGAAACAAAGCAGTTAAAGTACTGTTAAATATAACCTTCAGACTAAGAGAAATTACTATGTTAATTGGCAGAATGACATTTATGAGACATCATAGGTAAAACCAAGGAAAACATGGAGATGTTAATTTTTTCTCCTCTGTCTCTCATTAGTGAGATCAGTCCACGAGCTGGGAAATTCTCAGAGCTTGTGTACAAGACAATCAGGAAACGGATTTGGATCTGATTATCAGCAGGAGCAATTTTCTCCTGGAAGATGTAATGAGTCTCATCTAAACTTTTGGCTTCCAGCAAAGTACGAGCACACAGAATATAAAACAGTTGTTACATAAAGTGTAACAGCAATGAAAGCAGCCACACCATTAGTGAGCAAAAACATAGCAATGGCAACTATTTTGTGAAGGCAACGACCACCTTGCCCCCGTCACGTTGCATGTCAGGTATTCCTTCCAGAGCACATGCTGCTATAAAACTCTTGCTGCACTGCGTTGCTTCTTTTGCAGTGCAATATCCAGTACCACAGTTTTCTGTACGTACGTAAGGTGTAAGAAGGTTTATCCAGAGAAAAACAAGGTGGAACAGGTTCAAAACGCCACGCTGTCCTCTCGAAAGGCAGAATACAACAGTAAGACAAGTCAATACCTACTGCTTCTATGATTCTATGATTCTTCTCTCACCCACAATGACGGGGAGGGTTAGATTGGATACTGGGAAAAAATTCTTCACTGAAAGGTTCGCCAAGCACTGGCACAGCCCATCCAGGAAAGCAGTGGAGTCACCATCCTTGGAGGTTTTTAAAAGATATGTAGATGAGGTTCTCAGGCACATAATTTAGTGGTGGACCTTGCATTGCCAGGTTAATCGTTGGACTCAAAGATCTTGAAGGTCTTTTCCAACCTGAACAATTCTGTGATTCTATGATAATGATGATAAAGGACCTTCAGTAGGAGCCAGTCTGAAAGAAGCCTACAAAGGACCCAAAGTGAACAGGTTCAGCTATTTTACCTGATAAAATAAAGATTTTCATATGTCTACTTTGCAGACATCACGGATAAAATTCTGTGTAGCTTCTGTGTGAACCACAAATAGTTTTATCTTTCACTCAAAAGAATCTTTTCCAGCTTTGGTATATAAATAACGAGCCTTTGCAGACTGTAAGCACTGTAGATGAGAGTCAGCACAACCTTGCCTTCTGTTTTAAGATTGCAGTAGTCAAGGTAGACATTCGTATTTCAAAGGGTAAAAAAGCACAGGCGCGAGTCTCCTATTGAAATATCTTTTCTGACAGGTAATCAGACTGAAACCAGCAGTGAAAAGTTCATAATCGTTGTGACTATGACAAACATTTATTCTCAGCCTGGAAAATATTCCATGAAAGTGCCCATAGAAAATAGTTATGCTGCAAAAAAGAGTGAAAGCATATGTTAGAATACATTATTCACTTTATACTGCAGTTGCTGTAAAGTACACAACTTCTGTGTTAAATTCACTTTATTTTACCTTGTGGAGCAAGTGCTGCTCTAAGCACTGCAAATTAAAAATGAATCTCTTCAAGAACAACCCAAGTTCCTTTCACTGGATTCATAAAACAGCTGTCAGGGGAGATGCATTGAGCTCAGGAGAATGAGACCCAGCATCCTTCACAGCAGGTGCTCAAATTCCCCAAACAAGTTTGGAGCAATGTCCTCCAGTACGTCCAGGGGAATATCTAGAAAGATAAATGGGAAATCAATAAAAGAGAATGACAAAATTTGAGCAATGAGTGCTCAGACACAGATTTCTTTCTCTAGGGTTCCGGTCTTTTTAAATTATTGGCTTCACTTTAGTAAAATCATAACAAACTATAAAGCCACATTTTTTTTGTTGTGAAAGAAGAAACGCTCCTCTTTCTTGCTGTCTTCTGAAGAGACAGTAAATGGTAACATATCTTTGAAATGCTTTCAGAAGCCCGTATTCAATGAAGTGTTTGGCCACGAGCACATCTCACCAACACCAGGTTTCAGCTGAGGGTACCTGCAGATCCACAGGCGTGGCTTTGTAGCCCAGGACCTCCACATCTTGAGAAGTTCACACCACAGGCATCAAAGTGACACTGTTCCTCCTGTATGGGGCGGTTCAGAAAAAGAATTCATAGGAGATGCGTAGTTGTGGCTGCTCTTCAGGCTTCACAGAATCACAGAATGGCCTAGGTTGAAAGGGACCTTAGAGATCTTCTAATCCAAGCTCCCTGCCATGGGCAGGGACATCTCTCAACCAGGTTACTCAAGGCCTCATCCAGTCTGGCTTTGAACACCTCCAGGGAGGGGGCATCCACAACTTCTCTAGACAATTTATTCGAGAGTCTTGCCACCCTCGGACTGAAGAACTCTTTCCTAAGATTCAATCTAAATCTATTTTCCTTCAATTTAAATCCATTTCCCCTTGCCCTATTGCTGGGCACTCTTGTAGAAAGTCCCTCCCCAGCCTCTTTGCAGGTTCCCTTCAGGTACTGCAGGTAGGGATAAGGTTCCCCCCGACTCTTCTCTTTTTCAGGCTGAACAGTCCCAGCTCCCTCAGTCCATCCTCGTAGCAGAGCTGCTCCAGCCCCTGGATCATCTCTCTGGCCTCCTCTGAACACTCTCCAACAGATCCATGTCCCACTTATAGTGGGGACACCAGAACTGGACGCAGTATTCGAAGTGGGGTCTCACAAGAGCAGAGTAAAGTGGGTAAAGAGAATAAAGGCTCCTAGGACAAAGGACCACCACAGAATCAAAATGAGAAAGAAGTCACCTCCAAGGCATTTTTGGCAATAGGGAGCCCATTCCCCTGCTGAAATGAGGCTTGGAGCAAGCACTAAACTTCCAAGAATGGCAGCAAAACAAAGTATCTGGATCATTTTCCACCAGCTGGTCTCAAACAGCTGGTTGCAGGGGTCTCCTGACTGAGGACTGCGTTTCTTTGGACAATTAGTGGGGTTTTGCTCATGTTTATCACTCCTGATCGAATAAGTTAAGACTGAGTTCACCTTTGAACAGATGAAATACAAGTGCTGAGTTCTGTACTGATCTGATCACGCAGGATCCACGCTCAGACCTATCACAGCCAATGTGTTCCCATCAGTAGCACTGAAAAAATTGGGGACCTCAAGCAACAAGTTATTTCATATTTTCTGCGAGGAACCACTATGATAGTTAAGTGTACATCCACATATTTTATGTATGCTAGTAAGACCCTATTATTAATAACATAATCATAATTCAAAAATTATAGAAATGCTCTAACACCCAAGGTGAGGGAATTCGAGAATCCAGTGCTCTGGTCCCAAGGACAGATGGACACTCATTTAACACCCTTGTTCAGAAACCTATCACCACTCAAGTGTCTAAGAACCATCACGTATTCAAACATGCAGTTTTAAAGCCCAATTAGAAATGCTTTTGACCAGGAGGAAGAGGACAGAGGTACTGCTGATGCAGATTCTTAAAAATTGAGTCTCTATTTTAATTTCCTGTTCTGGTTTTGAATTATTTTTCCTGAATGGCAGTTTCTGTTGGTTGTGTACTTACAAGGCTAGCCAAAAATTTTTTATGCAAATTTTATCAGAAAGAAATCAACCAGAAAATAGCCTGGAAAATTCATTTTAATAGAATAATTTAATAGAATAATTTACTTGTAGCTAGTACTAGTTACTCCAGTCACTGCATCTGGTAATATGGGAAGCATTAAGATGAGCGAAGGCAGTATATATGTATTCTCACTTTTTGTTTTAAGCTTTATCACCCCATTTTGACTCATGTTTGTTTCTCCTACCAATAATTTTTGTATTCCTTAATTTCAGATATTTTAAAACACTATTAGTCCATAATTAAAAAAAAAAAAAAAAAAAGACAAACCAAATGTTAAAAAAAAGACCCTAAAATGTCCAGAGGGGCTGTCTGGTCAGTGTTCCTGTTTCTCTTTATCACAAGCTAGCAAGGAACAAAACCCTGTCATTGCGATTTTTCACACAGTTTATGCGCGTGTGTACTTTGAGGCTCAAGTCTCATCCACTGGCCCAGAGCGATCCTGGGTGTTACTGATACAGAGCAAGTACAGCTACACAGAATGGAAGACAAACTCAGGGAAAAAGAGCAACGCTGCTGCCGCAGACAAGCCTCCCACCGGTTTTCCTTGCTCTGCAGAACTCCCCGAAAGCTGGTGGGATCAGGGCTCTTCCTCCACCGAGGATGCTCCATGGAGCTCACCTGGAGCATCGCACCTCTCCCTCCTCCCTTCCCTCTTGGAGCAAAATACAAGTTGTTACGTGAAGCATTGACAATCCTGCTCCATATCAAGTCAGGTGAACTCCCTCCACTTCACCACGCTGCTTGTTAAACTAAAAGCTCAAATAGAAAAGCCACTATTGGAGGTTTACATTCTGCTGCCAAAGAGGTAAAAAGAAAGAAAATAAATACCTTGCTATTTCTTAGTAGTCGCAGAACTTCACAGGCAGGACAGGGAGCCAGCAAGTCCTGTCTCTCCACAGAAACTCAGCAAATGTTCCCCCAAAAAAGTCAACAAATTGCATCTGGATTCTCCCCACCTACAGTTTTCAGCAGCTTCAGCTTCTGCAGGTTAGAGCTTGTATGGAAATAATTTGAGCACATAAATGCGCAGGTGAAATTCAGAACCACTGAGTAGAGACACTGAATCCTTCAGGGCTTCTTTTTGACTTTGGAGGCAGGGAAGGGTGGAGAGAAGGGGAAAGAGGTGAACGTAGGTCTTTGGTTCTTGCTCTTTAGCACGGATTGGAAACAGATACCTGCTGTTGCAGAGGAGAGCTGGGGCCTGGGAAATGTTTAGTAAACTTTGATGGTTAGCGAATGTTTGCCTGAGGAGTAAACTAAAATAATATCAATAACAAGTGATAACATGAAGTGACAAGCTCAGCACAGGAACCAGAGGCTTTTAATAAACTAGAACGTGTACATATTGTACCAGACCATACGCTGCATGAGGTCTAGATTATTTTTAAACAACAAATAATCAAAAATGAAAAGCAGCTGAACGATAAAGAAAGAGATTCCTAGCCCCCACCCACTCTGCTGACTCAGCTTCTTGGAGCAGGACCTGGCTTTAAGGGAAGGCACGCTCCAGACCTGTGTTCTCCACGTCTGAAAAGCTCAACCTAATGAGTCATATTTTAAGAATCATGAGTCATTTTAATTTTAATATTAAAAAAGTCAGGAAACATCTTTAAACCTGCTTGCCTGGAATTTCAAAGAGCACTTTAAAACAATTTCCTAAATAAGAGTTTCAAAGTTCACGAAGGATTATTCCAAATTAATTCAGCAGAAGAAATTGTACGTCCCAGGGAAAGATTCCTGGCAGTTTGTTGCACCAATACCCTGGTTCAGAAGCCATTTTCCTCTCTTCCAGAGAGCAGGATCAAATTTGAGGTAAGTCATTTACATAAATCCATAATGCATCCACCAAGCTTTTAGCTCTCAAGGGTATTCTAATGCTAATAGAGGAATGACAAAGCAGTAGTTTTATCTTCCTAGACCTAACACCTCTATACTTGATATCTGTAGCCCTGAACGATAGATACAGCTTCATGCTTTCCATTGTAGTATTTTCATAATCCTTGCTTCTGGGCATTTATGGGCTAAAGCTTTCTGCGAAGGACTGTAAAAACCTTTTACTAAAGCAACTCAGTCTCCAAGTGTTGAAGTTGGCCCTATTTTATGAATGGATGCTTAAACTGGTACTTGATGAGCCACAGGCAGCACTTGCAGAACAGCTCCCAGCTGCGTTCTCAAGCACTGCAGGGTCATAACTGTTGGGTAGGGCAGCCCAGATTTCACCCTATAAACGAGAAATTGCAGAAATAATGAACAGCACAAGTGCCAGTCCTATTGGATCTACCACACTGCTCTAAGTCAGTGACAGATACACAAGCACTAAGGTTCAAGACCAGGACCTTTACAGAAAACTTGGCTTTCTTGATGGAAAAGCACTACAACTATTGGGGTTTTTTGTCCACTTTCCCCACAGAACGCAGTTCATGAGGGCAACATATGAGCCTGCCCCACCAGTCAGTGACTGTGCAGAGAAACATCCCTCTACATCTTCTTGTGTTCTCTTTGCCCAGCAGTAGTTCTCCCACCACTCTTCTCCATGTCCTTTTTCTAGGATAAGTGTGAGGGAATTTCTTCTCCATCATTTGAATGTCTTTAAAATACAGAAGAGTCAAAATAAAGCCAGCAGGACCCTCTCCTAGCAAGGAATGTGGTAGGGGTTCAGACATATAAAATTTCAAAGGTTTCTTCCAGTCAGTAATAAGCAGAGAGGCCAATTCCCTACTCATACAAATCCAATTGCATAACAGAGAGATATAGGAATAGCAGTGAAAACTATAAACATACTGCCAAAATTCCCGCTAGCAGACAAGTAATAATTTTTCATAACATTTTGAGTCTTCTCCCTATGCCACGACACTTTAGATTCCAGAAATACAAGGATGGATAGAACAACTCTTTTACCTATCAAATCCTGCATGAAGAAGCTAGAAATTGAAGTCCAAGAGAGAGCATCCAGAGGTCTGATGTAGGGTAACCAAGAGAAGCTTTGAAGATGGAATTAAAGAATGGGCTAACACGTTCATCTTACTCTATGTGCATCAAAAACACACTGCATGGGTTTTTTTTCCTTAATTTTGTTTCCATTTCAGAGTAGGAGGATATGAAGAATACCCAGGCAGTCTAACTCAAGTTACTGAGCACCCAGAACTACTACTAGTTGCCTTCTAGATACATCCACCTCTTCCCTTTAGCTGTAAGAGAAGCTTAGACTTCTCTCCTTTAAATTGCGCTTCAAAGTTTTCTCCATTTTTTTACATTTGCAGCAACATTTCCCCCCCCCTTTTTTTTTAAAGATTATTACTGTAAATGACCTTACACAGCACTGTGCATCCTTTGAAACTTTAAGCAGTAATTGGTTGACGTTTCCAAAGCTTGGGGAGCAGAGGGGTTAATGCGGTGGGGTTTTTTTTGTGTGTGTGTCAGTGGAGCTGGGCACACAATACATCTGAAAGCAGTTAATTCAATTGTCTTTCACCCAACGGTTAGATATTCCAGAAACGTTTTGGAAAATGCAGTCTAAACGAGCACTGACCTGCATACACAACAGCCATCCTTCTCCAAGCACCAGCATCGAGCATGTTGACTGGAAACCACACAGGATACAAAAGTCTTGATGTAGGACTTGGGGATGACTACCCCAAATGCTGTTAAAGGAGCTGATGTCTCTAAACTAAGAGATTCTTAAATACCAAAGTCCAGCCCAATAATTGCCTCGATTATTTGCACCAACACCTCAGGTTGTTTCCACCATTGGGGATCTGCTCAGGAAATGTAGGAGCAGGACATCATTCTGCACACCAGGAACGTGCCACCTTGTAGGGCTGAAACAGCAAGTTTAATTTGCCACTGGCAGCTCATATAAACCAAGTGATCTCACATGAAGAAAATAGCGTTGCTGCAGAACAAAATAAAACCGTAGTTTGACCCAATTACAGATTCCCTTGGTGAATTTTAGAGGGTAAAAAAACAAAAGTTGATTTTTACAAAGTAGCTTCTTTTAAGCGAAAAAATAAACCATAAAGTTAACACAAAACACTTAAATTTAAATGGAATTAAATGAAAGATTTGGAACGATGCAAAAAAACCCTCCATTCTTATTGGAGTAATGCTGAAATATTGTCCCTTTAGGTGCTCTTAAATGAATAAAGCCCTTAATGCTGCCAATACATCACCTACTAGAACATCTCGGCCATAGACCAGGTACAGAAGGGATGTAAAAGCCATGAAACTCCAAAATCTTCATCGGGTACTCACTTTATATTTGTTAAAGTTAGTTGTGGGGAACAGAAGTAACGTTTCATCAGATAAACCACTTTAAGACCTTTTGCTACTTCTGTTAAACCTTTCCCTGTATGGTCCTCAACGTGCCCATCAAAAAGAAAGGAGTCCCGTGATCCAGGTGTCAGAGCTCCCAAAAAGTGGGTGTGAAGGGAGGAAGAGAGAAAGGAGGGAAATGGCATCATAGAAAATTTCATTTGAGTGAATTGCTTCATTTATACAAGTCCCAAATAAAGTAGTGCCCAGTCATTTAGGCAAAAGTGCCAGAGGAGTGTCATTTTCCTCTAATACGAAATGCTTCTTCCTTCCTCCAAGATCTCTGGTGCTTTCCATATTTAAACACTGCAGGAAGAAAAAAAAAAAAATCCCTGTGTTGTTCCCAGTGGGTTCTCTCCTATTTTCTAGAACAGAAAGCTTCAAAACTCTGAGGTGCCCTTCAGAGGTTTGCAAAGCCATCTCATTTCCCAGAAACATTCACAGAAGTTGCAACTCGAGACGTTTCCAACCAGCCCTGACCTGTGTGAAAAACCTGAGAAGCTGGACACCAGGGATCTCCAAAAAATCCTCAAATTGTCTGTCTGGTTCAAGTAAACCCCACCAGCCTACAACCATTGGAGGATGCACCTCCCAGCTCGGACCATACTACCCCATAAGACTAAAAAATTCAAATTTTTTTTCCCAAAGCCTGCTGAAAGATATCCAACACATGACAAAAATGGCATCTACATATTTCCTTCAAGCTGTACTTGAAGATCCTCTTCAAAGTTGTCTAAAAGGTGCATATATATGCGCACGCACGCGCTTTTTTGTGCTCGAGTATCTTCACTGTGGCTCACAGCAGGTGTTCTGCCTTCCCCCACCTGGACCACAAACACTGCTGCTTACATTTAAATGCAGATTTACAGGTAAATGGGAACACCAGGCAAGGAGTTGCCAATGAAAAGCTAGAATATGATAGCTACTTAAAGAGATTAACTTTCTTATTATTGTGTCACTGCACACTGTAATTCAAACAGCTGGTAGCCTCATTTCTGTAAGTACAGAAAATTAAACTGGGAGAGAAAGCTGCTTTTTGTGCTGTTGTTTTCATGGCTGCAAGACTTGGTTATGTGCCTTTTGTGCCTCTGGTCCTGTGCAGGAGGCTCAACTTCTAAAGGGCGAGAACAGTCATTTCCTCTATAAAACTTGCTTTTCTTAAATTTCTTAGAAAAGTAGGCCTGTAAGAGTCTCCAGATAATCTAAACACACTCTCAACCGCAGTGTTAACACCACACCTTTCCCTTACACTACAAAGGCAAGCAACAAATGGAGCAAAACAGAAACTCTCTGTTTTATAGCAGTGTTCTACATACGCGAAAAATGTATTATATTCTGCGAAAAGCAAGGATAACTCACTTTGCTGACAGTAGAGACCCATTCTGTGCCACTCCTCACTTCTCTGGAATTGTACGCAGTATTAATTGAGGCTTTAATAATATTATTGCTGGGCTAAACCTGTTTGCCATACTAACACCTGGAGCAAATCTGTCTTGGAGCGCAAGGAAAATGAAAAACTCTTTTTCCTCCCTTATAAAATCATCTTTAAGCTCCTTTGAACTCTACTACTAAAGCAGCTACTGTGGGTTAAGTTAGCCCTTCTCTACTGAGGGACAGGCAGCAACCTTTCAGAGAAAACTATTTCCATGTGGGTACCCTCAGGAGTGTTTAAAAAAATCTGTGCACAGTATCTTTTACTCGTGTTCAAATTAACTGTAGGGACTGGAGAAACTCAGCATGTATCATTAGCTTTGGAATTAGTTGCTTTACTTTCAGAGCATGAGTAATTTGTGTGCCTTCTTATTCCATATGGGACTTTTAGTGAAGTAACAGCTAGGGAAAGGTAATCGGGGGGGAAAAAATATAGGAGAACTTCAACCGATAACAGGTGATGGAAAAAATTCAGCCTTATTATTTCAGTGGAAGATTTTTCCCATCAACCTCACCAAAATGTTGACTTCGCTGGTGGGCTAGATTGAAACTCTGACTCGTAGGACAGGGACTTGGATGTGGCTCAAGCAAAGAAAACACAAGAGGAAAAAAAAAAAATGAATTGAAATCTAGCAAACATGACCCACAAAGGAAGATGGAGAAGACTGGGGATGTCTGTTTTGCAGGTGCTTAAGGGGAGGGATGCTAACAACCTGCCAGTGTAGTAAAAGCAAACTGTTGAGAATAAACTTTTCTCCATGGTCCCTGGGGAGAAAACTAGAAGCGATGAGGTGAAATCACAGCCAGAGAAAATTAGGTTAGATGGTACAAAAATATCCTAATGGTAAGGATAGGTAGGCACAGGAATGGATGGCCCATGGAGACTACGGACCCTCCATCAGCAGAAATCCTTGTAAAGGGTAACAAACACCTGTCAAGAACAGTTTTGGTGCAGTGGTGGGGATGCAGCAGGATCAGCTGAACGACTTTCCACACCTATTTTCTACATGGAAATCAAGGCTCCTCTACTCACCACACTGAGTTCTCATTTCCAGCGAGACCACTATAAGCACTTTACTCCCTTTTGCGATGTTTTGTCTATGGCCTCTCATATGAGCAAGTACAAAGACCCTTCTCTCCTTGAGGGGACCCACAGGAGGGTGGCTGAGCAGCAGTGCCCCTGCTTCCCACTCTTACTGAGTTTCCATCAGGTAGGGAGATTCTTACCTGTAAGCCCCAATGTCTTCCGCATCAGCCCTCAGAGTATTCCTAAACTCGGTGCAGTTGTTTTCCTCTTGTTGTCAGCAGTGATCGGGATTAAAATCTGCCAGAACAGAAAATACTTTAGATGACAGAAAATACAAGCTAATTTTTTGTACTCCTTTGACTTACAGCTGCAGCTCTGTATCTACAATGACACAAGAAACTAACACAATCATGAAATCTACAAATTAATGACCCCATACTGAAATCAATCCAGTGAATACTTAAGACCGGTCAATCCCTTGCATGGAAGGACTGAAGACCTTTTATTATTGCAAAAGAGAGGTTTGGAGAAAGAGTTTGAATTCCTGGTTCAGCTCATATCACTACTGTAAGTTAAACAAGTTCTTGGACCATCTGTGCATGTCAGCTCTCATTTTATCAATATTCAAAAGCTTTCTGGAGGCAATGTCTTAATATGATCTGTCCAATACCCAGCCCAACGGATATTTCAAACACGTACATCAAAGTACTTAATGTTTGTCTTCAGTTGAGAGAAAACACTGCTTGCCACAATTCCCAAGCAGTTACAGTTTATTGGGGCTTAAAAATGTGTATTCTTCTCAGTTTTACTGAAATACCTCCAAAAGAGAAAATCTTACTGGAGAAGGTGCATACAATATTGTTCAGGGCAGTGAGTTAAACAGAGCAGCTAGTTGCTTTACCATTCTTTGGTGGTACCTGGATCTTCCAGGTTACACACGTGAAAAGCTGAGTAAGCAGAACAACAAAAAAAAAGTAGTTTATGAAATGCAGAAGAAAATGTGGTCAACAGCTCACTAAAGCGGTGTTATTCACCTGCACTTTGACTATTTAGTTCAGTTCAATTCATGGTCTATAAAATAGAGAGCAATAAAATCAATATTTTTTTGTTGTTGCTGTGCTGAATTCAAGTATTACTAATCATGCTTGAGAAAACATTGCTCTTAGGCAGCGTTGTGGGTTTTTTTAATTGGGAAGCTAAGCAATTACAGATATTATTTCTCCTTGACAAGTTTCAACCCAAGTCTTTTCTAATGCCTTAGGAACTTAAAGAATCCCATGAGCACAAAATGCCATGCGTAACCACATAGGGCCCAGACTTACCCACTGAATAGCTGTGAAATGCTTTAGTCCAAGCCCTTTGAGTTTCAGCCCAATGTGGAGTCACAACTGCTGAGAGAAAGGTTTTGCATGGACCAGGGTACACAGCACGTGTGTCTGCGGCACCTGACAGACACCCAGGCTTCTGTTGTGCTGGTTTTAAGTGATAATTCTCTCAAACACAGCTCTGTCAAAAGTGAAAAACCTACCCTCCATGTGCATTAACAGCAAAAAAAAAAAAAAAAAAAAAAAAATCCAAACTCCTATAACCTTCAAGGCTTCGAAGCTCATTTAGCAAGCACTGATCACACCAAGCTGGGTGCCGTGCCCTATTCAAATGCAAGCCTTTGATAAAGGTGCAGTTCCTCCCAATAACTATTCTTTTTACCTATAATTTCAGGCTCCTGGCTTTAAATATAAAAAGCTAGGTGTCCCGTTGTTACATTAATGTATTGCCCTCATTTCTGCATTAACTCAAGTGATTCTCTGAGCTGACTTCACCCTTTCAGTGATAACACCCCCGTGGTGTCTAAATGGAAGGTAACTACTTATACGTGAGTTAAGGGGGACTGATGAATTTCAGATGAGGACGACTTATGCAGCAACAGCACAGAGAGCCAGCACACGTAAGTGGTTTTGAACTACAGGTGTCCCACAAGTGTTCTTTTGCATTTCCCCCCATAGCTTCAAAGTCAAAATTCATCTATTTTGTCCTTTAGTAAAATTTAAATGACTGCCCCATGCCTGGCAGTTTGATAAGGGAGACTGTTCTCATTCTCAAATGAGCAAGGGCTTCAAGGTAAACGTGGAAAAAAAGAAAGAACAGTCCTTACCCAACCCTTCAAAGCAGAAGAGAACTTTGCTACAAGGAAGATTTTTGTGGTGTAGAAGAAGCATCTGCTGGTGAGTTTTGCTCTCACTGTTCGTCCCTGGTGGAACCACTTGCTCTCAATGTGTTGGCTATCGATGCATCTCTCCGGGCATCTGCACCAGCCTCGTACACAATACTCCTTGCACCACTAACTGCCAGATTAATGCTCTTTTCTTATTACTAAGGTATCGGGCTGGCACTGAGTTTTGGAAGACTGAAGGAACTTGCAGTGTCAGAGGGAACTTTGCAGCCCATCTGCTTCTCAGGTGGTGGCTGCAGCGTTGAGGACCAAGGATGCCCAGTGCTAGGCAAGGTGGCTTTTATATTACTGCAGACAGCATTATACTCACCAAAAAAAATAAAATACCCCTCCACAACACTGCCAATGCTGTTGCTTTATCGCTTGTTTCTAATGAAACCTTGCAGAGTTTAGAAAATCTGTCTCCAGGTAGCTGTCTGCATCTCCTGCAGCTCTGAGCCTCTCAGCAATAGGAATGGCTGGAAATGGTCATTTCTCATCCCAGTTTAAGTGGCATTTTTGCAGAAATAGTAATGTTATCTAAACTTTGAGGGCCCTTGCTCAAAAAGACAACTGTTTCAGAGTGCAGCTACTGTCAAATTATATTAATTACATTATACTGTCCAAATATATTAATTATTCCTAAAATTTCAGCTGCATTGAGTTACTTGAATGACTCTATTGGTACAAGAAACCTCGCACGCACCAGATTATAAACTTTAGTGGAACAGATGGTTCCATAAACATTATATTACTCATTGCTAGAAACAGTCTATTAGTTTTAATACTTACATAGACCTTTACTGGAAACTACAAACGTACAGTTGTAATACAGGCAAAAATATCATTAAAAAGAGTAGCCTCTGAAAGAATAAGGATATTACACAATAACTTTAGATTCCCAATGGGGACAAATACCCTGTAAGTGTCTTCTGCTTGCTGATAGAAGCAATTGACTCAATGTCAAATAAGCAAAGTGTTGTATATTTTACCTCTAGAATTCCTAGTACATCATAGCAGCAAGTACAACACAAAAATAAGGCTACTGTATCTCAAGAGCAAAAGAAATTAACTTAAATGAATCCTTCAGAAAACCTCACACTTCAGATCGTTTTTAAAAAAAATTTCTATTCATTAAATCCACTGTGCCTAAAAGCAAATGAAAGAGCATTGCCATAAAAGTAGATAAACTTTGAACAATTTAATTCAGATAATCATTTCAAAGTGAATCTAAAACTTTACCCCAATATCTTGAACCAGTAAAACAAAAATTCGGTCTGAAAATTCTCTCTGAATCAGACTCATTCTGAAATTTCCAACAATTAGGTTCCTTCTGGTGGAAGGAAAGGCCATTTCCAGTTCTCACCTGACCGAAATCCCAAACCAATCAAGCTTTTATCATAACTTGCAGGATCTTCCTCCTCTTACCAAAATATTTCAGGCTTTTAATACAGGTCAGACAAGGTTAGCATGCAAGCCATCACTTTGTGGATACCATACGAGGATTATATTTTAAACAGCATTTGGGCCAGCGTGGTTCAAGTCAAAGCTTTCCCACAGAGCATCTTCCCAGGATCCGGGTTGGTGTCGCTGCTGCTGGGGTGCTCATCCCAGTGGGACCCCACTTCAGGTGTTCAACCCACCCAGTGCATCCTTGTATCCGGCCTACTGAGTGATAAATAGAGGGCAAGTGGACACTTAAATGTTTTGCAAAACGATATTTTATTAGAGGGGAGCTGGATAAGCTGCAGAATGATTTCTATGCCTCTTTTTTCTTTTTTTCATCCTTGAATACCAAGAGAAATATTAAATAAATGAGGAACCCTGCAGTCAGTGGAGTAGCAGTCTGACTGCTATCTGGTCATGCCCTAACAGATGAATCCATCAAGTGGGAAGTTCTTTTAATGAAGCAAGAAGGGTTGTGGGTTTTTAATGGTAATTTATGTATTTAAGAGGCAGGGCCTCTGATGAAGTGTATTCCAACAGGTTTTAAAAATCATGAAGTCAAAATGCCTTTTTTTTCTTCTAGACAAACACTTCAAGAAGATGCATCTTATGTTTCACAGATTAGCTGCTGCCATTTCTCATCCAGCTGAGCTCCAGCATATGTTAAGGTATTCCCTGTTGTGTTTTTACGGCCACAAACAGTAAACTACCCAAAGCTCTAAGGAGCAGAGTGAACAGCATGTGTGTCGTGTTTCATCACAGAAACCACAGAAAACATAAATTAGCGAAGTCATCTGTGTCTTTTATCTACCTAATTGGGCTTCCCAAAGGGAAGAATTCTCCCTTTCCCCCTCTTAGGCTCACAGTACACCTTCGACTTTGGGTACTGACACATCACGACTTTACGAAACATAATAAAAAGCACAAGTTGTACAGTGCAATAAAATAGAAACATTAACCTTTGTAGACACCTTATAGTTAACAGCCTGTCCATTCGAGCCTAGATGTCAAAGTCGATGTTTCCATTTCCAAATTAATATATTTTGATATGCAAAATAAAACACTTATTTGTAAGTCTCTTGGGATGCTTCTCTAGGTTCACACTGGCACTTCGAATCCAGCCGGAGACATCTGTGGCATTGCAGAGGCTGGCTCAGGTTCACAAGAAGCGAGTCGAGACCGGTCTTGGAAACACTTTCCTGAGGGTCTGTCAAAGAAAAAGCATTTCATACAATCCATCAAACTTGCAAACTGGCCAGTTCAGCCTTTCTTAGACCCGCTCAAGCTTCTTCAGCAGCTAAATGTCATCAGTGCGTGCTTGTCCTAGTCTTACAAATACCAGAAATTGGAAGATTAAATATTATTTTAAGCGATGTCCCTGACAGATTTCCACCGAGTTCGACAGGATTGAGATCAGGCCCATTTTGCACATCGCTGCTTAGTCTTCTTTTTTTCTTGGCAGCTAATCCAGTGTAACAGCACTCATAGTGCTCCTCCTGTCCTGGCTCATGTTAAGGGCCAGAGCTCCTGGAAAACCCTGGTCCAGCCTGACAGCTCCATATTTCCATCCCCCACGGTCCTTGGAATGACACTGGAAAACTATCCATATAAACAAAGGAAGAGATCATTCTCTTACATATTTATAAACTTTTAAGGGTGAAGACGATGGAATTTATGCTTCGCTTAATGCAAATCTAAGCAAGTTTCAGGAACAGGACTTGAATACATACTCCGATTTACTTTTACTGAATTATTTTTCTTCAAGTTAACATTTCTTTGAGCTACAAGTCTCACAATTTTAATGCTCTGCTTCTGTCATGCTAGTTCTGCAAATGTCTTTTCAGAACCAAAGCGTCAGTTCTTTACACAAATCAAGCCATTCAAAGATGCATCTATGAAGGCTGGAGGAGTAAAAGCCCTGTAATCAATGGTAAAAAATGACCCATTCAAAGTTTACAGATTTCAGACTATATAAAATGTTTGAGCTCAGCCTCTAAATTACTACAGAATAATTATTTAGTAGTTACCAGTTATCATTCTAAGGAAATTCAGCAATAATTTATGATAAATAGCCAGATTGAAGGGCTTGGTCATGTTTAAGGTGATGACTCTCTTGGTTTTCACCCAGCAGAAATCCAGTTGATAATATCTCAGTCTCACAGTACTTTTTCTCCCTTTATGGGAGAAAGCAAGATGGAACACACAAGGTCTCATCAATAAGGAAAGCTTGGGGGAAACAAGCCCATTTTGGGAAATAACCTTGTACAGAGACTTAACTCATATAGAAAATATCCAGTTTAAAATCTGTGGAATAAATGTTTAATAATGATGACAGCGTAGTAAAGGACAACATAGGAATCACAACACACAGGTCACTTGGGAGAAACAGAGGAGAGCCTTGAAAGTCAGAAGAGAGACCAGAGATCTGCTACAAACATCAGCAGAAGGAGCCGTAAGTCAGAGGTTGGCGTTTGCCATTTCGGCTGACAGATAAACATCAGGAGCCAGGATGTCAAATAAAGAATCAAACAAAGATGCCAAATGAGAGGATAAAAAGAACAGCGCAGCAGATGGAGATAAATAACATGCCTGTTTGCTGGAGTGCCTGAGAATTACAGCTTACTCACTGGAAAAAAAAGCAGCAGCCACCTACGTAGCCACCACAGATTGCCCGTGGCACCATCTGCCAGCTGAAGGGGACCATCCCTGGTGACTGCTGACCACGCAAGCTCTGGTGCACATCTATCCCTCTATACGTCAAGGCCAAGCTTGGGGTTGGCACTTGAGCTTGACCCAACGTGTGAACCAAACCTGAAAACCCAAGGAAAATTCAGCTGGGATGCCAGGAAGCCAAAGACCTGTGCCAAGTACAAACTAAACTGCCCTTGAGCATGGTCGTGCTGCATAAAGACCACGAGTCGTTGATGGAGAAATGAAAAATACAGAGGAGACACCGGAGAAAAGTGTTTAACAGAGGCCTTGTACTTGTCACGTTTATCAGTAGTGAAATATTACTTGCAGTTTTGCTATTAAAACAAAAAGTTTTCTACTTTTACTCAATTTCTATGACAGAAGAGCTCTGCTGATTTTGACAGGACAAGGGGGATCCTCAAAGCACACCACCAGCACCAAATTCCTGATAATTACAGGAAAGCCCCCCAGCTGAAGCAATGAGAAGAAAAGCAGCACCTGTCTCTGGATAAATTCCTGTCTTGAATATCCCACCAGGAAACTCAATTACATTTAACAGAGAAAAACTAAGCAACAGAGAAATTGCTACACCAAAGCCCTTTCTACCCATAATTGATGCTCTGCTGTGATCTCCTGTTACTAACCAGCCAGCAGAAGGCAGGACTACACTTGTGTTGCATTTCCCTGCCACTACCTCTGCACCTCACTGTCTCTTCAGGTATAACTCAGCTGAAAACATCTCTCCTCCTCCATGATGGCGTATTTATAAATATCTCCTTCACCTTCAACCATTTAATTTTACCGTTTACAACTGGGTGGTTTAACTGGGTGCAGTATTTTAGGACACAGCCTCAGCACAGTAATTATAGCGCGCAGTACATTGCAGAGTCAGAGAGGAACTGAGATTGGAGGCAACTCTGGAGACCAACCAGTCCAACCCCTGATGGATCTGGAGCAGGTTGCCACATCCAGGTGGGCACTGACTATCTCCAAGGACAGAGACTGTACCACCTCACCAAGTAACCTGCCCAACTGCAAAAAAAAAAAAAAAAAAAAAAGGAAAAAAAGGCATTTTCCTGCATTTAAATAGAGTATTCCTGTATTTCTCTTTGTGCCTGTTGCCTCTTGTCTTTTCACTGGGCACCACCGAGAAGAGCCTGGCTCCATCCCCCTGAGTCTCCAGTTAAACAGTCCCCAGAAAAAAAAAAAAAAATACAAGAGTAGGAAAAAGGCGTTTTCAACTTGAAAGACGCAGCACTTGATTTTATGCCATATTACAGTTTTATTGGAGATAGTTCTGCTTTCTTTGAATAAAATTTGATTTTAACAAGATCACTGCGCCATATGCATAACTAATCACATAAGGGCCTCTACACTTATTTAAGCACCACTGCTTTTGCAACGTGCCCTCAATAAAGCTTAATAGGCCACATACCCAAACTCTGACAAGCCAGACTTTGATTATTTAGAGTTGAATGGTTTCTTTGTTCTCTCTTAGTAAGAGATGTCACAGCCATCACTGCCTGATTGCTACTTTTCATTGAACAGGAGAGAAATTTGCACTTGTTATGTAGCCATTTCTAAAGATTTCTGAAGGGTGCAGAATTGGGAATGAAACATAAAGAACAGTAAATTAAAAATATGAGATAACCAAGCAATGAAAACAGACACTGAGGAGGATTTCTTTACAGAAGTTGTTAAAATGCATTTCTGTGCTAATTATGAAGCCTTGCACAGCACTCAGGGCTGCTTTTGTAAATGCCTTGTACCTACACAGAGTTCGGAGGCTCTTTCCCCTTTCACTGACATCTGTTTTTAAAAGTCTCTGCTGCTTTGCTACTTTTTGTTTTGGTGTGATTTTCTTCGTTGTTCCAAGGGAAAACAAGTATTTTAATATACAGCAGCACTTAGTATCCCAAAGAACCAAATAACAGAAAATCTTGAAGCAGTCCCACGTTCTCAAATTTCTTTCAAAGGACTGATTAGAAACTGTAACAGTGGTTTTCATAAAGTAAGACAAGTGTCAGCTACTTGTTGGATTCCTATAAAGGAGGGTCATGTGAAATGCAAAGACCCTTAAAACGGGTGGACCAGAGTGGTACCATAATGGGACAATTCCCAGCCAGGAGCTCATGGTATCTCCTCCCAAGGAAGTCTCCTCTTGGCTCAACTGTAGAGCTCTGGTGGGTTCAGCTAACTAGCCTCATCCAGTTCAAAATTCTCTTTCAAAAAAAAAAAAAATCTGTTTCTCTGTCCACAGATAAAGGTGTGCAAACCAGCCACTACCCTTAGTACCATTTTTAAACATAAAGTACATTTCCCACCTGGCATTCTCTTCTACTCATTGTAAATAGTTGCTGTGAAGCTCTTGTCCCTGTTGGTACCTTGCAAGACTCTGCTGACATTACCCACAAGACCAAACACAGCAATGTGTTTGTGGTAACCCATGAGGAAGCTGGACATGACCCTGCTCTGATGGCTCAGCATCAACCCCCAACCCCCAGGACCAACCAAGCCCCCCACATCCCCTCTGGATTTAGTTCTAGCACAATCCAGGTCAGTTCTCTCCTTGCTGTCAATAAGAAAAAACTTCTCTGGATCCAGCAGGGCTTCTGGGTGGGATAAAATCTACCCAAGTCCCATCCAGAGGAAAATTCCTCGAGGGAGATAACATTGAATAAACCAGAGGAGGGAGAGCAGCACTGACTATCTCATTAAACAGAAAGCTAGCACTATGCGGATAAACCCATGACACTTGAAACAAAAATGATAAAAATTGAAAGTCGTTACAGAAGTCAGAAACGGCCTCAGAAACGTAAGACACGATCTTGTCACCGAAAACAGCCGTTTTCCCCCCTGAACATTCAGGTAGTCGTCTCGCAGATGTACCGCACAAGAACTGTATCAGATCCAGGCAAAGAGGGTGTAATCATAACTATTTTTACACGGAGTAAGTCTCCTCTTTGATATTTTTTAAGAGCACTGATAAAGCACTTCAAAGAGATACATGCAGTCATGCTTATCCTCCCTTCTCAGCGCCGTGTGTATTCCGAGAAGAAGGACAGAAAATTCAGCGTATTCTTAGCTGACATTTGTATTGCTATCTCGGCACGGGATTAAGGAAGTTTCTCCTTCTTCCGAGCAAAATGAAAGTACCAAGAGTAAAACTGCAAAATCAACAACCAACATCTGCTCAACTAATATTACTGAAAGAATCCATTTCCCAGAGGGATTAACAACAACTGCACAAGCGTGGATCAATATTGATGTATTCAAATTATCCAGATGCATGCAGAGAGTCATTTGCTGCTCCTGCAGATAAATTTTAAAACTCAGTAAATGTGATTCCTCACTGCCGAATGAAGAGATTCGGCGAGGATGTGCATCCTCCTAACCCCAATAAAGAAAGGAATGTGAACGCTGCTACCTCAAGCTTTTAAATTTTATTTTCAATGATATTAGGAAAGATTTATCAAATTATATTGAAACTCGCTTTCATGTTTCCGAATGTATCAGCAATCTTCACGGATTAGGAAAGCAAAAAATCAGATTTATAAAAATCTGGCGTCTTTGATGAAAATCCGGATTCTTCAAAACAAGTAAATTGTAAAGGGTACATTTTTGTTACAATTAAGCCCAATCAAGTCAAGGGAAGTCAACGATCCAAGAATCAAGACACAATTACATAGTGTTTAAGTCAAGAAGCCTTACATTAAGGATTATCCTACCAGTTTTTCACTCACAAACTACTTAAGTTGTGGAAGTTATGGAGTGTTGACTGCACTTTTGCTTACCTAGGGATGGTGAAAACTTTACAATTTGAAGGGCAAATTAAGAAGAGAGGAACAAAAATAAGTTTATACCTAAATTAACTACGTCTCGTTACCTCAAACTTTTTACTCCAAATTAATTGTAGCTAAATTGTATCGTGACTAAACTAAAGCTAAACCAAATTAGTCCTCCAATTCTTGCTTCAAGAGTAAATACTATTCGCCTTCCAGGAGCACTAAAGTACAGAAACTGCTTGAAATTATATATTTTTGAAAGTGTGCTTGCTACCTACTTCTAATTAAATGCATTGATCATTGGAATACCATTTAGGGGTTTGTTGGGGTTTATTTTGTTATTGTTCTGATAAGCATTCCAGACTAATTTTCAGCAATATTGAAAATTTCCTTGCAGAAATTGCAATGCCCAGTATCAGAGTCAGAACCTCAGTTTCCAAAGCTGGTTGTGCTCTTGCTGCCAGTTAAGTGGTTTTAATATAAGTGGCTTGAAATTTAATATATTATTTGATTTAATTTTGCATTTTAATTCTCGTGCAATTTAAATGGTAAGGTCTGGATTGCACAAAGTGCTTCAGCAGCCATTTTCCGAGATGGAAAACTGTGGTTTAAAACTAAAACTATTGCAACAATCAGATTCTGTGATAATTTGTGGAAAACACCTTCCGTACACCTTGAATTATATGGATCATCTTCCTTCATCAAGTAAACAGAGGCATGTGAGACAAAAACAATGAACTCTGAATAGACATTCTAAGCAATTTTGGAACAGCGTTTGGGAAAAATACCTTTTGCTAGGAGGAAAATTAATCTTGATGTGGTTATGCCACAGAGCACTTCTTAAAAGAAATTCAGTTTCTGCACACTGGGTCTGACACGGCAATTCTCTTTATGTTGGCGAAAGGCGGAAATGTCTTATACATGGAAGAACCAGGCACTCAAAAAAGTGGTCTATTAACACCCATGCTAACTTACTCTAAAAGGCTCTTTTTGTCTAAAACCAGAGGATTTGCTGCCTTAAAAAGCAATATTTACCTCTGCTAATGGCCAAGTCATGAAAAAGAATTTAAAAGCAGAAATGGCAAAGAAAGGAAAATTTCAAAACATCCTACGAGCTGTGCAAATTACCAATGCAGTTATATGTGAGAAGCATTTCTACTCTCCCTTCTTGTATCACTTAGTTATCTGTTCTTTTTTTTTTTTTCTTTAAATCAGGCTTGCCTACTTCTTTCCTGGGAATTCATTCCCCAGGGGACAGATCACTGCCTTTTAAGCACCAGAAGGCACAAGGATAGTATCTCAGGTGTCTGGGATGGGTCAGCAGCAGAGTCTGATGGACCCAGGAGAACTGAACAAGAGCACTTGGGTTCAGACAAGGGCTCAGCCACATCCCCCAGCCCCTCTCAGCATCCCCTCCCCGGGGGCAGCCCCGTCCTGCAGCAGGAGGGATGCACCCCCAGGCACCGTGTACCCAACCGAGCGATGGCAAGGAGCGCTTGCAAGTGAAGAATTGTGTCAAAAAAAACCACCTTGTTTTACTGAGCCTGTCCTGGAAGGACCTCCATCCCCACGCGACCTTGAAACAGCAGATTTCAGTTACGGATCCCAACGCTCTGCTTTGCCTAAGGACTGCAAGCATGGGGATTTTTATGACAACCTCTGTCTTTAAGCCTCCTGCCAAAACCAACAAACTGAAACACACATTTGCATTGGCTTTTTTTTCGAGTCTCCAGAGTTTTTGAGCGTATTTTTTTTTTGAGAAGATGAGGTTTATTTAGATATGCAAGGAAGGAAAACATAGCTCCAGCTTTTAATCTATTGCTGAAGCACCTACAGTCACCCTTCCACTCTTAATACCCAGCAAGAAGCCACAAATCACTTGCAAAGGAAACTGCTTCTTGCTGAGCCCTTGGCTGTGTGTATGGTGTTGCCAACACCTTCCAGTGCTGCTCTCACCACTGTATTTATTGGGCAAGTTCTCATGGAAGTGCAAAAACCAGAACTGCTTTCAAGTTCGCTATCAGAGATGCAAACTAAGAAAAAGAAAAAAGTGTGTCATTACTGTAGAGGCAGAAAAAAAATCCCCAAGCTTATGTAAAGAGAAATATTTGGGGATTGCTACTTTTAGTAGGCTATTATTTCTTTATAATAACCTAGACAGACCCAATCCTTTACAGTTTGTAGATATATATATATAGTGCATACCAGGCCAGACAGCTGTAAGAACTCCCAAGGAGACAACCCAAGCTCCAGCAGCTCAAACTTCTCCATCTCCATTTCTATTCTCCAAAGGCCCAACACCTGCAACACTCCCATGAGCACCTGGAGGTGGCCGGTGAGAAATACGGCTTCAGCTGCAGAACAGGAATCATGCAGATTGCATGCATGTTAAAACAGCCCTGGCGACCCAACCTAGTGGGCTAAAAATCTGGTAAAACAGCTTAAAGATGTGCAGGCAATGGTTCCACCGCTGCGACGGACTGTCTCAGACAGAGCAAGGGCGGGAGAGCCCTCCGCAATAATTCCGAACTCAAACCAAACAATGTTTCTCAAGACATTATAGTCAGTTTTGGAAGCCGCAACTATTAATTACTTCTGCGGTTTTGTGGGTTTAGGTTTTTTTAAACAAGGCACCAGAGTGCTTAAAGGTCCTTCTGGCTAAATAATTCAAAATGTTTGCACTATATAACATGTTTGAAGGGGAGAGAAAACTATGCTAAACACTTCGAATTCAGAAGCAAGCACCTCATTAACATGCCACGGTATCAAATATTTATTACCTTCTCCACTATAATGAGCTCATTTAAGACAAGTGTGAGAAAACCCCCGTCTTGTATTAAAGTTGGCAATGTTTTATTTATGGGCACTTTAATATTCACTTTAGGCCACACCATAATACAAACACACAATTAATATTTCATTAATGAGAAAGCAAAAGCGATTTCTCCGGCTTGTACAAGATTATTTCGCTCGGAAAAAGACAAAGCCACGGTTGCGTGCTGTGGTGCTGCAGCACAGGTTGCTCCGAGAGGGTAGCAATCGAGATCCAGTTATTTTCTTCCCTGGTAAAGCAGAGAAATACTTTGGGTACACTTCTCTTAGACCACCACCCTATCCACAGCTCTTCCGGATAAAATACTGGATTCATTTGATTCCACATGGATAAACACGTGTGGTTCTGGGGCAGAGATCCAAGCTGAAGTGTTTACCAGGTATTAGTATTTCTGGAGCTGTGCAGCAGATCAGCTGAAGTTTGCTCCTGAAAGCAGCATCGTTCACACATCCCAGATTTCTGCATTTTGCCTTTCAGCAACAATGACAGCTGTAACCTTGCACCACTAAGATAAACACTCACCACCACTTATTTACCCAGAATTGCCAAAAAGCAAATTCATGAATAGGAAATCTCATGTAAATGCAAATTCTTTACACATCTCCTCCCAGGGATGAGTACCAGAGGCTGGGGTCAGGTAGCACCCTTTGCTTGATTTTGCCATAAATTTTGATGTAAATATCAAACTGAGTCAATAAAAACCCTTTGGCTTCTGGGGTCTAATCCAACACCCTCTGGAGCAAGCTGCGATCCTCAATTTGACTTCAACAAGCTTCTGTTGAGAATTATGTCTCAGCTCTCATCCTTGGTTAGCACATTAATTAAACACCGAGTGCTCTCACTGGCAGCCTGGCTCCATGGCAATTACTTGATGAAGAGCAGTGCAAACCCTTGTGTCCCCCTCCCTGCCTTGTCACAAAGAGCTTCCTCTCTCCATCACCAATGGTCACCCTCAAAGGGCTGCTCTCCAGAGACACGGTGTGGGCTTGGGATGCTGCCTGCCTGGCAGCCTCAAGTTAACCTTCTTTCTCACACCCACCCCTTGGTGACCAGAGAGTAACTTCATTCCCCAAAAAATGGGTCTTCTACCAGTGACATACCCAGGCTTCCTCCCCCACCACCTTCAGAGTAAGCAGAGAGTTGCTCAAGGAATCTCCTCACTTATAAAAGAGGTCTTTCACCGTACGTAAAATAGGAGAATGAGGCCATTCTCATTAAACACCCTATTCCAATGATTTTCCACAGCTCTGATATCGTGAAACTTGCAGAACTACTTTTTCCTTCCCTTGTACAACTCTCAAGCTCGAGGTGTTCTGGATGAGGTACACCACTGAAGCATTTGACAGCGAGTATTCTCCTTAGCTAAAACAAACCAAGTTTGAGAGGTGCCGAGATGCTCTTAGGGCTGGGTGGCACATTTCTGCAGCCAGGCAGCAGGCAGGATAAAGAACCTGTCCTACGAACACAGCGCAGGGTGAAGATACATGAGAATAAGTGTCATAGACTGTTCTCCCTGGTAAGCAAATGAAACACAATACACTAATCACAAGTTTCATTTAGTTTGCTAAACCACACCTTGATATTAGAAGACTGAGTACACCTTTACACATAAGGAGGAACACTACTATGATAACACCAATGTAAAACATGACTGAGAATTTCTTATCGTTCTGGCAGGATTTGTAAGACTAGGCAATCTAGACATCAAAGCCCCAAAATCATTATTTCATCTGTATATAAACAAATAGAATTCGTTCCAACAGAATTAATTTCAGAGTAGTTAGGTGCTAGGTACCATGCTTTATCAGTAATTCTCACTGCCAAAAGCTAATGATTTCAAGTATTATTAAGAGTCGACAGAATCATAATCTATTCTAGACAGCATGAGATACCTTTGGGTGAGAATGACTTACAGAGTGGTACAGTGCTCTAGGAACAAATCGACAGAAAATTCACATACACACCAGACCTCCCACCCTCTCCCCCTCAAAACCTATTGGTCAGGACTGTTAACTGGAGTCTGGTTTTGCTGAATGCAGAGCAGCTAGCATTCAGCTGAAACCCTAAGAGAAAAGAGAATATCAACCCAATTCATTTCTGAAGTGGGCAGAGCGACGAGGGTGGGCATATCTGACAAAAGATTGAATCTGAAACTCATATCCAATACTCGAAATGAATCATTTGCTGCCAGGCAAGGTCATACATACTTGCAAATGCAGCTGGCAATCTGCCTGCCTCATTCTGGCAACCCAGCTCTCATTATTGCTGAAGGAGGGAGGAAAAAAAAAATAATAAAAGTATTGTTTAGGTTGAAGTAGCAGTGTCCATAGCTCTGAACCAATGAGATTAGAAAATCTAATTCAGAAAAAGTTTAGGACAGATCTACGCACCAGGCTCACTGTGCAAAATAGACACAGTTTGAGGAAGTTGAAGGGTCTCCAAACAGATGAATTATTACCATTGCTTCATGGAAATGCGGGGGGAAATATTAGTCATTCTCAATGTACTTTAATTTTAAAATGAAGAAAATGCTTTGAATAAATATCAAGTTTGTAAGGATTTAACATTGCATAATGAATAATGCATTGGTGCTTGGCTTCAGGAAATTTTGACTCCTAGACCCAAATTCACAGAGGTACATGGATAAAAACCTTTTACTTCTGACTTGACAGGCGAAAACTTCAACCAGCTGTCAGAGCTCCTTGGTTCTTAAGTGGATGCTTTTTAGTTGGTGAAACTTTAAAAGTTCAGGTGACCAACATTTATGACCTACTGAACTGATCGATGAATCCCATCACTACGCTATCCAAAAATTATTTTGTGGTGCTCTTTATGGTGCATCCATTCCTTCAGGAATGTTGGATTTCTTGTATTTCTTGGCACGCCAAGAGCATAAAGAGTATTCTGCTATGTTTATCCAACTGTAGACCATTTTTCAGAGCAATTAATACATTTTGGGATTTTTTCTCCTACCTCTTGCAGATATCCATCTACAGAACTAACACAAAAGAATGGCCTGAGTTAACGAAAGGCTGGTGACCTCTTTTAAGGCACTTAAAGAGGCTACAGACATATGATACCTGACCCTACTGGCGATATGTTGAACCTCATTAAGCATAAGCACAGATGTCTGTGACCAAAAGTCTTAGCTCTCCTTCCTGGGTTAGCCAAGTTCTTGAGAATTATCACATCTTGACATCAGTGGCGATTGAGACAACAGTGACAAAAATCTAAATGCATGAATCCATTGCACCTTCCATTCCTATAACACAAATCCATCCTCTTGATCCAACCAGAGCATAACTCCTTAGTAATACATACCAGAGACCTGCAACAACTCCATTAACATCCCTCAGGCAAAGAAAACATCAGAATCTAGGTCATTAGTCACTTGGTCTAGGTGCAGGAAAAAGGAAAAAAAAAATAATAATATAGAAGGTTCTGACAGGATAAAAGCCTCCTGCTTTGGAAATAAATGTGTCCGCTTCACCTCAATGTTTATTTCTGATAAATGTCCCAGCTTTGCCTCCGTGCGTATCCGGCAGCAGGACCATTACCCCATGACAAGGTCCCATTCTATAGGCATTATCTTAGCAGAGACAATATGACCAATTTAAAAAAACACCAAGATGCACAGTTTGCCTCGATGGACGTGACAAACACATGAAATAATCACGTCCGCCACTCCAGGGAAGGGTGCACAACGTAAGAATTTCAATGTGCAAGTTTTACAAAGTGGGATGCAACTAGCTACAATATTTTCTTTACGGGGTTATCGCATCCAAATAAGTATCACCATAATTCTTTTGAAAGGATTTTTTTTCTCTCGGGTTCCTCAAAACCGATGGCTTTACACGCATTACATTCACATAACGGTTTTTAATTACAAACATGCATAATCACAGAATACCTGTCGGGTGAAAGAACATTTAGCACAGGTCTGCATTTTTTTTTTTGGCAAGGAGGGGAAGGAGATGCATTTAGGGAAGCAAATTCCAGCTGCAGCTAAACATGCACTTTCAGGCATGAATCATTTTAACAAGATGCATGTTTTGGTGACCCGGCATGTTTTCAAGTTTGAGAGGAAAAAAAAAAACAAAAGAAAACATTTAGAAATCAATTAAAAATTCATTGTCCTTCAGGGTAAATTTGACTATGGAACAACCTTCCAGAGAAGAGCTAGCAATTAAAAACTTTCAGGTCCTAAGAAAACTTTGGGTGACATCTCTCTCATTTTACAAATACGCTTCTTCAATTCCTGAGCCATTGTCCCAAAAAATATAATGACCTCAAAAAATAAAAATAAAAATCCAAGGAGGCTGGGGGGAAGCTAGAGACTCCATAAAGTCCTCTAGACCCTCAGATATTACCACGCATTTGTATAGAAAGTTCATAATTAGAAAGAAGCAGAAAATCCTTAAAATAATTGGAAAGAGCCTGCCCCACAGTTCATCCCCATCTCATCACCCATTAGGCTGCATCTTTCATTTTCTCATAATTTTCCTTACGAGCTTGCAAGGTCTTTCTTCAAAAGCTGAAGGAAACCTGTTCACTTTGAGCTAAATTTTGTTCACGAAGGTGTCAACTAATTTCAAAAGCTGCCAGGTAATCGGGTTGCGTATTGCCATACCTACTGATGCTGCTGAAATAACCTAAGCAAGCGCACTCCTCAAATTAATTTCTCAAATCTGCATCCAAATCCGTTTGAAGTCACTAGAAACATTACCCTTAGATGCAGCAAGTTTTGAGACCGGAACGCTTCCAGAATTCCTGTACCTTTGATTGCAGAGTTTTTCTGAAGACAAAAATTATCTTTTCTGGCAACATCAAACAGCCCCCTCTTATCAAGGTTCAAGTGTCAAAATTCAGTAAATGTGTCAGATGAAAAACACCTGCTCACCTGCATCCACGCTGCCCTTGGCCATAACAAAAATGGTCGCTTCTGGAGCTTTCTTCCCCCCCTAAAAATTCATCTCCCATCTTAAAAAATAAATGGGATGGTTCCACCTCATCACTTACCCCACAGCACGAGTCCCTTGAGATAACATTTCATTCCACCGGTGTTTTGACGAATCGATCAGTGGGGTAGTGGAGAAAAAAAAATAAGCAATACTTTTCAATACTTCTCGCAGTGCACTGTTGCTGGTAGTCATCTTTTTAACCTCTTCTCTGTCGATATGATATCTGAGATTGGCACTGAGGATTGGCTCTCACCTTGAGGCTAAAAGGCAGTGGGTGATGCAGTTTCCATCCAGGAAAAGCTTCAAAACTTCTGCAGGCGTGGGCAGCTGATAGTCGTGCCCACCTAATAACCGTCTTGTCAATGAAAGAGCTAGGGAAAAAAATAAAAATAAAATCAGCCTTTCCTTTTCTAGAATCTTTCCCTGATCTAATGCCTTTATAAAGTTCCATATTATCAACCTCTCACCGTATTTCTCAGGTTTTTTGCTGGGTTATTTGTTACTGCAGGTGTGGCTATCAGGCATCCTAGTAGTAACTCTTGAGGTCTAAGACCACATCTGGAATTCCAGACCACATCTGGAAGGTATCTAATTACACGCAGAGTAAAGACAAGTCTTTCCACACCCTTTCTATCCTGAAGGGACCTTCCCATTCTGCAGTACCTTAGAGGCAGCCCTAGAAGTAGCTACCTGGAGAATTGCGCCAGGTGTAGCTATTTCTGCTTTCAGGGAGTCTCAGTTTTAATCAGTGTTCAATTTACTGCACTTTTATTCTGTTTTTCACTTCAGTTTCCTATTTTTATTTTATTTTTTAGTTTGTTAGCTAATTAGCACCTCATGCAGCCTTACAGCTTTGAAGTTTCTAAGCTGGATTTAATTAAGTTAAATTAAGTGCTTTAAGTTGCATTTTTGACTTTTATTTCATTTGAAAGGGAATACGTCTCTAAATAAGGCCACTGCATGTTTCTTGTCATAAGACAAGAGCTGAACAAAACAGGGGACTTGTATACACTATATTTAGCAACAGGCAGCCCTGAAAAAAAAAAAATTATTAAAAAGATGTCAACCCACATCCTGGGCTTCCAAGTACGTTGCCTTCTGATCAGCTGAAATTTCATCCTCATGGAGAGTCAGGTCTGTTGCCAAATTATGTATTCCAGAAGCTCAGATTTGCCTGGAAAACAGCCTATACCTGACACACTAAAATCTTCAGTCAATTAAGGGTCAAACAACTATCAGTCAGCCAACTATTGCTCTAAAGTCACATTTTGCCAGTCTACAAGACCTAGCTGGTATTTTAACACCAAAAAAAAAGCTTTTCATATTATATCATATTATATATTTTGGTGCATCATCGCAGACCATGGGCTTGAAAGTTCACCATCTATTGATAGGAGGATAAATTTTTCCTTTACGCCTGCAACTACGCCATCAGCCATGATTTAGGTGCAGGCACTTGCTCAGGAAAAGCTGTCTCAGTCTCTAGGAAGTTGATTCACGGACATTTCTTCCCTTGTTAGACTTTGCAGAACCCCTGCATTCCTTTTGCACTGAGTCCACTTCCTCCTTTCCTTGAAAACATCTCCAGCATGCCCAATTTGAAGCAGAGACGCGCACTGCTAACACGCTCTCACAAGCCCATAACCTTTTCTAGATGCATCCATCAGAATAACGCTCCTCGTTTTCACTGGTGAGAAGGAATTAGCTACAAAATTGTGCTTCAAAAGCACTTAAGACTTCGGCCATATGTTTATAACCTTGCTTTTGCAAATTCTCTTTAAAGAGAAAGAATTTACAAACGACAACCAAAAAAAAGAGATCCAGAAGTTAACAGCTGTTTCAGCTAGAAAGGTATTTCGCACACTGAGAACCTGCTTACACAAAGCTATTATTGTGTTTATATAGACAAAAATCTGGTTTCCTAATTAGCACCGGGAGGCATGTAAAGCAAGCTAGATGCTGCCTGGCCAGTATTCAGAAGGCTGCAAGTTTACAGTATTTGTTTGGGTTTTTTTCCACCTCTAAGGAAAGGGTTTTGAAGAAATGAGTCCTCCTGCATTAAAATAATGACTTGACACACAGTTCGTCAAAATGCCTCCACAGTGAACTGCTTCTTTTACCATTCTGCTTAATTAAATCCAACTATGAAATATATAATTCCACAGAACTTACATTAAGTGCTGATGAGCTAGTGGACAAAATGAAAGCCCTCCCAACTCCAGGAAATAAAGAATACTCACTATTCCAATGGCATTCAGTAAAACAAGACACAAATTTTAAATTCAGTGTTAGCGTTATGCATAACTACAGCATATTCCTCTTCATAAATTCAGTTGCTAATAATTTTCTCATTAAAAAAGCAACAACAGATCATAATCATCAAAGAATTCTTTAAAAAAGGATAGAGACTGAAAGTCAACTGAGTTCATGCATAAGAGACACACACAAGAAAACATTTAAAACAATCCAACACTTATTTCTCCACTCTGGGGGATCTGACTATTTATTTTTCTGCTCTCTCTGCTAAAATCCTTTTTTAACATGCTACAAATGAACTATCAACAGCTGGGTTGTCAAGACAATCTCCAGTCCCATTCAGCCAACTCATATCCATTTTCCTTCACAATCACTTCCTTGTCTTAGATGATGAAGCCTTTGAACTCTCAGGTCATCCAAGTCCCTCCGAACTGCCCAGTCCCACCAGCCTGCAGATATTTGCCCAGCTTCTGGAAGGGCATCCTGGAGAAGATCTTAGCAGCACAACATTCTGATATCAACATTTTGTAAATAGTACCTGTGCTGGTAGGGCTGGATTGTAGTAGGACCAAGGTTCAAGGAGAAACGTGGAAAAAAAAAAGAAAGAGGAAGGAGAAAGGGGGTAGAAAGAAACAAATCAAGAAAGAAACATTAGAAAGAAACAAGATTAAACTGATGCAGACTTCTGAAATGCTCTAATAAACTCTGACACTATTGAACTTTTAGTCTGAGGGGTGTAGGACACTAATAATAATTCATTATAAAACATAAATAAATAAGAAAATAAATATGAACAACCCAAACCTGTCTTAAGTCCTGCTCTAGAGCAGTGAAGGGTTAGGACTTGTCAGGTATCTCCATTCCTTGCTCAGCATGAGTTGTGCCACTCCTAAAATGCCAAAAGAGACTCTGAGAAAAGAACTTCAAGAAGTAGAGATGAAAAATGGGCTCATAAACTCTGATGGACTGAGTTAAAGGAGTTTATCAACAGTGGAGGGGTAAAAATGGATGTAGTTCAAGCTATTAAAAAACATGTAATGGGCACAACTTAACGCTGACATCCACAGCACCGACAGCACCGCTGTGCCCTGGGTGAATTATCAGCTAAAATGCCCAACAGCAACTGCCATGAACACAAGAAACAGACATATCCTTGTCCAGCTCACCCTGGAAGGCATTCAAGTTTTGAAAATCATCGAGTAGGTGCAGCATCTTAGCCCTCAGAGTCTAAAAGCTGAAGTGGCAAGCAAGGCACAGGTATACGAATCAACTTACACACTAGATTCTTTGAGAATATTATGTTTGGTTTAAGCTAATTTTTTTTTAAGCAACAGCCTGTAGAAAGAGGTGCAGCTTTACACCAAATATTTCAACTGTGAGAATACTGGATTCTCTCCAGTGTCATTTCATAATCTGAAATACTTTCAGATGAGGACTTAAACAGTTACTCACTGGAACAAAACACCCAACCTCTGAGATGTTCCTTGCAGGGTTATAAAATGGATTAATCGCAGGCGACATTACAGCACTAAACTGAATTACAGCATATAAATGAAGATGTGGCAAAGCTTCAGGAAGAGAAATGGATTAATACCCTCGTAGAAAGATCAAGCATATGCAAGAAGGTGATGTAATTACAATACCTGAAGATATTTCTGAATGACGTTATCACATACATTCCTTTGTGTGCTGTCACCACAGGCTACTCGGGCAGCACGAGGTCTCAGCAGACACATCAATCGTTTCTTGTCCACAGGCTCCCGAGAAGACTACAGAGTCTTTGGTCCAGTGTACAGATGTACCAAAGCCATCCTGGATACAGAGCTCTGGGCATCTGTCCTGGTGTCAGATTGTGGGGTTTTATTCCACAAGAGGAAACTCATTCTTCTGTTGTAAATGGCACCGTAATGACAATAATTGTGGGAGCCATCTGGAACCAGGAGATGTTTTTCTCCAGAGTATTTTTAAGCTACATGGGAACAGCACTTGTTGTCAGGGCATTAATTTTTGTGTTACCTGCCTCCTAAATCACAAACAGGAACCTGTAATTTTGTTCTTGCTGAAAAGCGAAGGAACCCTCATTGAAAAGGGCAAAATCCTCAAGTCCTGCTCCCTTTTAAGTCCTATAAGAGGCCAATATCTAGCTTTGAGAACAAAAGAACTTCAAGCTTCAGGACAGAGTCCCTCCATAGCATGGATGCAGTTTGAAACAGACCTTGAATGCACATCTCACCTGAGGGGACTTAGTGTCCTTCACAAACAGCAATTAAACTTCAGGATGTTAATTTTAGCATACGGGAGGACACCATGACATCAGCGAAGGCAGAGAACATGCAAAGTTCTGTCGGGCTCTTCTGACATCATTCCAGACCCACCTCTCAACCAGATACCCAGAAACAGGCTGCTGGTGCAGCCGGTGTAACCAGGGTCCATCTGCAGCTCCTGGGACTGAGCAAAAGCAGTTGGGAGCACATGGGACAAGAATAAATGTTCTTGCATTAAGGAATTAAGGATGTTACAACTCATCCAGCCTCCTTTTAACAGGAGTTGAACTGGGCCCCTGATAAAGAAGAGGCAGTCTTTGAATACGGAATAGCAAGCAAGAACCAACCACCAGGCACCGACGGGTGCACCTTATGTTGGATTTCTAGCACCTTGCATCTAAGGAGCTCATAAAATATCTCTGTCCTTGCAGCCTGAACAGCCTTACACTCATTTGGAAATGCAAGTTGTCCTACAGCTCTACACCTAAATGCCAAAATACCCACATGCTTCTGCTCAAGAAATCCAACCTACTCCAGCTTCTAACACATAAACGTTTTCAAAGCTGTTTTACCAGTGGTTTTTCAACAATTTATCTACAGCATTCACTTTCTTTCTACAGACTAATTTTGCAGTCTTTCTGTTAAGATTTTGAGTGAACTATTAATCATAAGACTAAGAGACTCAACCAATTAATGGTTTTATGGTTATAGCTGTCATTAATCAAGTATTGTTTTCTCACACTCTTTTTATACACCATTTTGTATTTTCACAAATACTTCACACCGAGGCTTGTCGCATTCCCAGTTGCTCTTGTATTTCAGGCAAAACAAGAAGAAAGAGAAGCACAAGCAAAATAGTTATGATTTTTTTGACTACACATGCAGATTTTTAAAGGGGAAGATGTTTAAAGGTATTAGATGGAGATTTAACAACAAAAAGGGCAGAAATTCATAACAGGGTGTGATTTTCACCCCCTGGCTAGTAGTTTCTATGGCATCTCCATTTGTCTTGCAGAACACAGATGGCAGCACAACCAAAGATCTCTCATGAACCTCAGGCTATCTCAGAGCACAATATCTTCCCCCAGTCCCTTGTGAACCTCCTTTGGAATATGTCATATTTCCCACACTGTTCAATCCAAGAGCCACCGCGAAGCCTTGAGAAAACCGACTCCAGGAGCCAAGTGCAAGGGGTTGAGAAAGCAGCACCCAGCCCAAACCCCAATTCAAAATCCTCCTTGGCTCATATGCGTTCCCCAGGATATTAAAGACACCTTCTGCTTTTTGTCATCCATAGTCACTTTTCCCTACCCAGCACTAACTCATCACTCTCGTCTCCAACCCTTCTCTGATGGCCCCAGCTAACCCTTTGAAAGCCAACGACCTTTAGAGTTGCTACATCAATTACAAAAAAAAAAAAAAATATGCTGCTTTGCAGAGGAAATATCTTTTCTGGGGAAACACCCGTGCGTATTAAACAGCTCGTTAGCAGTTATTAAAACGTATGGCAAAATGAACTTTGGTGGAAAACAACACTTTCCCTTCTCTTTTTACCATTCAGAAGGTGGGATGTGCTCCTGCCAAGTTAGACCCACTACACCTCAAGGAGACAGGGCTGAGTACATCAGAAAGTTATAAGCTGTGTTTACTGTGATCACCCATAAACGAATTAAAATTCTTTTAAAAGCGGTGGAAACGGCCTATTTATAGTCGGGAGCATATTTACAAGCCTCAGAGGGAAATTGCAATTACATTTTCAGTCTAAAAATGTCATTGTCTCTCCTGACCTTTTGTTGCTTTCTCATGCCCTTCAAAGTCAAATGAATTCACGAGAAGTGCCAGATAGAAAAACTTTAGCGGTTATGCTGTCAATTTGCAGAGCGGAGGCTCTGGCAGCACGAGTTTTCTCCATCTCTGTGAACGGTGCTTGAACTCCTAACAGTCATCGCAAGGGATGCGGCGCTGACGGCCATGCTGGGATCTGCAAGTTGTACAAGCCTGCCTGAGCCAGCTTTGATGGAAATAAGGTCCAGGGGCAGTTCATGGCATTGATCTGCCACCAAAACTTGTCTTTATTTATGTGATAAAAGCCCACCCTGCAATGGTATCGCTTGTAGTTTTCCCAGTGACACTAACGCACAAAATACGTGCTTCCCTTGTTTTGCCCTCCTCGTTTCCTTGGTCTAAGCAAAGGTCAGCAGGTTTGTAACCAAGCCCTGGTGCTGCCTCTCACAGATCTCCAAACATTGTGTAGAAGAAAGGGACCAGCCACTCTTCCCAGCCCCTTAAGCAGGCAATCGTGGGCAACGGTGTCAAGGTCTAGTGGTGGACCTACCCATACTAGGCTGATGGTTGGATTCAATAATCTTAAAGGTCTCTTCCAACCTAAATCATTCTATGATTACATGGAAGGGGCTGAGGACCTCAAGGGCTTCCGAAGTGACTCAAGATACCTCAAACAAAGGGTAGTTTCCTCCTTAGCACAGAAGACCTTCCTTTCTTACCCTGTCCCGTTTCCCCCCATACTCTGCCAGCTTATTTTTTTATTTGCAATATTTCCAGTACAACTGTGGTTCAAGACACATAGTTCAACGCACACCTCCCCAGCTCTCTGGGAAACCCCCAAAGAAGTTGTGTGCCTGTGAGGCACAATCAAGCCCAGTTGGACAATGATTGTTTTCAATAAATGACTAGAGGCTTTTCATAATACGTTTTTTAGATGACTTGTTTGTTATTAGCAAATTCTCTTAAAAACACACACGCACATACAACATTTAAGTGTTGCACAGTTAAAAATCAGCAGCAGATCAGAAACCATTGGCATGAGTCGGGCTTTACTCTCCTGTGGGCAAAAATTAAGGGACTGCTAAGGCAAGCTAACGTCTGGTTTAGCCTCTCCCTAATCCAGTTCAGCTCTGTTTTACATCCCGGAATAAGCACCCATAGATCAGCTAGACAAGCACTTAGACACATCAGCTAACTCAGGTTAATGAGCAATAAATTCACCTGAATTAAAACAAAGACTCATCCTTTTCAGCCCAGATATGGCCACCACTGGGGTCTGCTCCACCACCATTCTGCCCCTCGCCCTCTTATGCTCATGATTTGTAAGTGTAAATAAACATCCTCAAATAAAATAAATGCAAAGCAACAGGCAATAGTCTTAAGGGGAAAAAATTATACTCTCAATTTACATCAAGGCAATCCCAGAGTAACTAGTTCAGCTTCAGGCAAATTAAGCTGTACTTATCCTGCAGCAGGCAAGAATTCAAATGACTTTGGATTGTTTCAAGTCCATCCCCAAAGCCCACTGCACCGAAATCACTGCAGTGGTGCTTCTCCACTGCATGTGCACGGGCTTCAGTTAACTGCGTGCAGATTTCTTTCAAGCAGTGGCTTTCAAAGGTTTCTTTATGACAAATTACTCCATTAAAAGGTATAAACCTTGTTAGTAGCACGGATGCCTGCTCACTCTCAGTTCTTGTCCTGAGCCCGCAGTTGATCAGAGCACGAGATGGGCAGCACAGGACCATCACCCCATCATTCCCATGCTTTCCAGGATCTGGATGTGCAGAAAACACTGCAAACCACAAACATCCCCAGAATAAAAAAGCTACAAGAGTCAGGCCGTATACATTTTCCTGTTCCGTTACAAAAAGCTGCTCATCTTCCAGATCAGCACTTCTGATATAGCTCAAATTAGTTTAGCTATAGCCCAAAAAACCACTTTGCTGTTTCAGGCTGTTAACCACAACGTCTTGCAAAACGAAGCATGTTTACTGCCGTTTTGGAAAAGTCGTTCCTCCTTTACGAATTTGGCAACGAAGGATTCAAAATCTACCAGCGTGGGATTGTTATCGTGCCCGAGCCAAAGCTGTCAGGCTTCATTACTTCCAAGACAAAAAAAACCCCACCACCCTACAGAATAAGGCACTAAATGCTTCAACAGAAACACGTCGTGCGCTGCTGCTGTCCCCTGGTCACGGGATGACACCAGCCGCTGGTGCCTTGTACTGCAGAACCTGTCCCACGCCGTGGCCTGGGACCCCCAGACAAGGGTGCTCATCACTGGCAGCAGCCCCCAGGAACTCTGCCAGCACTGGGAGGGGGGATCTGCACCTTCCTGCAGGGTGGGGAAACCTGCAAGCTGATTGCAAGGACAAAATAAGGTTTTCAGTCCTTTTAAATATGTGCATTTGTCAAAAAATAAAAAAAAAAAAAAAATCAATCTTTTTGCTCTAGAGAAGAGAGAAACCCCCACTTTGAAAGGATTTATTAGGAGGCTGCAGCCAAAAAAAATGAACTTTTGGAGCAATGTCAGCCAACAGCAATCCTCATTGCAGCATTGTGCCTGCTTCATTCTTTGAAGATTCTGGGGGGACCTGGGGGTCCTGCCCCCTCTCTCTTCTATAGGCAGGCTGCTGGGCTTTGGTGAGCAAGTGTGCATCTGGTGAAGCAGCTACACCCTGTGATTCAGGATATCCCCTCACTCCTGTTGCTGCCCTGACTTAACTATACAACACGCCAAAATTCACAAACACCCCTCCTAGATCCTCACCAGCCTCAAGCCCCCCAGTTTCCCCAGATTAATCCCTCTGAGGCAGGATCCATGCAATAGCCCGGTACTACTCTTTTCCACCCGCTCACAGTCTCTCTGTTCTTCATCCTCTCCTCCCCCCACCGCATCTTCTCCCATCCCTTTCATCCTCCCACACTATCTCCTCAGATCTTCCATCATTTGAAGACAAAACTGCTGGCAGAATGGCTCAGCCACCGGCCCAGCCCTCTCTCCGAGGCAATAACATCCCTGTCAAGGGGCTGAAGGATGGATTTGGGTCCCAATTTGCACACCTGGGTAGCAGATACCTGCTCACTGCCTGACTTAACATTGTGTTTTCCAGTTTCCTCTAAACAGCTTATTTTCCAGGATAAAGTTTACCCGCAGGCAGAACACTTGCGCGAGACCCATTCACTTAAGCTCAACTTAAGCCTTACTTTGATGGTTTAACAGGAATTTACATGGTACACAGGACTTGTTCAAGTTCCCTACACAGGGAAGATTTCACCCTCTTTGCACTTCAAAGTCTCCGCTTCCCCATCCAGCTTTTCAGAGCGTGCGTCCCCATTGTGCTCTTAACACTTTTCATCCTTTTCAAATTACACCGCGGTATCTCGCCGAGCTGTAATAGCATCAAGCCCATGACCAGCGGGGATCAGCGAGGCAACTGGAAACATCGGGAGCTCCAAGCGCCAACATCAAGCAAACATCCCACATCGCTCTCGGCAGCGTCGTGGGGTACGGGCGCAAACAGCCTCCAGCCACGCGTTCCCTCTGCAGAGCTGTGCCTTCAGAATCCGAGTCGCTTTGAAGAAAGAGAGGAAAACTTTTTAAAAGGTTGGCTCCTTGCTCTCGCCGCCGCCAAAAGAAGCGGTCGCGTGTGCCGCTCGATTCACGCAAACAGAAGCTTCTACCACATCCTCCGTCTGTGTGTTGGAAAGCGAGGTGGTTGAAAAAAGGCTTTTTTGGTGCTGGCGCCTAGGCTAGAGCGGCTGTTTCCCAGAGATGGGCTTGAAGTTAGCTGCAAGTAGGAGAGCGTGGCCCTAACGCAGCCCTAAAGAGAAGATCAGGCACCTCCCGAATCACACAGAACGCTAAAACAAACAAACCCAAGCTCCTCTAATTAAAGTTTTTAAATCCACAACAGGCCAGCCATCGAGGAGTTTGTACTTTCTCTTTCATGTCTCTTAATTAAAAATTTGTCAGAAACTTAGGGCTGGTTTTTAGAAGTGCCCAGCACTCCTCATCTCCTGTTGTGAATCTTAATGACCAGGTTTTCAAAAGGGTTTTGAACAACACGCTCTCTTTAAAGAAACAAAGGTTGATTCTGAGCGTAGTTCCATAAAGCACACACGGGTCTCACCTCACTGTCAGGCTTCGCAACACTCATCGGAGACCACAAACTACACAGTCAAATCCTGGTGCTTACAAAAGCCGGCGTTTGGAGTAGGGAGCTGTGAAAAACATCCCTGGAAAATGCCACGGGCTAGTCCCCTGCCTAGGACTGAGGAGTTGTATTTTGGCACAGATGCTCAGGTTCACGGTTCTGTCCCTGGTCTAAGGTTTCAAAAAGAAAGAACAAAGTCATCTCTTTTCCCAAAAAAAAAGAAGAGAAAGGCCCAAAGATGTGATGGATTAATTAGTCCAGCAGCTACAGTGGTGGAGTGGGATTGAAGTCTCTCCTCTGACTAAAGGGAATTTATCAGTTCTCACCCCTGGAAAGACTCCGAATGCCCCGGGTCACAGCGATGCTTCTGAACCAAGCAGCTTGTTTTTAGGAGCCCCACGAGCATCTCTCTACATTCAGGAATTCAACTTGTTCAGAGGAGACTTGAGACCAACCTAACTCCAGCAAACGTGAATCTCCTGGTCCTTTCCTAGTGGAATCAAACCCGTTGTCTTTCTGAAGATAACTCATCCCAGGGGTAATTCAGGCTGCTGGGCCAGGGACTGCTGCCTTCCCGATCACCCCAGAAAAGGAAAAATATTCTTGTCAGCTCTGAGCTTACTCAGCTCTCAGCAGGATGGTGAGAAGTCTCAGATGAGACATTTTGGGGCTTTCTCCATGGACTCCGCCGTGTCTACAGCAGAACCAGACTGACCCAAAGTCTTCAAACCCATTTCAAGTAGCCCACTACAACTTTTAGTCACTAGCGACCTCAGGTACCAAGTTCTCATTTCATGCAAAATTAGACTAAAAAAAAAAAAACCAATAAATAAATAGCTTCACAAAGTAAACTGAAAATTATATTTTCTGCTAAAGTTTTCAGACACCATTAGCCAGAGTGCAATGAGCACTGGGGTGGCCTGATACCCATCTTTGCACGGACTCAGGTACTTACAGAGTCTTCTTCCCATTAATACAAAGATTGCACTGCTCAGGGGTCATTCTGCTTAACATTTCTTAATTGAAGATTTTCTTTCTATTTGCCATTTTGCACTGATTGCATCCACTAGACACAGCTTTGTAATCCTAGCTCACTCAGCAATCCTGTTGGCAGGAGCCTCCTCCTGCTCCTGCCTGTCCCAAAAAGCTGCCCTGGACTCAGGCAGCGTCAACCCAGGGAAAACAACTTCTGGTTACAGCCCTCAAAATATCAGCCTGTGGAAATAAGCATCTGCTGCTACACAAGTGTTTTAGGCAGAAGCACCAAAGTAATATAGGCAGAATTGGAAAGAATTGGATTATTTTCTTTTTTTAAAAAAGAGGGAGAGAGGGAGGGGGGAAGAGGTGAGGACAAATAAGTGGAAGAAGGCAATTACTCAAAAATAAAAAGCTATCGTGTCAGATGTGCCCAGCTCTCCTCAACTCCACAACAGACGTTCCCAAAAAAATCTCTGTTTCTGTCTGAAACAAGGAAACAGATTTGTATGTCCTTACTGATCTCTCCAGAAAAATCAGTGACTACCTCTCAGCAGTCTTCCCTTTTGGCTTCCCTGGTAATGGCCATGGGCTATTTCACATCATCCTGCTCCAGCCAGGACTCTGTCCATCCCAAACCTCAAAGTGCCTTCTTCCAACCCTCTGCATGAAAAGATGTCCCACCTTGGCGAAAGGAGGAGAAACACAGTTTTCACTCTTCCAGAGCTTTGGCCTGCTCTTTTGCTTGTAATAATTTATTTTCGCACACACTTAGAACATGTGCAAACAAATAGATGTTGTGCCAACAGCAGAGATGGCTACATCTTCCTGGGATCTTGCTCTGTCAATGAAATAATAAATGGTTTTCTCCAGGCACAAATGCTGGTGATATACAAGTACTTTGCCCTCTTCAAGCAATATTTTAGTTGCTTTCTCACATGTCCACTCTGCTGATACAGTTTTCAATTATTTGCTTGGATAGCATTACATACCTCTAATATATTTTCCAAGTTATAGATTAGGAGACATAAAAACATCATCTCTTCCAGAGCAGTAAAGAGTTGCCCAGGTGTGTTAGAAGGATTTTTTTCAGCAACACACACCAAGTGACAAGGTTGGGCAGGGGGATGTTAAGGTTATTTTCTCCTCCTAGAATGGTTACAGGCAATCTAAACCAAAAGAAGTAGCTCATGGCATGAATCAATCTTAATTGCTTCCTACATTCCATAGAAGCAAGGAAAAAAAAAAGAAAAAAAAAAAAAAAACAAACCCTGACCCTACACCAAGCAAAACTGGCAGGAAAATATAGCTTCTCCTTAGAAAAATTTGACCTTCGAGCACTCCCTTTTTCCAGTAACTTTCTCTAATCCCAGACATAGACTTATCAATCACAGTGGGTGAAAGAAAATGAATCTGTCAAAACAGTGACATTGCTGAAATCATAGCCTGCAGTATCATTTGCTAATTTGCCCAGTACCTCTTATTTTCAGTTTTTGAGGCTTTATCTAATGTATATGCCATCCAAGAGAAAAAAAAGCATTTAACCCTCCAAAACTCTACGTTTTTCTGATGAAGAATTAAGCTGGAATTTATTCTGGCTCCAGAGCCTGGAACTCCTCAGAGAGAGACTTTCCAGGGGACTCTTGCATGTCCCAAGATCTCCAGGGATTTCAATTTACCTTTCTGTAAATCAAGGCCAATATCTCTTTTTAAGAAGGTTGTGTCCCTTCTGCTATCAAAACTGGTGGGAAAACATCATACAAGCTAAAAGCATCCTTTTTTTTTTTTTAATATACTAAGTGTTCCCCCTATACTTGGGCCATTTAGGTCCATTTAAGTAACATTTTCATTGAATTTAGCACAGCATTTCCCTACATATCACTGCTCACACAGTATTTTACCACTCTGGATGATTCAGGATGACTCCAAACCAGCGAGATATTTCAGCAATGGCAAGTAAAAACCACGTGCCCCAGTTAGGACAACCTCAGCACCAGTCTGCTTTTAGGTACGTGCAACCCTTTCCACTGGTTAAACTGTGCATTGCACAGGAACTTCCGAGCCTGCCACCTGACATTCAGCTGGAACAAAATGCTGCTGTTGAAAGTAACTAGAAGCACAATACTTACAAAAATTAGTCTCCAGACTTCCATGTCTTGCAGAGAAATTAATGCATTATTCAGAGTGTGAAGCTTAGCTTTGGCTACACCAGTCAGAACAGCAGCACAGGAGAAATTGGGATGCAGAAAAAAAAAAAAAAACAAACATTTTAAGGTTTTATTACTTCATTTAGAAGTTTAAAAAAAAAAAAATCAAAATCTAAATAAAATATGATTCCACCAGAAAAAAAAAAAATAAAATCCCACTCCTGTCTGCCACAGGCAGTTTTTGAATCAAATATTTTAACTGCTTAATTTGCATTCACCTAGACAGGTTAATTATCAGTCAGGTACCAATGCTCTTGACTATTTAGAGATATATGAAATATTAATAGCAAAACAAAAAGGCACTCTGACATAGGGTTCTCACCTTTTTCTGAAATGGCACTATTTTCATTATAAAATCTTTCGAGATGGATTTTTTTTTTTTCTTTTCTGGCAAGACAAGGACTCATTTTCTTGTAAGACTGGGCTAATTCCTGAGCAAACAACTAAAAACTTTGCAAGCGACAATGTTCATGCATTAAAAAAAAAAGTCTTCACATTCGGATTTTGCATGCCCTGATTTTAGAATTAAATCCACAGCAGGTGGTTACCCGAGTATGAATATATATCAGGTAAAAGATTCCACTTGCTACAAGGAGTTGGACATCCAGCTGACCAGAAATACCAACACAATAAAGCAGAAAAACCTTTTGGAATTGAAGCAGGGATCTGAATGAGGATCTCCCACATCTCAGGTGAGGGCTATGAGCTCTTCTGGGGGCTACACCTCCTCTCCTTCCTCCGAAAAAAACCCACAGTCTAGATCCAAGAATTATTTCTGAGGGCAACCCTAGATATTTAAAACACGGCGTGAGTGAAATGAGTCTATTCTGACCCTAAACACAGCACCAAGGACAGCAGCCGTCAATTATGACTCTTTTTCCCAAAGTGGTTCAGCTTCTTAAAATAAGAACAAAGTATCTGGGTTAAAACTGGAAAAAAAATAGATGGTGGAGATCATCAGTAGTGACTTAGAAAGCGTTCAATAAATGAGACAGCACATGCAAAATGTATTATACATTAAAGGAACAGTAATCATTATCTGCTGTTGCAGTTTCACATGATGAAACGCATCAGTTAAAAAAAATGGAAAACAAGTGGTTTTAATGGGCAGATCTTCTGGCATCTCCATACTAACTACTGAGCCATAGCCCGAAGTAATGTTTTTATAAACTGCACATTTAAGCAATAAGACTTTTCTTTTTACGGGAGATTCAGTAACAGTTCTCACAACCCCTCCATATCATACAAGCATTTTTCTTTACATAGTGTCAGCAACCCTTGCAAATTCACAAGGTTCTAATTTTACCCGTTTTTTAATCTCTAGAAATTTCAAGATTAGTTTAACTCAAACTTAATGTTTTACAGTTATCTTTCACAGTAACAGAGACTAATTCAAAGGGGCAAAAAGGGTGGATTCCACATGAACTTTCATCATCTTGCCTCTCTATCTTATGACTTTGGGGATTATTCACAATTTCCAAAGTTTTATGTTTGTAGGCAAAGAAAGATGATGCAAGGTAATCAAACTAATCTCTCCGACTATGTTCCAGCATTATATTTTGAAAAAGAAAACAATAAAACCCTCTGTTTGTCTTCTGTTGATTAATAAATGCAGCAGTACATTACAGGCATTTAACTCACTGGTTTGTAGATATCATCAGACCTTTAAAAGCAATAAAGCATGTCAGCAAAATTACCCAGGTATTTGCAACTGTAAGATTAGGGCTCACTTTTCAAAAGTAGCCACCTTGAAAATAGCAGCACGTTCCAGATCTTCATAGGAAGAACTGAAATGCAGGCTAACAAAAATGTCTTTTTTAAAGCAAGAAAGATAAGCAGAGTCAAAGCTTCTTATTAGGACCACGGTGGTCTACAATAGATGCAATCACATAAATTACACTGCAGGACAAAGCCAACTAATAAAGGCAAGTTTCACCACATTTTCTTAAGGTACAAAGAGAAGTTGCCTTTCTCCTCTACGCTAACGTGACGATATCGCAACCTTCAAATGCCCTTGAAGAGGAAATGACATAACCCCTACGTAATTCCATTAAATGATGCTTCTTTCCTTTAATCGTTGGAGTCTTTACAATCCAAAACAGCTCATGAAGTTGCAAGGTGCTACTCACAGCACTTGCAGACACATCAGGTATGGACACCAGTCTACTTTCTATCTGACCATATTTTCTTTGACTCCTTGCAAGTGGTTTTGAGCACAGACTCCTTAACACATTCCAGAAGAGTTTCTTCTTTTGCATAAAACATGAAATTGTCAAGCACAGGGGCCTGCACAGTTCACTGCAGCCAGCAGAAGTCATTGATTCTTGCATTTATTTCCTCTATATTTCAAATCTATTTCTCATGCTGCTTGTCACATAGGGATGACATATGTCACAGGATGCTATTATACACTGTGGCAATGTGTAGCCATCAAGTGCCATCTGGAAGAGAATAATATATTTAAAATACTCCTGTGCACACTGGTTTGTTTTGTTTGCTGCGGCCTCATAATTGCCAAAAGTCAACAGTCATCGGAACAGTTCGGAGAATATAAAATAGCTCTTCTATTAAAGATTGAAAAAAAAAAACCCCAACCCTGAACTATGTTGAACATGCACCACGAGAATGATAAATCTTCACAGCGTGTTTTACACATCAATCTCTTTAATGTATAATTTATTTGTATTTGTAAAAACATTGCTTTCTTTTAGGGGGAAGAAAAGTAGCAGAACTACCTCAATGACAGAGTAGAAATCAGTGATACATTGTGGTCACACCACAGGATGGAAAGCTGGAATGCTGCCATCACAGGTTGCACTGGAGCAGGTTTATTCAACCTCTGGTTTGGGTCACCCCATAATAAAATAACTGAACTGTTACTCTGCTCGTAGGAATGCCCTACAACAGGGATCCTCAGGTTGTAAGAGGTTACTCCTGGCTGTGGACCACACATGGGACGAGGAAGCCAAGAGTTCACTGTGTATTCATCTACACAGTGACATAAACAGGAGGTGTTGCACCACCAGCAAATTCACATTCTTAACACAGAACTGGACCCAAGGATGTGTGAAACGTTATGGAGAGAGGACATAAGGTCTGAGACAACCCATGAAGAACAGATACAGCCAACAGAAAGCACAGACTCATTGGTACAACAGGCTGTGGAAGTAAATTTCTTCATACTAGCTCTTTCAAGCCTTGTAAGTTGTAAATTAATGCCACTTATGCGGGAAGAGAATTCAAACTTCATATATAATGAGGAACAACATGGGATTATGTAGTACAAAGTGACTTCCTGTGGCATCCAATACTGCTAAGTACTAGCAAAATGTGCCAAATTAAAGTGAAAGGGAAGAAAAGGCCAGAAAGTATCTTCTGAGACAGATTGCCCAACATGGAATGCAAAAATATCAAATGAATAATGATGTTATCCAGAAAAATTTAGAAAAAAAAATATGGACAAGTTTTTCTGGATCCAGCAATCCTTTCACATCACGTCTACAAGACCAGGCAACATGAGACAGCTTGTTATAAAACGTAGGGGTGGGAAAAGTGTATTTAAAAAAACCTTGCTAAAAAGTTTACATAAACAAATTACAACCTAATGTAAAAGTTTTTGTTGGGTTTTCTACCAGCTAAAAAGCTGCCTCTGCCCAGATGCCCTGTCCTTAAACCTACTGAGGTCAGGAAGTCCCCATGAAGATCCCCTGCAGGTCTGTGAGGACTCTAAGACTCTTGAGCTTGCTTCACATGGTAATTTCAGTTCTCGATTGCTAACATCTCCCTCAACAGAAAGAGGCACACCGAAATTTGAAAAAAAATTCTATTGTAACTTGACGTTCTGCTCATGAGAAGTTTAGCCATGTCATCCTAAACATCAAACCAGAGTGCAGTAACCTGTTACCTCTTATACGCATGAAAGCAACGTTCCCTTCAAGTGCAGTAGGAAAGAGTTCATTACCTGAACACATTTAAAAAAAAAAAAAAACACCCAACTTCTTAACGTTGGAAACATCTTCAGAGGCTTATTTAACAAGATCTGACATGCTTACAGGTGGAAATACTTTCTAAGCCCTCAGTAACAGTAAGTATTTCTTCCGTCAGCGTTACACTCCGCCAGCTTCTGTTGTAGGAAGAAAATGACACTTGGATTCCACTGAACTGTGCTCGAGGGCTGAGGCTGCCTTCAGGCATCTTTAACTTCCATGCCCAGCACTTACACAGCCAATAAGCTGTACGGACATCGACCTTGACAAGATTATGGGGGTAGTCTTCACATAATGATGAGCTCATCTTGCTCGTTGCTGACTTGTGACTTAGTCATTTAGGGGGAGAGACAGCTCTAACATGCCTCAGGTTTTGCTTTATTATCAGGAACGGGTGCTTTGTGGTGTCTGTGCCTAACAACTATCCAAATGACCAGGTAAAACCAACGTGCTTAAGAAGATCACTAACCAGAATTACATCTTTAAACATCATGGGCTGCTCTGTCACGCAGTTTGATAGCCACATCCTTTTCAGCTGAAAGGTTAGACAAAATCCTCGCTGACCTCAGCTAAGAAATAGCCCAGAATACATCATGATTTTTACTTTTTTTTTTTTTACCAGCTTTGCTCTTCTGAGTCAAGTACTCTTTAACATATCTATACATCTATCATCTTAAATGACTGTAGTAAGTTTTGACTGAAATTCTGATCTCAAAAGGACCGAAAATCCCTTTTTCAGATACAAATGTAAGACAAGGCTTGGTACCCAGGCTCTCTTAAATTTGGAATCTTTCTTCTTCATCGATGGCATTTTATACCTACAACATAATCTCTCCTCATGCCAGGGGCATAAAACTAGAATTTTGTACTAGTACAGGTACCCTGATACATGTTGGCTGGTCAGCAGCTTGCAGGTATTTTTCCCACAAGTTTCACACACTGTTTCTGGCTCATGATTTATTGAGGCTTCTTATAACAAAGCCCGTCATTTTTTTTTACCAAAGACTTCCACTAAAATTCTCCATTAATATCTAAAATGCTACACTAGGTCAGTAAGTTTTCTTGTATATTTTACTGTCAATCATAAAAGATACCGTATATCTCAGAGTAATTACATAATAAGCTGAGCTTCATAAAATGCCTCAAATGTAATGAGGGATGCTCTTCTCTACACATGCAGTACACACTGTTTGTACAGTGTAAATGCCAGATTAGTAAGTACTCCCACAAGTCACTACACCCACGTGAACAGCACCAGGAAAAGCAGATTTCAGTAGGTCACAGCTTTCTGGGATACAAACGCGGCTCCAGAGAAATTCTCTTTAGCCGTACAAAACCCAAATCTGTAGAGACAATACATCACATGAGCATCGGTTTTTTTAGTACAACAGAATTATCTTCTCAATGGGTTTCTCGACCATAGCAGCGCTCTGCAGCCTTCCTCATTTCTATACGTGGCTCTTACAAATCCCACAAGACCGTAACGCGCCTCCCGAAAAGCTGCCTTTCTCCCAAAATGACTCACTCACAACAGCAGTAAGTTACCAGAGCTTTTCCTCATCAAAATGAAAAAGCTCTCAAGTCTTCAGGGTAGAGGCTCCTTGCAAAAAGCATCTCTGCCGGATGCAAGATCTTCTCCTGGCTCCCCAGGACGTGGCTGCCTCTCCTCAAGTAATAATCTGTCTCTAATAATATGACAGAATTTTCCAGAAACTATCAAAGCTCCTTTTCTTCTCACTGCATAAGGAGTTTTTACTTGACCATGGTTGAAAAAATTAAATTGTTGCTCTCAAAAGCATTAATAGCAGGATTGGATTGGTCTAAAAGTAGTTACCAAGGTCTCAGTGCTGCCAGAAAGTCAACAGGAAGCATTTTATGAGATTCAATAGGCACCGAGTACGGCTTTCACACCTAAATGATTATTAACTATCAGAATATTATATCTGTTAGAGAGAAAGAATGGCTGCAGAAGTCACTACACGAAGGAAAGAAACTTATTCTTTGGTTTTTGAATACAGTGTCTGCCACTGAATGTCACAAATCCACAGGACGTCCCTGACTCCTGGGCTTTGCATTTCAATAGCTAAAATAAAGAAAAAAAAAAAATTAAAAAAAAAATGTAAACTCATCTGGCTCAGACAGCAGACAGCTCTGTATTGAGTATTCATCAGAGGAAACCCATGTGTGCTGTTCATTCCAGCATGTGTTTGGAATATATTTTGCTCCTGATAAACCAGTGACAGGACCGTGTGGTGAACAAGTGCAAAGAAACTGAAATTTCCTTTAGTTAAGCAATTTTTCTTTTTGTTGTCTTCAAACACAGAGTTAACGCGTGCCTGCAACCTTGAGAAGGACAGCAATGTCCCAGTACAATTACAGTTATCAACAGAGGCCAAGAGTCCCTCTTTAATGTGACGCGCATTTGGATCCAAGATGAAGATAAAAAGTAAAAAAGCATTACATTACAAGTCTTTCCTGATATCCCAGGCAAACATTCCCTCTTACGGTCTCTTCTGCATTTCTCTGATATTACCAGAATGAAGCCTAGATCACAAAATAGAAAAGTGAGGAAAAATTATATCAACTTAATTCTCTAAGGTCATTAAAAAAGTATATTCCTTTATAAAAACGGACCTATTTCAGATAAAATCGGGAATAGATTTTTTTTTTTTTCCTTTCACATCTTCTCCTTACCTCTTAAAAGAGTCCAGCAGCTCAGCTCTGAGCATGGAGCAGAGTCAAGCAGGTGCTGCTCAGCCTTCCACAACTTGGCCTGCTACAGGGGGAAAGGTCCTTCTACAGGGGTGGATGGATGGAAATCACCCAGAGGAAATGTGTGGTCCCGTTCTCTCCCATGGGCTCCATTAATCACCACGCTGGAATAGAAGAGCACAAGCCCACCTTCACCCCAGCTCCAGCATTTTCTCAAAAGACCCAACCACAAGAGCGCAGAAGCCACGTTCTTCTGCAAACCTGGTGCTGCAGTGAAAAAGGCGATGGAAACCTCCACAGAATCCCCTAATACCAGAAAATTCAATGTCCTTATATTCATATGAACATGTTATTGAGCTGTGAGTGGGGCTCTGGATTCTGAATCAGATCAGCTGAACATCTCTAAGAACACGCGTCTCTCTCGTCTTACTCCTCACCTGTGGAAACTGGACAGTAGTTAGGACACTGAGGTATTGAGACTATTGGTTAATTAAGATTAGTATCCTTTCTTCATCCTTTATCACTTTCCTCCTATCTTACACTTAGGTTGCAGCTGTCTGGTTGGGTTTTTTTTTTTTGAAATATGCAAAAAGGAATTTTAAATATCACCTATCATCAAGAGCACGGCAATACAATGCAGGCTGGTCTCTGCAGAGCGACATCACAGGCTCCCACCATTTCTTCTCTTTATGGATGATTTGCCCACATAGCTTAACGACAGATATGACACACGCAGCAGAACTGCCTCTGCTTTCATTGCTTTTCTTCATTTGTCTTTCAAAGACAACAGTGACCTTGCATAATCACCTAGCCACAGCTTTTCAGTTTATCTGACAGTTAAAACAAGGACTCCTGAAGAGAAGTCGTGGAAGAAATACTAGAAGGAAGTCAATCATATCCAATGAAATTACTAAAACCGTAGCTCATTCTAACCCAGTATTATCCTGCTGTGTCTAGCCATTAGTGATATTTTAATGAGGGAGTATTTCTTATCTATTCTTTCCTGCTAAGGATTACTGCTGCCGTAGTACCAAGGAGTATTTGCACACATGAGGTTTTCTGTTTACTTGACACAGGTTGACCCAGCCAGATTTCTGGGGTTCTTTTATACAACAGTTTTGGTTCCAAAGGCTTCTTGCAAAGGTAATCTCTATAAAGAGGCACGGCTAGAACACAGGGACCATGTGGCAGCAGCAAATCAGTCACTACTCTAATAGACCTTCGCTGCTCCCATGTAGAGGATGGGTTGGTCGGTTGGTTGTGACAAACTCTGCTGGGAGTGATGGTTTCCCCAAAGACAAGACACAGGCTGGCAAGCAGCCAAGACATCCTCCAGGTAAGGAGTAGAAAAAGGCCTTGGCGCGGTACAGAGAATTTGCTTAGTTTTGATGAAGAGAAGCTAAAGTACGAGAGCAGTTGTGGCCCAGGAAAGGGTAGATCAAGCAGCAGGACAGAGCAATGCAGGCAGCCAGGCTACTCTAAGGAATTGGGATCGAGTCTCCAGAGAGCACACGCAAATCGCTAGTTCCTACCACACAGAAAGTAATTTACAGACCATGGGACCTTGATTTTAGCTATAAAACTGAATCCACTCATCTGAGAGTTTAGGGAGGGAAACTGGGTACGTGTTATCATCACTGCAAGACAAAAAAGAGTGGGCTGTCCCCTGGAAGCCGTTGCATTAAGGCAAGTGCCAGGCTTTGACATGATTTCCTGCCTTCTGATGAGCCAGAAGGAAGTTTCAACTGTTTGGCAAAACCGTTCCCTCACCAATTTGCCTTCTTGCCTCCCCAACCAAGGATCCTGCAGAGCGTTGTCCGCAGAGTAAGCACTCGTGAAAAACATGTGTGTATTTGTGCACATGCTGGGCTTCATGCTCAGCTCCACTGCAAAGTCCTGAATTTAGAAAAGGTTGTCCCCATCTGCAGCTTATTTAGCAAGCGTGCTGGGTAGTTTCTTTCTTTTCCAGTATGACACCTACTGGGGGAGGACAAAAAGCAAACAGCAGTGTCTTCCTACAAATAACTATTTCTGCTGCCTGAAAAGACCCCGTTCTCTACCAAAATAAGAAAAAAGCCACCCAAAAAAACCCTGAAGAAGCAGTGCTGGTGTACATCTCTGCCTGCATGCCCAGATGAGGACTCCAGCCTTTCACATATTTAACTACAGATCGTGTCGGTGTCAAGCATAGGCAGTAGAAGAAATCAGTTAAATAGTTATCAGGAGAGCTCAATGCACTTTTTATCATTCTTATACTCCGCAGAAATGCCAGCCGCCCCAAATGGATTATACACAGCATATGCAACACATACATGGGGGGGAAGGGAGCATCATAAATTAAAATATATCTTCCGTATCAGCACAAAAAGGGAGAGTCGTTCTGTGATGGCCACAGGCTAGTAAACTGCTGAGCAAGATTGCCATCTACAGGCCAGTATTACAGTTCTCCTCAGCTAAACACTGGCCAGGAACAGAAACAAACATAAAGTGAGTACTCAGCATAGTGTATGTTAATACGACTTTCATATGCTAATGGAAAGTTCATTAAAAATAAACAAATACAAAAGTAAAATACTTGGAACTCCTTTCCAAAAAAAAAAAAAAAAAGAAAATCAAAGACTACAGACCCTAAAATACTAAATCTTTCATAGAATAATCTAGAGAGGATCATTATCATTACAGCACTGTGTTCTGCATGCATATTTTATGAAGAAACTTTTTGCACATACTTTAGAGGTTAGCAGTGCATTGCATTTTGTCTGCTGCTTGATTTAACCAAATGCAATGCCCCGAGGCATTTATTAAAATCAGAAAAGACTGTTAGCCTCAGACTGTACCACATACACCCTTTCCTAAAGATAAGCTGTCACATTTTTCAGTCCTACTTACCGAGCCCAACCAAAGCGTTTGGATACTTGTGGGTTGACCCTGTCTGGACACCCAATGCCCACCAAAGCTGCTCTGTCACTGTCCTTCTCAGCTGGATGGGGGAGGAAAAAAAAATCAAAGTGAAAGAATCAAGGGTCAAAATAAGGAAGAGAGAACACTCAGCAATTACTGTCATGGGCAAAACAGACTCGACTTTGGTAAGAAATTAAACTAATTTCCCCATCAAAGCAGAGTAAGGTAATGAGAAATAAAATCAGAGCTCAGAAACACCTTCTCTGCACCGCTCCCTTCTTCCCAAACTCAACCTCATTCCCAATTCTACTTCCTCACTGCCAGCAGGACAGGGGGATGGGGAATGGGGGCTGTGGTCAGTTCATCACCTGTCTCTGCTGCTCCTTCCTCCTCAGACTCTTCCCCTGCCCCAGCCTGGGGTCTCTCCCATGGGAGACAGCCTTCCATGAGCTTCTCCAACATGAGTCCTTCCCATGGGCTGCAGTTCTTCGCAAACTGCTCCAGTGTGGGGACCTTCCATGGGGTGCAGTCCTTCAGGAACAGACTGTTCCAGTGCGGGTCCCTCATGGGGTCACAAGTCCTACCAGCAAACCTGCTCCAGCTTGGGCTCCTCTCTCCATGGGGTTACAGGTCTGGCCAGGAGCCTGCTCCAGCTTGGGCTTCCCACAGGATCTCCAGCCTCCTTTGGGCATCCACTTGCTGCAGTGTGGAGTCCTCCATGGGCTGCAGATGGACTTCTACAGGCTGCAGGGCAACAGCCTGCCTCACCATGGTCTTCATCACAAGTTGCAGGCAAATCTCTGCTCCAGCTCCTGGAGCACCTCCTCCCTTGCCTTCTTCACTGACCTTGGTGTCTGCAGACTCGTCACTCCTCTCTCCGGTGGCTGTTTTGCAGCAGATTTGGGGGGTTTTTTTGCCCCTTCTTAAATGTTATCCCAGAGGTGCTGCCACCATTGCTGATGGGCCTTGACCAGGTCCATCGTGGAGTCAGCTGACATTGGCTCCATCAGACATGGAGGAAGGTTCTAGCAGCTTCTCACAGAAGCCCACCCACTAGAAAAACATTGCCACACAAACCCAATACAATACTACTACAGAAAGAGTTGAGTAAGAGAATTCTGGTTTTATGTTACTTCAACACTGATAGCTCTAGATGCAGGGATATTTCAAATCCTGTGTCTACAGTCAGTCAAAAGAGATCAGGAAAAACGCTATGTCAGAAATTTTAATACAGCACAAAGAGGAAAAAAAAAAATATAGAAAGTAAAAATCGTGAGATACCAAAACATCTGAAAATGGTAAGAAGTTACCTCATTTTCAAACAAAGATCATAAAACTATTCCTCATCCAATAACCTCTGGCAGGTGTGGCTGATGTTGGCCCACACAGGCAGTGCCCCAGTCTTTAGTGGATTTTTACATAGTGAAAAATAAGCAGACGAGAATCACAGAACAGTTCAAGTTGGAAAAGACCCTTGGGATCATGAAGTCCAACCATTAACTCTACACTGCAACCATTAACCCTACACTACAAATGCTCCTGAAAAACTGGAAGCAATAATCCTTGTGGGGATTACTGCGTATGTGTAGTTTCGGTCATCCAGAAGCATTAATATCTCCCTTACTAAGTCTGAATAAGAAAAAAAAAAAATCCAGATCAGTTCTCTGACAGAGCCAAGATATTGATTAGGAGGAAGACAACAAGAGAACAACCACACAGAGTGTACTTTCCTAAAGCCTGTCTGCAACAGTGCCCCAACTTTTAAGAGTGAAAATTGGTTCACATTACCTCATCTAGATATATGAGTAATAAACACAGCATACTTTATAACATAAAGCTTTACCAACTTGCCCAAACTCCTCATTTGCCTCCAAATGAGGGAAGGAAACCAAAAATACCATCAGTTACAAGTATGTGGGTCATACCTCATTGCTACTGGAACATCAAAAACTTGACACAAAAAGCCCAGACCTCATAAAGAAAGGGGAAAAAAAAATCCTTCCATCATCAGCCCTTCTGCCAGCAACAAAGGCTGAAGAATTATGGCAAAGATTAGCTGGGACCAAGTGCAAATGCTGTGGGATTTGTACCTTGAAGCAGTCGGTCCTCGTGGAAAGCTACGGGAAGATCATCCTCTCTCTTCCTCAAAGTGGGGTCGTTTTAGTTACCCTTGGTTGTAGACAGATAAGAAAAAGACGACTATCGTGTTTGCAGCTTGCCAAAACACATGCTACTAGAGCAAATTCAGAGCTACTCAGAGAAAATCGAGCACTATCTATTGGATCCACACAAAAATCATGTCTTTAGATACAGCTCAGAAGTGCTAAACCCGAAAACACCCCAGAATTTGCAGGATTTAAGTTTTTGTTGCTAGAGTTGTCACAAACAGCATCTTTTTCTGAAGCTCAAAGCATCATCTTGTAAAAGATTAACTGCATTTATTTGCCCAATTCTTCACTGTTATACATTCACCTCACTGACACTCGTACACCTGTAACCTCATGAGGTTTATCCTGTAGAAAATATATCAATTTATGCTGCCGTTTCACTTAAAACACCGCTTTTCTCCCTTCCCTCTTCCTTCCCCCATCTTCCTATCTCAAATTATTCTAAGCCAAACAGCTTCAAACTCATGTTTTTTATTATTCAGTTTGTATGTCTGTCAAACAAATGAATTCCCTTTGATTTGTTTGGTTTTTCGAGTGCGTGGATATATTAATTCTTTGAATTGCAGGCACTGTTGTTTGTTTAATTTTGTAAATAATGTTCTGTGATTACTCAGTGTTGTCGTCTCGCAAATAAAACTAAATGGCAAACTTATTAATGGAAAACAATTCTCATGCTTTTGCCTGTAGGAGCCGGACTTAAAGAGGGCACAAATATTCTATTACAGGAACAGAAGTTCTTTATTATTCTCATGTATACCATGTTTTCTGTAAAATGTGGCATAATGCATAACGCATCCTATGCAAAGTGACACATCCTAGACTCACCTTGGCTTCATGAGACCCAGATAGGAGCAATATCAAGTAAAAGATGCTTCTTTTTCTGATTATACCAGAAAGGTTGTCTTCTGGATGAATGTTTAGCACATACAATTTGGCTGTTCTATCCTCTCATATCTTAACTGCAATCTCCATGAGGTGTCTGCTAGGAGAACGTCCAAGCCAAGGACAAAACGAGAATCCAGATTAGACAGTGCTGTGGGGGGGAGAAAAAAATAATAATAAATAAAACCCCAGCCAACTAGGTCATCCTTCTGAAGTGGTAAAACAGCAAATTATGAAGAGATTTCTTAACCAGCATAAAAAAAAAAAAAAAGTAGGGAGAAAGGAGTAGGTGCCTCTTCACACCATCAGCAAACCCTTCCAAGACCTCCACCACCAACCCACAAGGTCTAGAGATCCCTACTCACCATTCAGATCCAGATTAGTTTTGGCCCAAGGGAAGGTAGTCCAAGTTTTCTCCAGAAAAAGCATTAAATTGCAAAGCTGATGACAGAAGACTGCTGGTAATTGATCTCCTCTCCCTCCCCAAAACAAAGGTTGATAAACCCACTTCCTATTTCAGGAATTTAATTACAGAAATTGAGTTACCAGACACAATTTCCTATTTCAGGAATTTAATGACACAAATGAGTTATCAGAAACAATATAAACAGGAATTTGCTCCAGAATGTGAAAATCTGTATTTTCCCCAGAAAGGGGCATCAGGAACACAGCTGGTAGAGCTGAACAAGATCCTGCAGTGGGATGCCCCAGGATGGCTCTAAAGCTATTAGAAGTATCTACAAGGATTCCCAGGCTGCTCCTTGGCTGCAAACACCTACATCTTATCACCACTTCTCGCATTTTTCAAGGTAGAGAAGGTGCCAATGCAACAGGCAGATCTCAACATACACAACATATAATTGGAGTTTACTATTGGGTTACAAATAAGGCTGCGATAGTTTCTGGGCTTTACACAGAAAGTGTTTTATTCCCACTCTTCTCTCCCCCACAACATATTGTGTTGTCAGTTTTGGGGTTTCTACTAGCACATACATCAAGTCAAGAGAAAAACGGTGTTAACCGATGCAAGATAAGTACAGGAGCAGGAAACTCATTGCAGTCACAACATATATCTCTTAATAGGACCGTGATGATTAGGAGCTGATGTGATCCCTTTTCTCCTCAGCCGTTTCCAGTCATCACAGACTAATCATCAGTTCAAGCTCTCTCACCCATAACCACAAGGAGAACTCTATTCCAGTAGAAGTGCCCAAGCGTTTCACAGGCTTCACAGTGCTCCCTAAGGGTGACTGAATAATTTGTTTTGAGTAATCTGCAGGAATAAATTCACCATTTTTTAATGTATAATTAAGCAAGGAATCCTTCCCTGCTCTTCTAAACTTATTCTACTGGCAAGTTTCTTCTGGGTGGTAAATTCAAGTTCTTACAGTTGCCAGCACTGTGCCTACTTAAAAAGTTAATCCATTCCTCTTTGAAGGTTAAGAAAACGTTAAGGAAAACAAGATATGAGGGCTTAGGTAAAGGGGGAGGTTCCAAATCACTGGAGCTCTGCTTATTACAGAGCTCTGCTGCTTCTGCAGCAGCAAAACGCCGCAATGAATTTACCTCGGAGAGACTTTCCTGACCTCCATCCACCTTCTCTAATGATGATGGTTCTTCTCCAAGCGCGAGGTGCTCGCCCCGCTACTGTTTCACATTAACTCTTTGCGAAGGCCATTTTTCCATCTGCTGTGACCATAAGGCATTGCCACGGCAAGGGAGAAGGGCCTTGGGTACAGATCTTAAATGCAGAGATCCGCGACCCACTTAAAGTGACATAAAGCGAAGATCTAGGAGTGCTAGATCTATGATTTACGACCCTCATCCTACCTCTATCAACTGCTTGGCATCCCTTGACTCCTTGCTTGCTGGTGGTAAGCAGACACTCTGCACACCCCTTGGTGCTCTCATGAAACCTGGCAGCAGATGATGGTAACTGTTAGATTCCATCAGCAACGCAGTGCAAAAGCAGAAGAGTTGGTGGTGTCAGAGAGACATTCCTCTTCCCAAGAACTCTGTAATTAAGGTACATCAGCAAGTGAGACAGTAGAGGCATTGACTCAAAAAGTCTTGCTATCTGATCCAAGTTTCTACTATTGGGGGGAAAAAAAAATCCTATTTAAATTTTAATTTAAATGTAATTTATGCTTAACTATCCCTTTGGTTACTGAAGAGTAGGTAGGTAATTTCCCATGTCCTGATGTGTCTAGATATAGACTAAGAATCTAAAGAAAGAAGTTTAAGGTGCACCTAGGAACAATAATTCATAAGAATTACGGACTTCAAAAACAGAGGTCGGGGAGGAAGGTGTAAAATAAAGGTTCGCTCTCGCAGAAAATTAGACTGAACTCTTACAAAATTAGTCTCTCTCCACAGAACTTAGTTCAAGTTATTATCCCTCTACTTTGAAAAGTCTTAATTTTTTTGGAACACCCCCCAAAGTTAGAGCTTATAATTAGCAAGATCCTCTCAGCTGCAGACTGACGATAACTCTATCATGTCTTGCAAAATGTACAAATTCTGAGCATGCCAAGAAGCAGAGAGAAGTGTGGGTACACTTGTTTCCTCTGGATATAAACTATGCAGAAACTGGATTTTTACCTACACTGACATAAGCATCTGAAGACATACCCTTCTTTATCCACGGTGGTACTACCACGTTGGACAGGGTTGACTACATCAAAGAAATTCAAGCTTCTAGTTGCCTGAGCAGGTCCTATACCTTGAGAGGGGAAAATATTTCTTCCACTTTAAGAGTAGGAAAAAAATATTCATCACGCACATGCAAGAAGCCGTGCTAAGAAAATGTTTTAGATGGAATTTCTTCTGGCTCTACATACTTCAGTAGAGCCTCCAGTACAAGTCATTACATCAAAATCCACATATTGCTCGTAGACATTTCTAAACCAATAACTGCCACCTTACCAAAAGAGAAGCTAATTTCATTACCGAGTTATTAGACCACAGTAAACCCACACGTAAAGCAAGACTTAATAAGCCATTTACTGATAAGACTCCAGATTTACTAATCACTTTCTTTTTTGTGTGTTTTTAAGAGTAAGGTGTCCATACATGCAACTATGACCTCAGCTTGCCAAAGAAATTTGGTATCAAGAGCTACTGTGGAAAAACAGAGGAAAAATTACTACTTCCCGGGGAGCACAATCCTGCAACTCATTCACCAGCAAAAAGGCTGAACTGTATTCAGTTTAGAAATTGATTTTTCCAGTCTTTCTCCCTGTGTATGTTTACACAGGGAAAGCTAGAGACTGTCGTACTTATGGGCATAAGCTGTAAGTCTTACTACGTGCAAGATATAAATAAGGTAAATGTGTATATGAAATCACATATTCTCCCTTTCAAAGGCTGAATAAGAAGATAACGACCTACAAACACGTTTACTTCTGTTCAAAGTTATTTACACCTATAAAACTTTGTAAACAAGGTTGCAGCTCTTAAACTCCGGCAGACCTGCGAGCAATCTTACCTTCGGTCTGTTGGCAGCTGTCGACACATCAACCCAGAAGTGGAGTTGCTTTCAGATGTGGGTTTGAACCTACCAGGAGGATAGATGAAGGCAGACACGGATCTCCAAGGGATGAATCAAAGCACGGTTCCTGCTCCTTATAATTGAAAGGGACAAGCAGAATCATGTTAATTGTAGTTCTTCTCCCAGCTATTACAGCTTCGCTTTAATTGCCATTCTTGAGATTTAGAGAAATCTGCCCTCGCTTGCTAATCAAATTTTCTATGCAAAACTACTCCGAGTTATTTATTCTGAGCTACCCTGGAAAGCTATGAGAAGGGACAGCTCTATTATTTATTTTTATACTCTTCAATAAGTTACATTTTATTTCTTAGTATTCATCTATCAGTCAAGCCAGTAAAAAAAATGTTGCTTGCTGCTTTTCGTATTACCGAAATATACTGAAATTATGTGAAGTAATAATAATTATTTTTATTTCCTTATTATCGGAATTAGACATGTTTGAGAATAAAGAGCCAAATTCCGGTCCCCTCGTAGCCAACCAGAACAGTGGAACCGAGTCCCCAAATTAATAACACCAAGGACTTGGCTGAGATGAATTACCTTTTCTTATGCAGCCGAGATGCTCAAAGCTGCCAAAGTGCTCCGGGTGCCCAGATCCCATTCATTTCTGCACACAATGGTTTTCAAATCCTAGTTTGGACCAAACTGCAAAGGCAGCTCTGGAAAAAAAAAAAAAAACCCACAACACTTTTAAATTAATTTGAAGAGTCATTGCTTCTGTTCCTGAGAAAAGCACAGAGAGAAGTTCATTTGGCCAGTCCCCTCACTCTGACCAAAGCACGGTGCAAGGACGGGGATCTTCCCTGATACCCAAACCACATCTTTCTCAACACATTTTTCACCTGGGGAAAGGGAGACATCATCCCCAGCTGTAATCAGAGATAAGTAATAGCCTATACATAAACTATGAAAGGACAGGAGAGCCTTCATGGCTTACCCAGTTATTTAAGGAAGAGCTCTATATATCTCTAAAATACAGAAAACAGTGAAGTGCAATGACCAACCCCATACTCAGACCAAATGCCCCCTCAAATGCATGACTCTGGGAAAGGTTTTATTTTAACTCAGTGTGAGTCCTGTGCCCCAGGAACCACGTGCTTCTCCTGCTCTGGATGGAGATTCGCTCTGATAATTTTGGATGGGGCGAGGACAGAAGGTAAGTAGAGGTGATAGAGTCCCTCGCCTGCCCCCAGCCTTCACCCACCTGCTCAGTTGGAAGTCTTCTTGTACAAAATTAATCACATAATTAACCAGATCCTGGAGTACTTGTTCTCGTAGTGGGAATGTACATTTAGTGTCTACTATTAATAAGCCCTTGGAAAATTTCCCATAAGATTTCTTTGGGCAGGGATACAAGATCTGTTATATCCATAAAACACAATAGCTTGCAGCTGTGTTAGCATGCTTAGGAGCACACTGATGACACTATATCATTAAGCAAGATCAAAGAAAAAGCAAACCATTACAAAACCCACCCCAGACCCAACTCCTGACAGAAGCCCAGCTACCTGCTGGCTGACAGCATTGTTCAGGACCTCTTGCAGGCTCTTTGCCAAAGCCTCCCAGCCACGAAGCAGCATCGTTTAGTTTCTCTCCCTACATCCCTAATCCCTCCTTAAGAGAGATAAATTTAATAGAAACGCTCTGCAAGATGGCAAAGAGAGCCAAAGCCGGCACTGACACACCAGGCTGAAGGTAGGAGACCCACAGCACTTGGAGAGGGACATTTAAGGCAGTTCCAAGCTCTCAGGCACAGCTGGAAGCCCCCACCAGGCACAGGGGAGATGGTTGCACCCATGCACCTCATATGGGTACATCTTTGTTTTCCCTGCCCGGAACAAAGATTAGGTATGTTGCTAAGAGTTGTCTAGAGGTCACCATTTAAATGTAGTCACTGTCCTCTTCATATAAAAAAAAAATCATTGCTAGAAGCTATATAATCTCATGGCAAGCTGCAGTGTCTGTTCTGACCATATTTCACAACGAAATTCCAGAGCATCTTAAATCTTGCTCAGTGTAGAGTCCACAACATGCAGAATTGCCCTGAAAATAGCCCTGAAGGAGCTGGACAAAGCAAGAGGTAACCAAAAGGCAGGAGAGAGGCCAGCGGTGGGGATGCAATGAGGTGGACAGATGAGCTTGGGGAAAAACAACGGGACACAGAGAAGGGAATAAAAGAAGAAAAGAAAAAGTGATGGGCTGGCAGGAGGGGACTTTAAGAGGTTACAAATGGAAAGAATTGCTGGGGAAAAAAAAGAGAAGAAATAACTTTATTTACTACTGGGAAGTGGATGAGATGCAGACAGTGGGATAATGAGCTCAGGTGGCACTGAGAAGCACCCAGCACATTTGAAATACACCTGGAGACTGTCCCTGAGAAAGCACAAAAACCCTGGCAGGACCAACAGCCCTTTCTGAGATCCTCCCACTGCTGGCCAGCAACAGAAATTTTCCACTTGAGCGCGTACAGTCTCTTTTTTTACTAGAATTACTCAAATAGAAACAGTAAGTCACGTGAAGTAATCGAGCAGGCTAATCCCCTGGAAATGACTAACCATAAAACTCTATGTGGGAAGTGGGGCGTCCCATCAGTTTCACCACTCCTCACAATTAAAAATAAATAAATTCATTTTGCTTGTAAATTCATTGACAGATGGTCATCTTAGGTGCTACGGTTCATCTCCATATATAATAAAAAATATATAAACCTTCTGTTGCACAGTGGAGAAGAGCGGCTTGAACACCTGTTTCGAATTATTATGATACTCTAGACATTCCTGGAAATCGGAGAGCCCTGTGTTTTAAGAAAGTGAGAAGTGCCAGCGCCAGCTAAACTAAACTGAGTAGGCTTGGGTCCAGTAAGCAATGAAAGAGAGAATTACGTGTATAGCCGCTGGCATACAGCTGATAAGAAAACTGAGTGGGCATAAAGTTAAAACCTAACGCCGCAGAAATCCTGTCATTTTATGAAGTATGTACATAAATGAGCTGTGCAAATTGTATTTCTTAATGCACTTCCAGTATTTTCTTTTCAGGTTTGTCGTCTCTGGAAGCCCTTCACAGCAAAATGAAACGTTTGAAACATCCAAACTAAAGGAAACATCAGGTAGGTTTGGCTCAAACCGTCCATCCGATACCCAGAAAAGATGGACTGAATTTTATTGGACTCTAAGGGGTGTGGGTTGTTGCCATTTCATCACTTCTTCCAAACCCATTCCAAAGATGGATCCAAGTTCACATCAGTACCCGATAATGTCACCAGTGCCTTTTGCTGGTTCCTTCCAGAAAACATCTGCCTCCCTGAAGTTCATAAGAAAACACTGTAGGGCTGCATGTCCCATGGTTGACCAAGAAATATCTCTGCCAAAAGTGTGAGGCAACAAAGAGATTTTACCACACAGAGAACATCACATGTTGGGAAATACACACCTTCCGGTCTCATCACACAGGTATACATCAGTCATTGAACAAGACTCTCCACCCCATGAAATAACTACTGGCACACTTATCGAGCAAGCTAAAAAGCAGAATGCCTTTTAAGTCAGGCTGTAATTTCATCAGTTGGACAGATGGAAGCAGCTCTGCTGAAGCATCAGTCAGTTGATACAGCCTTTTTGCATTCACAACAGCCACACAGAGAGCATAATTAGATGTGAAAGAAGACAAAAGAAATATGGAGCATTTTATTAAGCAAATATATTAAATTTATAATTTGTTTTCCTAGATAATTCAGATTTTTGGGGCATGCTTTGGTATGCCACCTTTTAACGCAGGCAATTGCTTACACAAAATAAATCCATATTGCGAGTCTCCTTTACGCTGCTTTTGCACACTCTTGACTGGTATTGCTACTCTTTTAGAATATGCACTGTTCAGTGCCACTGCAAACTAGAACAGTGGAATCAAGAAAACGCCATTTTTTCAGGTACTCGCTACCCAAAAGGGGAAAACCAGCCATAATTTTCAACTCGAGGGGAGGTTTTTGCATTACTACGCATGGATGTTGCGTGTTCTTGTTGAGTTGGTGTTTGGTTTAATATTTTTACTACTGCACAAGCCAGCTATTGCTGTCCTCACACAGCTGTAGGAACAGCAACTCAGCACCTCTTACTTTTTAATTAGTTTAACTAAATACTGACAGTGAAGTGAAGTCAACATAACAAAAAATTATGGGGTTTTTTGGGAGAGGGTGGTTGTTTTTTGGACTTATTTTTGACTTTTTCCTTCCACACATTACTAAAGGATTAGGGTATACCTCTCTTACCATCTAGGGTATAGCTCTCTTACCATCTACCGGGAGGTTGTAGGTGTAGCTCATACACCTCCATCAGTGTAGTTCCACTGACTGGAAGCTTTAACTTGAGCTAAGATAAGTAGCAGTCAGTTAACCCAAATGCAAAGCATAAATGAGTAACAAATAAATATTATTTGAAGGCAGCCAGATGCCATACTGGTCGGTACATCTTATTATTCTACTTGAACTAAAAATAAAGGACTTGTTTATAATTGGCTTACTTTCCTCCAGCTGAACAAAACTCAGCCAAGTTTTATTCTAAACAGAAGCAGAAGCGCCGCGTGCTTTTCAGATTCGTCTTTCAAAGCCAGACACTGGGGTTACAAAACTGACACCCACCCCTTTCCTGTTTAAGATTATGTGCAGGCTTAATTTTTTTTTAACACAAGTACAATATAAAAATTACATAAGTGTGCCTTTCAGTAATACCAAATCTTCAATCAGAGTTTAAAAACTGTTTAAGCATAACTTTATCTTTTCTGGCCACTGAGGTTATTTTGGAGGCTAATCCTTTTTATTCTTCCCAGAACGCTAGTGAAAAGCTATAGAGCATTTTCATAAATTAAATGCTTTTACTCTACATGTTATGACACCTAGTCAAATGTTTAGCTCACCATATTCCTGAATAACCCCACACAAGTGCCTTTCACAAAGGCTGAACACGGCTTCTTACAGCAGCTAGGCAGAAGTAGACAGAAGAGAAAAAAACAAGTACCAGGAGGTTGGGCTTGCCTGACACATATCTTTCACAAAGTCAGTCACGAAAACAAACAAACAAAACCAAAACTAAATAAATAACCCTCAAATCTTGGCAGGACACTTCCAAAACCAAAACCAATCCTTAAGACTTGCACATGGTGCACTGAGACTCTCTAAATTCATCTATTCACCCTTAAATCAAGGGTGGTAGAAGACCAGCTCCTTCACCAAAATAGAGCCAAAAAATAGAAGTTTCAGTGTCTTCTCTTCTGCACACACAGATGTGGAAACACATAACGCTCATATCTAGTTTTTATTACGTAAAAGTTTTTTTTATATAAAAACTGTATTATGTAAAAAGAGTGCGGCATTAGCCAGAGTTTAATTCAGACTTACAGAACAGCAGCCTCCCAGATTCTTTTCCTCTACGCCAATTGCTACTTGTCTCTGTCGAAATAAAAGCCTGAAGGCTAAAGTTGATGTTGCTTAGTGTATTGATTAGGGCCATAGATCGTGATCAGACAACAACATATGGCACCGCACAGCCCATCCTCGCTCTGCTGCTCTTGTCGAAACGTTAAAGGAAGCTGAGCATCTAACCTCACGCGATCCTATGTATGTGCCGGAAAATGAGGCATGTAGGTCTACAAAATTAGTGTTATTTGCATGAGTTTACCTCCAAGAATACAAAAAAAATAAAAAGGCACTACACCACACTTACATTATTGGATTAACAGTTCCTAAAAGTAGAAACAACAAAAAAAAATTGTACACATCAAACTTGTTGTGTGGAAAAGAAGGCCTTTACGAGATATATATGTATTATTTTCAAATACTTAACAGACCTAAAGGTTGCATAATGTTTAGTGGAGATTCCCATCACAAACGGTGCTCGAGCCCTGCAGGTTTATCAACCCCGCGATCCCAGGCACCGTTACAGAGGCTCTAAAGCCGACAGGGTGAGATAGATCCTCACCAAATATTCTGCACCAACACATTCTGCAGGACCAAAGACAGCAGTGGGGTTCTGTGTCATCTCCAGGGAGAAAAGTTTTGACCACTGACTGAGTTTTCATCAGCCTTAGTTGAGGTCACCAGCGTAGGCGGAACAAAAAAGTCTCCTACAACACCAAACTGAAACCACTTGGCTAAAATTTGCCTGCCTACTTTTCTAGTTGTTTAAGCACCCCCAGCTTTCTACTTTATTAAAAAAATTAATCTGAAAGACCTACTTTTACAGCAGTAACATCAATATTTTATATTCTTCCTTTTTTCTGTAAAGATTCCAGGCTGATTTGTATGCTGTTTAAAAAAAAAATACTGAACCCATCATATTATGTAACGTAAAAAATACCACCTTTGTCTCCAAGGGAACATCACATTTTAATCCAAAGCTACAGAAACAGTGTGAGAGTTAAATCTCCAACAAACCCCACCGTGGACAAAGAGTTAAGATAAAGGAAACTCTCACATTCCTTAAAAATGAGCTTGCTTCACCACAGAGCATTCCCAGAAGGACTTTGGAAAATCACTATTTTCTTTCTCTGACATATTTGGCACAGAGTTGACAATGCATGTTTAGTAGTGTCCTAAATTGTCACAAATGATCTATTTTAAGTGGCTGAATAAAAAGCCATTAAAAAACGTGGCTGCATGGCGATGCTGATGAGCAGCAGCTCTCAGCCCAACAATCCATCTCTGCCAGCAGGGCTTCTTAGTTTACCTTCTTTTTATTCCTTTACTATTCACTTGTAGCCTGACCTATTTATTGGTAATAATGTCAGGTTCCTCATTTTTATATATATATACATATATATATATAATATTTTGGGTTTTTCCAGGAAGCTTTTTGCTGTAAGATGAAGTACAGTTCAGTTCCATCTAATTCTGCAATCTTGTCTGCTTCAACACATATTAAGAAACGTACTACCCTAAAGCATAGCAGGGTAACACAGATGCTAAAAGAAAGAAATAAATACAGAATGAATAACTCTTAGAATCATAGAATCATTCAGGTTGGAAAAGACCTTTAAGACCAAGTCCAACTAGTGGTGCCAGATCCACCACTAAACCATGGCCCTGAGGACCACATCTACACATTTTTTTAATCCCTCCAGGGATGGCAACTCCACTATTTCCCTGGGCAGCCTGTGCCAGTTCTTGACGACCCTTTCAGCAAAGAAATTTTTCCTAATATCCATTCTAAACCTCCCCTGGTGCAACTTGAAGCTATTTCCTCTTCTCCTATCACTTGTTACATGGGAAAAAGGACCTTGTAACAACCAGAGATGTTGCATGGTAACACTGACCAGCATTCTCCGAGTGCTGAATTTTAATTTTTTTCCTTTTAATTTTCCTCTTCTTCTCCTGGTCTATGACTGGTTTGCATCCCATCCTCTTTTAGACACAAGAGAGCAACGTTTCACTTCAAAACACATACGTTTATCCCATGAAATCTTTCCTGCGGGTTAACCCATGTGCTCTGCTCTGTCTCACCAGGACAGCTGAAGGGTGTATTGAGCCCTGGAGCAGGGCAGGGATTCAAAACCCCTTCGGCATCAGAAGGAAGATTCCACTTAAGAATTAAGTAACAGAAGTGTTTCCCTCCTGGCCTTGCCATCTACAAATGAATGCTACATGATACTTAACATGTTATAATTTTATACACATTTTTTTCCTTTCCCTCTTTTTAAGTTTTATTTAATAGCAAACAGCTTGTCTCCTTAACAGTAAAGAGCAAACTGACAGAAAACAAATTAGTTTCTAAATTTAAATCTGTGTTACGTTGCCAAGGCAACTGAAGATCTACAATTACATAAAGCAAATAATGTCTACTTGTAAGAACAGGACCAAAACTAATTCTAGAACGAGTTGGTCTTAGAATGTAATTACACTAAAGTAATAAGCTAATAATTTTAACACACATTAGCAAAACAGGGCTTTAACCGGTTACATTTGAGAAACACAAAGACTCCCATGTTATCCGCAGGAAATGGCTTCCAAGAGACAAATAATGAAATCGGTGTTTCTCTCCTTACAACAGGTTTATCCGTACTCCTGACAGACATCGCAGTCCAAAAAAATAATTTTTTGATGCCAACAAATCACATCTCGGAGCCCAGAGGTTTCAAGTGAATTGTCCCACACCCGGTGCCGCAGAGGAACACAGTGAGGGTGAACGAACCCTTTCAAGCGGGTCTTCATAGAAGTTTCCTCTTCAGTTTAGCTCAAATGAAAAGAATGCAACGGCCACGGTTTTTCTGTGAAAGCAGTCAAATTCATTCCTGAATTCGTTAAAATGCAAATTTTGAATGAACAGCCCCGAGCCAGTCAGAGAGGCAGCTTCACAGCAGCAAGAGATGGGTCCAGACACAGGTCCCAGCTCTCCCGTTGACCCCACACCAGGGAAGATCCATGGCAAGAGAGCCCTATTTTATTCCAAATTCTTTGTACAAAGAGTACAAGCCCCACCCTGGGCAACAACACGTTGGAACTCACAGCACCCACCACCCTCCTCAGCTCAAGTGCCCATGCCACCAGGTGATACCACAAATCACATGATCCCTTTGCCCCACCACCCTTCATCCTTGGCACCGTGTTACATGGATCACATGGTGATCCACCAGTTACAGATGGGCACAACAGGATGGACAAGAGAGCTGGAAGTGCTCCGTGAAAGACACAGAAGCTGAGGTACAACTAAGACAAGGGAATCTCTCAGGATGTCTCAGTAGCAGCGTGAACCCCAAAGCAGCAAAGAAATCAGGAGATACATTTAAAAAAAGGATTTCTGCTTGTTTCTTTCAAAGAAATCCCTTTTGTCCCATGTATGCAGACCTGAGGAGACCATTGGAATCAGGCAACAGAAGCAAAAATACTAACATTCAATGCTGCTGAGGAAAGTACCCGCAGAAGGATGCTGCACAGCACCTGTGCATGTAGCTAGAAGCTCGTCACCCTCCTGAGGCCTGCAGCTCCATACCCTCAGTGACCCACATGGAAATGCTTTCATAAAAACAGTTATAGAAAGTGGGATATAAAAAAAAAAACAAAACAAAAAAAAAAACCTGTCAAACCCATAGCTGACTGTCAGATTTCAAAGTTACAGGCACTTCTGGTTGGCCTTCTACAAATGGAAAGAATATATTACTGAAGAAGATATTCAAAAACTGCACATTCTAAAAGAAAAAGTTAAATTTAGAGGTCCTAAAAGAAAGTGTTACATAGAGCATATTTTGCATGTTCTTGAATTCACCTGGGTATTTTTAGTGGTCTGTCAAGAACATGATCAAAACCTAAGATGTTCTCCATCAAAACCTATACAAGTTAAAATAGGTCTGAACTGCGTCTTCTCCCCTTTGTGACAGAAATTACCATCTAAGGGGCTGCAAACCCATGCCTATGTAAAAAAAAACCCAAAAAAAAAATCTGGTTTATCCCCTCTGCTGACCCCCTCAGCCGATACCTAGGTAAGTCTTATTCTCCAAAGCTGAAGAAATAACCTCTATTGTAAGCACAAACACCTTCCCCCCTCCCCATTTCTCCATTCTCAACATTTCTTTTATCAAGGACATCTCAACATCTCCAGGTACTTAATTGTCCTTCCCTAAATTAGTGTAGGGACTGTTGTAAAGACCTGATAAATAAATCCAAATATCTACTGCACACCTGCTGTTGCAAGCAGGGTAGATGCCTCTTTGCCTGTCCCACTCAATTTTTGCTGTTTCCAATATATATAAGGCCAAAGAGATTCCAAAAAACTTTTGAGTCCTCTGCTTTTGTAAGTTGCTGTTGCCAAGACAGATGAGCATGGACAAGAATGTATGGGACTGGCAATTCTAATCGAATTTGACTCTTGCTCTTCTAATTTGGGGCTCTTGGCTATCCAAGCGTGTTAGATTAAGTCTGAGAGCCCCTGAGTATCAGGAGTACAGTCACTAAAACCATGTTTGGGCACAGCAAGCTGCCTTTCACATTTACTCCCATACACGAACGGCCACGCTTGTCAAGTGAAGACAGAGAAGCACTCATCTCCAGATGCGTCCAAGAAATGTTTGGTTTTTCTTTGTAACGTGTCATAATCCCGCAGTGTGACTGACTGGCCCGACGGTGTTTCAGAAAACCATCTGCTGGTTGTCTTTTTTTTTTTTTTTTTTGAAGCATAGCCACAAGATACAGTCTCTCCTCACTAAAATAGACGTCGCACTCGAGACGAACCTTGCCTCTTCCAACTCCCTTGACTGTGTGCCCTATCAAGATGAAAAGTTTACAGTAAATCATCTGCTGGAAAAAGTTACGGAAAATATAACCGCGCCACAGGTGCCAGCTAAGCATTAATTCAAAATTCAGCCCTCCCAAAGGTTATTCCCTATGAACGCACTCGGTCTCTGCAAGAGGTAGACACGGCTCTGACTGCCCAAGTGACAGGCTTAAAGTTTGTGTTAAGACCTATGCAGATACCTGCAAGCTATTCAAATGCCACAACGGTTGTCTAGACACATACGTAAGTGATTTTTGAGGGGTGTATGAAAGGCAGCTGGGTACCGGGAAGCTCTGAGCTCACTACTATTAGACAGAGAGAGCTGGAAGGGCTCCTGGACCACCAGCACCAGCCCTCTCCCTACGGACAATAGTAACTTCTACAATAGACCCTCATTATTTCTCTTGTCCACTCTTCCCAGAGCTCCTGCAGCTAGAAACCTTCATTTCCAGGCTAAATTTATTCAAATTCAGCTTATCTCTCCTTGTCCAGTCATCTCTTCCAGCCAAAGCTGGCTTTTCCCCAAGCACGAGTAACCCCAACCCCAGACCGATTGCAGCCGAGAACTCGACAGCACCTTTCACAACATGCTGCGTCCCATCAACGGGTCAAAAGTATCCTGTGATCAACCAAGTGCCCCAAAGGTCTCTCTCTTCCTCCTGTTGCCAAATGATGTTCATCTCATTAGCCCTCAGGATGCGACCCTGAACTTGCGCTACTCAATTTTATCCTAACTCTACTATTCTAGTCCTTCAGGTCATCTAATTCCACCTAATTAGTCCAATCCTCCTCAGTGTTGACACTGTCTCCCAGTTTTAAGTCATCAGCAAATTTAATTAGCACATGAAGACTTTTGTGCCAAAGTCATTAATGAAAACATTAAACAATGTTGGTCCAAAACCAGCCACGAAGGAACTCCACTGCCGGTCATCCTCCAGCCCAAGACAGGCTCTCTTTTAACACAACCTATTGTTCTCACGTCTTTGGTCTGCCTCTTAGGTCCTTTTCAGTTCTATTAAATCCAATTACCTCCCATTTAACTAATAATTGGCTTCCCGGAAACCCTGCTCCATGGATCTAGGTCTTTGGACAATTAAATTAAATTTGTCTGTTTAGGCAGGCAGCAAGGATACGCGTTGCCTAGATTTGTGGGGAACAATAGTTGGGGCATCGACACACACAAGGGGCAGCAGCCAAAGCTGCTCTGACAGTTTTTGAATGAGCAAAGAGCATGGTCCAAGCCCCAAACAACAAAAACAAAAAAAAAAAAAACACACAAAAAAAATATAACACAACACACCCCCCAAAAAAAAAAATCCAACTCCATTCAGCTAACAAAGTTTGCTCTACTAAAATATGAGTACCAGACGTTTTTCTAGAAGACTCTCCCGGGTAAAATATTCCTATAAGGATATTTTCACTGTTCCTTTTTCAGAAGTGGCACCGACTTCAGTGAGGTTACACCAGGGATTAATTTGACCCCCTCCCTTTGATATACTCCAAGCAAATCAATCTTTCACGTGTCTCAAGCTGCAAATACCTGCTCAAATAATTAAAACACTCAGCAGGGAACCTATTCGAAAGGTCATCTTTTAAAAAAGGTTAGTTCAATTGCATCTCATAACCATGAAATTTGAGACAAAAATAACAGAAAGCAATGGATTATCCAATGTATCTCATATTGGCATTAAAAAAAGGTTATTTATTTATGCAAGGAGTTAGAAGGAAACTGCACGCGTGCCTTAAACTCTTATCTTGCATAAAATTAATGCAGAATATTGCACTGCTCGTCCCTCAAGTGGAGGGTAAATAAAAGCATTTTACTTCTTTATTTGTAAGAAAATCCATATGAATGAAAACTGGTTTTAAGTTGCAGCATGCTTAAATTCTACATATCCCTTGGTGCAGATAGAGGATTATATGGTACTAATTTAAGCCTCTCATTTGCAAAAGCTTTTGTGGAGGAATCCAGAGCTTCCAAACCAAAGGAGCTCCTTTTCCAAATGGTTACACTGTGCAAAAATGGAAAAGGATCCTTTATTTCTCTTTCCCTAAACATTTCCAAGGCAGGCAGAGTGCAGATGATACCTAAAAGACCAATTCACGATGAAGGAAAGTCTTCACAAAACAACTGGAAGAGCAAGCCCTCGATCCAAATAGGGCTGAAGCTTCCAAGCCTGGATGCTGTTTCTCTGGGCATTCGATCCAGAATGCCCAAAGAAATAAAACTGAGTTTACCAGTCTTAGATACAGATCTGTACCTCAGTCACTTCAAAAGGAGACATCTCAAAGTTACATAGTTTATCTAGATAAGCTGAATTTTTTAACTAATCCATTTAATTTGTCATGATGGTCATCATATAATATGCATGAAACTGACAGTTAAAAAAAAAAATCAGTACCTAAAAAAGCAAAAAGCACATAATTTTAGTTATTTCTAAGACTTTTAGGTTCCAGGACATATTTCTCCTATCTCTACACACGCAAATGCATCCATCTGCTTGGATAAGTCTGCAAGAATTAAAAGTTTGGACTTTCCTTCAAGTATATTTATTCTCAAGAACTTTAAAAAAAATACTTCTAAAAATGAAAGTCTCAAATCCGACATTCACAATTCTTTTACAATTATATTAAAAATCCAGTTCCAAAATACTGATAAATTGTGTGTTGCTGCATTTGTCGAGTAGATTTACATCCCCATGCCTTTATTCCAAGTACCTCACACCAGCATTTCATTTCCAAGAGTCTGAAGATGTGAAACACAAATCAATTTTCCCAGTATCAGACCCATTTCATTGGGTTCAATCTATGGTGAAATTATGGATACCAAGACATAGGTGGTTTTAATTTTTGTGAGTGAAATATCAGGAGATAAGATTTTGATTTCCCACCTGGCTCTCAAAAATAAAAAAAAAAACAAAAAAAAACGAAAAAAATCCCACAAAAATAATCCACAACCTTCTACGTCTAAATTTAATTCCACTCTTCAGAAAGGTGACTAATTTCATGCAGAAAAGTGCCCTGAAAATGAAAAGAGATATTAGCAGAAAGTGAATTAGATATTTCAGTAGAAAATGCACGTTTGTGTAAAGTTAGCTGGGAAGTAAACAAAAAAAAATTACGAGGGAGATATATATTTCTATTAGTCTTCAGCTTGCAATTTTTAACTAAGGCTTGGCTTACAGTTCATGCAGTATTTATCAAACAACCACAGTTATTTCTGAAGCTCACAGGGTCGCAGCTCTTGCTGATCATCTGCTGGTCCTGCCTTACTGCAACAACAGGGATTTACCTTTTGTGAGATGGTTACAGACAAGGTGGCACAATTGCATTTTTTCTATGCAATAAATGAAATATTAAGGGAGTGGAGCATCTCCCTTATGAGGAAAGGCTGAGGGAGCTGGGGCTCTGTAGTTTGGAGAAGAGGAGACTGAGGGGTGACCTCATTAATGTTTACAAATATATCAAGGGTGAGTGTCACGAGGATGGAGCCAGGCTCTTCTCGGTGACAACCACTGATAGGACAAGGGGTAATGGGCTGAAACTGGAACATAAGAGGTTCCGCTTAAACTCGAGAAGAAACTTCTTCTCAGTGAGGGTGACGGAGCCCTGGCACAGGCTGCCCAGGGAGGTTGTGGAGTCTCCTTCTCTGGGGACATTCAAGACCCGCCTGGACACGTTCCTGTGTAGCATTATCGAGGCGTTCCTGCTCTGGCAGGGGGATTGGACTGGATGATCTTTCGAGGTCCCTTCCAATCCCTGACATTCTGTGATTCTGCGAAATACCTATGCTATTCTACCCTTGGCCTTCAGGTGTTTGCTATACTTGACCCATTTGGTTGTAATATTCTTGCTACTCAGGGATTCGCTATCAACCCTTTCACTCTGGGACAGGTACCTGACAGGTTTCTTGAATCACCTGTTTATCTTAATTCCTTGCTGACATTCTCACCACTTGAGCCCGTTAGGAAGGTCCATTAAAAATGTAAACAAAGCCCATTTGTTTTCAACTAACTCAATGCATTTGGCACATGTTCCATTGGAAAAAAAAAAAAAGTCCTACTCTTCTTGGCAGCAGCTTAGGAGTCTAATTATAGACAGAATAGTCATCAGAAATGATACCTTTCCTGTAGTCCCAGGAACAAAACACACTCTCAGCGGCAATCTATTTGAGGAGACAGTTTCCTGCGACTGCCATCCTTCCTCACTCCTCCCCTGCACCTCTGAGCACAGTAGGCAGTCTGCCCGCCTCCACACTCTCACCCTGGATGCACTCCTCAGCCTGGCTTCCACCCGCTCCATACTGCATAAACTCATCAGAGTCTGGCAGTACCTCTCCTAGATTTGACCTCAAATCCTGGTTTTCAGCCTTATCTTCCTCTTTTCTCCAGTATGCCTCCATTGCTGTTGAGCATTTACTCTTGCCCAGGCAGGCTGTTCAACCAATTCCCTACTCACCACAGCAGCAGCAATTGCTTCCCCACCTCCACCACCCTTAAAATCACAGAATGGTTTAGGTTGGAAAAGACCTTTGAGGGCATCAAGTCCACCTGTTAAACCAGCAATGCCAAGCCCATCGCTAAATCATGTCTCTAAGCACCCCATCTTCACATTTTTGAAACACTTCTAGGGATGGCAACTCCATCGCTTCCCTGGGCAGCCTGGTCCAGCACTTCACAGCCTTTTTGGTGAGGAAATATTTCCTAACAATCTAAACCTTCTGTGGTTTTAACTTCAACCACATCTCGGAGGCTGCCACGATGAACATCTTATGCATGGGTAGTGAAACCAGTTCCCAGTCTCTGCACTCTTCCATCTCCTGCAGTACATTATTCTCAGCTCATATCACTCACCTGATGGCTCGCCTCTTGCCAAGTCATCGGTTTTTTAGGTAGGGACTACGGTGTTGGTAAAACACTACAGAAAATTTACTACAAAGTAAATATGCTAAAAGCCAACCCCTTCTCCAAAACAAAAACCAGTTGAGAAAAACATCTAGGTTGGTGCTCTGCATCCGATAGCTTCAGCCCTCTCAGATGAGGTCTGTTCACCTTCAGCTTGATATTTCAGCTCTACAAGTGATATCGCTGCAATAAGTCAGGAGACATTTCCAATTACAAGGCATAAAGCTTCCAGAGATGCTGAAGGCACAGACAAAAAGAAAACTTATCACCCAACAGCGCTCCGTTTACAGGGACAAACCTGCAGTGTTTTGCAGCTTGTGCTTAGGGATATACTCCTTGGGGTTAGATGTTACACTTGAAAACTCACTGTGCAACAAGTGGTTGATGTTAAACATTTGCAGAAAAAATAAGGAAAACAAACATTCAAACAGAAAATTTAATTCAACCATAAGTCCTGCTATGCCCATCTGCTCCAGTGGAACTGTCTATGCTTTTTTCCACTTTGGTGGGGCACGGATAACGTAGATCACCTATACAAAAACCATCCCTCAGCTTTGGGGCATAAGAGCCTTAACTGGAGCCCGAGGGGACTGGGCACATCCTAACCATTGTTTGAGCAATCGTTGCACAGCACACCTGGCACTGCTGAATCCTGGTGTTCCTTAATCAGCTCAGACTGCTCTGAGTAAGTTTTTCATAATTGCTATAGAAGCCATTGAGACAACATCTTTGCTAGAACCAGTATGATAAAACAAACAGCACGATTTGAGGTGGGCAGTGGGAAGTCACAGAAATACATTTCTCCTCATATAGCATCTATTATCTCCCATTTTACATTTATACATAGGTCAATTCATACATATGTCAGATTATAAATAACTATAAGAATTAATTTATACATCCCCTATAGTGATGGTATACATTATGGATACAACATATGGATACAACCTCTTCTAAAACACATGGATAAAGTAGCCCTATGTCTTTAACTAAAGCAGGACTATCGTTTAGACAAAATTGTTTCTTCTATTAAAAAAAAAAATCCATTATAATTTCTACTTCATTTCTTTAACTCTTTTTCTTTCAGGCCAACCATCTTTATCACACAGATGAGAGAACTTGGCAGAGCTGCACCGGTTCCCTGCACTGTTATCAGTATAGGTAAATCTAAATAAAAGTTGAAGCTGTTAATCCCTTTTCCCCAGAAACACCTAGCAGTTAGATAAAGACTTTGCTCCTTTGCCATTGTACTGATGTAATCTGAATAAGTAATAAAGTAAATACACTTCTTTTTTTCCTTCTGTGGAACCTCATTCTACAAGCTCTTCTTGGGAATTTCTCCTTAATGGAATCTACAAGTCCAGTCCTTTACTACCAGATAAACCCAGCTCACAAATCCAAACTTTCAAACACCGTTTTCTGTCTGCAGTCTGGACAGTCAGCAGGACAAACGTCCTTGCTAATCCATGGGCGATAAATTCAATTACCTTTACCTGGCAAAGACACTCATTTAACAAATCATCCAACACCAAGCCATCAAACTCTAAAAACCCTATTGCTGAGTATTTATTACCCTAGTCACAGATATAAGAGGCATAAAAATAATACCAGTGTGGTTTATTTGAGAGCTTTGATTTAATTGGAGTCATTTTTATTGAATGATATACACAAATTGTGCAGCAGCACCGTGAAATGTTCAGATAATGAGTCGTGCAGCGACGCTAAACATCTTTAGCCTTTGTTTACGCTACGTGGGAACGTTTTCCCACGAATCACATGTGGAAAAGTTGCTGTGAAGTCTCAAGAAAGTACAAGTGCTGTGGGTTATGCAAATTAACCATAAAACGCTAGAGAAGTTAACATTATGTCACTCTCTTGATGGATAGAAATGTGTTTAGGGCTGACAGGCAATCTGAAAATTACCATTACATCTCATTTCCTCTTCTGAGAGGTTTTTTTTTTTTTGTTCTTACCCAACGAGGAGGATTTTGAATATCCTGATCAAACAGCAGAAATTGGCTGCCATCTTCTGACACTTCACGGCTAATGTACTGTAATTTTGCTGGAGTAATTGTCCCGATTCTGTGGTAGAAAAGCCCTTTCTTCTCAGGAGAATGAAACATTAGTCAGGGCACGGGGTATGATTGGTAATGGTCTCCAGAAAATTACAGCACAATATCCTTCAGCGCCCACAAAAGTCACCTCAAGTTTTCAAAGTGAAGAGGCCCACTAAAAAAAGAAAAAAAAAAAAAAGCAAGTGTGCAAGAAAGGCTACAGCACCAAGACCTCAATATTTGTTACAGTCTGTTAATTATTAAAGTTATTTCATTCCTGCTTTCATAATCCCCAGGGGAAAAAAAAATAAACTGCCATACGATACCTGGGAGTATTGAGACTATATATTCACCGCGTGTCATATTTATTCACAAACTTCCAAGTGTGACACGGAGAATTATTAGGCTATTTTATTGTCTCATGAAAAAATGTATTTGAAAATATATCTTGGATAGAGTTTGCACTGACACCAAATAGAAAGATCCAACATACTTTTAATAATTTAAAGCCCTGGTCTCATGGAGCAGTAACTTGTATCAAGAGGTACACAGACAAATAATAATCAAAAAAAAAAAAAGACACCTTTCCGGGGTTTTAACCAGCTCCAGGGAGGTGTGAAATGAAGAGACTTACGTGACAGAAAATGAAGATTTACATAATTAACCCATAGGAAGTAGATGAAGTAGAAACAAACAACCCATAAAAGTTAAAACCTAGAGAAATGAAATGAGATATTTAGAGTGAATTAACCCACAACAACGAGGTGAAAGAGAAAAAGGTTGTATAGGAGATGTGAACTCACACTAGAGAGTTGTAAAATGTCTTTTTCCAAAAGCATTTTAGGTCTTTTAGAAGCTGCGAGTAAGGGATAGAGGATTTCCCTGCTCAGCCCCTGAGCAGCTACATCACTGCTCCGACTGCCACACCACGAGCTCAGGGTGTGCAGAGCTGCAAGGGCAGACGTGCCATAAACACGAGGTTACAAACCATCCGCTAACAACACAGAAATAAATTCATGCAAGAAGAAAACATAGCATTGGCCCTGCTTTTAAAAACAGGTGGGTGCTTTGGTGAAACTGGTCACGGATAACACAGACCTTAGGAGAAAAGTCTTGGGGAACTTACTTCTTGTCCATACTTGAGCATCTGTTCTTCTCCCCGCCCCAAACTCCTCATGTTTAAGAGGTTTAAGCAGGCAGACACATTCCCAGCTATTTCACACGCAGTGTCCTCTCCATAGCAGTTCATTATATAGTTAATCTAAATCTCTTTAAGTGCTGCTTTGCAAATAGTTGTTGAGATAATAGGATCGCTTGTGTGGCTTGGAGTACACTCTGTTTACAACCTCTGTTGCCAGCACAGCACAGGATATAGTTCTCTTTCTCACACGTGTTTTCAAGACTCTTCCAGACATCTCTCTGGCTGATTTCAAGCCTACCCCATCCCACCGAGAAGCCAAGAGACTTTGAATAAAGGAATGTTCTCCAGAAACTTAAAGTGCTCATTCACAGAGAGAGACATAGCTGGAAAGCCTTGGCTATTTAAATTTATTTCACAAGGCAATAAGGTATCTTAAAGTGCACTGAGAGACAGTATTCACAGAAGATATTCTATTTGTATCTGTACCATCGACACTTTTGCAGATGTAGCAGCACTAATGGCACATGTCAGAACATTCAACATGACATTTTTTCTGAAGGTTACAAGCTGGATAATACATCCAGGTTGTATATGGCTGGATAGTGTCAGCCATAACCTGGCACGCAGCAATATTCATTCCAATAAATACTGTATTTTCATAAATCAGGTGACTAGAGCTCTCCTCAAGCAGTAAGGCTCTACTAGGACATGTGGGAAATGTTGTAGCGTGTAGAGATGTTGAACACTTGTAACCCCACAGTGGCTTTGACCAGAGTTTAGTGACACCCTGCATGGCTTAAAAAAAAAATTTAAAAATTCCACCCACACAAACCACCAAGAACTGCCAAAAATCAAGTTAAATAGCAAAGCAATAGTAGTCGGTCAAACTCTGAAACTCTAGAGGGGCTAGAAACCAAGTACTCAAGTAACAGTCCTCAACCACCTGTAAAACATGGAAAGTTTCCACAACATCATTGCAAAATTTAGTCTTTACACGTGTTAAGAACAACAAGTTGAGCACAGAGAACATCAACGCAAGTATCTCAACTCTTCATGAGTAGTTGTTGCCCAGAAAAACAAAGACCATCCAGACAATGGATTGCAATGAACATTTAGGTGGGGTAAGTTACCAAGAGGTTACTACTGCAACAAGGGTGAGGTTTTTGCTCCCCTCACTTCTATACACTCCCAATGACAGAAACCTGAGATTGTGGTCTAATATTACTAACGCTTCTTTGAGGTACCACGTGCTGTCTCACTGTTTCATTATTTAAATTTTTATTATGCTCCTGCACAGCTTTACTTGCACAAAAGATTATCACTATAAAGAAGCTGCTTTCAGACTCCAGATACACATTAATTTTTGAAGGCTTTGTGGTAGGAGCTTCAGTGCAGAACCCCTCTCGTGTCACTCACCCACGTAGCTCCAAAGGATTCCTAACACAAGTCAAGCGAACAGGTGAGAAAGTGCCCGCTGGCTTTTTTTTTTTCTTTTGAGGACAAAAAAATTTGGACTGACTTGGCAGGTCTAGGCTTTGAGTTAACAGAGATCCAGAGACCAGGGTCTGAGTCTTGCTATTTTCTGCTCCAAAGCTTTCCTCAGCTGAGCAGACAGTATTCAAGGATGGAGACGCATTGATTCACAATTCAAGAGAATTTAATTTTCAGGAGAAAGATGACTTGTGTCCCACCTCCCCCCATTTTTTTTTTTTTTTTTTTTGCAAAATCAGCTTACTTTGAAGGCCAATGCAAATATCTTAAATGTATGCTCGTGTATCTGTCCTACTTCTGCAACCTATTTTAAGCATTAAGCAATCCTAAATAGTTTGTGATTCATCTCAGGTTATTAAGGAGAGAAAGAGCAGGAAACGAGGGAAAAAAAAAGAATAGCCCCTGACATTTGATTTCATTTTGATAACTAATTCTTTGTTTCATATACGTAATAACAAGTAGTTATGATTCTGTGACAATTCTGAAAAGTCATTCCTTTTTTTGTATTTATCAGGATTTATGCAAATGCACATTATTTAAATGGAATGATGATTAAGACAGGATTTTTCAATTTATTTCCCCGAGTCTGTGAGTGCACTTTCTCTTCATGCAAATTATCAGGACTATTTGTTACTGGTCTTTTTAGATCATTACTTTTCCCAAATTAAAACACTTCAGGTACCCACACTGGTATCCAAGTCTTCCCCTGACTTTTGCATCAGTCTAAGTAAACAACTGCCTTTAGCTATAGTCTCGCCACCATTTTTTTCCCCAACAACTTATTCTCTGTATAAATGAAGATGAAGAAAACAGAAATGAGAGTAATCCATGAAACCACAGTGGTCAATTTGTCAAGTCTGATAAATGCAGTGCCTGCATCTAGAATAAGTGCCTCACTGCTTTGTGCCCTCGCATCAATTAACATTTAATTTGACTTTTTACAACCTCACTTATCACCAGTTTTCATTCCTTTGAAGCTAGCAAATGTTAGCTTTTCAAGTCTGTCAGTTTATGATTACTTAGAACCAATGCAATTTCAGTTGAATGTAAGAAGAGATTAACGTACCACAAGTGCAATACTCCTACAGTATTTGTAAGAAAAAAAGAAATTTTAAGAAAAAAAAAAAAAAAGAGACTATATGATCCTGCTGGCAGTTTCCTAACAAATACATCTGACGAGAAACTAAACCAAAAGCAGGTGCAGAAACTCGTTGTGTCTTTATCAGTTTAACTGTTATCTGTGCATTCAGGGGGAAAAATGGACTACCTTACTTTTGTATTTATACTGCAGCAATCAAAGCAGCAGCTAATTAAATTGCATAACAATTTAAGGATTTCCGTATGTATCTACACTACCCACCAGTCCGCAACTCTTCTGTGAAACTTTGACATCAGATCTGCAGAAATAAACCAGTGACACCACTGTGGTTTTATGAGGACTGGAAGAGGAGATTATGTGAAGACTTGTAAAACTGGGTAGAGGGAACCTTGTAAAACTGGGTAGAGGGAACCTTGTAAAACTGAGTAGAGGGAACCTTGTAAAACTGAGTAGAGGGAACCTTGTAAAACTGAGTAGAGGGAACCTTGTAAAACTGAGTAGAGGGAACCTTGTAAAACTGAGTAGAGGGAACCTTGTAAAACTGAGTAGAGGGAACCTTGTAAAACTGAGTAGAGGGAACCTTGTAAAACTGAGTAGAGGGACCCTTGTAAAACTGAGTAGAGGGACCCTTGTAAAACTGAGTAGAGGGAACCCCTTCCCCAAGGAGAGTACAACCAACAGCGTGGTTAAATAACCCTCCAAAATCCTATGTTTCTACTATTTTAAACAAGAGGGTTCAGATGAGGAGAGCCAACGTGGCACAGCTGTACATCTCCCACATACTCACAAAAGCTCAAACAGCCCTGGCTATAAATAGAGTCCCTGTCTTCTCAGCTCAGTACCTTAAAGTACCCATTCCTGCAAAAAAAATAATAAAGATTGTCCATAAGGGACAGGATGCAAAACACACCCATTTACATCCCTATCTCCAACCTTCAGAGCAAACTGCAGGCAGCCAAAACCAGGCTTGTGAGCTGAATCTGGCTTAGAAGGCTCCAAACCTTCCTTCCTTCCACCTCAACTGTGCATTGCTGCCCAAGGCAGGGACCAGGGGAAGCTCTGCAATGAGCAAAGGGAAACCACAGATGGCACGCAACACCACGGAAAGTAGAAAACACATCCACGGGCCTGAGACAGGTTTTTTTCTAGGCACAAACATCCAAAATGTGCTCATACGTGCTGCCCCACATCCTCCTGCCCAACCAGACAGGGACAGGAGAGCCCAGAGGTGACTGCAGGGGTAGAGCAACCCGGAGGGGAAACAAAAAATATAAAATCTATTTCAGAGATTCTTTTTGGATGGAAAAGATCTCTAAGTTCATTGATTCCAACTGTTAACCTAGTAATACTAGATCCACCACTAAACCATGCCCTTAAATACCTCATTTATATGTTTCTTTCAATATTTCCACACACAATGATTCAATTTCCATGCAGTTAGGCTACTAAGTCTTTAGATAGTAAGAAAGTCCTGCCTCTGGAAAACTGATGCTTCCTCATAAACAGCAGCTTTCCAAAGAGAATGAGCTTCCTTCGAAGTCTTTGAATCCTTTGATGTTATGGAGTACCTGCATCTATCTCCCTTTTCCCTTCTTAGCAGTCTCTACTGTCCAGTGAAACTGCTCCATCGCAGAGAAAGCCACAAAACAAAAAAAAATCTCACCTCCAACCCTCTTCCTAGTAATCTGCCTGATAAAAAACATCAGCTGAGAACACACAAATCTCTAGTTAGCTGTTCTGGGGGAGCAAAGTGATCTCAGTTAAGCAGCTGGTTGTGAACGATGAATAAATTTTGGCTTCCCCTCCCAAGTGGTGCCCAAGCTTCCCCTGGGGGATCTCGTCACAGGGTGACTGCCAGCAGCACAGATGATGACTAAAACATGCAAGAGATTGTTTAGGAGGTGATCGAGTCCCAAGGGACACCCATGACCACCGAACGGTGTTCCCAGAGAGCTGGTTGCCAATTAAAGATTCATTCCCTCTTCAGAAACTGTACCAGATAAACAAGACCTCTCTAAACTCTCTTCCTTCTGCTTTCTTTGAGCCACTTCGCTCTTCTCCGGCTGTCTGGAGGTGTCCCCTAAGACTTCGATGAAAATCAAATGTGACAAAGAAATTTAAGCACATTAACAACTGGAAATTCAGTGAGATACTCAGAGATGCCCAAATTAAATTACTGCAGCACTATACGGCTCTTGAATCATCTTTCCTTTCCAGCTGCAGTCTACATTAATTGAAATACCTGTTTCAGAGACAGAGACAGGAAGAAAGGTAGAGGAGAATGCTTTGATCTATAAAAACATTGAAAGGAACATGTTACAGTGTCAGAAGGAAGAAATAAAAAAAGGAAGGAGACCTAGGAGAACGAAGGATAAATCAAGCATAATACAGCATTAAATAAGAACTAAATGTCAGAGAAAATTGGTGAAGGGAAGCCTCAAGAATAACTTTGTGTCACTCCTCTTAATCTTAGAAAATTTCAACACCTGTGAGAAAAATCTAAAACATCAAAACAGCCACCGAGACAAAATTAAATAAATAACCGTGCTTGAAAAAAAGCAGCAGGCTGGTTGTGCCAGGCAGAGTTTGTCACACTCGGGTTTCCTCTGGAAGACGTGCATTTTCAGCAATTGAGTCATTCTAAACTTGGCCGACACCAGCCAGAACGTTCAGCTTCTACTTTCAGTAAAACACAACCCCTGTGTGTATTCACTCCAAATGCAGGCATTTTCCAGGTTAAAAACCAATAGATAAATAAAAACATGTATGACCCTCTGGACAAGAAATGTTTCCATGAACAGTTTCTTACAATTGTTTTTTCTCAGTGCCATGGCATCAGCTCTTATTTATAGTGATGTTTGCACCGGGCAGAATCGGGTCTTACTCATCCGTGAAAACCCCGGTATTTTCAAAAGAAAGGATTCTTCTAAGCACACATTAATACAAATCACGAAGCATCCAGAAAGATGTAAATCTGGGAAGCTCTGCCCCTCTTTTAAGCTTCAAAAGCTGGGAAAGTGATGTTTGCAGCAAAAGCTGTAATATTATGAAAACTGACTTTAGGGAAATAAATACAGACTGCCAGCGGAGGTATGTAACCAACCATTCTGAAAGGATCGTATTTACTTTTCAAAAATAAAATCAATAGATTAGCCAAACCAATTAAAATTTGTTCAGGACTCTAGCCAAAAAAATCCACAGGAGTCAATTCAAATCTTTTCAAGGATAGAAGATTGATCCTTTTTGCCTGATGACCCAAATCCCACGCAAAGCTGGTAAGGACCACTTTGCTGGCAAAAGGAAAAAAAAAAAAAACACCCTTGCTGGGATATGAAAGAGTTCTATAAAGCAGGAATAAACACATCAGTGTGTTTTCCTTCATCCACCTTTGTTCTGATTTTCCTGATGTTGCTTGAATTCAGCCCAAGTACAAAGTCAGCTGCCATCTGTTCTCCTGGGCAAGAAAGTGGATGGAAGATTATGGAAAGGACCCGAGAGTGCCTGTGGATGCTGGGCTGAGGGATGCAAAAAAGAAAAAAACAAACCTCCCAAAACTCTTCGATACCAACAGACTGCCCATCCCCAGACACACAAGGTCTTAAGTTTTATTTTTCTTAATGGAGTAAAATCCTTCTCTCAGAAAACCAAGTTTTCCCTCATTTCCCTGCATCACCGATATGTTTACGTGTAGGGCGCAGGTGCCCGCAGAGCATCGCGCAGTTTGGTGGCACCTCCCAGGCTAGAAAAGAAACTAAAGTGCAAATAGCTGCATTAGCTACAAGTCACTGAATATTTTCTTACCTTCTACACTACAAAGATGACCATTCCTTTAGCCTGAGCCTGCAATGTAAAGTGTCATGACACGCTCTTACCTCAGCAGTGTCGGAGCTAAGGACAGGGATTTGTGTCAGCCCTGACTTGCGGGAGCTGTCGAGGAAAGGAGGGTTTTCCTAAACAGGATAAGTGATGGCATAACAGGATACTAGCCACTGGTAGGGCTAAAACAAGGCCAGGTCTTGGGTTTGTGGTTTAGTTGCAACAGATCCTGTAAAAGCACGAGTGTAACTGGACATAAGGAAGGGGCCATCATGCTCCACCAAAAAAAAAAAAAATCCCAAACAAAAAAACTGGGAAAAACTGATTACTTAAAAAAAAAATGCAGTTTCCATTATTAACACATACATCATTTTAATACATCCTGTGCTTCATTCAAAGAAAATATTTCCAAAAATATGAAGTTACATTTAGCTGAGACTTTGGGCTTTGCCGTTGAAGTGATTCAACCAAACGTCAGGTTCGTTTTGCAGACAAATTCCCACCTTAGACAGGTGCTACCAGCTCAGAGCTCTTGGAAATACGAAGCTCTTCAACGCAGCTATTCCCGTTATTAAAATTCTCCTCGAGGAGACAAGAGACCCAACAAAAGGCTTAGTCAGAGATGTTTAAGAGTTCATGCATATGCTGCTGCAGCTATCAAAAGGTGCATCAAACAACTTCCAACAGGAATGCACCCATCTGTCTTACGCCGTCTTGCAGACGGTCTAATTAAGCCTCCCAGGCAGGGTACGGTTCCCCAGTGGGGTCTGAACTCTATTTAAATTTAAAATAATCTCCAAATGTTTGAGCCTTTGATTGATGTCCCAGTTACTTTGTGACCATTCGAGGGATTCCTCTGCTCACCTGTATTTTAGTTGGGTGACTAATTACTGCACAGTCCATACCAATTAACACCCTGATGTTTGCAGTTAGGGCTGTTAGTGCTAAGTACTTCTGAAATGCAAAGGCACTTCAGCTTGATCAGCAAGAGGAGGGGAAAAAAAACCAAAATATACATAAAATACTTAGATTGGTGTTAGCTATTCCACAGCAGAAAACAATTCCAAATTTCTGCACATAAATCCTAAATAAGAAAACACACTTGATCATATAGACGTGTTCAAATGGGATGATAGCCAATAAAAGATGTGTTATTGCAGAATGGCACTCTGCACTATTGGTCAACCAGGACAGTCAGAACACCACGGCATTAAGTAGAGATCAGTAATAATGGTGAGTTATTGGGAGTTTTCCTGTTTGTTTTTTTTTTCCCCAAGGATTAGCTATTCAGAAATTCATAAGACATGTTGCATTTATGAAGCTCCGGGTCTTTGTTCCAATCCAAACGTCCTGAACAGACATAAAAATACATCCAGTTCTCCTGAACGCATCCTCAAAAATTTATTATGCTCTTCAACATACTCAATTAAATGACTATCTGCCCAAAATACATAACCTCCACAAATTAATTTCACAAAAGTTTCCTAGCCTAGATCCAGAATTGTCTCTGAAATGCAAACATCATGTTCAATGTGCCAGAAGCCACCTCCCCAGTGGTGTGAACCTCTGAAGTCTCTGGAGCCGTGTACACTTAAGCCAAACAGGGAGTTTCTTTCAATATCTACATTTAGTTCACAAGTTCAACAAGGTTTTTATGCTGCTGAGTTCTACTTCACTTGTTTCAGTTAAAGACGCGTCACTTAAACCTTTATGAAGAAAATTTTTGTGTTCATGTTGCTTTTTAAGAGGTTGATTTTCTTTTCTTAGTTGGCGAATTCTGTCAGAGAAGGCAAAGAAAAAAAAAGAAGTGATAAAAGAGCAAATATCCTTGTAATTCTTTAGGAAAGAATCTGCAAAAGTTTCCAGCATTGCCTTCATCCTTCCCACCAAAGGTTTCTGGTAGCCTGGAGCTGCCTTAGGAGGCTCAGAGCTGTCTCCTAAAATCTCACACAGGTGTAATCTTGGCAATTTGTGTAAGGTGTTTATCAGCACTACAGAGAAGGTTTAAGTGCTAATTTTTTTTTATATATATACCCGAAGTAACATGAACAAATCTCAACTTCAGAGCTTCACATGGAGTTAACATTTTCTGTGTCAACACCAAAGATAAACCCAATATACTCACCAGAAAGATTCTGAAATTACTGTGTTTAAATATCAACCAGCACAACAGTATTTTCATGGATTAGATGTTACCAAATATCAGCTTATCCTCAATAAAACGTGCGCTTCCTGCATCTGCACAAATTCTCACCATAGCCAGAGGAGTTTTCTGCTGATCGGAAAGCATTTTCCTTCTGCTCCGTCCATCAAAATAAAGGAAGTTCTAATCCGCTTGGATCAAGACAAGGTTCTCCAGCTCAACCTATTTGCTCTCTGCTAACCACATCGCTCCCAAGCACCCAAGAACGTGTCTTAAAACCAGTATTTTTACATTTAATTAACTCTTGTAAATGATCCATTATCTGCCAAACAACGTCCTTCTGCTTCACATGCAAACCATAGTATTAGGAAATTTGGCTAAACTCAAGGTCACATCGCTTAACTCAAATGGATAGTAAAAAAATTGACCTTTGGGAGAAAAAAAAAAAAATCTAACTTCAAATTCTCATCTCAGAAAAGAACAACAGTTGAAAGTACACTCCACAGAAAAAAAAAAAAAAACAAACAAAATCACTGTTTCATGAGACCAAGTTATATTACGGAGAAAAAAAAAAATTTCTATTATTAGTTGCCATATAAATAAGGAATGTACAATTATTTCTTACAGCTCCCTGCATGTTCTGAAATATTATTTTTGTCAGAAGTACAATTGAAATGACTTTCCCTGACACTTGGGCTTCATTAAATATGAATTCACAGCTTTTACTAAAGGACATCTGAAAATATTAGACACTTTGCATGCCATCATGAGGCATCTGGGAACAGGTTGCTGTTCCAGACAAGGATGGTGGTGAGCGAGAGACACGCGAACAATGAAGAAATATGTCATTTACCCCGACAGGTAGTTATGGATAACAAGATTATTTCACAATAGTTAGCCTAAATGAAGATAAAGGATTAAAAAGCCATCACTCCGGATATTGATAACCTCTAACTTTTCCCCCCCTTGAAGCTGTTCTGGAATATTGACTTCGTAAGGGCATCACCGTTTCTTTTTCAAACTAAACTGATTGGACTTGAGCCCACATAAATAAATCAGAGATTAGAAGCCCAGACATCCCCAAGCAAATATCAATTATTTCTTCGAACGGCAAAGCAGGCCCATGGTTATTACACCTATTCAGACACCGACACCTGAGCCACATTTCACACGTTGTAAAACAGGAGGAGGAGATTAATACCCATTGCTGCCAACTTTTACAGCACTTTTGTGAGAGACTTCCAATGCAAATTGTAGAGCTCGTTTATATACCATGAAGCACAGGTACACAGGCAGCACACGCTGCCGAGAAGGGGACGAGCAGAGCATGAAGGAGCCTAGAGGTGCCCACGGTGGGGCTGAGCTCGTGAAAAGGGAGCTGAGAGAAGGAGCATCTTGGGTTGGCCTTGGTGGTACTTGTGGGAGCCCAGAGGGGTAAGGAACAGGGTGCAGATCACAGAAGCAAAAGGGATCAGCCCTGCTATGTCTGTGCTGGAGACAAGCCACCCAGTGAAAACAAGGTTTTCAGAAGGTCGTGCTGAAAACTCAATATTCAGACCTTTGAGTCCCATGCATTTTCTTGGTTCTTCTTTCACAGAAGGAGATACAACATAAAACAGTTCACAGCCTGTCCTGGCTACACTGCTTTTTTCTTACTATCTCTTCCTTACAAATAGACCAGTAGAAATTCTTGGACAGAAAAAGAAGTTAGAGGGGAACACTAAGCTTTCTTTCAGACAGAGCTTTGCTTGACAAAGAGACATGAATTGCTCCAGCAAAGCAGCTTCTCTTGGAGAAACACACCAGGAGATAAGGCTGCTGGAAATCCAAGTCTGATGGGGTGTCTCCATCCAGGGAGAGCACATAAATTAAAGACACAGGGGTCCAAGGCACCCAGCAGTCTCCGAGCTGTGTACAGGCTGAGGGACTCCACAGGTCTGTACTGCTCAGACATAAAACACAGCATCCATGAAGCAGAAGCCTCCAGACAGCCAGCAAGGAGAAACTTCAGCAGAACAGCAATAAACTCCTGGTCACCCAAAGCTGACAGTTTTGGTTTAGATCTCTAGTGAAAGAGTTAAATAGAAACAAGTAAGCAAAAAGTGACTTGCTCCTGTACTTGTATGCAGAAGCAAGAGCCCAAAATCCAGGAGCCACAGGATATGTGAGAGCACCTTAGGTCCTATTCAACATCTTGGGTTTGGTCCATTGCTGAGCTCTGCATCCGTCAGCACATACCCAGCAGCTCCAGGGCGGAGAAGAAACAAGAAATAGTAATTTCTACTCCAGGGTTCATTGAGGGCCAGTTCAACAAAAGCAGGTCCACTCCCTCACCTGTTAATTAGCTCAAGAATCAAAGAGGTCATCAAGCACCTTCTTAATTGCAGTGGAGCGATTTATTCTCAAACCAGCTACACCTAATCTCAGGAAGAGGGGTTTGTTATACTGAGTAAACGAAAGTTGGAAGCTCCCCCATCACTATGGCTTTGATGAGAGAAATGCTGGAGGAGGAGGAAATAACAGCAACACAGCTCAGATTAATTCCTCTTTGAACAAGAGATAAGAACGTTCTGCTCTCAAATGTCAAGGTGAAGGCACAAAAGACCACCAAAACACCTATTGGAGTTAATGGTTTCTTTAGCATTTCCATGAGAAAGACTTACCCTTTTGTGATAACAAAAGGGAGCAACAGGAATAGGCTTGTGTTACAAAAACTGCAATCCGCGTTGCATTTGGGTTTTTAAACCTCCCATGTTTTCGAGCGTTTGATTCATTTGGTGCAAAACTTGTCCACACCGTAGATGTAGTGTGATTTTTGACTTTCCTCACAAGAGTTTCCTGACACAGGAGCAATGCTCCTCTCAAGATCATGATTTAACAGTATGAAACCATACTGGAAACCTACAGAAGGATATTTAAAGTAATAGATAAATAGTCCACCTCTGTCCAAAAGAAATGAATTTATTCATCTTGATTGCAAAAAACCTAAAAAAGAATGGAGAGCAATAACCATAAGATCATACAGATACAAGATCTAAATTATTTATGTTTAAATAAATTGTACTGGCAGAAGTTTTCAGGGGATTTTAAAAGGAAACTGTCTTCAAAATTGCTTTAAAATTCAGGATCTTTTCAAAGTTTACGCCATCGTTAATATGATAACTCCTGCCAGCTGAAAATAGCCTGCAAATAGATATGCAGCACATCAAGAAGGACCAAAAGTGAAGTAATCAGATAAATACCCGCTTCCCACGCTATGCTTTCAGCCTCCTACTTGAGGAGGAGCTCAACTGCAGGGTTAATTACTAGCCATAAAGTATGAGCATCCTCCCCATTTGGTGGCCCGGTGTAGGTCTTGTCCTTGGCAGCTGTGAGCAGGGCAGGACAGAGCCAGAGGGCACAAGCAGGCTCAGCTCAGCCCCTCTGCCTTCAGAGGTCTGGTGGGACGCAACTGGGTTTGAGACCTCCACGTGTTTTGACTTTTCTGGAGTCCTAGTGGACAGAAAGTTGTCCATGTGGCCAAGAGGGACAATGGGATCCTGGGGGGCATCAAGAAAAGCGTGTCCAGCAGGGCTAGGGAGGTTCTCCTGCCCCTCTGCTCTGCCCTGGTGAGACCACACCTGGAATCCTGTGTCCAGTTTGGGGCTCCCCAGTTCAAGAGAGACAGGGACCTACTGGAGAGAGTCCAAGGGAGAGCTACAAGGGTGATCAAGGGACTGAACATCTCTGCTGTGAAGAGAGACTGAGAGACCTGGGGCTGTTCAGCCTTGAGAGGAGACGGCTGAGAGGGGACCTTATTGATGTGTAGAAATATCTGAGGGGTGGGGGTCAAGGGGAAGGGGACAATCTCTGCTCAGTGGTGCCCAGCAATAGAACAAGAAATAATGGGTTTACGTTAGAATATAGGAAGTTCCATATCAACACAAGGAAAAATTTTTTTGCTTTAACGGTGCCGGAGCCCTGGCCTAGGCTGCCCAGAGAGGGTGTGGAGTCTCCTGCTCTGGAGACTTTCCAACCCGCCTGGACACGTTCCTGTGTGGCTGCTCTGGGTGACCCTGCTCTGGCAGGGGGTTGGACTTAGGTGATTTCTGGAGGTCCCTTCCAACCCCAGACATTCTACGACTCCATGATTCCACCCTCTCTGTATATAAGAATGTATTTGGTTGAATCCTCAAAAAAAAAAAAAAAAAAAACAACCCACACAACAAAAAGCAACAAGAACACACACACATCTCACTGAAGGGGTTTGTTTGATGCTCAGTCACCTCAAGAACGGTGATCACAGAAATAGAAAGTCCCCAGGCAAGAGTTTGCTTTATTTACCAGATTCCAGCATTTTCTGATGATTTGTCTTTCACTATTAACTGTCAACTTGTTTTATTTCTAGACCATAAGGCAAGGAATGTTCTGTAACGGTGTTCCACAACTATGCCAAAAGTTTAAAAAATAATAATAAAAAAAAATAGTACCCTCACACTTGGAGGCCACCCACCACTGGACTTGCTAACTGCCATGCATTAGGTCCAGCTACACAGCTGAGACACTTCTAAGTCTGTGCACCAAAAAATACATCATTAAAATGCAATATTTTGCATTCATAAGTACAGGCTCTTCTGAAATTATAGTGCCTTTAGCAGGAAGAAGTATTACTAAGAAGAAAGGCAACCTGCCATGGTTTTAAGTTTTGGGGCCAAAGTAGTCACCTCATTCCAGGTTACCACCTGATTTCCACTGCTCAGCCACAAAAGGCAAGTAACAACCAGAAAACAGACCAATTAAGCAAGCATTAATAATCTAGTCATGTCTTCCTGGCCATGAATAAATTACAATATAAACTAAAACATACAGTAACTGTTGGATACAAGATGTCTGCAAACTATTAGACCGCTGTGAAAGTAGGACACAATATTGCACACCAGAAGGGCATCTTAAATCCCTTGGCAATGCTTCCTGATCCTGCCCTTGAACTAAATCAGCTCCCAAGGTAGCTGTGGAATATTATGCATGCATCCATATAAAGGCACGTTCTTCACTAATCAAAAAGCGCACCTCTGCAAAAAGCAAACAAATTATTTGCGTTGCTGCAAAAAGCTCGAGGTCAACAGCCCTCTGCTCTTGGACAGGCAGCAACCTGACAATCCACAGGTTGAGTTTTGCTCTCCTGGGAAGTGGTCCATGAAGAGCATCCCCACAAATACAACAGCCCCCACGGGAAACGGGGTCAGACGGGCGCAGTGATTTGGGGGTCTGGGGCTTGTACAAATGCAAACGTCATCGGGCATCTCTTGGGAAAAAGCAGCACAGTCGCTCTGGGAAAGGTTAAATAAAAAAAAAAAAGACCACAAACAAACAAAAAACCACCACACAAACTCCTTAACTGAGGTGAAAAGTTGCTTCCAATGCAAAAATAAAAGTGATGCTTACTTCAAGATGATGGGACAGAGATAGTTTGCAGCAAGCTACAAGATTCCAATGTCTCTTTGGCTTTGCTGAACACACCCCATACACCCCATTGTGTTGGGCAAGGGCAGCTTCAGGCACCCCACACACAGGGCTGCTACCCCAAGACATCTCTTACATGTCTTTTTGTCCATAGTGAAGTTAAAAAAGGTAAAAGTAAAATTCAAATGAGTTTGGCTAAAATTGCTTTCACACATGGCATCAAAAAGCACCTCTCCATGAACAACGATAGATGTTTCTCACTTTGAGAACACGTCAAAAAAGAGTTTTAAAAATAAGCTCTGAATACCAGGTTGCTGTAACACTTGTCCTAGGAGTAACCCCAACCTAATTGGTGTGTGACGGCAGAAGATAGAGTCAACAAACATCAGGGAAGGCTGAAGAGCAGGGCAGACTTCAGAGGGAGGTTACCAGAGAACAGGTTCTCAGTGACACAGCAGGGAAAGGATTGCTTGTAACAGGACACGAAACAAAAAAGACAAAAGCAGCAGGGACCACAGAAGAAAATCCTCCCTGGAAGTGAAAAGTAAAAAAGAAGAAGCCTAAATGAGAAAGAGCACATCCTCGAGAGCATGAAGAAAATGCCATAAAGTGCCTGGGAAGGGATGCTGGTAGTTCTCTGCCCCCAGAAAGGTCAGCCTGCTCTTCCACACTGCTCCAGCACAGAATTCTTTTTCACTATTCACAGATCAGGCTCCCTTGCTGAAACAGCTCCTGCTTCCCTAGCACCTTCCATAAGACAGAGAGAAAAAAAATAGAAAACCCACAAAAGCTTCAGCAGAGAGGGAAGCTGGTTCCATTGGCGTCACTTCTGCAGCAGCGCAGACCCTTTTCGAAGTCTTGAGCAGGAGTTGAATGTTATTTTTACAAGGAAGTGCTAGAGACTTCAAAGGCTCTGCAGTCTAGCTACAGCACCTCAGTTCCAGCAGTCACTCTTGCTCTCCGTGTTTCAAGTTCGCAGCCATTTTTCAGCAGAAAGAACAGGGAGGGGGAGAAAACACTGTTCAGTGCAGAACAGGGACAGGTAAAACCCCGCCACATTCTGGTTTCCCCATCTTCACTTCTGAAAACCCGCACAGGGCTTTTGAGTCCTGTAGGTACCTTCCATTGCCAAATAGCAAACAATTAAAATTGACCTTGCGTCCATTCATTTTAATGCATTTCAAGGATGGAATCCAAGTTTGAGCACCCGTGGCCTTCCCTTTATAATTGCAGCTGGAAGGCACGATATCCAAAGTTGTTTTAATGACAGAGCAGGTACAGACAAGAGCAATAGTGTGTTAAAGGCACGAAGAATTGAGAATTAGCACTACAGTGTTCTGGGTTTCTTTTATATCTACCAGAATTTCATGTCAATGACTCATCGGCATCCATCCCTCATGCCTCTGTGCATAAAGTGTGTTTATGAGAATGAGATGAGTTTCCATTTGGGATGTCTGTCTTGACTTGATTTAGAAAAACCAATTTAATAAACAGTTCTCAAACACTTTTTCAATTCTGCTTTTGATGTATCATGGACAGAGATTTGAGAGTCCTGTCGACAAACCAGATGCGAGAGACAGAACAGGGTTTTGCTTTTCAAATATCTTGCAAATATTGGTAGACAAGATCAGGAAAATTTACGAAAACGTAAAATAAATCCACCTTTCCCATAAAGCTTGAGTAGAAGGTATTGAACATATAATAAAAGGCTGCAGTTTAGTTTTAATAAGGTACAAATGTGTCCAAAATGAGGAGCATCCTCTTTAAATTTGCTGGAGAAGACACAACACCCTTCCCTTTCCGAAGACTTTGTAATCCTGTTCAAACCAAAGAGGATTGATAAGCAAATTCCGGGTAGGACCTCTAACACACTTGGTTCTTCTAATCATTAGTGGTATTGGAAGAACTCTCAGCAGTTACAACTGGCTCTGGGTCATGCCCCAAGCAGAGCCCAAGGATAAATCCATACCAATGATTAAAGGAAGAGGCATTATCTGGATTTCAAATGCTGGCAATCAAACATCCCCAAGAAATCCGCAGGCTAGGATGTATTTGCAGAATGTATTAAAAGCTAACACTGACTTTCAAAGGAGATCAAGAATCTTGTGGTGTCATCTGACAATTTGAAAAGAGAGAAAGTTTTATTTCCTGACTAACTTCACGGTGATTGTGCATTCATCTCAAGTGGCATTTTAGATACAGATACATTTAGGCTATGAGATAAAGCAGACGGTGCTTATACTGGGAGTATATCTGAAGCATCTGAGGGGAAAAAAAAAAATAAAAATAAAAATCTATGTTGGAACAGTCCAGGGTTCACTGAGACCAAATATTCAGCACATGATTTTTAATGAGACAGTACAAGATACCAAGAAATAAACCAAAAATGTAGAAACTGCAGTAAGATCAGAATAGCAGGGAAGTCACCTGCATGTGGTAAGTTATTTGTAGCCCTACAACCTTGTCTGCTCAAAGTTCTTTGGTCGGCATGCAGTTATAAATCTGGGCACGCTCAGTGAAAACACTGAAAATCTTCACATCAGCAACACCGCTGTACAGCAATTACTGGTGGGTGCGTTTCCCTAAACAAGCAGGTTCGAGTCTTGGGCACTAATTAGCCATCCAGGAATAACAAAGCCAGCAAACATTAAGCAAGACTCGGGAGGACAGATCCCGTGAATTCTGTAAAGAGGCCAGTAGAATTGTCTGGGAGAAGTGTCATCAGTTGTCATGTTAACGACACTTGGAAAAAAAGGGAGATCTTGAAGAAGGTGGAAGTTTGGCCAAGATGAAACAGCGTATTGGGAAAAGAGCTAGCCATAGAGAAGCAAGCAAATGGGAATTCCAGTAAGAATAAGGCAAGGCATTCAAACACTGAAGTCTAAAGCATTTATACTGTTTAATGAAACAAACAAACAAAAAATTTAAAAAATCACATGGCAGAATTTATTGTGGCTTTAGGTTAAGTTTAAAAGCAAATGAATTTGTCTTGGACTAATGAAGCTGGTCTGACCAGTCTATTCTTTATAGGTGAAGCCCTTTGAGAGACATTATCCCGCCTCCATATAGCTGTTGATGCTTAGACCTTCTGCTCTTTCCAGCTTTGCCATGGCACTGTATGATTTGAGAACTGCATGATCCTTGTGAATAAAATATTTAAGATACGCAAGATTGAAGCACCTCTTGGAAGTGCTTTCCAATGCTGACGTCAATTATGTTAAAAGTTAGAATATTCTGTCACTGGCTCGGGGGGGGAAAAAAGAAAATCTCAGTATTAGTGCAGGGTATAGTTTGATAGAGCTCACTGAAGACTGGTTCACAGCCTGAATAGACACAGGAATGTGCTACACAGAGCTGTTACTCAACTACTCTTATTACTTTTTAATCACTTTTTTTTAACAGGATAAGCAATCAAAAGTTTTATTTGCAGATGGTCCTAGCTGGATTTCTGATGATCCTACTCAGGAGGAGTATAAGACTTGAATGGCAGGAAGAATCAATCATTGCCAACATCACGCTGAATGGAAGAACTGACAAAATGTAAACCTCCCCTTCTTCAAAAATGTCACCCTTTGCATTTTGCTTCCCATCAGACTGCTCTGGTATTAAAAAAAAAAAAAAAAAAACCAATTCTGCCTGAGAAGAAGCACACGGTATGAAGACACCTCCATTCGCAGGAGCTTGAAGGGTTGTCAGGGGTGGGAAGGGAAATAATCAGGAAGAGCAGAAAACCCACCATGTGGCAAATCCCTGCTGCAAAGCAATAAAGAGCCCCTGTAATAGAAATCGGGAAGCTCAGGAGACTGTCAGGTTGAGAAATGCTTTGACAAAGATAATGCACAAATCTGAGAATGTTTGGGGAGAGGCAGCAGCAGAAAGGAAAAGTAAAAAACAATTTACACATGGCAGAGGCTTCAGTAGGTGCTCAAAGCATAAAGACGACTAGACAAAGTTTCAAAACAGCTTCTGGAATGATAATACACAACCCAGCAAAACCCTGCTAAAATTAATTGACTTCAAACACAAGATCTGAAGCCTCTTGACTTTATTCCAACCTCCCTTTTAGGTCTGCAAGCTGCCTCTTCAGAGAAGAGTCACAAATCCCCCCCCCCCCCCAAAAAAAAAAACAGGAATGTGAACACTCTGGCTTTTGTTCCCTTACCCCCAAGAGCAAAAAAACAAATGGTTTTGTAACTTTAAATCTGGTTGCAAGGCTTATGAGACAGGGCAGACGCCACAAGCCTGAAAGCAGCTCTGAATAAGGAATTTAGGGCTTGATCCCACATCCTGGGTAGGTCCAGAAAAAGATGCCCATGAATAGTATTTCTCACCTTGCAGAGATTTCTGGCATCACCAGCATCTGTCAACATCAGCCAAGTACTTCAGAAGGAAGTGAACTGCCTTGCACTGAAAAAGCCAAGGTTCATACAGAGCATCAGCTCGGGGAGAACTCGCACACAAAGCCAGAGCTAGAATTACAGGTTTTGCTAAGCTCACTTCCATATCGTAGTTATCGACGCAACCCCAGCTCAATTTAGAGAGCCAGCATGTCAAAACATAACTTTGTGGGGGGTTATAGTGATTTTTTTTCCTTTTTTTGCACAGTACACAGAGCAAATCATTCACAACGCTCCCTGAGGACGAGCCATGTGCTCCTCAGCACCTCGCCCAGAGTCACATGTCACCGACCCTCTGCACAGCCCAGCAGCGACAGGTCGGAGAAATCACCACATCAAGACCCAAAGAGACCGTTTTGAGGTCACATCAGCTCACATCCCACCCCTACCCAGTGATAAACCTGGAGCCACTCATGGAAAAATGAAGTCTTACCTCCTTACCCACTTTGTGAAGCAAACCTTCACAAAGAGTCCCTAAGAAAAGTTCTCCTCTTGCCTTGCCAGCCAAAAGATAAACTCTTCTTCTCCTTTTGCATCCCAAGTTCATTCACATTGACCCTAAAAAGTCCCACGGGCTTTGGAGACAGGTTCTTATAACACACTACACATGTGGCAAGGTTCTAAAGGAGCAGTTTGAGCTACACCTGAATGAGAGAGCTCAGTCTGGCTCTAAACAACTTATTATCCAAGACATCAGACCGCAGATTCCTGCTCAACTGCATGTTTTACCACACGCTCTTCAAAAGTTGCACTACAGCTTTCCACTGGAGAGGAAACAAAAAACGGTTTTATTTATTTTGATCAATAAGGAGTGGCTCAGACAAGGGCATTTCCAGCATTTGCAAATTTGAAAACGCTGTAAATCCCCAAAGCTCCCCAGCTGTAAGTCTCTTTTTAAACCTCGGGCAGATTTGAAGTCGCTTTAAATCTCGCGGAAAGCGATTCCCCACAAATCCCAGCGCAGCCAGGGCGCATTGAACACGTTTTGGTCGATAAGAACACCTCGCCAGCGCACAGCTATCGTAACGGGGCCGGCACGCCAGTTCCTCTCGCATCTGCCGGAGTCTTCATAGGAGGGGATGGCTCCAGCAAAACCCTCCTAAAGCCATTACAGAAAGGAAAACCAGCGTTTTCTGAAGGTATTTTTTCTGCCCCACTAAACTTTTTAATGCTTTGGGAATCGGCGCTCCAAAGCATCTTTTTGCTGTAAAACCCCAATGGCGGTGAGTAGCTTTCACGTCTTTCAAACTGTCCATCGCAAAAAGATTTTTTTTTCTTTAGGTTGAAAGTGTTCAGGGATTTTCAGTGTAATACGGAATTGCAGCCCCTCTGAGAGCACACCCGAGGCTTGGTTAGAAGCCCACAAATGACGAGTTATTCACTGTATTCGGCAAATAAGGAATGGCCATACTCTTTACACTAAGCTGAAATTTTGCCCTGTGCATATTTGGCTTTAAAAAAAAAAAAAGCAAAAAAATATTATTCATTTCTTAAACCTACACACAGAAGAAGCCGTGATATTTCTTACCCAGTACTGCTAAAAGGTATTTTTGTATCCATTACACATTAGGCGTAAATGACAAGAATATATTCTCTATTTTCAAAGCCCTTCCAGCAGCATTAAAAGCAACTCCTTTGACAAAAAGAAGGCTCCACCAGGAGCCCGTCCGTGGGGGAGAGCACATCTGGAGTGTGACAGGCTTGCAGCTGCAAACTTCAGCTCCCCTGTGCAGGGCTGCACAACCTCCCACTCGAGAGTACACGAGAAACTCCAAAGCACCCAGGAAATGAATAAGCATATTATGTGGAGAAGAAAGCATTGCCTCTTGAATACCTTCATTTGTAAACAGAAGGGGGGCATACGGAGCTGAAATCCAAGTGCTATTTTCTGCACCGATTTTGTATAATTTCAGATCCTGGTCCCTGTGGGTTCCCAATACTGGAGTTGTTGAGATTCCTGCTATTTCATTTATAACCTGTTTACTCAGAATAAAAGAGATGTGGAACTAACTGTTTTGACCAAGCTGACAGCTTGTTACTAAAACTTGTTTTTATTCTAAGTTACTTTTTTGCTCAAGAACTTTAAGTTAGTTTTAAAATAAATTTCCAGTGCCCAGGTTCTTTATAATTTTACTTCCTGATTATTCTTCTTGGTTGCCAAGAGATGCTGTAACTCTGATCATGTTGCAGGTGAATTTAGTCTCTGTTCAGAACAGCAGCTCATATATGGGGGTTGTTTACTAGTTTTAGTTAGTTTTAGGAAAATTACATTGGAAAGAATACATTTAGACACAAATTTTAAGCTATTTTCCTTAAAGTGACTGGGTCAATTACAGCTTATTGGGTGGAAACATTTATATTGAACACATAACAGTGAATAAGCAGTGCCTGTTTATAACAGTGATTACTGCTCCAATAGCTTGCAGCTCTTTTCCATTGTTGTTATTCAACTGAAAGTTAAGTCAGGCTCAGTTTCAACCTATAAAGTCTAATTCAGGAACAAGAGTCACAACCTGATGTAGCCAAGTCCAAGCTTCAATGCGTCATGATGGTGTGTCCTCCTGTCCACAGCCAACAGGCTGCACCTCGTAGGGTTGAATCCAGAGCAAAATTTCTCCTCTTTTTGAGGGACATTGGAGGAAGTCTCAAGGGAGATGTCTCAAAGTCAATAACACTCAGCAACCCTGCTCATGAGGAGTTAAGAAAGGAGTTAAGGCACAGCAGAAAAGCTGCATTAGAAGCCACACATGGAAGCTAATGGCTTCAAGAGCACAGCACTTGCTAGCTGAAAGTCTTCTTTTTGTGTGAAGATTAAACAATATTAATTCATTTCAATTATTCTTGACATGGTTGAGTACAGGAAGGCAAGGTAAATTTCCTCTGGTGCTGGGGTCACACATTCAATAGGATGTAAAGCCCTGCTGCATGGGAAGCCATTGGTCTCAATTAACTTTGGTCATTAATATTCCAGATTAGCAGTGAAAACATGAGCTAGGACATGGCTGCTGGGGGGGGAATACAGAAAGAGTTGGGCTAAACCACCATCAGGCACCAACACAGCCATGCCACTTCCAGTCTGCAAGTAGCTCTGTGGCAACCAGCACTGACGTCCCCAAGTTTTGTTTCACAAGATTTCTCCATGGATGTGCCTTGAGCCTGCAAAAAAGTGTTCAAGGCAAGAAGAGACCCTCTTGAGTCAGTGAGATAAAGCCCAGGAGTAACACAACAGAAGCTGCATATATGCAGAAGCAAAGAGAGGATCAACATCTAATGCCAACACCACCATCATATTTCATTGAACCCAGAAATCTAATAGCCAGCTGCCTTCCAAAACACTATTTAGTCCTCCTGCCAAGGAGCAGTTACCCTTAATCTCCATATCAAGAGGAGCACTAAGACCTCCTGGGGAGAAAACCACACTCACACACAGAAACCAGCATGCCATGTCATCAAGATGCACACAGATTCTCCCGAAGGAAGGCACATCCCACTTTATCATTCCTTACAAACACCATCTGATGCCGCTCGGTATCATCACAAGTAAAGCTGCAGCCAACAGAGTCTGCGACTACTTCTCAGGCATTAAATCCACACGAAAAAAATCTTATAAAGCTTAAGAGCAAACAGTGCACTTGTTTGATAGATTTATTATCCCCAAAACCCAGTGCACTGATGGGAAATGCAGGTTAGAGTTAATCATAAAAACTACAGTTTTCCAAAATTTAAGTGACTCACATTACCTCTCCCTTCCTAAAGCTGTCTGACCTTTGAGACCCCGTGATTAAATCCTGCAAAACCACCACATCAGGGTTGAAGAAAGTTCAACTGCCTTGTAGAGGTGGGTCTTTGGTAAAAGTCACACTATATTATGTTACACGTACTTTAAAGCCTTGCTCAGCGTAAGCGATCCTTACATCTGTCTCCAGTCTATTCTACACAATTTCTTCCCTCAGTGATGTTAACAACACTTTTGCCTCCTCTTCTATGCCCACACTATTTATGTTCTGTCTCACAACGAGACATTTTGCTGGTGTTACTCATTCAGGTGTCCTGACAAGACAGGATTTGTTCTTTCGTACATAAAAACTGTGGGGAAAAAAAATAAAATTAGCTTTAAGCCATTTGATTTTAAAGGCTATTTCCATTAAGCTATGTGTACTGAATTAAAGTTAAGATGTTCATCTGCTTTTATCTGCTTCAGTGCATTTCAGAGGCCATTACTGTATTACAGATTTCTAGTAAAACGAAAAAATATTGTTATTCTAAAACAGGTTAGACAGTTGCTACCGTTTAAGAAATCAATGCACTGCACCCTAATTGGAAAAGGCATCTGTAGCATGAGTTACTTCGTAAAGAAATATCATTTTATGTTCATGTGACACTTGGCAGTGTAGTAGGGATTAAAACCTCAGCACAGAGCTTTTCAGGGGCCACAGTCCAGCCCTTATCCAAATTTTGGATTCCTGCAGTCTGCATACACTTGCCAGTTGTGAAATAGTACGAGATAAGAAAAGAACATATCTACCAAGTGTGATGAATTCCTCTGTTATCATTTTGCTCAAGAGAACTTCCAAAGTCCAGCTTACAGCTGAAAAGAGAAAGAAAAAAACACACTCCAACAAAACAATCAGAAAAAAATGTTTTCCAAGGGAAGGGAGGGCAGGAATAAGGGTTATTCTCTCTCCCGCCCCAGAATCTCACGGAATAAAAGTAGGTTATTGATTCACCTCACGCCATCCAAAACTGGTCTGCCTCTGTCCAGCTACACCAGGGGAAATACCTTGTGAAAATGAGATTTATTTTCTTTTTTTTTTTTTAGTAAATGGGAAAGCTCCAAGGCAGAGCTTTTAAGGGAAGTTCACAGCAGAGCAGTTAAGGACACAAGACTACAGCAGACTTGCATCCTGGCTTGTTCAAAAATTAGAACAGATCTTCCAAAATAAGATAAGAGCATGAAATTAAAGAGAGCTGATACATCCATCAAGTTAATCGCTTACAAGCTCTTCCTGAAGAACGCAAAGAGCAATTACTTCATAGTGCATCTTCCTGAAGAGCCTCCACACTGTGTTGCAAACAAGATCTTTACTGGTTTACCCTTGTTTTCCCAGCTGTCAGTCACCAGACCAGCCACAGCTGCCATTCAGTTATTGTTTTTCTCTCTTTATTCACTAACTTCTGCCCTTACCTCTGCGCATCGGGGCTCAGAGATGACCCATTTCCAGTCCAAGACCTTGGCCACTCTATTCAGTCGCCCTCACTACTCACAGAATCATAGAATCACAGGATGTCAGGGATTGGAAGGGACCTCGAAAGATCATCAAGTCCAATCCCCCTGCCAGAGCAGGAACGCCTCGATAATGCTACACAGGAACGTGTCCAGGTGGGTCTTGAATGTCTCCAGAGAAGGAGACTCCACACCCTCCCTGGGCAGCCTGTGCCAGGGCTCCGTCACCCTCACTGAGAAGAAGTTTCTTCTCGAGTTTAAGCGGAACCTCTTATGTTCCAGTTTCAGCCCATTACCCCTTGTCCTATCAGTGGTTATTTCTTCAGCTGGGTGTGAAAAACAAGACTTCAAACCTTTTCGCAGCCACACTAGGAAATACCAGTGGGGTCCTTCAAAGCACAGAAGTCAAATTCTAATATTCCCTTGGTTCGTTAGTTTGGCCAGGAACTAAGCAGAAAAAAAAAATGTATACTTGAATGTATAATTTTCCAGTCTCCGGTGCTTTGACCATGCATTTGTTATGAAGTAGAGCCTCAGTGCCACATGTGTAGACCTGAGGACACGCAGAACATGGGCCCTGATATGGTTTTATTTTCTTGGTAACCATAAGCCTCTTCAAAATCACTCCCTCACTGCCCCTCTTCACTCTCCTTTTCCATCCAAAAGGAGTTCCAGTGCAGAGGAGGCACCTGGGAAGTATCAGTATGTGCAGAGAAACCAAGAACATCCTTTCTTTCTTCTCCAGGCAGTAACGGGAGAGAAAAGCAGCATCTCCCACATTGAAAACCCACTGAGTTTATTTATGCTTTGGACTCCAGAAAGGCTGATAAACCCTGTTTTTAAAGAGCACCTTTAATTATGTCACGGTAATTTGCCACCCAAAGATCAATTGCAGGTGCAGATAACAGCATTTGGATATCTAATTAGTCGGTGAGCCTTGCAAATCAAGTAGATGTCCAAGTGCTCTGTGTGGCACTTGCTGACTTTTTTATTTTTTAAATTTTGCACATGTGGAACCACCAACAAGCATGAACCACCCCACTTGTGGACCCAAGGCAGGTCTTTCGTGCAGTTCCTAGGGCATAAAGTCATAAAACTGACCTTCCGTAGGTGGTAGGGACACACTGGTGAGGCCACACCATTGTGACAGCCCCCAGTCCAGCGTTCTCCTGCCTAGCCAAAATATCAGATAGTGACAAAGAGGACGCAGAGAGTCTGAGGATGATGATGGACGAAGCAGCACGTTACACCGAGCCCTGCTGCTCCAGGCAGCCTGTAGGCAGGTTGATGAGCAGAGCAGCTTATACATCCCATCTAATTACACTGGAGACCAGCACAGACCACACAGCCCCAACTGCAGCGTAAAGTCCCTCTCTGCACCCACCCCAAGGTCAGAACCAAAAGCAGGACCTACACAGTAACAGTTGTCTTGTTTTTTTCAGGGGATTTTTTAGGCCAGATCAGAATTTCCTCGAGTTTGCTGGTCTGTTTGTAGCACCACATTGCCATCTGCTGTCCCTCGCCTTGCCTGGCAGCCTCACCAATAACCAGGTGAAATAAGAGCAGCAAAAGCCTGAACAAAGCTGTTCAAAATGCATAGAGGTCCATCATCCATCACTTATTTAAATGGGCTCTAACAATTTAATTAGCTATTCAAGCAATACAAGAGATGAGCTTGTGTGGTGGCTTGACCCTGGCTGGATGCCTGGTGCCCACCAAAGCTGCTCAACTGGGCAGGGGAGAGAAAATAACAAAAGGTTCACGGGTCAAAATTAGGACAGGGAGAGATCACTCAGCAATTATTGCCACAGGCAAAACAAGCTTGTCTTGGGGAAATTAATTTATTATCAATCAGAGCAGGATAATGAGAAATAAAACCAGATCTTGAAAACATTTTCCCCCCCTACTCTCCCTTCTTCCCAGGCTCAGCCTGAGTCCCAAATTCTCCAAGTCTTCCCCCAGCAGCACAGAGGGACAAGGAATGAGGAGGTGTGGTCAGTTTGTCACACTTCTCTGTCACTCCTTTCTCCCCAGAGGAGAACTTCTCATTCTTCCCCTGTTCCAGCCTGGGCTCCCCCCACAGGAGACAGTCCTCCATGAAATTCTCCAGTGCGAGTCCTTCCCACGGGCTCCAAACTGCTCCAAGTGTGGGTCCCCCACAGGGTCACAAGTCCTGCCAACAAACCTGCTCCACCACGGGCTCCTCTAACCACAGGTTCTGCCCAGGAGCTTGTTCCAGTTTGGGTTTCCCACAGGGTCGCATCCTCCTTCAGGCATCTGCCTGATCCAGTGTGGGGTTCTCCATGGACTGGAGATTGATGTCTGCTCCACCACAGCCTCCCGTGGGCTGCTGGGGGACAGCCTGCCTCACCACGGTCTTCACCACAAGCTGCAGGAGAACGTCTTTCACCAACCTTGGTGTCTGCAGGGCTGTTCTCACCTTGTCACTCCTCTCTCTTCAGCTGCAATCGCTGTTTGGTCTTTTTGGTCCCCTCCCTTATGTTAACACAGAGGCTCTACCACCATCACTGGTGGGCTCAGCCTTGGCCAGCAGCAGGTCCCTCTTGCAGCTGGCTGGCATTGGCTCCAGGGAAGGTTCTAGCAGCTTCTCACAAAAGCCACCCATGTAGACACCCCCTAACCCCGAATCCTTGCAACACAATCCAAGTACAGCTCGCAAGGACAGTGGCAGCCGAAGCGTCAAACAAAAAGCTGTGTACAATGTCAACGTAAGTACTAAATCTTGGCACATTAGAATAATAGTATGCACGGGTCTATCACTTAGAAAACAGCTTTTCATACTCCAGCAATTCAGTCGCTCAAGAATAAATCATGCCTCTTCAGCTAATAATGCCTTGTTTTTATCATCCAAACATGCAATAGTATTTTTTCAACTGGTTCCTGAAATGATACACCAAGCTGTTCACAGCAGATTTAACCTTCTGCTTAAATCTTGCATGCAGCCAGGCAAGCATGCTTCAGCTGCCTCCTTTTGCTAACAACCTTCATGGCTTGCCCACAGTCCTGCCCCTTTTTTATTTATTTTTTTTTTTGTTTAAGAGTTTGCAGAAAGGTCTCTCTATTAAATACGGGTGTAAGCAGTGGCTTTGAGATGAAGCTAACCAGACTGAGGGGATGCAACCTGGGTCTCACAGTGGGAAATGGGAAGAATATTATTTCTCAGAAAGCTACCTGAGAAAATAAATCTAGCAAAGGGGACTCCTTCCTCAGCAGCCGGGAACAGCAATATAGAAAGGACAAGGCATGAGGCTGTTCCTCGCTAATTCTGACTTGCATGTCTACCACATATACATTAATCCTTTCCACAGCTCACAGTGCAAGCTCAAGAGGAAGCAAACAGATGGACAATAACTTGTCATTGGAGAGACTTGGATCAGCAAGTTAGAAATTCGGATTTATACAAGAAAAGCAAGTTAGGCATCCAGACAAATAGATACGCCCTGGGGAGAAGAAAAATCTGAGATAAAACTAAAATAAAACCTATGAGTATGCAGGAGACAAAGTGAATAAAGAGAAAAAAAAAAGCCAGGGCAACACCAAGCAGACATCTAAAACTCTAAATGCTCATTTCTTGTGTGACTGCATTTATAACATGATGAAAGACCGAGATCTTAAAAGGTACTGAATATAGTAGCCTTTGTAATGTACAGGTCTGCCTGTGTTTACTCAATACTTTAATGTTTCCAGGCCCCAAGTTTTGCAGAGGAGTATCGAGGCTGTCGAGCTCCCAGATGTGCCCAGCTGTGGCCACACAAATCCCGTCCTGTGCCGCAAGCAGCTGCCAGTGCCGTGGACCCACCACTTCCTTCTTGCACCACGTGTAATCTGACATTGCAGAGGGATTTTTGACACATCCTACAAGCCTTGGGCACAGGTCACACATGTGACTTACCTGGTGTTTGCACCCAGGTCCCTGCACAGGTGCTGTGCATTCATCTTCTGCACATCAGCAGCTAGATGCAATAGGATATTCAGCACATGTTGAGGTTCAGGATTTAAGATTATTCAGGATTTAACATTAAAATTATTAGCAGGGGGAAAAGGTCAGAGTCGAATCTCTTTGGCAATATATAGCTTTCCTGAAGTCATTTCTCTTAAAATATTCTAGAGGAAGCAACCTTGCCAAGGCAGAAGATGGTCTGGATGATCTAATCATCTCTCATGTCAGGGCTGTGGCATCCCCCTCAGTTTGCATTACAGACTACGTGCACTACGCAGTGTCTAGAAATAGCATACGCACAGCAGGTTATCCTCCTGGACCCTGTTGCTTTCCACCTGTCCAGAAATCGTTTGCCCAGACCCACAGATGCAAATTGCAGTAAGTCATAGGCTATCATCTTGTTCAGCAAGAGGACAGAGGGATAAAGAGCTGAGGTATTGCTGGCACTTACCCTTCACAGAAGGCAGAAGAAAAAGAAAAATCAGAGCCACAAGAGCATTAGGTATTCTCTCCAGGAGCACATCAGACATCTGGATTACACTTGGCAGTCAAAGACAGCTACGCTAGTTCCCCCTCCGTTTCCATCTCCTTGGTAAATTAACAAGGATGAGCTACTTATTATTACTCTGGCTGCTATTTCCCACTTCTCCGTAGAGCAGCAGCACTGGAACAGCAAAGCAAGCTTTGCCAGGAAAACAAACCCACGGAGAGGCTGAAACCAAAATCCCCATTGGCATCATTCTAATTGAGCAAGAGAGGTCTAAAGGTTTGTCCTTCAGATATTTCCAGATGAGAGATTAATATTAAAGCAAATTTATTGTTTTGATAAGCATGCCATCAATATTCAGTGCCTCAAAGAAAATATTATTCAAAATTACCTTTTTTTTAAAAAAAAAAAAAAAACCAGCCTATTTTGACGAGTCTGGACTTCAGCCTTTCTCCATCAACAGGTATTTTTCTCCTAAGCTCTATAGAGTTGGCTCCCAAACGAGCTTGGTTGCATGAACAACAGAAGCAGAGTGCTAGGCTGCCCAGGTAAGGGAATCCCACACTTTGGTCCTGAACACAAGCAGAAAGATCCTGACATCACAGCCTGCCTCCATCAGTACTTCATCTCCTCCTGATGCCGTGGAGCTGTGCTGAGGCAGGGATTGCAGGAGCAGAGGGATCACAGAACAGCCAAAGGATAAGAGCACCAAAACATCCAAAATAGTACTGAAATGGCCTCGTGACTTGACACCAAACTTTGTTTCAAGAACATATTATTACAGCTATTTCAATTTAACTCAAAGAAAGAGGCTTTAAATGTGAATAGCTTCAGTAGGAGCATTTGAAGTCCTCTCACCAAGACTCTACAAGAACTCCAGCTCTTTCGTACACTCAGGGAGAGGCTTCAGCACTCGCTGCCATCCCTTTGCTCACCAAAGGTGGTCAGCTAAGGAACAGAGCAGACTAAAGGCACAGTTTGCTTATCACTGATGCGAGACCTCATTAATGTTTATCAATATGTCAAGGGGGAATGTCAGGAGGATGGAGCCAGGCTCTTTTCAGCGGTGTCCGCTGACAAGACAAGGGGCAATGGGTGGAAACTGGAACACAGGAGGTTCCAGAAAAATATGAGGAAAAACTTTTTTACTGTGAGGGTGACCGAGCACTGGCACAGGCTGCCCAGGGAGGTTGTGGAGTCTCCTTCTCTGGAGACATTCAAAACCCGCCTGGACGCGTTCCTGTGCGCTCTGCTGTAGGTGATCCTGCTCTGGCAGGGCGGTTGGACTAGATCATCTTTGAGGTCCCTTCCAACCTCTAACATTCTGTGATTCTGTGAGACATACCTGTCCACCTCGCAGTTATGTTGAGAGGTAGGAACCTCCAGTGACAGCCATGTCAGCCATGGCAAAACTGTTGGGGAATAAATAGTTGCTCACTCTTTCCCTCCAGCCATCGTTACAGGCAGAAGTTAAGTAACACATGCATCAACTCCCTTCTCCCCATTTATTACCCAGGAGAAGCAGAACTAATTAAATATCAGCCTCAAAAGGCCGGTTCTTTCAGCATGAGGGAGATTGTGAAAAATCACATTCTCCCATTAGCTTCCCATGCAGTATCAGAGGAGCTAAGTTAGAAACCCACCAGCCTGAAGACATTCCTCCCTCCAATTTACATTTTAATGGGAGAGCAGAGGACTTATTGCTTAGTGCCAGGAGCCGATAGAGCTGTGCAAATTCTGAGGGTCTAATAAATGCACTGATCCATATTTTTTACATTTTATGGGACAGTGGGGAAAAATGCTGAAAGAGCTCATTTGCAGTCGTGCTAATTGCACTTTCTATGGGAAAGCAAAGGAACATGTCACCACTTGCAGCTGCATTTGTGGGACAGTGTAATCTACTGTTTAGAGCAGGTAGTTGCAGGCTGGAAGGATCCTAAGTTCTCATGACAGCTGGACCACTGGGGTCTACAGTGGTTGTGGTCACATCTCAACCTTTCTGGACCATTCAGACCATTCACAAAAAGTTATAAAGCAGTAGATCTTTATTGAGTGAAAAAAAAAAATGCATTTGAACTGAGATCTTGCATAATTAGGTCTTCCCAAGTAACCATAACAAGCCACAGAGCAGCTGGTAAGAAGTTGCCCAGCACTTATTGCAGCTATTGAGTAGGTTTCTTCTTCTCTTAACACAACAAGAGTAGAGGCAGAGCTAAAGGGAACCCCATGTTGCCATCCTCCTCATCAGGTTTCAAAAGCAAAGGAGTTGTGGAATTGGAAGAACATTGCTTTCATCATCCCATATGTTGGAGCCCTTCATTCCATGCTTTGTGACAGAGGAGAGAGGTTGAAGATGACATTGGTACATGTGAAATCAGTAGGAGAACAAGTATGGAATTGACAACAGCATCACTTAATTTAAAGGTAACGCTTCAGCAGAGGAGAAAAGAGGTAGTCAAAGCAGAGCCAGCTTTGTCCTCTCTTCTGCACAGAGTGGGTGGCTCTACCAGATCTCACTCAGCCCTGCAGAGACCTTCCAAAACTCTACGAACAAACCCCAGAGGAGCCCTGTGCATACTCTCACGCCTGTGGCAATTCATCAGGGCACCTCCTGAGCAAGGCAGTAATTGGGCCCAAGGTTTCATTTCTCAGCAGTTCCCTTACACCACCCAAACCCAGTCCAAGTCCCTGTTCAAGCAGGCAGTCCCGCTGAATATCCACGTGCTCGAAATACTGAACACTGCTGCACTGGAAGCAGGTGAATCCCTGGATATTTTCTTGTTTTATTTGGAAGGAGCAACCACCACCTTGGCTGTTGTAACTAATCCCAGAAGAAACACTCGGAGGAGTCATCATTAGCCAAGTTTCAGTAATGTTGATTTTCAAGAGCTATGATATACACACTATGGAGATACTGAAAGCTTAAAGATGACTTGTCAGGTCTAACAAGAAGTTTTATCCAATTCCAATACCACAAAGCTTACTAAGAACTTGGAAACTTGTAGAGTTTATTTCTTCGTTTGTCCCTTTCCAAGATGCCCTGCAGCCTCAGCCATACTTCCCACAGCTCTGAGCTGTTTCATTCATTAAAGAGAAAATATTCTGAACAGGCCGATAACAGTTTTATTCAGCAAGAGATGTTCTCTGGGGTCATAACTGCTTCGAATGTAAATTATTACAGTTTGTGTTTATAAAGCTATCCTCTATAACCCCAATCTTACACCAATTTACTGGCCTGCGTTATGCAGCTGAATACCGAGAGAAAAAGGGCAGGAGTCAAAGTGGAAAAATAACAATTTAGCTCACAAAGTGATTGTATTCTCCTGACATTTTATCGACTCTTTAAAATGAAAGAAACACTGAGACAGATATCTTTATCGACTGGGTTCGTGCCCTTTCAATACCAGAGTGATGAACGATTGTATTAAGCCGGCCACATATTTATGAATACCCCATAGCTTAATAAATTGTTATGGAGCAATGAAAGTTTACATAGATAACTAGAAGTGTCAGAATAATATTACACAGGCACCATAAAATAGAATATTACTCATTCAAATCACAGTCCAACTGAAGTAAAACCCAGTGCTTGTTTTATTACTTTGCCCTCATAGCAAACTCGAGTTTTCCAGCCTTTCTTGCTACTTAGTGACTCAGCACAGCAAGGTACTGCACAGATGTAATTTTTACTTACTGATAATTGATTTTTCATTAGAGAGCAATAGACCTAAGGTATAGGAAGAAAAAGTGCAGGGATAAAGGTGGGCAAGAGGCAACTATAGAGATGGTTTAACAGTGATAGATGTTTCCTCTGCCAGGAAGAAAAGGTGCACCAGCAATATTCACCTTGCCTTGGGGCTCCTTCAAAGAGAGAAACAATTAAGTGTTACAGTGACTGGAAGAGACAAATTTACATTGGTCTTCTACCAGGAGAGCAAGAAAGAGCAGCTCTGTCCGGTTGTCTCCTCTCCCAGACATCCACCTGGCTTCCCAAGAGAGACAGAGCTGGGCTAGAGCAGACCACAGGCACCAGCCCCTTTGCAAAACAAAAATCTGATTTCGGATGATGCATCTCCCATCAAACGCTTCAACTTAGAGCTCCTTAGAGCAGGAATGGGAGTCTTAAGCATTTATATTATCTTGGAGGGGCTGCCAAAAAAAAAAAATAAAAATCACTTGTTTCACACATCATCCACCAGAAACACAGGAAGGGAAACAGAAAATAAGTTTTCAACTTATACCTTATTCCTTCCATGTCGAGCTGCTATACTGCAATCTCAAATAAGGAGCACTGATCTTCAGAGTGGGGAAAAAACCCTCCATTTTTCATCCAGTTGAACCCAGGTTTTCCACACTGCTAACTGGGGAAGAAAAAGTTGCTTCTCCCTAGAAGCAGCAGCAACTGAGAGCTCGCTGGGCTGCTCTCACACACAGCACGTGAAGTAACCAGCCCAAACCCAATTATTTCCAGCAACACCAAGGGCGTGGAAACAACTAAGTTTTTCCTCACCATGATTGTCCTGAAGGTACAACACAGACTGGGTCCTCAGCTCTGAATTTCTATTTGCTGAGCAGAGCTCACCAGAACACTCCTCAATGCTGTTCTCATCCCTCCATTTTTTTCTCCTGGCATTGCATTACTAGGACAACGCTGCAATATAAAGATGCGTAGAAGAAAATCCAGCTTAGTTGCCATGGTCCCTTAAATGCAGCGTGCTGTGGTTCATAACCAAATCCATCAGCATCACCTCATCGACTTTAAGCAGAACCAAATCGTAGGTTTGGAGCTCCAAAGCTCAGGGTTCCTGGGATCTGCCCTCTTCTAAAACACATAAGTCCAGACTCCACAGGGGTATAAATCTTAGTAACCTCATTGAATTCAAGCACATTAGCAAAGAAGCCAAACCTTATTTAGATCCAGAAAGCACAAAGCAATTAGAACAGAGTCAGAATATTTTTTTAAAAATACATGTTTTTCAAGTAAGACATTCCAGCCTCTCTTGTGTTCCCTTCCACTCTCGTTACCTTCACACCTTTAGATCAGAGATGTTGTTGCGGGGTTTTTGTTCATTTTGTTTTTTAAAAAAATATTCCTAGACGGTCCTATCTCAAACCCCTGGACTATAGAAGTATTTATAGAAAAACAAGATTTAAATGCTGTGGGGCTTTTATTATTAAATACCAGAAAGCTTATCAAAATAATTAGTTTAACTTCTCAACTAGTATGCATGGGGTTTTTTGCTTTATTTGATGGCCCTAATGTCACAATCATCAGGCCTTTAGCTTAGTACCTCAGTCAACTCTCCAACATCTCAAGTGTAAACACCCATTTCATGAATAAAGTTAGAAAAAAAATCTCAATCCTAGCATAACTTTGAGCCAAACAATTGGTCCAGAGGTTGCAAAACAAGATTTAATCCAATAAAGACTACCTAAAACAAAGCCAGTGCATTTTCTGTCCACCCTCAATTTTATTTTATTGAAATAAGAGGTTTAGGGCTTCACCCCAAATGTGATGACTCATAAAAGGAGCAAAGTATGAAAATTCTAGCTGCAGTAAGAGGAACATCATCCAGAAAACTTTATCAAGACAAGAAAATCCCTACTTGGAACAGGATTCATTTAGAAAAAAACAAGAGCGACTTCGAGAAGGCATGAAAATGCATAAACTGATTCAGGTTCACCCCAAAACTCACTTTGCAACATTTAATATACACATCTAAATTCAGGCACTTCTACAGAATCATAAAGGTTGGAAAAGACCTGCAAGGCTGCACCTGTTGTTAAATCAGACTTTGTAACACCCAGCAGAAGTAAATCCTTTTCACTTGGAAATTAAAATGTCACATGGTGCCATACTCTGCCATTTTGCAAGTTTCAGGCAATATTACTGGAACTCCAGCTTCAGAGGTAGAGCTTTGCAGACAGGGCACGTAAAACCACGACAGAGCTCTTACTGTGAATAAATAACAGTGGCTTTATCTAGAAAACAACACCAGCCTGCACGCTGCTTGATAGATATCCCCTATTAAGGGGCTCCAGCATTTTACAAGCACACTGTATAACTAGCAGCGATCACGCTGAAACCTATTTTAATTCACACTGAAAAGTGTAGAGGTTTTCTCCTTTCAAGAGAAAAAGTCTTCCTACAGCCAACTACTCATAAGCAAAGTTGCGAGTCCTTGAAAAAGCAAAGCGCGTTTCTGCAGAAACACCTCAACTCAGACTATTCTGTTGCGTTTCCAAACCTATCATGAACTCCTCTGTTGAGCTCAGCATGAAACAGATCCATTCCCACCCAAAAAAAAATCTATATGAGCAAGTGGCTGCTTACCTGACCACTGCCTGGAACACAGCACATCGATCTTGAAGGGAAAGGAGGAAGATTTCTTGGAGGACAGCTGACCTTCTACCAGCCAAGAGCCACCACGACATGATCTCTTCTCCTAAAGAAGGACAGCACTTCTAGCTGGGTGGATATTGCCCCTTTTATATACATGACTGCTCTCAGGCTTTGCAGGTGGGCTGCTTTCTGGGGCAAACTCAGCTCAGCTGGTGAGCAAAACGAGATGTCTAAAAGCAAGTGGTGGCTGGGAAAGCCACAAAGCAAGAGGAGACCCAAACCACGCTGTGTGTTGACGTTCCTCTGGGCAAAAACCCGCAGCTCTGCCAACAGAATTCCGAAAATAAGCGCTAATATTGTGGCATCTGTGTAATATCTGAGACAAGGACGAAAAGGCATGAAAAATGCCAAAAGAGAGGCGTTTCTCTCCGGACACCGGAGCAGCTCTGTAACCTCGTTAGGGCTGACTGCGGCAGGGTTTGTGCCAGGTGGGAGTGAGTTCAGCTCTGCCCTCCACCTACTTCATTTACTTTGGGACCAGAGCGATGGCATAAAGCAAATCTGCATCAGGTAGGGGCTTTATCAAAGTGTCAAAAAGTATTTTCCTTCCCACCAGCACGCTCTGTTCTGTGAGGTTAGGAAGAACGCCGGCACCAAGGAGTCCCGACTGCTCAGAATCACCCATCTGACACCTCTCACTCTCCCTGAGTTTCACAGAGGACTTTTTTGCTCATAAGAGACCCAAAGCCTTCTGCAGATTTAACCCTAATTAAAGAAACAGCTGCTTTTTATGGTCTTCTGTCGGCCTGGAATATTTTTTCTCAGTTATTGAAAACAGCTGCTCTTCTAATTAACACACTGAGAGTTTATTTTGTCTTCTACCGGTGTCAACCTGCTCCATCGCAGCATAAAGAGAAGACGCTTAGTTTTACAAAATAAATCTGTGCTTAAGTGGAAGCAGAAGCGAAATGAAACAAATATTTTGGCTTTTTTTTTTTTTTTTGTGAAGCTACACAATGAGAAAAAGCACATCCTCCGTCAATTCATTCAATGCTGTTCTGATGGGGTATGAAAAATTAGGAAAGCTCTAAAAAATTTATGCATATGAAGGAGCTGTGTTATTTCAGTAACTTGTATGAATGCTTCTTGCCTTCCCAGTCAGGGTTTCAGGAGAAATCCCTTCTGCTGGTATTTGCTTAATGATAAAATATGTCCTTAACACAGGAACCAGCATAAATTACCATCACATCCCTCCCATACCCATTAAGAAGGTTTAGAAATTAGTGGGTTCTTCCCCAGGAGCTCTGAGTCTGGACTTTTGCACAGCCTGAATTGTCTCCAGTGGCTCCTGTTAACCTGCTCTCAGAGCACCTTTGCAGGATTTAAGCAGCAAAAAGTCTCCTAATCCAGCTGCCCCCTCTGTGGGTATAGCTTATGCAGACATTTTTGGAAGGTTGCAGGTGCTCTTCTAGTTCGTACGGTGTTGCCGGCTCCTCGTTTCTCTAGAGGATCAGGCAATTAGTTTATGGAGAGGATTAGATCTGAGCAGGTTCTTGAGAGAGCCTGAATTTTTGCTTCGCTTTCTCAAGAGCATTTGTGGAGTTTATTTATACAAGAAGCGTAAGAAACTTCGGCAGCAGAAGAGAAAATTGCTAGTGAGGTGTCCGTACACCACCATCTGTTACGGGGACCGTACGGGAAGCAGCGTGAAGACACAACAAAAGAATCGAGGGTGTTGTGACAGCAGGAATCCAAAATTATTATTACGACTTCTTGGGTTTCCTCAATATTTAACAGTTGCCAGCGAATTCATACACTGAAATCTGCATCTTTTATATACTCGGTACTCTGGATTTGAATTTCATAAGAACTGACTCAGATTAAGCACCAAATTAATTACCCACTTTTTGACAAAGCCAGCACATCTCACATTTGAAATGCTGATACCGAATGAGAGCTGCAAAGCCAACGAGCTGAAGGACCCTTTACACTTACAGGATGCATTGGATTAGCCTTTCAAAATTGCCTTGTTTTTATCTTAAAATTTAACAGTGGTTCTCTGCTGCTAGTTCTCTCACCTTATAGAAAGTCTCAAGAACTCTTCGTCTTGGTGCCATGTAAAAAAAAAAAAGAGATTAGGAACAGGGACACGACTTATGACGGGATTTAAATATGGTGTGGAAAGCACCGTGGCAATTTAAGGAAGGAAACCGAGACCAATGGCAACAGTAGCCTAATTCATCGTGTTGGGATCACACCGAGCGTTCATCAAAGCACTGGGAAAATATCCCAGGCTTGTGACTGCCTGAGAAGACAAGTGAATCCCAGGGCCACCGAAGGCTAACGATGTGCCTTGAGTTTTATTTCCAAAAAAAAAGGAGATTGATTGGAACAATTTTGTGTGCAGAAAGTTACTACGATGAGAGAAGGTGCCCTAAGAAATACATCCGAACTGACGCCCACAGATTGTTTAATGCCAACGTTTTATTTCACGGGATTCAGCTCTGCTTCATTAAAACAGCATTTTCAAAACACACCTGCACATCCACTGGGCCATCAACACCACCTTAGGACTCATGCAAGCCCTGCTCCTGGCTGCCTCCTCCTCTTCCTCCCCCTCCTCCTCCTCCTCCCCGCAGTTAAGGGCCAACCCCACAGCACCAACCACATTGCCAAGAGCTCAGACACACAGAGATTCTGAGTAATAAGGTGAATTGAAAATTTCAGATATATTCTCACCTAACAGGGTTTCTGAGTAATAAGGTGACTTTTGAAAATTTCAGGTATATTTTCACCTAAGAAGAGTAGGTAGGGGGTTTTGTACACTGATCAGATAGATCTAATATCCTTTTAGACAAACCTTTATATAATTCATGACCAAGCCTAAAGTACTAGAAAACACTGATTCAGTGATAAAATAATTTTGAATCTTTACATGTGATTTCAAGAAATCTACTGCTCTTGTTCACGTCTGCTTAAGATCTATAAATCAAACTCTGCAATCTTTACCAAACCAAAAGTTTATCAGTACTGATTCCCAGGGGGGTTTTGACAGTGCAGGGATTGCAGGAGCTTGGCCTGATTAAAATCAACGTCGGGCAGTGAGTTTCATTACCTAATTTGAATAGGCTGATTACAAACCTGAAATCCATGATGTGAAATGCCCTCTCCATGCCAGTCCTGCTGGCGTCTGGAAAACGGTTTCTCCTAGCCACCACCCACCTACGCAAAGGACGTGCTGCTTCTTGGGGTTGCCAGTTAAAACTAATCCATACATCGCAGATATAAATATTTTTGTTAGAAGATCTCAAAACCTAGCAACTAAACCGATGCGCCAAGCTGATGCTTATTTCTCCCCTCTCAGGCGTGTTCCTCGGTAACATCTTTGCCCTTTAAATCTACAGCAGGATCTCAAAAACATCTGGATACAGAAGAAACCCCGTGAAGATGCTGTCGTCCTCGGCGCTGACGTAGACGCCGTTCCAGTCCCGCGCAACTTCCAGCCACACCTGGTCGCCTGCGCTCAGCTTCAGGATGGTCAGGAAGGATGCTTGGTCGATCTCCTGGCCGTAGAGCGTCTCGCGGGCTTTGGCCACCTTCCTGCTGCGGGCGACGAGGCTGACGCGGGCCGGACGGCCTCTCACCGTCAGGTGGTAGGCGAAGACGTACGCCCCGGGCACGCTGCAGTTGAATTTCCCCGTGGAAGGGTTGTAATCTTCTTGGTCGTTGTACAAGATCTTGTCAAATCTAATGGGGACGTTGGGCGGAGGGAAGGGCTTGGACAAGCCGGCGCTGAACGCCGATCGCGGGAGCTTTGCGGTGTCCCCTCGGGCGCCCTTCGCCCCACGGGAGCCTTTCTTGCCCGGAGCCCCTCGGCCCCCCTTGCTGCCGGCAACCCCCTTGGGACCAGAAGGTCCCATTGCGCCAGCAGGTCCCAGGTCCCCTTTTTCACCCTTACTTCCTTGCTCACCCTTTTCTCCCTGTTTTCCATCCACCCCCTGAATACCCTCAGCCCCCGTCTCCCCTTTGCTCCCTTTTTCTCCCTTCGTCCCTCCTTCCCCCCTTTCTCCCTTCACGCCTCTTCCCCCTGGCTCCCCGCAGTAGCCTTTCTCCCCCGTGTCTCCCTTTTCCCCTTTGTCACCATGTTCTCCATCCACTCCTGGATCTCCAGGATCCCCCTTATCTCCCTTGTCTCCTTTTGTCCCGTTCTCACAAGTGTCCCCTTTGGACCCCTTCTGTCCCTTCAGCCCAGGGAAGCCGTAGCTGCCTTTATTGCCTTTTACTCCAGCTTCACCTGGGAAAAGCGCAAAGCAGGGGGGAAAAAAAATTTAAAAACATTAGTTTTGGGTTTCTTTGGAGATGGAAGGGCATCACCAAACGCAAAGGGAAAGGCCAGCTGGGTTCCCCAGCCTGTGTTACGTACCTTGCAGCCCAGGTTTGCCTGGATAGCCGGGGTTTCCACTTACTCCTCGCTCGCCTTGTTCCCCTTTGCCTCCTAAGACATTTCACCATTAATACACTGGTGGTGGTGGTGTCTGCAGCACAGCAACCATTACACAGAAGATGACCGGTACCATTTTGTGTATATCCCTCACTTCATTAATAAAACAGGCAGGAGCAATGTGAGTTTTCAAGAAATGCCTTCAGAAACCTCGGCTGAATCTCACAGCACCAAGCACCATCAGGCAGACACCTGTGCGTAGCTTCTGTGGTGTTTTTTTCCTACTTACGTTCCTAAGTCAAAGCAAAGGGAACCGGTTTTCAACAGAATAAGAAGTTTCAAACCTTTATAAGCAGCTGTTCCTGTACTGCCGCTACCACCAAATGAGCTACTGTCCCTGCACTAAGATCAGCTAAATCTCTCAAGGTGTCAATCCATGTCAGCATACTCTGTTTCCTTTGAAAAATAGTTTTTCCTATAAGTTTGTGATATCTGATGAGAACAACATGATCTGTTTTCGAGTTGAGCAGTTATTCTGCTTTACCTCTTTCTCCTTTAGAACCTTTTGGACCTTGAGCACCTGGGGCTCCTGGCGGACCTTGCAGACCAGCATCTCCCTTCTCCCCCTTGGGGCCTGTAACGTAATCACATCAACAAAATTATCTTAGTGACTTGGAGGGGACAATGCCACGCTGCTCACACTGAGATTAGGGGAGGGCATGCTCGCAGCTCCCCAACATTTGCCTTTCAGCTGCTGCAATCTCCAAATCTTACAGTGTTGCTCCTCACTCTTGAATGTAGTTAAAGAGTTTTTAAAGCCAACTTTCAGCTGCTTCAGAGCCACAGGAGCTCAGATGCTCACAGAAGATCAGAAGTAATCTATCTTTAACATTTGAGTGCATCTAAGGAGCTCTCAGAGCTTCGTAATTGCCCTTCTCCGTAAAAAGAATTAAGTTTGCAAGTACAAAAGTGAAACCTGGCGGACAGTTTCATGCTGCATGAACGATGGGTTGAAAGGCAAGCAAGCTGGCTTCAGGTTTCTTTTTTCACTTTTTCATCCACTTGGGAATCTAGAGATTCCCACTGCACACCTGGGAGCAGACAACGGCAGCTTCAATCATCACAACACAACCCATTTGATACAAGGACTTTTCCATCAACACTCAAGAGACATGTGAGGTGCTAACTCCCTCTTGCAGCCCCTATAATTTCCATTGGTGCTCAGTCCCTGCTGAGCTATAGAAGTATCAAACGAAAATTATTTCATGATTTTACCACCTTTCCTCAGATGAATAATTCCTACCCCCAATATTAGTGAACATCCGCAGACCAATGCACTATTCATTATAGCAAAAGTAGGTGCCCTGTAGACATGTATTTTATCAGTAGAAAGATTGGTCAAAGTCTGTCTTATGAGATATTTAGGTGTCAGGGCAAACATTGATTTTAAAATTTGAGCACAAGATTATTTTTTTATTTAACTTCCTCTTTTTCAAGGGGAAAAACCAATCCAAGAAAAAAAAAAAAGGCTTTTATCATAAACCTTCAGTAAAGGTACAAAACTGCTTGCCAGTAGTTTTGAGGGCAATAAAGCCATGGCTGAAGTGAATGTGAAAGTAAATCTGTGACTCCGGAGGGATTACACAGGGAAAGAAAACCAAAAATCGCGGTCATGTGCAACACCTGCCAGCAGCAACGTGGTGTGGGGCCACCTCTGCACGCATTCCCACACCAGTGTGGTCCCCAAAGCGAGCGCCATGGAGAGGAAAATACTTTTTAGAGCTTTCCCCCTCATATTGGTGCTTTAATCGCCTCTGGGATGTGGCTAGCACGCACTTTTTTGCTCTGACTTTACACGAGGTACAACCACACTCAGCATCTGCTGCACAAGTCTTGCCGACTCGTTTCTTGAAGGACAAACAGGAGACTCATCAGTAGGGTTTAGCTGAGAACAGCGAGACAGGCATCACCCTACCTGGGGGTCCCTGCTCCCCTGGCTGCCCCCAAGGCCCCGCGGCGGGCAGGCAGCAGTCGCAGCAGTTGAAGAAGAAATCGGCCGTGTCGATCGTGTAGTTCTCGAAGGGGAAGAACGTGGTGGCCCCTCGGGCTGCGGGGCTTGAGGTGGGTAACTCAGCTCTGCCCGGTGCTGCCGGGAACGGGCTTTTCCCCACAGGAGGGGTGAGGGGGGCACGAGAGGCACCGTTGCCCGCCGGCTGTAAGGGCTTCGTCTTCGTGTACTTCACGTCTGGGGTCACCTTGACTCCCGCGTGCACGGCGGTAACAACCAGCATCACAAACGCCAAGAAGGGCCCCGGTGAGCCCCACATGCTGGCACCTGTGGGAAAAGACAACCACCACGATAAATTGCTGCCCGACACCCTTTGCGTTCGCACGTTCCTCACAAAGACCTGTGTGAGATGTGTCAGGTACACGTGGGCATCCGCCTGGAGGACTACAGTAAAAGCTGCACGTTTTATGGGGAAATGAAGCAAAGCTGGCAAAACTTGCTGCGTGCTCAGCCCTCTTGACCATCACCCTACGGGATTTGCCATCCAGCTGCTCCCATTTGCTGCATTTGGAAGTGCTGCCATAGGTACCACTAGAAGTTCAAGGAACTGACTTGAGAGTTACACGTGATGTCTCTCATGAGCATACGATTAGGAATCATTCAATAATGATTTCGGAGTCCAACGCACCAAAAAGCTTTGCTTTGAAGGAATAAACGGAAAAAAAATGAAACCTAGAATAGAATCATAGGATGCATTGGGTTGGAAAGGACCTGTCACGTCATCTAGTCCAGCCTCCCTGCAGCGAGCAGGGACATCTTTAACTAGATCAGGTTGCCCAGAGCCCCATCAAGCCTGACCTTGACTGCCTGCACGGATGGTCAAATATTCAAAAAAATTTTATGGGTTTTTTTGTTTGTTATTGACGGATTTTCTGCACTTGTACGTTCTTCTAGTGTAAACTTTCAGGTCCTTTCTTTTCATTGTTAAAGTTTGACTTAGCTGAACCAGGAAGAAAGAATGCACACATTTTTCACTGCAGGACAGATGACGCCTCTCAGATGACTTGTCATATAAAGCATCTTTGTTTCTTTTTTAACCCACTGTACCCACCTGTAAATACAAATGGAACAGACTCCCTTTCTTGCTGAGCCTGTAATCTAACCTCCCTTAGCGGCTAAGGCACTTCATCACATGAAAAAGTCACCAGGAGAAACGCTGACCCTCCTTGCCATCCAGAGGGCAAAAGGAGATCTGACTCAAAATTGAGTATTTGGGGGCTGGATTATAATCTCTCCATCTTTAAGAATCCAGTTTTAGAGGAAGGGGTCATGATTTTTTTCCATTTTCACACCAAACCAAAACATTTATTGGAAAATTAATTCCCCTCCAAAATCCTCACAATCACTCTTGCCCGTTGCTGCCGCTCAACCCATATTTCACCCCATCGGCTTCCATAAAGGATAAATTACCCCTTCTCTATGCTTGTGTTGCATTAGGACAGGAGACCAGGCACCTATTTTGGTCGTAGGCTTGTATGTGCTCCCAACCAGCCCCTGCCAACCTTACCATGAAGTGCTGAAGCCCGGGCGGTGGGTGCAGGAGGGCAGCTCAGCACGGGCAGGCGGAGGGGAGCCAGACCTGGGAGCCAGCAGCGGGGAATCAGCCGCAGTCACGGAGCAGGAGGGTCATCTGCTCTCTAGGAAGAGAGAAAAAAAAAACTCACCAGATTCTCCTCTTGAAGAACATACTCATGCAGGAGTGTTTAGCCACTGCTGGAGAAAACAAAATAAACCCGTCTAAATGTGGCGGCAGATACAGACGGTGGCTTTAGAGAGCTGGTAACTTCGTGGGGAAATCGTAAAGCAGTTTTCAACTCAAAACAGTTTCTGTGTTTTGCTGTCACAAACCACTCCTGTGACACGCTCTAAAAGCAGACGCTCTCCAGCTAGGTAGCCGGATTGACAGGTTGCCATCAAATACAGGAAAAACATAATTAGTAAAAGAATTATGCCTTTCCAGTCTGTTTAGAAAATAAATTGCTCAGAGCAAGGAATCATTAAACAGATTTTCATTAGAACGGGTGAGACTGCTCCTAAAGTAATTATTCCTAAATATTAAAACGCATTTTAATAAAACCGAAATTTCAGACTTTTTTCATTACATCAGTTCACCACCACTGAGTCTAAAATCATTCATTTGAATCCTCGCACTTGAAAAGTTTATGATTCACAGTGGACCCAAAAGGTGACGAATTAAACTTTGCTGCAGTGACGTTTCTTTCAGTACATCTAGATTTAATTAGATCTAAATACTAATTGCTAGCTTATATCATATAATAACATTGCAATAATATAATTGTTCTTTCATTTGGTTCTCAAAATTATAGTATTTAGATATTCCAGTTCACAACAGGTATTTAACCCCAGTCTCCCGGCTTTAAATATTGGGGAGATGGTTGCACTTTCTATTATTTAATTACTTCAGGTTCTTTCATGGGGGAGGAAAACCACTAGTCCTCATGCAGCCGTACATTCATCACGGTGACTTTTCTTCAACAAATTATATCGCCACCATGTCTTAAATTCTATGACTTCACTGCAAATATCCTGCCTGAATACCAAAGGACCGGCGTGTGCCGTCTCCTACCTTATAAATGGTCCTGCTCCCAGGATGGCCCCCCCTCAACGGCACTTTCAAAAAGACAACCTTATTTTCGGTGAGAATCGGTTTTATTCGTGTGACAGCTGCTCCCGTGACCAATGAGAACGTGCCCGGCGTGGGGAGAAAGGGAGGATTGGCAAAAATCCTCTGAAAGGAGCAAGGTGACATTGAAATCCGAGGAAATTCAAACACTTTTCTTGGGCTGGGGCACTGCTCTTCCCATGGGACTTTTTTTTGGCTCTTCCCCCAGCACCAGTTTTTGAGTGGGGACACTCCTGTTCCAGCTCACGGCATCACGTTTTGGAACCGTCAATTTGTCCGTTTGCTTCAGCGGGGTCCGAGCTTCCCTCTTGGTGTTTCATGTGCAGGGTTTGGCATCGCAACTCCCCTCCTTAGAAAGGGTGAAATAGAGATTATTACAGAAAAGAGCTGTGTGGGAGCATGAGCGCAGATGCCTGCATGGAAACTCACTGAAAAGGGGAATTCAGCCTCAAATCTGGGCTGTCCCAGGCAAATGCAGAGGTGAAGGATTAAACACTTTGTTCTCCTTCCACTCCAGGTGCAGAGAGGGATACCCGCGGGCGGCACAGTGGGGACAGTAGGACAAAACCCCGATGGAAAAGGGGCAAAGCTTAAGCAAATTGAAAAATACACATGCAAGTTCAGATTCTCCCGAGAACAGATATCACCGATCACTTCATTGTATTAGTCTTTTGCAGACGGGATAATTCTACAGCACTTTTTAAGACTCTACCATGCAACAGCATCTTTGTTTTCCCAGAAGAAGGGAACTTTGACAATCAAATCTCAAATAAATCATACAAACCCGCGTTCAGAAAACACTATTTTAAGTTATTCCTGTTTCATCGTGGTGCGGGTCATTAAAGCAGGACGAGCTGAAGTTTAGAACTCCGTAGGAATATGTGCTTTGCACAGGTGCTGCACCTCTGCCAGGGCGGTTGCTGCAACATTATTCTTCTTGGAACCAATAACCCTTCCAGATTTCATAGGCCAATTGATTTTCCTCGCTCTTCCCCAGCAACCACAGCACCCATTCCCTTCCCCAGCGACCTTAAAACGGGCCAGGGTTTATTCTTGGATTTCCCAAACCCGGTTCAGAGTGCGGTACACAACGCAGGAATGTGAGGCTGCCTTTCATCGCCGCGAAATATGAGCAAGGGAACCGTCTCGTTCCATCAGTCTGAATTTCCTACATCCCACTACGCTCGGAGCTCAGCCGCCCGACAAGAAAGGCTGCTTGTTTCAGGCAAGCTGGAGAAGCCAATCGATTCTCCTTTAATGTAAGCGCAGAGAATTGTAATCCTCTGTGATCTATTCACGGCCGTCATTCCCAGCACAACAGTCTGCAGCTTTCAGCGAGAAAAGGTTGATTAAGGAAAGTCTGTTACTAAGCACACCAGGCCAGATCGATTCACCGGCTTTTCAGGCTATTCTGAAGAAATCAATAAGGAGTTTTGCAGTGAGATGCTGGAGATCCATGCAGGACATGGGCCCGTCACATCTTCCACGATATATCCTGCGCCAGCACTCACTGATGCCCATCACGCTGCTTAAAACATCCTGAATTCATTTTTTAAAAATAAATAAACCTGTATTCAATACCATAATGGGACTTGGTGTTTTAAACTGAAATTATATTTCTGACAAGATCACAGGCACAGAAATTGAAGATAAAAACCAAATCAATTATAATAAAATCCTCATTTTGGTCTTAACTCTTTATCAACAGAAGTTGTTCAACGGAGGAAGATTAACCAATTTTAACCAAGATTACCGCGTTTAACAGTGTTGCCTCCTTATTCACCACAGCTACTCTTTAACGTGCTTCAATTTAATGCCATATTTTCTACACACTAAAACTAAAGCAAGAAATACAGATTTATTCCCAAGTTAGTGTATTTTCCTGAAGAGCTTCAATAGTAGTAGTCTAGAATAGTATTATTAGACTATGCGACAACCGCAGGTTTTTAAATCATACAGGGTTTATTGCTTTACTGAAGTGGTTTGGAAAACTCACGGCTTGAGAGTGTAAATTAAGATTTAGCACTAGATTAATCGCTCTGTTTATTCAAGGGATCTGGATGTACATCCTACCGATACAAATGACACGTGTGGGCCATTAGAATTCCTTCAAAGCGTATTTCAAACACACTCCTAACCTTGCACGTTTGCAGATAACTGGGTTTTGACTGAGATTTGCAAAGTCCTGAAACACAGAGGGACCCCGCAAACCATGTAAATGTATATTTGTATGGGATTGAGGGATCTCTTAAATGAGATGGGCAAAGGAGATGCAAAAAAGCGCCTCTCAGAGGGTTCCACTTCTGACTGTTTGCAAATGAAAATAGAAAATTTAGACCTGCAGACACAAGGTAGATGGATGAACTGAAAAAAAAATCTAGTTTGGAGATATTGTAAAGGAGGAAACAGTGAAAACTGAAGCAGCCCAGAAAATAAGCCAGGTTTGTAACAACGGGTAATTTAATATCCTAATGCTCAAGTATCAAGAAGGCAAACTGGAAAAGAGAATATCCACGTAGAATAGAAAGTGGGTAAAAATGGAATTAAATTATAGCTGAGCTGGGTAAAAAGTGTAAAAAGGAAATTAACATTTCTGTGTGAAAAAAACAATTAACGCTTCTCACAAGATTCGCCACACCAATTTACCAGGTCTCCTGGAAGACACCAATAATTTTATCTTCTGAAACATGGAAATCCGTCCTGGTTTCCTTTATCCATCATCACAAAACAACTGAGCCAAACAGAAAACAGACTGAAATGAAAATTTTCTGCTATGTTATTAATTAGAGGGGGGGGGAATATTTCAGTACAATAGATAAATTCATCAAGTTAAGATATAACTTTTCATCTCAGGCACTTTGTATGCTGTAGCCTCCTAAACGTCACTTAGAAGCAGAACTAAATGGTCAAAAAAGACTTTTCTTGTTGCTTTTACAGTTCCATTTCCAGCTTAAAAGTAGGGGGGAAGCTTTCATTTGTGATGAGAACTTTAACTGCTGCACGGTATAAAAATTAAACAAGTCATTTGCATGGAAAACGAAGCTACTGCTCACATAGGATTTTAAAATGCTTGACTTCAGAAAAGTAGCACCGTTGGGATTTTCATTGGATGCAAGGGAATAAAATAATCTCCCTGTAAAATCAATATAATTGTATTTGGGGTTATAGGGCCTCTGATATCAAGGGGAAAATAAGATCAGAAAAAAAAAGAAAACCTGCATCAGTCCACGCCAGCCGATCCCACAAACCCTACGCCTTAACGCTGTTTTAAATTTCCTACGTCTGGGGGACGGCAGCACAGATCCTCCTAAATTGAGATTTATTGCACTTTAAAGTATAATGACTGGAAGGATCCAAAAGCTGCCGTTTCACATAAACAAGCATTTAGAGAGTGATTTAAGGACCATAAGAACTTCACGATACCTCTTACATTCTTTTGAGTCGATCACTCAAAGAGTCCCTAAATGCGTGTTTAAAATACCAGTAATGAGTATTTATTTATGTGAGAGACCGGAATGAGCTGTTGTAGCTCGTTGGGCTGAACTCCTACCCCAGCTCTGCGCCGGGGCACAGATCTCCTGTGTCGGGACCTCCAGGTCTTCTGGTCTTGACTGAGAAACACATCCATTGTGTTCACCTGGAAACTCTAGATGGCCAAAGGTATAAAAAAAAGTCATAAAATTACCTCGCTCCCCTTTTTCACCCCGATCTCCCTTTGTGTGTCGGGCCCGGGGTTGTCACACAAACCCCGCTTTTCTGGTGAACTGCTGTTTTCCCTCAGTGCATTTAAGAAACAAAATAGCCCTCAATAGCCAAGCCTTTGCTAGTAGCAAGGGGTGGGATTGTTTCCCTCCCTGTCTCCAGTACCATGTCCCAGTGAAAATGATATTTTTGGCGGAGGGGGAGTCTGAAATGCCAGGCTGGGTGGGGATGGCAGCTTGTTCCTTTGGGGAGAGGGCTGTCAGCCCCTCCGCTGGCATCTGAGGATGTCAAAGCACCTTAGAAGCCCCTGGTGCCACCCTCCTGGACCACTTTGGTGGCCAGCCTGGGACAGCGGGGACAGTGGCAGGTCCACTGTTTCCAGTGCCCATCTCCCACTGCTCCCGGTATGGAGGGGAACCGGCTGGATGCACCGCGAGGAAGAGCTTTCCCAGCAGAGGGATTACTTCTAAAAGAAGTAGAGAAGGGATATGCAGTCATGATACAGAGCAGGTGCCTCACCAGAAGAATATCTACCAATGCAGAACCTTCTTTCCCATCCACAGATACAGAGACTGTCGTGTTCCCGGGATTAGATGCTAAAATAAAGAACAACAGCACACACGGTACAGTCCTTAAAGAAGCAAAGAGAGATCTCCACTGTCACTGTTGGCAGGACACACAGAGCAACAGCTGCTGTATTGCAGCTTCCTGGAAATCACATTTTCTGTCTGAAATCTCCTTTTTCATGTTTAATATATGAAGCCCATGAGATTACAAACCCGGTACCCGCTACCTAGGAGGTAATGCGCTGCCTTTGTGCTCTTTCACAAGCAAATTCCTCAGCTTGCTCAGCCCACGTATCCAACTTCCCCCCAAGGTTTTCAGGGGTACATCCCATCATGCCAACACCTTCTCCCTCCAGCACACACCCTTCTATCCCCCTCGCTCCAACCCCAGCCTCAGCAACTCGACCGACGTGGCGCAGGCATTAATTTTTGGGGCTCTTTCAGGGAATAGGTAGTTTCTCACTTTTTCTTTGCCAACACCCTGCAGGTCCATAAAGTTCCCAGACCCAAAGTTCAAAAAGTTGGTCAAAATTTGTGAACCACCGTTGCTTAAAAACCCGTGCTCTAATATTCAAAATTTATAATATTTCTTTCTTTTACAAATCAGGAAAGATTCGGGCATACAGCTGCTGTTGTACTTGGATCAGGTGTAATTATTCTCAGACAGGTAAAGTTCCTGTAAAGTTGCACAAACAAATAAAATTGACTTGGCTCCTGCCAAGATTTAGGAAGTTTTTTACTATTAGAACAGGCAACATTTACCAAAGGCGTATGCTGGGATCACTAACACAGAGGCAGCCTATTAATCAGCAAAGGGCAGGTGTTGTTTTCTTAGAACCTTTATGCCAGCTCTGTGGATTAAGCCAAATATTATCTGTTTTCATTTAATTATTTCACAGAGGGTCTCTCTAGCTCCATACAGCTGCCGCTTTCCCTTCTGAAAGAGAAAATTTAATTAAAATCGGGAGCTTACGCCTCCGCACCTTCTTTTGAAAAAGGGAGAGGTAGTATCAAGAAGCAAGTCTGTCAGCAACCCTGCCAACCCTCAGAGTTTTGCCATGAGACTTAGGATATTTAGTACTCTTAAAGCTTAATCTCTTAAACCCCCGTGATTGCAGAAAATCACAGATTTCATTTAAAAAAAAAAAAAAAAAAGAGAGTTCTAAGCCTTGTGTTTAAAAGGCTTAGGTTCTAGGAGGTAAACGACAATAATCCCAAATGTAATCATATGTAAACTTTTCCAGTCTCATAATTTGAGAAGAAATGACTCCCAGCTTTGTAATATTTAAGGGGCACCAACCTGGCAACTACAACTATTTTTACGGAAAGAGGTGAGCTGTGTTTCTGATTTCTGAGTCGGACTGTGCCCTTGCCAGTATTAAGATGCATGGGTATGAACAGCATCAACTGAAATACTGAGGTGCTGGGACTCAGTGATAGACTTTCCTAGTCCTCAGCTACACTGCTGGGCTTTTAACTACTGCAGGTTTTAAATAAAATCTATGTTCAAGCTGCACCTGCCCAAGAGATGGCAATGTCTCACTGTCAGAAACAGCTCGTCCAAGGCGAAGCGCTCTGCATTAGCAAAAGCTTTCGTCCTAAGCTTGTTATTCCATACTAAACTCTGCAATCTATTCTAATGTTGTGAAATCCAGTCAGATTGAAACTGCTCCAGTTAATAAGCGCCTTATGAGACAAAGGGCTTAGAGATCTCCACAATAGCAAATTTTATTCAGCAGAGAATCTCGTCCCGCTCCTCCGTGGCACGATGTCGACAGGCGGTTTCACAGACCCCTCTGCAGGTTGTTTTACATCAGGAAGTGTTGTAACACCCCTCGGAGATAAGGAAATGGAAACACCTACTTTCTTTTAACCCAAATTCTTCACTGCCCTGGCAAATATGCGTTTTGTAATAGAGCAAGGTTACAGCGCGGGTTTAAAGAGTTGCGGGGTGCAACCTTAAAATCTGGAAGAAAAAAAAATCTGGGAATAAAATTGCCTGTGTATGCTCTGGACTTAAAAGTTGTTGGGATTTTATAGTATTCACAAAATTAAAAAGCAGAGAGGGAGCCAATTGGTTTTTCTAACCCGCAAACCAGATGCGAGGGACTTTGGATTGATGTTAAAGCCAGAGGAAAGATTCCCACTGATTTCTTTGGAACAGGCGCCTAATACCCATGCAAGATCATGATTAACTTGGAAACACGACTCCCCATTTAACCACAGGAGAGAGGGTGAGAAGAACATCGTGGTTTGGGGCTCTTCTCGTGCTCAAAGAGGAGCCGCCGAGGCAGGGAGATGGACAGTGGGGTTTGGACCTCTTGAAAAGCTTCACCAACCCCTGGTCTGCGGCGCTGTGGCAGCAAAAGTATCTTCAAAAGAATAGTACAGGGCAACGTATAGTAATAATAAATTATGAAATATTGTATTTTTTAGATCTTCTGATTAAGGCAGGAGCAGGGACACTTTTTTTTCCCACCTCTAACAGCAGGTTTTGAAAAGGCAGAAAGAGCAAAACGTGCCTCAGTGGGAAGGATTTCCACAGCAGTAGCTGGTGTTGGCAAGGAGGTGACAGAGCCCCGTTTGGACTCCAAATGTAGTGACAAGCTGTGCCATATGCCAGATGAAATGTAACATAATTTTACAAGCAGAGCTGAAAGACAAAGGAGGAGGTTTGCACGTCGGCAGGTGCAGCTGTGAAGAAACAGGGATGAGGGGGCAGAAGGATGACGAGAGGTTTCAGAAAATGGGCAGAGCTGCTGCTACAGCCCCAGGCTCAGCACAAGAGGGCACTCCAAGTGCTGCCAACAGCCCTGCCAAGGATGCTTTTATAGTCTGAAGCATTCAAAAACGAAGCACAATCCTAAACCTTAATCACCCTCATGGACCCCCGACATCCCGCTCCACATCCTGAGCATCCCGCTCCGGCCAGGACAAACCCAACAGGAGGCAACAAACATTTTCCCCAGATAACTTACCAACAGCCTCTAGAGCAAAATGGGATTTTTGAATGCTGAGTTTATGCAATTGGTAGATAAAAAGGCAAAAATCAGGCATCTGTGAGACCTACACTTTTCAAACTTGTTTCTACTGAAGGCAGTAATAAAGGCTGAATTTGTACAGTCGAGTGTGTAGGGGAAAGCAACAACCACCCAAAACACCCAAACAAACTAGCCAAGAAAATAAATGGTAGGAACTGCTCATTTTAAGAAAATTTCCCATGGCAAGCTGGTATCAGAACGAGTAGGATTAATCACAAGGCTGGCTGCACTCACGCAGCATTGTGAAAGAGCGCGAGGAGATGGAACAGATAGCGGATGGAATTGCGTGGTTTTAGAATGCAGGCAAAAGCCTTCTCTGGCAACTGGGCGCAACCCAGAGCAGCTGCAAAACTGGCTGGCACGGCCCCTCCGTGGGTGATTCCTTCCAGTCTGCCACAAAACACTGTCCCCTTCTCCAGAGGGAAACTTTAAACTCCCAAAGCAACTTTATTTTTTTCTAAACCAGTCAGGAAGCAGTGACGGGAGCAGGCGACGCAGTCACTGCCACAGCCGTAGGCTGACTCCTCTGGATTGGATGAAGGTAGGTAATAATCCCTAACATTCTATGATTCTACGATTCTATGATAACAATGCCAGTCATCCAGAGGATGTGGGAAGGGAAATGACTTGTGTTTTGAAGATATGAACATCCCTGGCTGGAGCTTACAGCAGCTTTGCCTATCAGAAATCAAGATCTTGTAGGCGAGCCACTCTGCTAAGAAGGAAAGAAAGAATTCTGCAATAATTAGACCTACTTGAGAATATTTGTCCAACCCAGCACTTACTTGATTCACAGCCACTCCTCCCCCTGTTTTAAGACTATTCAAATAAACAAGCTTTGTAGCAAGTAGGCATGTCAACAAAACAATACATTTTCCAGTAACACTTAAAGAAAGAGGTATTTTTAATCCACAAGCACAAATATTCACTCCTGCTATCTGCGTGAGGATCTGCGTATGGACACGTTCAGATTCCACAGGTCAATAGTAAGATTACAATTACAACGAGAGATCACACACCTGCTTATGCAGGCTATTAAACCAGCTGTAGCAATTTCATGTTGTCAAAGGGACACATCAAGAGCAGAGAGTGATGTGAAAATCTGACGCATGCAGGATTATAGATCCCGGCCAGCCCTTGTACTCAAAGTCGATTAATCCTTTAACTTCTAATTACTTGTTGTACCCGATCTCAGAATGCCACCCAGTCCCTCCTCTTAGCTGGGGTACAGGCAGAGTTACCCCAGATGGAATTTACCCAGAACGCCTGTTAATATTGATATATATGAGGCTAAGTGGTAGGCTGCTTAGAAATAACAATAAATTTGCTGAATGTTGCATATAAGAAGTTTCCTGGTCTCGCACCAGACCACAAATCTTACCCTGCACAAAATTCCAGAAGAAATTGCAGCACGAGGCAGGACCAGACCTGACCGCTGCTGCCACCGCTGTCCCACCAGCCCAGCGTCCTGTGCAGCCTTTCCTGCCTTGCAGGCACCTTTCCACTAACACTAATTCCCAAAATAGAAGCTATAGACCTATGTGGTGTTCATCTAAAGCAAGGAGAGAGAAAATAACCCACAACTGGTTGTCACATGCACCCCACTGAGGTGATGGCTTTATCCAATCTGCCCTATAATCAGATAAAAGGTTGTTCTCTAGTTCATCAGGTTGACCTTGAATGCAGTTTTCTCAACCGGTCTGTGACTCTGAACAGGACCATGAGAGAAGAGTAACACGAAATTAGGACAACAAGCAAAACTCTTGCCAGAGCATCACCTCAGCCCAGCATCCCAGCCTAGGGCTGTTTGACAGGAATATTCTGCAAACTCAGACAAATCAAGCTTTATTGCTTACTCTGGAAGTTTCCTTTCCATTAATCAAGACAGCCTGACTAGCTAGACAAGATCTGAACAAACACATCTAGATATATCACTATTGAAAAAAAAAAAAAAAAGAAGAGTTTGGGCATGATGGCTTTTTCAGTTTACAGGAACATCCTTAGGTCTGCTCAGGTAACCAGGTCTGCAGAGGACCCTGCAGTTATTTTCTTCCTGCACTTCAAGTTAAAATATACTTATACAAAATAAAACTACATGAAAGAAAGTGAAATTTCAGACCTTGCCTGCAGGACGGCTGCAGATCCACCATCTGCAGAGGATCGGTGCAGACTGCGTAGTGGAGTTAATAAAAGAATCATCGTGGCACTTTGACACGACTCAGTAAATATTTGACACCCAAACCTTGCAAATACCCAACGCACACATTGACAATGACATGAACGCAGACAGGCAACAAATGAAGACCTTTATTTTTAGGACATTCATCCCTTTCTGCCCTTAACAAGTCACTTTAATCCCTAACGAGCAGCCTCATAGCTCAATGACGAGGGGCAGGGGCGCTGCAGGAGCCTCTGTGCCCGCGGGCAGCAGCAATACGGCAGCGACCAGGTCCGGTTGCAGAACGGTGCAACAGGCAACTGCTGCAGAGGTCACGTAAGCTCCTGCCTGAATTCAACCTCCGCGTGTCGAACCCGTTACGTGGTGAAGTGCTAGGGCCTGAATTGCAGGCCCTGAACTGAAGCTGACCTGTAGATGAACCTCACAACCCCACCCCATACAGTATTAATCACACATGCAATGTATTGATAACCTATTTTAGCATAGGTATATCTATGTATTCCAGTGCCAATCTGTAAAAGCTTCGTTGTAACAGTGAATACACAGTGGGAACCAGCAGATCGATCTTTCTTTACCTAATGGCAAAGTGCAAGGCTGGGAAATTAGCTGCCTCTTGCTGTGTTAGAAGTATGGTACAAAACCATGAGACCAGATGAAGGTCTGGGTGAAGGTGGCTTGGGTGGGAAATATGTGATTAAGAGCCAAAATAGATCGGGAGACTCCCTTGTATTCTTCCTTTAGCTCTGGCCAGGCTGTGGGAGGAATCCAACAGAGTGGACAACACCAGATGTTCCTGCATTTGCAGTCATGTAAGGTTGTTTATTTAATAGTACAAAAGCTGGACCCCCTTGCAGTGACTTCTGAGGCCTCACCTGCGAGTGGGCACCCTGCGTAGATCTTCCCAATTGCCGGGACAGTTCTCCAGAATCCTCGCTGCAACAGGGGTTCCCCAGCCACTGCGGATCTGGAGGATGATATTAGGGTAATTGGTGATGGATCTTTCCTAATAACTATCACTAACCCTATATAGTAATAATTAGGTGCATTATCCTGTTTGTTCCCCTTGCTGCTTAAAATTAGAATATAATAAGCTTGCATTGCCTTATTCTTGTAATATTTTGAAATAGACAGTCAAATAAGCCGACCCTTCTGTTGGTGCCTGTGTCGTTTTCTGCAGGACTCCCCCCCCAACCCCAGTGGTGTGAAGGGAAAGAGCCCTCCCTCTCTTAGCAGCACGTACGATAAATCAAAGAACAGCCTCTTGGATTAAATCCCGGCCTACTTCTCACACAGGAGTTATTAATCCTGAATGCAATCAGGAGGCAGTTCTGACCATCCTCCTTGGTGAGATTACTCCCTCCAGAAACACCAACCTTTGAAACACCAGCAAGGATGGGAGGGCCCCTGCAGCCCTCTCTTAAGGCAAACAACACTTGATTATCAGCAAATCTGTAATTCATCTTAAGGCAAATCCTTCTCCATTTGATACGAGTGTGTGTCAAGAGGCAAGTGTAAAGCATCCATATACACACTGAACCTTCATTTTATATAAATTGGCAAGTGTACTTACTGCACCCATTAGTGGGACAGAGAGAAGCAAGACAGTAGCAGATCATCGGGCCAATAATGAGACTGTGGGAAAGTTATTTGTAAACTCCTCTTTGAAAACAAACCCATCAACAGCTAAAGCTAAAGCCATTGTTTGGAGCAGGTGCTCTGATAGCTGAGAATGCTTTTGCAAGTATTTGTACAAGACTGGTGGAAGTGATACGTGCTTGCTGCTATAGCACCTGCAAAAACTTCCCATTTCAAGCACCGTCCACTTGGGTACCAGATATTTTACCCAGCACAGACACAGCGCAGGCTCCCGTAGTACTCCAGGACCGCTGGGAGCTCTGCTTCAAGCTAGAAAGGGGCAACACTATTAATAAGCTTAAAACAGAACCTCTGTATCAGTATTTTTTAAGATCAAAGGCTAAGCAAACATCAGTTCTGCAGTCAACAGCCACAAAAATAGCAGCAGAAGAAAGAGGCACCGTTCCCTCTGCACAAGCTGGGACTGGAAGCGTCACATCCCGATTGCGCCTTTTGCTGCCTGTGCAGCTTTGTGTAAGTGCCTTTTAAAGATATTAATTGAGGAAGGACCCTTTCTAAACATCATTACAATGCTTTCAAGTATTAAAAGGGCAACTTTAATAACGTCTGGCCTTTGAAGCAGTTTGTGTGCCTTTATGGCCGCCTGCGGTTCAGAAGATGCCAGCTGGTGCCAGAACGACGACGCTGTGCCCCCCTCACCCCCCTCATCCCATCTCCCACAGCCACATGTCTGGGATGAGCCACCCCTCTCTGCAGGGACATCCCCACTGAGCCAGAGACTTCAGGTAGAGGACACCGTGGTGCCAGTCAGCGATGAGCTGAACAAACCACTGCACAGCCGCAGAGAACGTGCAAACTTCAGCTCACTTGTAAAGGCACACTTGTAACAGGCAGCTTGTTGTACGGAAAAGTAGGCAATTTGCCATCAACACTCGTTGTCTTGGTTCCCATCTAGTGGTAAAAAGGATCTCTACTTGTAAATATGTGAACAACCATCCCGTGGCCAGCTCACTGCAGAATCTTTGGGGTGTGCGTGTGGCTTCTGCAGCATGAGCACAGCCACGAGCCACCCAGACCTCGGTGCCTCCAGGCAAACAGGCTGCGGTCAAACCCTCAGAGCTCTGCTTTTTCAGCCCTTGGCCATTTGTTCTTGTCTCTGTGGCACTGAGAGTCGCTGGCAAAATAAACTTCTCTTTCAGCTAACGAGTCCCTCAGCCCAGCTCATCCCTCTGCCATGGGGACATGCCCGCAAAGGGGCAGGCAGGGAGAGGGGCAAGGCTGCAGATGGCTTGGCTGCCATGGCTGAGGTCCATCCTAACAGTCCCTTCTAATGACACGCGGGTGACTTCAGCCAGCCTTCGGCTGCGGGAGCTGCCCGCCAGCAAACAGGGCAAGGACCCGGCATCAGCGACAGCCCTGGTCCCACCTGCACTTGGACCACAACCTCCTTTTCAAACTCAGGATGCCAAAGTCACAGATTTTTGCCCTGAAAGGCAAGAGGAGTTTCTCTGTAGCTCCCGCTACATGATATAGTCATAGTCCAGTGGCAAAAAAAAAAAAAAAAAAAAAAAAGCTTAAAAGAAAGAACACAAGAGAAAATCCAACCTCTCTTAACGATACCCATCACTTATTTAGTGATGCAGTTTTGAAGGCTGAGAAATAACATCAGCCTGACAAGATCATGTCTCTGCCATCGCCCTGCTTAGAGGGTGAGATTGTGCCTAGGTCCTGCTGCAAGGATGAAAGAGTGAGCAAAGCATTTCTGTTACTTCTATTTCTCACTTGTTCTGCCAAGTTGAGTTTTCAAGCAGCTCTTTGGTAGCGAGACGGGAACTAAATCATGCGCTTTTATATCTGGGGCAGAGTGAACTAAGGAAACCTCGTGTTTATCAGCACCACGTAGTATTTCAGGGGATTTCAGATAACGTCTTGTAAGCACTTGTCCATCCATGCCTCTCCCTTCTGCAAACACCTCCTCCGACACTTACCGCCACCTCCCCACACCCCTCTCGCAGCACATCGCAACGCTCGGCTCTTTCCCACTCGGCCCCTTGCTACGCCCGTATATTACAAGCCCATATATCACAAGGTGTGCCTATAATGTAACGCATTTGCAGGGAAAAAAAAAAAAAAAGCAGCGGGTTTTTGGGGACCGAATGTTTCCGGGGAGGGTTCGCTCGGGCGCTTCACCGGCGCGTCCCCGCGTTCCGCAGCGGGGACGCGAACCCCGGTGACGCAAAAACGCACGAAACCCCCCCAAAAAACGTTAAACCCCGGAGCTGACAAGCCGCTAAACCCCGCGGGTTTCCCCAAGCCCGGCTCACCTTCCCCCCACCCCGCCCCGCATCCATCCATCCCTCCATCCATCCATCCATCCCCGCCTCCCCCGAGGCGCGGAGCCGCCGGTGCTGCGGCAGCGGGGCGGGGCGGGGCGGCGGGGCGGCGCGGAGAGGCGCGGGGCGGCGCGGAGAGGCGCGGAGCGGGGGCGGAGGACGATCCCACCCCCCCAGCCTCCCCGGCGCGGCCGCGGAGCGGAGCCGGGCGGTGGGTATTTAAGCGCGGAGGTGGCGGTGCGGGGCTGGGTTGCGGGGAGCGCGGCCGGGAACCCCGCGGAGGTGAGCGGCAATTGCAGGGCGGGCTTGGATTTGGGGAGGGAGGGGATGAGCTCCGCTCGCCCATCGCGGCGGAGGCGGCGTTTGCCCCAAAAGAAGGGGCCGGTGACCTTGGCGGAGCCTGCGGCGGAATCAGCGGGTCGCAAGCAGCTCGGGGAGAAGCGCCGGAGGAAAAAAGGCCTTGGAGCGGGGCCAGCAGTGGTGGAACCAGCTCCAGAATTTGCTCTGCTGGAGGTACCGGTGGGTGGGGGCCTTGCAGAAGGACCTCCAGTCCCCGGCAGGGTCTCTCTGGACTTGTTGCTGCAGACCCAAAGCCAGAGATTTTTTCCAGGTGTTGTTGCTGGTGCAGCTATGGGGAAGATGGGACTCACTGAAAATGAAATGAATACTCAGAAGTGAAAAGGCTGGAGTAGGTGAGGAGTGGTGGAGGAGGAGGGGAGGTGAAGGTGCTACTCACACTGGTGTGGTGGCAATGCTCCTTGTTTGCAGGTTTCTGAGCTTTGGTTTTCTCAGGGTTGCTGCTTGCAGGTGCAAGAGTTCCTCCCTGTTGTGTAAGTGGAGTTGGGAGAGTACAGAGGAGAATCCCTGTAAATAATGTTAGTATTCAGTCAGCACGTGTGGTACTTCTTGGACTGCGTATTTTAAAATGCTCTAGGAATGAGGATGCTTGTCTTTTGCTCGTGAGTACGGCACAAGTAACTATGTCTTGAGAGCAGTTCAGTGAGTCCTTGCAGTGGTTTTTAGATGGTGTGGTTTTGGCAGAGGTACAGGGGAGCTCTGCACAGAGCATGTATGTTCATCCAGCAGCGATGGGAGATGTGGAGAAAGGGTGTCTGGAGAGCAGCCCAGGGCTGTGGGAATACTTGCTCCATCACCCTGTGCCCAAAAAGCGTCCAGGATGTGTGATGTGGTGTGTGGCACCAAGGTTCAGGTGTTCCAGGTGGCTGATAGGAAAAAGCATCCCTTGCTCAGGACTAGATTCTGACAATCCAGTTTTTACCGAGTTTTTAATTCATGTAGTAATTATAGTACAAACCTGGCCATGCTCCTGGTGTAGAGCCAGGTGAGTATTCCCCAGACCAGCCCTCTGGGAGGAGAGGAGCCCACACCATTGGGCTGTGACACAGGGCTCAGCTGTGTCCCCAGGCAGGAGAACCCACCTTGTCCCACTTAGCAGGTTCTCAGCTCCCAAAGCTCCCACCACCCCATGGGGTGTATCTAGGCATGTGCAAAGCACTTGATGTCAGCAGGTCACTCTGGAGACCTCCTTTCTCTACACCCATGCCGTCTGCTTTAGTGAAACACTCAGTCCCTCCTGCTTTTTAGGGAGAAACTGGCACAGCAGTGTTGCAACTTTGAAAAGCTTTGTCTTGTCCTGTGACCTGACAGGAGTATTTCTTTTGTCCTCCTCTCCCAAAAATTAAGGGTGGCTTTTCTCTCCCCATGATTGAGGGTGCTTCTGCTAGATCAACGGTGTCCTGTGGTCAAAACTGTTTGCTCATAGGGACGAAGTGGCTTTCAAGGAAGTTGTTTCTTCCTGCATGTATGGGGTTAAATCTGTGGAAAATGTGATTCTCCCCTTTTTTTTACTTCTTCTCTGTTGCAAGTATCTCACCTCATTTTTCTTTTCCCCTTTTAGACCAGTAGCTGGCATGGTGCAACAGTTTCCTTTCATTAGATCTCAGAGGAGGTGCACTTGCACAAGAGTTTGGTACCTGTTTTCCACTAATACCTGTCATAACTATGACAGCATTCACCTGCTCATGGTATTACATCTGACCAAGGCCAGCTATTATCTTCAGCTGCTTCAGAAATGACTCAGAGCAAACCGAAGAAGTCTGAATAGAAGGAACTACATGTGAAAGTAGATATTTTTTGTAGAGCCCAGACAGCTTGGGTATTCTGTTTATAGAGTGATGTGTTTGCACAACCTTTTGAACTTTCGAGTCTTCTAAGTCCCCTTGAAGGATCTAGCTATGTCCCAGATTTGAAAAATCTCACAGGAACTAAGGCTTGTCACCAAGACCAAAGCCTCTTTAAGGTACCTCCTGCAACAGTTCCTCGGGAACTCCCCATTTTTAAGTGTTTGCACCTTAAACTTGGTGCCAGTGTTTAGTCACAAATATGAGGTTTTGTTTGGGAATTGGCTCTGTTCAAAACCCTCTTAATAAATTATGCTTACCCTGAAAATACAGGGAAAGCTTGGCCTGAGATTTCCTCTTGCTGATTTATTCAGCACCAAGAGCTGATTCTGCCCTGATGTGCAGGTCCTGTCACAGGGGAAGGACTCAAGCTAGAACATGCCCAGCCCAGAGACAGCTCCAAAAGTTTGTATGTAAACTGTAAGAAGCAGCCAGTTATGTAAGGAAGTGTCTTAGGAAACTTCAGAGGAGGGAAGAACAGGCAGTTCTGTGAAAAATTCATTTGGCCTTGGAAGAAAATGGGACAGAGCTGCTCCAAGAATTCTTTTAATATAGAAAAGGTGCATCTTCTCCTTCCTCTGTGCCCGAGTAGAGAAAGGAGAGTGTGCCAATACATCCACCAGGCTTCAGAGTTAGGGGGAGTTGATTTTTTTTTCCCTGTTTTGTTTTGGGTTTTTTTCACTGCTAGGAGTAGCTTACAGTTCAGGGAGTAGTTAAGAAATCGCTCTAAACATTCCCTGCTTCCAACTGCTGTGCTGTTCCTTGAATGGTTGGAAGCCTCTCTCCCAACGAGGTCCCTGTGGGCGCTGATCATCCTCTCCTTTCTCAAAGAGAAGACAAGAATCCATTGGCTCCTGTTAGAGATGCAGCTAAGTTAGAGCACCAAAGCAGTGCTTGGGACTGAAGTGTTGAAGAGCTGTTGAAGGAGCACCCGTGTGAGGACTAGGTTTGTGTTTGGAGCTTGAGAAGAGGAAGTCTGGGTCACATCTTGCGCAGGTGTGGCATTGCCACTCCTGTAATGCCACTCGATGAGTGTTTTGCTGCCTTGTTTGAGGCTACCAAAGGTAAAAGGAAATCTTTTAGTCAACAGGGAAAAGCATTTGCTGCACTCCCGAGCCTTGTATGCATTACGCAACCTTCTCCATTTAAAAGAAACGTAATAGCACCTATGTGCTACTGCTAAGGTCGGCAAGAAAGAGAGTTGGTGTTGATGTAGTAGGAAGCTGCTGAAGTTCATCCTTCTGAGCAAGGTAAAGCAGAAACGTGGCTGAAAATGCCATTGCCTTTTCTGCCTTAGCATTTCTGCTCCTGAAGTATTTTTCCACTCCTGGAAGACTTTTTTTCTTGGAAAAAAAACCACCCAATAGGTGTAGTTGAACCATGTTCACCCACATACAAGTGTCTGAGTCATGCACGGCAATAAAATTTTACCAGGTCTCGACTTCATTCTGATCTTGCACGAATGGTGGCAAGGCCATGTACGTGAGAAGGGCTTATCGTTCCTGTAGCACAGTTGCTGGGATGGTTGTTCCCATCATCATTCACGTTGTTTGTCTGGTATTGCCTCCCTGTGAAAACAAAGCTTTAGGGTGCATTTAAACCTCCCTGTGTAAGTATTACAGTAAGCTCCACGTGTATGTAGTACAGTAACCTGAGGGTTTGACGTGTCAGTAGGGAACAGGCAGCTCTCTAGGCTGAGCTGATGCTACATGGCCAGGGCCACGCTGCGATCGGGGAATCTGAGCGGCGCAGAAGCACTAGAGGAGGAGCAGACTGGGATGGCATCCCCGGGAAATGCTGTCGTTTGCGTTCTCGGCACAATTTTCAACTGCTGCCTCATCTAAATTTCTTCCTGAGTTCTTCCTAATTACTGGTGCCACAGCACCTGTACTTCATTCCTTACGCACTATGCTTGGAGCTCGCTAAATAAAACAGATGAAAGCAAATGCGTGATGGACTGGGAAGTGAATCCCTTTGTCATTCTATTTGCACTTACTGGTCTGTAATCAATGTGCTCATCCCAGAGTTCTCTTACCATTAAGACAGACGAGTGCCTTGGATCAATTGGGATGTTCTGTCCGAGTAACAGCAGAGCAAGCCCATTTAACACGATAAAATTACAAAGAAGATGAATTGCAGAAGAATAACTTGCAGGAGGTTATGTGTTTTGATACACAATATGTGTATTGTGGGGGATGACTACCCATTCCTCTTCTCATAGCTGACATTATTTACATATTGGATAACTTTAAAATTATTATCGTACTTTGCCTTGTCACACCTGTCGTTTGGAGCCGGCAGGTTGTGTGTCTTGCATACGAGACCAAATACAAGCCTCGGGAGTTTGTGGTGGGATTTTCCTTAAGCTTCTGCACAAGTGCAGTCCCTTAGGGTTCTGCAAACCCCAGCAACCCTTCCTTCTGTGCTGTCACAGCAGTTACTTAGCAAATGGCCAGTTTTTAGCTAATTAAACATTTGCATTTGGGGGATGGATTGATTGTTTGCTTGTTTTTCCTTCCTACCTTGTTTTATAACACTTGGCCCTACTTTATATTCAAAGCATCAGAGACCACCTGTTTAATGATCACGGACCATCTCCAGCTCCAGGCTTTGTTTTTCTCTGCCATAGATAAATTTATCTAGACCTGAATACAGGTTGGAAATCCTTTTTCTCGGTGTAAGTCAACCAAGCCCTCCTGCTGAGGGTGGAACAAGCATACCTTTGGAAACTAGTCTATCCCGGTTCCCCTGCAAGAATGTTTATTTTCCCAGGAATTTCCCAGCAGGTGCGTCTTGCCATGTGCTGTGCAGACATGATGAAGTACCTAACACTTGCATTTTCAGGTTACAACTCCAAACACTAGCTCTGCCACTAGGAACTAAGGTTATTAATAAAGTTTTTGAGATTAGGAATGCTTTTAAATGAAACCTGGGACTTTATTTTTTTTATAACGATTTATCTTTTTAGCTGCCCTAATCAGAGACATGTTAGCAAGCAAGAAAATCAAGTTGCCACTTAGAATGATAAAGGCTGTTTTGCAGGTTTCTCTGCCTGTTTTTTGTTGTTTTTTGTTGTGTCACTTGGGTTTTTTTGGATTTTTTTTTTTTTTTGCTTGGAGGTAGAATTGCTGAAGATAATTTGAATATTGCTTAATGGTGTAAGAAGTTAAATTCTATTCACTCACAGCTGTTTGTAACAGTCCCACAGCCTCTAAACAGGAAGGCATTTCCACCACACAACTAATACTTGAATTCAAGTTGGTAGACACATGGAGTTCTAAGTTTAAATTGTGTAACAGCAAATTATGTCCTGTTCTGGAATACTGGGAACTGATGAGCTAATAACACAGGGCCTTTTCAACTCAGAGCACCAGCTGATTGGGACATTAATGTAATGAACTCCAGTAATGCTTAAAAATATATGTGGAAGCCTCTCCAGGACAAGTTCTGCTTAAAATACAGAATTTTTAGCCTCGAGAGTTTATGTAGTGATCTGCCATTCCCTTTGATCGTTGCTCCGAGGTAATTAGGCTGGTGGTTGGGCTGCCCCAGACCTCTGGAGCTTTGCATTATTGCTTATGCTTAAAAGTGGCCTTGAATTAATGCAATTGGGGTATCTATGTCACAGTACCAGAGTGGATTCTGGTATCTCATTGACTGAGCAGCTCATTTAAGATGCTTTGTTGGTTGATTTGGTTTTTGTTTTGGGTTGTGGGGTTTTTTTTTTTACTTCCCTCCTATGTTTTCCTTTTATAAATTATGCATCTAGAACTGCATTATCCCAAGATGCCCCTTGTGCTTGCTGCGTTTCCAAGAGAGTCCTGTTAACGGAGAAAGTCTCTGGGTAGATTAAATGCAGTGGAAGTGTGTTAGTGGTGAAGACAAAGAGCATAATTGGACTGCCTTTTACTTATCTCAGCCTCTATCATTCATTTGGAGACCGCGAATCCTCTACGTTAAGACAGCTCGTGTTCCTCCTGGTAGTCCAGGGAGCTCCATTACCGATGGGTCTGAGTGCCCAGAGGTGGGGTTATCCCCTCGTGCCTGGGACGGGAAGAACCGAAGCGGCGCAGGCTGGTCGCTAGGGCTTGGTGACCAAGCAGGATGAAAATGCAATCCCCAGGCTGGAGCAAGCGTAACAAGGTCTTTGGTCTTAAATCAAAAGGTCTCCTTGTTTTTAATTATGTCATGCTTTATTCATGTATCCCTCCAAAACAGCAAAATCTAGTAAGTGATAGCAGCGAGTCTGAAGCCCGGTAGACTGGTCTAACATCGGTAAAATCAGCCTGGGCAATCTTTTTTCCTGTCTGTGGCTGTTCTCTACACCAGCTCTGTATTGAGATATACAAGTGCGTGTGCTGCTGTGTGCAGAAAACTCCATTAGCCTGGGATCTGTCCCCTCAAAACTCCTGCAGCATCCTGCTGACAACCTCATAGCATTAAACACCCACAGCAGGCACTCCAACCTTGCAGCTTCTCTGTGCAGCCGTCAGGCTTAACAGCTATTTACCTAAGAAAGGTATGAGTTTAACTAGCGTGGGTATAACCCCAGTGTAAATACCATAATCCTAGAGAGTATGAGTGGGCCCTTATCGTTTTCCTTTCATAGGAAAGGGCTTAATCTCTTCACTGAAAAATGCTGGGGTTTTTTCGCAGAAGGTACAAATAGAGATGCTTTTGGCTTCCAATGAGACACAGTTTGCCAGCCGTGCCATTTTTATTGCAGGCTTTGCAATATTTACAAAGCTTTAAGGCCTCTCTTGAGTTCTGCCTTAAAACAAATTATCTGAAAGGAATCTATCGTCCATTCCTACCAGGACAGAAACCAGTAATGACCCTTCCCCCCAGCCTGTACCCTTGCAAGCAAAGCTGTTGACAGCAAAGACAGTCACTGCTAGACTTAAAATGGAAGTGATCTGCTCCCTCAGAAAAAATTGTTGGCAGCTTCTTGGTCTAGGAGATGTAAGGAAGATGAAAGTGAAGGAAACACTTTGGGAGAAGGAAGGGAAAAAAGATACAGTGGGGAAGGACGGATGGTTGGAGGACACAGAAGAAGTGAAGGCTGGGTGTGGGATGGGGCAAGTACAGAATTTTTTCTGCATAAAAATCTGCAAGTCTCCCTCTTTTTGTTTTGTTTTTTAAATGCACAATGTTTACAATTTCACTGTGCTCATTGCCAGCAAAGAGGCTGTGTTCATGGGGGCGCTGAGAGCTGAGGAGTGACTGGGGAACAGAGGTGAGCAGGTCTGGATGGGATGCCAGGCTTGGGAGGAGAAACACCAGGAGAAGAGCCACCACTTGGATGAAGGAGGGGGAGCCAAGGCAGTCAGCTCCTTTCCCAACAGCGTGGGACGGGTGGCTGGAGTGCCAGTTCAGCCAGGCAGCCTGCCACGCTTAGGGTGAGCCCGCAGTTGTTGCTTTCCCAAAGAAGGGGCAAAAAGTCTACCTTTACAGCATCTCCGGACGGTGAGGTGTGAGCCAGTCTGGCAGGATGCTCCGTTTGCAACGTAACGTGGAATTGTTCAAGTGGCAGCACCGATGACCTAAAGGAAGAAAGACGGAGAAATGTGATGTGTGAGGGTGTGCGTGCTTCAGTTAAAAAAAAAAAAGGGATCCTTTTCATTGGGAAATTGTCTTGGTAAATACAAACATACACCAGAATATACTGTACAGCCTGCAGAGGCAGTAAACCACGGAATACTGCAATATATTTGACCTATACCAGTGGGCCATTGTTATTTTACTCACGGGCTACAAATTTTCCAGTGCTCCTTAGTGTTTGTTGCCATGAGGGACAGAAAATTCCTGGTGCACCAGACTCACTATGAACACAAGGCTGGAGGGACGTGACATGTCCGAGCGTTTCTGTTCCTGGTGTTTCAGGCAGCAGAAACACAACAAAATGATAAATTGGGAGGTCTTCCAGCAGGATTAACAGCTACTGGTTACCCTTATACTGTGAGCTGACCTGGTCAGCATGTGTGTCCTCAAACTCATCCCCCAAAACAAAGGAGTCCCTCTGTGATGCCTCGTACAGTTGCTTATCGTTCCGTCTCTGTATTTTTAAGTAGATGTTTTCAGCCTGAATTTAAAGATTATTTAAAATCCTGGAAAGCAGTTTTAATAAAAAACAGTGGAAGGCAAAACCTATCTCCTAGTTAATACTCTCTCCGCCACTCTTCTTTCAGCGTGGAGACAGGAACAATGAATGCCTAAAGGTATTACCTGAGAGGAAAAGCTTTCCTAGACTTGTAGCTTTCATTAAATACTCAAACAAAACCTCTTATGCCATTTGAGATTACTTTTCTTTCTCCCTTTCCTAGCTTGCCTTTTCTTTAATGCCAGCCAATCACAGAATAATAAAAAATGTTATCACAAGTGAGCAGAGGAGTTTTTACAGAGCCAATCTTTTAATCTCATCTTTATTCCGAAGCGTATGAGTCTTGATGGAAGCTGGCCCAAAGCCTTCCCTTTTCAGTGCCCGTCTCCCCAACTTCCACGAGAACCCTGCGCCTTTGTAAGCTGATGTGGTTTTAATTCCTACTGCAGAACGAGTAGCAAAGCACCCTCGTGCTCGGAACAGAGGAACGGCAAGTGCCCAACTGATGGAGCTTTAATAACTGCAAGCAGCAGTTGCTAGAGCTAAAGATTGTTTTCCTCTGCTCCGGGGCAGCAGAGCCTGGTGATGGCACCGATGCATTATTTCTGTTTGAACTTTATTTTACGTAACAATATGTGGTATCAAACTTGACAGACACCACCTCATTTTATTTAGCTCCAGGTCTTTCCTTCCACTGCAGCTGTAATCCAAGACTTCTCTCTCGTTCCAGGTCATCCTCTCAAACCCACTGAAGGCTGAAGATGGATATGAAGCGGGTGAAGGACTACATCTACTGGCTCTACTACCAGTACCTGCTCATCACCTGCAGCTACGTGCTGGAGCCCTGGGAGCAATCCATGTTCCACACCATCACCGTGACTGTTTTCGCTATGGTGGTCTACACAGCTTACGTCTTCGTCCCCATCCACGTCCGCCTGGCTTTTGAGTTCTTCTCCCAGATATTTGGGGGCCAGCCCGAAAGCACGGTTTCCATCATGAACTGAACTCGCCCGAGAAGCGATCGGCAGCTCTTCCACCGTGTGAAATGCAACGTCCCCTTCAGTTTAGTGCATTTATTCTGAAGCGGGCTTGCAGTTACGGAAATCAGCTTTCCTGTACAAAACATGGCTTGCTTCGCTACCAGAGCTGAACACCCGACTAACGCCCTCACCACTGGCTGCACAGTCCCCGTTAAATGAAACACAGGCCAGCTTTCGCTCTGTGATAATGAAACGCATCACCTGGCACGCCCCATTTACCTAATACTCAACTTTCAGCACCCTAACTTAATCACACCGGCGTGTAGGGAGCAGCAAAGACTGTTTATGGTGGCTGCGAGGAGGAGGACGAGGACTATGCTCATTGTACACAAAAAAGTACTGCTCACCAAGGGCAGCAGTAAAATGTACTTTGCCTTCTTTCCCCTGAGTTAGAGAATATGAGGAGAAGAGTATCAAGCACAGCATGGTTCGAGTACTAATGCCTGACTGGTTATTGACTTCTGGGTTTTAACACGTGGGAGAAGCAGCGAGAAGAGAAAGCGATAGGAAGGTGAATCCAACTTTTTGCAGCCAAGTTGCTGCAAAAAGAAAAAAAAAGCCCATACTATAAATAATCTTGCAGTTTACTGAAAATGACAGAAAGAAAGAGAGCTGGCTCTGTTTCGGTGTACTCCAGCCTTATTTGATAAAAAAACTGAGATATCTTTTCTTTCCGCTCCCATTCACCAAGGCAAGCAAAGCACATGTCTGCACCAGAGGAAGATGATCTAGAACACAGAGTGAAAGTAATATTTTAATAACTGCAGGGAAGCCCGAGTACTTAAAGATATCTCCTTTATAAAGAAGGAATTAGATTTATTATAATCGCCTGGAGGGAGTTTATTGAACAAAGGGAGGTTTGTTTGGCTTTCACTCTACACCTAAATCAAATGTTAATGCCAAATCATAACTCAAAGCTGTACAGTGCATGTGTCTAACAGCTGATGCTCTGTTACTAGAAGTGAGAGGTGCAAAATGCAAATAGCTTTCAAATTATATTTGCACAGCTCTAGGATAGAAAAAAAACCCTCTTCACTTCTTTATCAAGCTGCAGCAGGGTCCTGCATGCTTAAAAGAACACCGTTTGTTCGGAAACGAAGACATGTTTTGAAGGTTGAACAAATCTGAACATGTGTATGCAGTTTTTTTCAGGAAAAAACAAATAAAATTTTGGTCTTCAGAAACAAAATTTCAGTGCGCCACTCGGCTCGTCCTGTGCTTTCTGTTGATTCATAAATACCCTGGATGTGTAGGAGCCAGGCTGACACCATGGCAGACAAGAGTATTTTAACGCAAATGTTTTGGGGCAAGATTTCAGAGCCCCTTAGATGGATCCACGGCCATGTTCATCCTCCCTAGTGTTGCAGCCCATGACATCTCTCTCTGGTGGTAGGGGAGGGGGTAAAAAAAATGAACAAAAAACCCCACAAACCAGAAACTTTATTGGAGATCTTGCTCCACAGACCTGCTCGCAAGGTCCTGAGGGCAGCTCTTGGAGACGCACGTGTCTCCTTGCTTGTCAGAGGCCACGTTGATCATCTCATACTTGCTGGTTGTGTTCAGGTTCCAGCTCCCACCTAAGCCACTTGTTGATATTGCCAGTCTGAGCAGATGATGGATGTGCCCGAATTCTCCTGCAGACCACTCCGGCGTGCTTTCAACAGGCGACGAGTACCCACGTGTGCTGGCGGCACAAGTCGAGTGGTTTGGGCTCAAACGGGAGCCGAAGGCTTGGCTGTCACACCACTTTAATCACAGCTGTCAACCTGCAAATAGAAGGTACCAAGCCATAATCACGTTTCCAGTAATAAACAGAGCATTAGAGGAGATCAAAAATGCCAAGTGCCTGTGAAAATGCCTATGAAAGCAGTCTATAAAATAGAATAAAAGTAACAACCTCTGTGTTGGAGCTGAAAACATAGAAATATTTGCCTAACGAGGTGATGCTTGAACCAAAAATACTTCCCAATACCCAATCGTTGGAAGATTCTGCTTTTTATCCAGATAATGTCACTGCGTAAGTGCTGTGGCATCTCCCCTTTCCAATAACTTCGTATTTTTTGATTTCTCAGTAAAGGTTATTTGCTCCCAATGGAATCAAACACAACTGACCTGCTTTTAGGAGCACAAGGAAAACCACTTCCTTATAGGTATGCAGAGGCTGGATCTCCTATCTCGAGGAGCACACGCCCCGATATAAGGTTGCTATTTAAACATTCAACTTCAAGCAAACAGAGCAAGCAAACAGCTTTGTACAGGAAGAGGGAATTTCCACTGACCTCTCACGGTGGGATACCTGCAAAGCACTTCTCTTCCTTATGATTCCTGTTATCTCTGTTTAGCTTTGCAGGAGGTGCCCGGAAGAGGGAGGAAAACAGCAGCAGTTTCTCTTTGGGAGGGTCCCTGCAGCCTTCCTTAAGTGAAAACAGTTTCTGTACTAAATTTTAAAGTTTGGGGGCCAGAGGTATTTACCAAGAAGGAAGGAGACAGCTGAAAATAACCTCTCTCTGCTAAAAAGCTTTCTGAGATTTTTCCAACTCTTCTCACTTCTCCTTTCTACTAGAAAGGCCGAAATAACTCCAGCTACTTAATGTTCAAAATCAATGGGTTCCAGCAGGAGATTTCAAGGCATTTTTAGCACGCAGCACTGAGCAGAAATATTTCTTTCCCCGGCTGAAGGAGAGAGGAGGTGAAATAACACTTCCAACAGCTTGAGACCGCACCACAGCTGAGGAAACTCCACTCTGGTTTGGAAATCCTTTTCCCTGCAGACGAAGCCGTTCATTCACGATGGAAGGAGACCAGCTCGGTACGTACAGCAACAACTCCTTCGTGAAGAGTAAAGTGTGGGGCTCTTTATAAAACACCTTGGCAGGGCATTCTTTCCTCCTGCTTCATCATTGCTCCACGTTAATTGTAGTTAATTGCTCCGTTATTACCCCACGCTAATTGTAGTTCAGGCTGAGCGCAGCGGCTTGAAGTTTTTTTACACCAAAAAATGCAAGCGAAAGGACTATATTGAGAGTAAAGAGAAGCAATAATCCAACGGTGATAAATGAAACAGGAGCAGAAAGGGAGAGGAACCAGTTGCAGTTGCATTCACCCTCAAAGCGCAAACGCATCGTCAAATTCAGCGCCAAGACACATTGGAGCTCCGCTGGCCAGCACCATACCGTCCTTGTTTAAAACTCATTTTCTTAATTTCATTTAATCACCGCTAGCAATTTTCTCGCCTTAAAGGTTTCCTGCCCAATTTCACGGATCACCTCCCAAATCCATTTACTAAGGGCGACTACGCACGTCCAGACCATGAACCTCCAGATCATTTTTCCTGAAGCCCCTCCGGGCAGCCTTTACCCGAGACTATTAAAAAAAGCTCCCCGGGGCCCTTTTCCTTAGAGGTGACCTTGCCCAGGGAACGTAGGGATCAGCATCGCCACCGGTGACTCTGCTCTTCTAGCAGGCTCCTTTCTTACGCGAGCAGTGACTAAATGTCGTGCAAACTTCTTTGAAGTGTGATATTTCCAGTCCTTTTCATACCCCAGAGAGGCTTCAAGCGGTTCCTGCCCCACGGCTTACTCAACAGAAGAAGGAGGAAGCTCTATTTCCATCCTTTCTCGTGTCCTTTCTAAAAAAGACTGGCCAAAGAGCCCAAGGTGGTTGGTGGGGACTTAAAGCTTTTATCAAGATGTCATTAACAAATGATAAATGCTAAAGATGTCATTTATCATTAATGTACTTCAAATAATCATTTTTATAAAGGTCTTCTTTTAGGTAAACCTTCCAAAATGGCAAATGGGTATCAGCAATCAATAGCATGAAAAACTGTGACACCCGAGAAACGTGTCTCCGCAGAGGTACCTTTGGGAAACTCGCCTACGATTAAAAATGGTGTGTAAAGGGAAATCACTCTGATTGTCGGGGGAAGTTTCTGCTGCACTTCTGCAAAGGACAGATGTTGTCCTGGTGTTGCTGTAGACACGGAACGAGCCTTGCCCAGCGTACAACACGTCGCGGCTGCCTCTTATCAAGGCATCGTTCCATTTCTAGGGTTTAATTTCCCTAATTACTTGGAAGTCAGGGGGAGGGGAGGGGAAAGAAACACAAAACCCCACTATTTAAGCCATCATAAAAGAATACAGCAGGATGTTGTAACCACACAAATCGCGCCGGCGCAGCAGCAGGACGCGTGTGCCGAAACGGGGCCGATTCTCGTCGATGGGTTATTGCGCCCTGGGATGGGGACAAGTGGCAGCGTGCCAAGCCGAGCGTGTGGCTATTACAGCAGAAAAAAAAGGGCTAATTTTAGAATTAAGGATTACCGGACTCGTAACAACTTTCTCACAATCCCACAAAACAGTCGACATCTGATGTCGTATCGAAAGGAAGCACTGTCCTCTCTTGCAGTGCACAAGTTGGCCGCTACCCAAGTGATTTTAATTATTTACTCCTAAAATACCAAACCACAGCAATATCAGCAAGTTACTGATATCCCACCACAAACTGCTTTTTGCACGGAGCCCGTTTCTCTCTGATTGGTAACTCCAGATACCCTCCTAGCCAAGATAAGGTAACAATCCATTTATCTGGATTCCCTGTGTGCATCAAGCAGAATTTTAGTGATAAATCAGGACAAGGAGAGCCACTCCTTTCCTTTCTGGAGTGTTGGTTACCTTCTTCACACACACGTGGGGCTTGCAGGACAGCAGGAGACATCAGTGTCTTGTTTCTCCCTGCCCCACGGCTCCTCCTACTAAATCCAAAATCAGGTGGGCCCCTCATTATTTCCAGAAAGACAGTCTGTCAGAAGAAGGGGATAGAAAATCGCAAAAGCCAAATTTCTCCCTTTTGCCAGCTCAATGACTTGATGTTTCTTAGCTTGCACTAAGCTCTCCAGCGGCCAGGAGAGTTTTCCAGCACAAGCCTTGAAGTTCCTCATTCGGATCATATCGGCGCTTCTCTGATCAGAAACTGAAAAGCTGAAAAATCTCAGCGTGCTCTCAGTGTTTGTGAGCTGACACAGGAGGTGAGATGCCTGTAACATTCCCAAAGTCCTCCGAAGGCTGTGTCCGAGTGGCCAGAGGCAGCACAGGGCTCCTCTTCGCTCTCTGTCCTTACACACGGGAGGAAAAACTCAGCCTGGACTAAATAAAGACACCTTGGTTGCAAGCACGAGCAATTTTGTCCTTAATATGTTTATTCCTCAGCGTTAAGTGATATTTCATCAGCATTTGAGGAGCCTGAGTTATGGAAATGTCTCCAGGCAACTTACATGGAAACTCCCTGGCTGTAGGGCTGTGATTCACGGGTGGAGGTAAGAATTAACTCTGAGAATTCCCGCATCATCACCGGTGTCTGCTCCACCCTTATTTCAGAGCCTGCTTGCAGGAGTTGCTACATCAGGACAGCTAAAAGCTGATAAACTCCGCTGATTCCGGTGTTTCAGTACAGTAAGCCCGGACTTGTTACCAGAATAACAAGAACAAGAAGCTCCGTGCTACAAATAAGCTGTAGAAACTGCATCATGTGGGCTAATATAAGGTGTAGCCCCCCTCGATCACCACGACACATTTATCTCGGTTTAAAAGCAAAATGTAAAAGATGCATCAAAATACTTATGGTATAGTTGATGCTCGGGCAAGAGGAAAAAAAAAGCCAAGAATCAGGATAAAGAGCAGCGTGGTAATATCTGCACCACGGAGAACAAGGTACATTCGGCAAATCCATATGAAAAAACAAAATCAGATTCTGCTTTGCTTACAGTGACTGAGCAAAGGGGGAGGAGGGGAGGAAAAGAACGTAAATTGTGGCAGCATCAGGAACAGACACACCGTCAGCGAGGGTGCCGTTTCAGTTATTTTTTCTGACAGCTCCTATCTTTGCTTCTTAACCATGGAGCCGACCAGAAGTATTATTTCAAGGTCACATTCCAGAATGAGTTACATGCCATGAATCTCTATGAGCTTCAGATATTCCATAAAAATATAATGAACAGGAAGAGAAAATGCAGGTAAAATGGGCATCACGGAGCATTTGACACAAACCAGCTGAGGCCAGGCTCAGGACGAAGCACCCTAACATCAGAGAGGGCTGTAACAGCAATGTTAATTAATTAAAAGATGGGGTGACAAGGCACAGCAAGGAGCCTCACCCATCAGGCTGGCAGAGGAAAGACTTTTTATCAGGTCTTTGCATTCTCCACAGCTGCAAAACTGCACAAGAGAAGCCCAGTAGCTTGTATGCACTAATTATCTGCCAAATGCAGAGAGGCTGAGTGATTTGTGAAGCAACAGGTGGAAAAAAGATGGTGCAAACCAAGTAGACGCATCCAACTCTGTGCATCCCGGTGCCTTGCCTGGAGAAACTACAGGGTGTACCAGATATTTCACTCGAGCTAAAGGATAGTCACATAGCAAGAAGCCCTCTCCACATCATGGATGAATACTTTTTACTTTCCTTTCCACTGTTTCTCCTCGCATGAGAACAAGAGGCACAACTTTGTGAACCCAAGGAGAATCAGGCGCGCTATCGAGGCGCGCGTACCCACATCTGCCTTCGGCTGTCTGCGACGTCTCCCGCTTGGTGTGGAGAAACACAGCGAAATGCTAAGTGCTTCCTCACTAGAGCCTTTCACATCTGGCTGGACGTGACTCCTTTGCTGCCCAATAATCTGAGCATTTTGGTATCCAAAACCTCTTCCCTATTGCAGGTACGTTTTGGTGGCACCAAAACACCGCAGGGCCCCACACTCAGCTCAAGAGCAGCTTCCCATTCAGAATTACCGCGCCCTCTAAAATTCTCTCCATCCAGATGTTGTTGCACGAACTCAGGACTTGGGCACTGAAATAAGCATCTTATCGCAGCAGCCCTGGGCACGTGGCCCATTTTTCCCCAAGAAATCTTCAACAACAAAACCAGCATCGCCGAGGTCGCCTTTCATAGAAATGAATCCTTAAATAAATCATGAGCTGCAAGCGTCCGTATCAGCTTTGGAAGTTTCCATTCACAGAGAGCAGTCTGCAGTCGGCGCCTTTACGTTAAAAGTCGGCCTTACACACACTTAGTTCCAGTTTTGCAATTTTCTAGCTGAGTAATACCTGCTCAGGCATCTTTTAATAGCGACGTGTCACATCTCCAGGCTGTGCGTGTGCCAGCAAGACGGGAGCGGCAGAGAGAAAAATTCAACCCACTAAAATTGCAACACCTCCTCCTGAGAATTCATCTCGATGAATAATGATAAAAGGCATACGCCATCAGAGAGGGCTGTCGCAAGCAAAAAAATTGCATTTATCAAACGTGCTACTTCAGCAATGTCCTTAGGTTGCCGTCGGTAAGGTGCTTAATGCTAAAATGTTCAAGTGGTCTGGCGGAGCCCTGCGTGGGCAGGGTGTCCCTGCCCTCCTTCTCCTCCTCCTGCATTTTCTTTTCCTCAATGTTTATGCAATTTTCCTTTTTCGGTCCACACTCTCCAGCACGAATTACCTACAATCACATGGATTAGTCTTCAAGTTCTTTCCGTCCCGGGCCCCTTTGAATTGGAGGGTTTTGCAGCCCAGCCCTGCCTTGGAGGATTATTTCATTGACTTGAGTTTGGCGAAGTGACCGCCAGCACTTTATCCCCACTCTCTGAAGAAGCCATCAAGTCTGGACAAAAGTGTTTTTACCTGCACGTTGCTATTCTAAATATTCTCTCATGAGAGAGCTCGAAGCGCCAATATCTGACAACATAAATTCTACAAAACTCTATTCAGTCGACTGATGCCAACGTCCAGACTTCCCGCCGGCGCGGATCCTCTCCTGGCAGCTCCCTTCTCTCACCGGGTTTTCCTTTAGCAGGTTAATGGGACCAGAGGATTTTCGTTGAGACATGGAAGATTACAAAAGGCAAGCAAACAGCCAGGTACAATAGTCTCGGAGATTCCTATCGTGTTCTGATGAGCAAATATTTACCTTTTTAAAAGAACTATTTCTTAGTCTGAGGTTCAGGTCTAGCGCATCCTGGTACAGGTAACAAACACACCGGTACTAAAGCAACACCTCCTGCCTCCTGCCCAGGCTTTTCTTAAAATTAAATCTTTGCCATAGCTGTTCCCCAACCCAGGGAAAGAAGGGTGAACTGAGCAGCAAGACCCGTCATTCCTAATGTTTTACACTAAAAGAAAGATAAATTGTAATGAAAGTACACTTCGTAGTCTGAGGAGAACAGCGAAGTGTTAAAAAGCGACGGAGAATTAATTACCAGAGAGAGTTTCTCTGACAACGCAGCGCGTTGATAAGACAGTGTCAAGGCTGAGCTGCTGAAGTCGTCCTGCTGATAAACGAGAAGCTCTGGGATTTGTGGTTATCGAGAAACAATAAACGGTGACGCTGCATAAAATCGGCGACGGGAGCTGTTGAGGACCAGAAGTTCACATGAGGAGGATGCTCCCTTCTAATACCCCAAAGAAGACCCTATTTCATACATCTAGGATGTCGCCTTGTTCACGTAGTTCAATTCAAGTAAATTTATGGTTTGGGTTGGTTTTGGTTTTTAAAGGCTACTGAGAAAAAGTCACGTGCAGAGGTTTTATCTATTGATCAGTTCAAAGGGGAGGGTCACAATGTGCCGATCTCTGTCGCAAAGCTATTTTAAAGAAGTTTCTTTCCAGCTCTCTTCGTCCCTGCCTCAGCAGCAATAATGTTTGTGGCTCACTCTATAAATTGGATTGCTAATTGGATTCCTCACGAGGAACCGAACAGGCAAGCACCGGAAAATAACTGGAGCGTTATCCAAGTAAATTTAGTGCAGATTCTCTCACAGAGAGCAGCCCCTGCAAGTGTCACGTCCCAACGGAACGAGCTTCATTCCTCCCGTTAGCGTCGTTCCTTGAGACCACAAGAAGACAAGTAGAAACCACCCTAGCTCGGACCAAATTTGGAAGGTGGGAGCTACCACCCCCCTCGCAGGCAAGGCACATGGGATGAGGTGTCATCACGATCCTCTTCAAAACTAAATTTGGCGTTGGGAAAGACCGGAAAGGTGTTTCGTTATCATTGTGTAACCCCTTCCCACGTATCGACCTGAACGTCGTTAGAATGTTTCTGCAGTTAAATGTGTTCTTATCAATTTGCGACTTGGTGGTGATGAATGTCCCACAAGCTGCGCACCCTGCTCTGAATCTCAAACTTATTTTACAGCGAATATTTAAAAGAAAAACAAAAAAAAGGGTGAAATACTGTTTGCTTTTCTCTTACATCCTTGAGAGTTTTCTAGCTAAATGAACACAGCTAATAAAATAGGAGCCCAGACCAGAACAAAACCCTTTCTGTTGGCAGGTCAGAGCAACTCGAATTGGAAAAGAGGTCCCAGGAGCTCCTCTGGCAGCTTTGTCACCTCCCTTCCTGGATCCAGTTTCCGTGAGGGAATAGTGACCTCAGGTGTCGGTTGAATTAATCACAGGAATATCTTTCCCAGGAATCCATCATCCGTACCTTTGGATAAATCCAGCTGGAGGTGCGTAGGAGTCATTGGTCATTGGTATAATCCAATGTCTACGTTTACCACAGAGCTAATTGCTAACAAAAAAATATTGACTTAGATTTCTCCTGGCTTCGTGATGTGAACTCAGAAGCACAGACCATTCCTGGTGCCAAGGGCAGGGTCAGGAGTTTCCCCAAGGGTCAGCAATACCTAAAAAAAAGATTTTTCACTCCTAGACATCCACACCTTCAGCAGCTGTACCCATCCAGGAAAGCTCTTCCTCTGTACTTTCTCCATTTCTACACATCATTCTGATTACTGGTTTCTAGATCAAAAATAATATTTCTTGAAATACATATGGAAAAGACAAGTCAGGGCAAAATGACACTTAAAAAACTTTCTACAACTGTTGAGAGTGATAAAATTAATGGAAGAGTGAGAAGTTTTACTCTAGGACATAGTGAAGTATCCAGATCATTAACTGAATTGTACAACTGATTATTAGACAGCTCTGACCGATGCCACGATATTGCAGCGTCCTCCTCGTTCGAACAAGCGAGCTCTGCACACACACGGACCCAGAGGATTGTCAAGTACATGATTTTCATATCGAATATTTATTTCTCAGCCACTCTCATTCTAGCCTGTAAATCCAAATGGAGAAAAAAAAAAAAAAGTGACAAAACTCTTAAACCACACTACATCCTCGAATTTTGCAAAGGGGAAAAAAAAAAAAAAAGTAAAATAAAAACTTATGCATGCTGCTTGGTGTGTTTCTGACCTCGGGGAAACCAAAGGAATAATTAACACATCCAAGCAACCAGCCACACATGCCGGTGCAGTTTTAGACAGCAGAAGAGGGAATAGCATTTTTCACCCTTGCCCGTTCCACTCTCCATCATTACTACCAGAGTAGCTGGTGGCAGAGACCTGACAGCTTTATCACCCAAGCTGCCAGAATTTACAAAGCCACCTCTAAATTCCCAGCCGTGCCTGCGCGCCGCCTTGTAACTCCGTCAGCGCCTGGGTGAAATGGGAAATGAAATGGAGCTGTGAAAACTGCGACGTCCTGAGGAGTTACCATCTCGCAGTTTAGATAACAGCTGCAGAGACGTTTGCAGGGAAAGAAAAAAGAAAAACAAATAAAACCATAAAATAAAAGCATTGCCTCACGTCACAAGTATAATTCACAGGAGGAACGGTGAAGAACCACACGAAGGTACTTAAACGCCGTTTTCTTCCAGCCCAGGATCTCCTCCTGTGCCCCTCGAGCTGGCAGGACGGCAAGAAGATGATGGCACATCTGGGTTTTGAAGGCACCCAGATCTCTCACATGACCCACATGGCTCCTTTGAGCCCAGCTGTAGTATCAGTAACCAGCATAAGACAGTTTAAAATATATAAATTTTATTCAGCTGGGGGGAAGCCATAGGGCACCAAGAGCCTGCAGAGGCAACACAAAGAACATCAATAAAGAACATTTTTTGGATGCTCACTGGCAGTAGATGGTGGCCAAGCCTGAGCTGAGGTAGGATTTAGTCTATTAGCACCAAAATACTGTGGAGAAAAACTGCGGCTGAAAATAAATCTGCAGCAGAAGCGTTTAAAGTCTTACTAGGATCCAATTCTCCTGCCCGTGACTTTACAGAAGATCTGGCTCCCACAAAGGACAGGTTTTGTCTTACCCCTCCCGCGGTGTGAGACTCGCCAAGTGACAGCCCGGAATTCACAGGAAGAGTATTATCTTACAAATCAAAGAAATCAAAGATGGATTCATCAATACCCACGGTGCAGCAGGGGTTCTGAGGAGGATAGATATGAAACTTCAGTGCAGGGAAACACTTCTTTTCTGTTTTTTTGCTTTTTTGTTGTTTTTAATAATAGGGTCCATAGTAAATCTCCAGAGAGGCGTGCAAAAAAACCTTAATTTCAAAGGAGCAGAACTGAGTCACAGCCTGTGAACAGAGGCAGCCCATCAAAGAAAAATGTGCCAAAGTAGAAAAAAACAAGGCAGACGGCTCAACAGCCTGTGATTGTCAGTCCCCAAAGCCACCAAAACAACTCTTCCTTTCCATCAGGATATTACCGTGTTCAATAAACCACACACAACGTGTTAATACAGTTCAGCTCTGCTTCTCTCCATCGTAAGCATCAGCCTGCAGAAAACAAATGTTAACCTCCAAACATCTTAATATCGTGACAGCTCTTCTTCTCCAAAGAAAATTGTGGGTTGTTGCACACCGCAAAGGGATTGTACCAATTCCTTCCTCTAAACCAAAGTATTATGTAACTCTTCACTAATGAATTACAACAATGTAGTTAACAACAATCTGGCAATAACGTCTTTTTTTCTTCTTTATGGGCAAACTGTACCAGCAACGAGCCCAGGACGAAAGGTGTTTGGTGTCCTGCTGTTCCCCCAGTTCACATTCTAATAGTCAAGCACAGGCAGCTCATAATTATTTAGTTAATAACTTTAGTTAATAGTTAATTTATAAATTAATGACAAGATGAGGACTTCTACTCATTCCTGGTAACAATCTCAAATCAACACTGAATCCTCAGCCAGAAGAGTTTTGTTTCTTCCTTTACAAGCATCTGCACGGTCCCATCATCTCTTGCTTATAACCTACAGCCTATGTTCTCAGGAAAAAAAAAAAAAAAAAAGCAATCTCACTGCTCAGATACAGGAAGATTAAACAAAGGGAGAAGTACAGGCACTTTTGGTTTTACCCGTTTATAGAAAATGATGCGAAGGCGCAGGCAGACGCTGAAGATATTGACTCTCGAAGTGGAAGGTAATGGGCTCTTCACAATCAATACGAAAATAACAATTCCGTGCCTATTCTTTCCACCAAAGCTGGAAATTCCTTCTAAAATACACTTAAAAGAAGTACTTTGAGGTGCTCAGCCACAGGTGACAAGCAGGCAAAAGCAATAATAATGAAACTTCTTTGAAGGAGGGTTCCTCCAAATCAACAGCGACCTCATCAGAATGAATTAGTGTTGGGAAGAGCTCCCTCCCTGTGTCCCACCAGCAGCATCAGCCCCCCAACAACTTCAGGAGGATTTTGCCTAATAAATGAATGCAGCACATTTCCGTGGTTGGAAAGAAAAAGGATAAAACAGGACATGAATCTCTCGGCCATGGAGGGAAGAAGCCGCCGCGGCCGCCACTTTCTGTGAACACCAGCAGGGGAGGAAGAGGGATGGCTCAAAGGCTGTGATTTTCAAAGATAAGCGGGTTTATATTTCCAACAACCGTTAATCGCAATATTATCAGCCAGTACTGCCCGGCAGCACCTCGGGCCCGCCATGTTGTGGGAGGTGCCGGCCTGTGGGAGGAGAGCGGCGCCCTCCGCCTCTTCCTCTCCCTGCCGGGACGCGCGGCCGCCATGGAGTACCTGGCGGGGCCGGCAGCTCCCACCCCGGGGAACATGTGAGTAGCGGGGCTCGGCCGGCCGGGATTCGCCCTCAGGGACGCCGGTTTCCCGCGGCGAGGCGAGCCCGGTCCGGCCACGGCCTCAGGGCGCCGCGTTAAGCGCGGCGGGAGGCCCCCGGCGGCCATTAACCGGGGTGGGGGGGAGGGACGGGCACGGCTCTGCTGGGCCGCGGCTGAAATTCAGACGCATCCACGTACCTCGGGCTGGCCCCGCGGGGTCCCGCAGCTCTCTCCCCCGCTGGTTTTGCGGGCGCCTGACTTCTCCTCCGTGTGTTTTTCTCTCCCTCCAGCCTGTGCTGCCAGTGCGGCGTCCCCATCCCGCCCAACCCGGCCAACATGTGCGTGGGCTGCCTGCGGGCCCAGGTGGACATCACCGAGGGCATCCCCAAGCAGGGCACCCTCCACTTCTGCAAGCAGTGCCAAAGGTGGGCGAGCTGGAGCCTCCCTGCCCTCCCCTGCCCTCCCGCAGCAGGAAAGCGGGAGCCCCTCCTGCGGCTTAAAGCGCTCAGAAGACGAGTAGTTGTTTCCTACACGTGTAAAACGTAGCCCGTCGGGTCTCTTTCTGCACGTTCTTGTGTTTCCTTGCCAGGAAGGTGCCTGTGGGTAAGGTCTGGGGGGGTTTAAATGAGTGAGTTTGTGGTCACAGAATGGCCGAGCTTGGAAGGGACCTCAGAGATCATCTAACCCAGCCCCTGCCATGGGCAGAGACGCCCTTAATTAGACCAAGTGACCCAAGGCCTCGTCTAGCCTGGCCTTGGACATCTCCAGGGAGGGGCAGCTACAGCCTCTGTGGGCAATCTGTTCCAGAGTCTGGCCACCCTCACACTGGGGAATTTCTTCCTAAGATCCAACCTAAACCGATTGTCCTTCGATTTAAATCCATTTCCCCTCGTCCTGCTGCTGGACACTCTCGTAAAAAGTCCCTCCCCAGCCGCCCTGTAGGTCCCTTCAGGCACTGCAGGCAGGGATAAGGTCCTGTCCTTGCAGCAGAGCTGCTCCAGCTCCTGGATCATCTTTGTGGCCTCCTCTGAACACGCTCCAACAGCTCCATGTCCTTCTTATGGTGGGGACACCAGGACTGGACGCAGTATTCGAGGTGGGGTCACATCAGAGCAGAGCAAAAGGGGAGAATCCCCTCTCTTGCCCTGCTGGCCACACTCCTCATGATACATCCCAGGATGTTGTTGGCCTCTGGGCTGCAGGAGTGCCCTGCTGGCTCATGTTGAGCTTCTTGTCCATCAACACCCCCAAATCCTTCTCTTCAAATCCTCTCAACTGACTCTGTGCCCAGTTTGTATTTGTGCCTGAGATTGGCCCGACCTAGGTGCAGGACCTTGCACATGTAAGTGCACATGAATCTTGATGACACAAAAGTCATAGCCATGCAACTGATAGTAAAATAGAAACCGTAGAAAGTAACTGCTCGTCTTTTGAGTGATTTGGTTTGTGAAAGTGGCTTCAGTGGGCTCTAAAACGCTGCTTGTGTCGTAGGTACCTTCAGCCTCCAGGCACCTGGATTCAGTGTGCCTTGGAATCGAGAGAGCTTCTTGCTTTATGTCTTAAGAAAATCAAAGCTTCCCTGAGCAAGGTGAGTAGCTAATCCTGTTGGTATTTTATTATTTGTCTGGTGGTACTGCATAAAGTGAAGTCCAGCGAAGTTGTGCAAGGTTCAACCCTTGTGGAGCAGCCACTTTAGTGCTCCTGGAAAGCTCATCGTCTGGTCTATATCAAACATGGAGAATGACAATCTGCCCTCAGATAACTCTACTAGAATTTTGGAGGAACCTTTTCTACACTTTTCTTCATACGCATTTTTTAAATGGTTTGTGCAATACTTGTTTATGACGATATGAAAGAGCGTTGCAGAGGTCTACATATAGCAAGAATTTAAAGTCGTGCTTAACTTGAGTAAAGTAGCTCTTAAGTTCAGAATCTGACTGGAAGAAAATATCTGAGAGAGTGCTTTAGCGAAAAGAATCGTTTTGTTACCACAGTCATAAATGTTTGAATTCTGTTGCCTTACCGAGCTTACTAAGTACTTAAATATACAGAATTTCTTTTCATAGGATCATCGAATGGCCTAGCCTGGAAGGGATCATTTAATCCAAGCTCCCTGTCATGGGCAGGGACGCCTCTCAACTAGATCAGTTTGCATATTCTCAGCTTTAGAGATTAAAGACTTTTAAGTCCTGAGAAAATGATTCTGTTATCCAAATTCTTCATTCTGTGGCATCCAGAGATAGTACTGAATAGTGTATTCTGTGGAGCTTGTGTTTTGTGGCAGTTAGAGCTGTGTGTTACTGGCCCACCTGGTGGCAGCAGCTGAATTCTTGTTCTTTCCCCCACGGCAGGTCCGGCTGATCGACGCGGGCTTTATTTGGACCGAACCGCATTCGAAGAGGCTGAAGCTGAAACTGACTGTTCAGAAAGAGGTAACTGGAGCACGGTGTTGGGTGTGTGGCTTTCGAAAGCTTTTATGGCAGACAATGTGATTTTATTTAATTTTTTTATTAGTATTATTGCATCTTAGGTAACTGGATTTTCTTGGCAGCATCTAGTGCGTGTTTACTGGTTTACCTTGAAAAAAATACTGATTTCATCCTGCCTAAATTTTGTCATTAAAGTGCTGTTCATCACAGTTCAAAGAAGGTTATTGGCTGTTCCAGTAAAGCTGGGAAAATACTACGAATATTTGTGACCTAAATATAGGTGTGTGCCACGTAGTGGATATGGAAGTTATCTGAGAAGACTCTGGTAGGCTGGCTTTCTGTCGTGACAAAACTGAGGAGAAAACCTTTTGAACTTCTGCTTTGCAGGTGATAAATGGAGCAGTTCTTCAGCAAGTGTTTGTGGTGGAATACATAGTTCAGTCGCAAATGTGCGAAGACTGTCATAGGATCGAAGCGAAGGATTTCTGGAAGGCTGTTGTGCAAGTCAGACAGAAGGTAGAGGCAAACTGAATCTTCCTTTATTGGTGGCGGGACGATCAGGGCGGAGAAACCTTTGGATGGATTTTTGGTGTTGGAAACAGCGGTACAGATTGTAAATACTTAAATCTTGTTTAAAGAAGATCGCATCTTTAGCAACCAGTTACCTGAGAGTGAGAAACAGAAGCTTTAAATGATTGGTTCTAAATGGAGCACGTCTCCAAAATGTTTTTGATTACCTGGAATAGATTTTGGACTGTCCCTTCGCTAGGTGATCTCTTCGTATAAATGTTTATTCTTCAGAGATACCGCGTTTGCAGCAGACAGTTCTTAAATAACCCCGATACTTTTATCTTTGGCTTTAGACTCAACACAAGAAGACTTTCTACTATTTGGAGCAGCTGATTTTAAAACACAGGCTTCATCAAAATACGCTTCGCATCAAAGAAATCCACGGTAAGTGAAGTCGCTTGGTAGTCTCGAGGTAGAATGGACTCTTTGGTTTTGTATGGGAAAAGTGCTGGATGAGTAGCTGTGTACAGAGAAGCAGCAGATTACTCGGGCTATGTGTTGTATTTGGGGGGAAAAAAAGGGTAGTGTGTGACACAGATATATTCGTCAAGCTTTCTTTTCTTTAAGATGGCCTGGATTTTTATTATTCTTCAAAGCAGCAGGCACAGAAGATGGTCGACTTCCTTCAGTGTACGGTTCCATCTAGGTACGTCTTTTATGTTTATTGCCTTAAGTAATCAAAACTTTTGGGGAAATTTCTTTTATTCTTCTGTTTTTAAAGAGAAAGTGTAAAGAACCTGTATTTTCCTTAAAACAGACAAAAGTCCCTTCTGCAGAAACTCTATATTTTCCCCTTAGCCATTATAAAACTAACCCTCATGCATTTTTCCATTTCCTTAATCTTATATTTGTAGTGGAGAACTCTGTGCTTTTGTTGCCGTACTTGGTGCTGATTATCCCCCGTAACACCCTTCCTGCCTCTTCTTACGTTTTCTAGATCAAAATCGTCCCAACGCTTGATCTCGCACGATATTCATAGCAATGTCTACAATTACAAAAGCACTTTCTCCGTGGAAATCGTTCCAATATGCAAGGTAGCTTCTCTCGATTGGGTCTTCAGGGAGTTGTGTGAAGCGAGTGGAATTGGGTTTTGGTGCTGGAGGCCTCGTTTATTGTGTGTTTGGGGTGATGGGGAGAGGTCTGCTTCCCCAGGAGGGCGAAAAGCCCGGCTTGAAGTTGCCTTGAGGAAGATTTTGAGTGGAGAACTGAAAATATGTAGTAGAGAAATCTGAAACAGGTTTTTTTTTTTTAAAGACTTGATTGGAAATGAAGGAAATTCGAGTGTAAATGTTTTTTGCGTTTGCGTGCAGGACAACGTTGTCTGTCTGTCCCCCAAACTGGCGCAGAGCCTGGGTAACATGAGCCAGATCTGTGTGTGCATTCGCGTGACGAGCGCCATCCACCTCATCGATCCGAGCACTCTGCAGAGTAAGTTACAGCTTCTTTCCTGTGCTACCGATTTTTCTGCTGGTGGGGGTTTGGTTTTGTGTTTCTTTTCGTGAAATCCTGTCGTTTTAGACCTTAATGTTATCTGCACGATCACCAGCGTAGAAACTGAATAGCGCATTAAGACGATAAGCTTGATTTCTGTAGCGTCCTAGGCAAAGCCTGCAAGGTCGGTGTGAAGTTTGTGGATGTTGTAGGCTCAAATTTGTCGGGTGCATTCCTCTAAAATTAGGTGGTGTCTGTTTTTTCTCTGGATTATGAGTCTGGCCACTTGGGTACCAGAAGTGCTGGGCTTTGGTTGGTGTTTGCCGGTAAGCTCTACCAGCAAAATGCCTCTGACGAGGATACTTTCAGGAGAATGATTCTTGTTCATAAGAATCATTCTGTGCTTTCAACACACAATTTTGCTGCCACGGATCGACCACTCTCGTGTAAGTGTGCAATATGGGTCACATCCTAAATAACAAACCTGAACAAGATGCCTTGGGTAGTTGCCTTAATTTTGGCTAATGCTTCCTGTTAGTTTCTCAACAAGAAATTTTCACCCTTGTGATTGCTCAGGCTTGTGGGTTTTTGATTTTTTTCCAGTCGCTGAGGTTGATGGAAATACCTACTGGCGCCACCCTTTCAATAGCTTGTTCGAGCCCAAGCAACTAGAGGAATTTATCATTATGGATATCAACAGGGTTCAAGAAAAGAAGAAAGGGGCAGGCGCAGGGGCGAGATCAAACAAGGTAAGAATTTTCTCTGTTAGTGTTTTGGGCCTCCCTCCCCTACTCAGCTGAGCTCTGTTTTGCCCTGCCTAGTCAGGTGGATGCTTTCCGGCATCTTGCCGCTGGCAGAAGTTCTTCTCAGGAAGATGAGGACAGAGTTTTAGTTCAGAAATTTCGCAGATGTTACGTGAATTCCACTTTTTGCAAACTATTATCCATTGAAGAGTTTAAACTGTGCTCGTCGCTGTCGTTACTGAAATTATTTTATGCATTTTGCAGCTCTTCAATTCTTAAATTGTTTCTGTTGAAGTGTAGAGTAATTTATTTGTAATTAGAATGAAAGAATCGGTACCAAACACTTTCTTCTCCGTCAAAAGCTGCATGTGATTGGAAGAAGTAAAAAAAGAAAAAAAAAAAAAAGAAACAAAAGACCACTAGAAACCCTGTCTAGTTACAGAAACAACCTTAGTAGAATTTTTGTGAAGAGCAGTTGGCATGTCCCTTTCCTCAGTTTTATAAACATAAGTGAGGAGTAGCAAGCAATACGTTGGGTGCTTGATGTAGAAATACAAACTCAATCACAAATGTAATTTAAAGCCATGATACAGCAGTGGAAATGTTCTCTTAGCACAGCAAATTAAGCTGCGTTCGATTACAAGAGTGGTTTTTTTATTATTTTTCATTCCTCAAGCACACGCTGGCTGAAGCCTGGGTGCAGAAAACCTCGGAGCTGAACACCGATCACCAGTATTTCTGCTCGACTCACCTGGGGCACATTCTGAATCCCGGCGATCTTGTCTTGGGGTCTGTTCTGTTCTTGGTTTTTATCAAAGAATTACTCGCTTCTCTGGAGTCTCTTTAGGCTCGCTTATTGTCAAGAAAGCTTTGAACTGTTCTGCTATCTAAATGAAATCAGCAGCAGGGATAGAATCATTCATCTTGGCCGTGAAGAACTGGTCCTAATACAGGAGAACATTTTTTTTTTTCCTAACAATTCATCTCGTGGAAAGGACTGTTAGTACAAAGAGAGCTGACTTTAGGGTTTGGAGTTCAGACACGTGGGTGGGAGGGGTTTTTAAAATACCTGGCAGGATGTTTTTGTTTGGGAGTATCACATATGGCAGTGATGAATGTGAAATTTTTGCAAAATTAGGCAAATGAAGTGATTTTGAAACAGGCTTAAATATGAATGTTATTGGTGCTGTTGGGACCCAGCAGAACCTCAGGGGGTGGTGGTGTCTGGGTTCAGGAGGCTGCAGAGTTTGGGAACAGAAGCTTCTAAGAGTTGTTCCTCGTTCGGGCAGCTGCGCGTTGATGGGGATTATTTGCTTCGTTTGGAAACGTCTTTCTTAGGAGCTGTGACTTAACGTGCTGCTCTTTAATACAAGCGTAGGATACATGGAGTTCACTTTGGCAGACTTCTGTGAAAGGGTAGGATAAAATACCTGGTTTCGTTTTAGGTTCGACTTGGCCAACTGCAACTTAAACGACGAGTTTGCCAATAAGATGAACCCGCACAACATTCCCGACGTGGTAAGACCTTCTTCTTTCTCTGTACAAAGTTGTCTGTTATACCCACGGGTATTAGGGAATAGGATTTTGCAATGAATACTCGCTAGTTCGCGGCGCCTGAAGGAAGAGGGGGATATTAATACTGAAATTTGAATAGCATCTAATTTTGAGAATTATTTTCCCACTTCTTGAATAATACATTAATTTTTGGGGTGTTTTTTTCAAATTACCATGCATTGTGTGGTGAAAACTATTACAGCTCCAGTGTGCTTGTGCTTCTTTGGACGTAATCCAAATGAATTGACGTGCTACATAAATTCTGTATAAAGCTGAGTGTCAGACTAACTCGACCATTCGTTCAGCTGATTTTTACAGTTGCCCGAGCCTAGACTTGGGTGTTTTGGATTTTGAAAGAGTTCTTTGCTGGTGTTGAAGGTGTGTATGGATAAATACGTGCTGGTTTTTACCGTAGGTATTGATAAAGAAGAGCTATGACCGTACCAAACGCCAGCGTCGCAGAAACTGGAAGCTGAAGGAGCTAGAAAGGGACAGAGAAGGCATGGATACTGATGATGAAAGGTGCAGTATCTGCCACGAAGCTTCTCGGGCCAGGAGGGTGTAGAAACGGGCTAAAGCCTGAAATCTTAAAGATAATGCTATAAGCTTTTTGGGTTTGCTGTTGCAAAATATAAAAACTGTTTCCAAGAAAAGCTTAAATCGTGAGACAAGCGAGTAATCGTGAGACGGTCCTCGTGTCTGTAGCCTACAGCTGGTGTGGGCCTGGCTGAAGGGCTGCCCCTGTGAAAATCACTGGTTTGTCGAGTGACAAAGCTGATCCAGCGACAGCAGGTTCTAAATGACCTTCAGTTGAGTAGAAAAAAGTGAGGCAATTAGAGTTAAATGAGGACAGGCAAATTAAACGTGGTTTGGAAACGAAGAGGTGACAGTTAAAGCCCAGAAAATGAGTTGGAGATACAGGAGTGCTGTCAAAGGCACATGTGGGGGACTGCGGGTTGTGGCCCTTCCTTGGTGCTTTGTTTCTTTGGGTTTATTTTGTTTCTTTGAGTTAATTTTGTTTTGCACATTTGCATAAATCCATGCACTGAGTGCATGAAACATCTTTTACAGACAATACCAAGACTTCCTTGAAGATCTCGAAGAAGATGAAGCCATAAGGAAGAACGTCAACATTTACCGAAGTAAGACTTGACTCTTTAATTGTGTGCAACAGTCACGACTGAGCGAACTCTGTTTGGATTCTTTGACCTCCTCGTGCCTAGAAAAATGCTGTCGTGTCATCGCTTCAGGCGTTCAGTGGATTTCACAGGCACCGAGTGGATGGTGATGGTTTTGTTGGCCTGCTTTAACGTGGGAGAGAAGGGTATTTTCTCCCACAAGCAAATCCTCTGCTGACTGAAGACTTTGACACATAATTCAGCATCTTCCGTGAGGGCAATTGCCATGAGATTGTTGGGGTTTTTTAGGAGGGATTCATGTGGGTTTGGGGGGTGGCTTTGGGGAGGTTGGTTTTTGGGTTGGTTTTTTAATCCTTTTTTTTTTTCTTAGAGTTGTTCGGGAGGTGGTTGCGTTTGTTTTCTTTGCTTAGCTGTTTGCCGTTTGTTTTCCATCTTTTTTTTTTTTTTTTTTTAGATGCAGATGTTCCAGTGGAGAGCGATACAGATGATGATGGGCCTCCACGAATCAGTCTGGCTGAAATGCTGGAGGATCTCCATATTTCTGAGGACGCCACCGGCGGGGAGGGAGCAAATATGATGACAGAATAAGAGTGGTGCATTACTCAGTGCAGTAAATACTCCTTTAGTGAGGAAAAAGTACCCAAAACATAAGTAAACATTACAGAGAACATGAACATGAAAAGTCATGTAATAACTTTCCTGTAAATCGCTGGAAGATGCAGCCCTCAATCAGAAAGATTGCAAAGTTCTGTTAAGCAAAATGAGTGTTGTACTATATTCCACGCCTCTGTCAATGGTTTAAAAACAAAATGCATCGTATCTAATTAATGCATCAGGTATGAACTATTAAAAAAAGCTATTCAGATATTTTTGGCCCACCTTGCTGTGGTTTGTCATCACTCCTGCGCTTGTAAGAAAAATGCACGGGGCTGAAAAGTCGCTGTTGCTGCAGTGTCCGCTGAGGAGGTGTTGGGAGCACCTTGCTCCATTTCCTTCGTGGCTTTTCAAGGCCTCAAAGAAAAACTCGGAAAGAATCAAGGAGTTACCTGTGTTCAGCCCCACTGCCAGGTGAGAGACATTTTTGCCTTACTCTTTGGTTTAAGTTTTACTAAGTGTTTCCAAACCGATGCGAATCTGCTGCAGCTCTGTGAGCCCGGGCAACACTCCGGGGAAGGCAAAGGTAGTTTTGATTGTTGGAGTTGAAACTAGGATTAGTTACCAGTTACTTATACTTTTTTTTTTTTTCTCTTTTAAATCTCACAATCTTGTACAAATGGAGATCTGGAAAGGCAGCTGTGATGTAGCGAAGCTTGAAGCCGGCCGTTGGCATTGTTAGCAGCTCAGCTGGCCCTCACTGCATATTCGTGTCACGCTGAACTCTTCTGCTTCCGCTCACGGGAGCTTTGTCATATTTTTTTTTGCTATGTAGAAGAGCAGTTAAGAAGAAAGCTGCTACAGGTGCAGTTTATCTCATGACAGTAATTTAGTTCAGTAGAGGGAAGGCATCAAACCATGCTTTAAAAATAGTCTGGAGAATGCAGCTATACAGCAAACCTGAGTTATCACTACCGTAAAAATGGTTTATTAGACATATCTTACAGTAGTAACACCTGACAGGAGTAGATAAACTCAGTCCTAGTGACCCTTGAGCCAAATCTGTGGAAACAGAAGAACTTTAATTTGTACCCTGCAGCCAATGAATGCTTTCTGTGTCTGGGTGAGACGTGGTTGGGGTCTGATGTTTCTGACAGAGGTAAAAATGATCAAGCCTTTCTCTTACATGGTTGGGAATAGGCTTCCTGTTACTGGCAGGTGCAGGGGAAGTAGGAAAAGTTTGTGCTGCTCTTCATTGTATTCATTGATCAAGGGGTTTGCTTTTTTTGCTGTGAGTGTGCACACACCTGTGCGTACCAGAGCTGGCACGGAGTATGTGTGATAGTACCAAGTGGTACGTGTAGTAGTTTGGGAGTAGTAGTGCAGGTAGAAAAGGGTTGTCTGGATGTGAGGGTTAAATTTGAAGTGTGCTTGCTACATGTAGTAAGCTAGTAGTAAGACTAAAAGGAAAGAATACTTTCTGAAGGATTTAAAAAAAAAAAAGACGCAGCCAGCTGGTGGGATTCTCTTTCAACGGAAAAGAGAAGTTTTGTCCTTCAAAACAGCCAACGTTTTGTTCTTTCAGAAGCAAAGCTTTTTACAGTGAAAAACCAAGTAAGGCTTCGGACACTCCTTCAGCCCTGCCACGTAACTTCCCTGGCTAGGAGTAGAGGGGAGAAGTAGTTACTTAAGCTAACGGTCACTTTTTTACCCCCACCACTGAAGACAAAATGCAAGACGAGCTCAGCTTTGTGGGGTTTTAGGCTGAATTTCTGTTTTGCTTAATGGTGAATCACTTCTGGGTCTCTTGGCCTCGCCTGTGTTGGAGAGGCAAGGGAGGAAATTGAGACCGCTCTTGGGGGAAAAAAAAAACGTGTATCTGTAGGTATTTCTTTGTGCCCCAGACAGCAGTGTCCAGATCAATTCTACATCCTCGCATGCATCTGAGGTGAGATGTGCCTGTGATGAACGGGATAGTCCACCTGATGTCACTGTTCCTTCACATTCAGGGCCCCAGATCAGCTGCCCCGAAGAAACGCTGGCTGGGAACTCTGAAAAACTTGCCTGTGCCAATGTTGTTCCTAAAATTGTTGACGTTTAAAATGACATAACACCAACCTAAGAAAAGACAAAAGCTGCTTTGATTTTGATGTTAAAGAGCTTATTCCCCGCAAACTGCTCCTTCAGTTCCGTGATGAAAAACGAGGCAGAATCATCACGACAAGTGCCTCGGTGTAATTTGAGTACTCAGCTTTATAAAATGAAACAAGTACGTACGACGCAAACCCACAACCAGTGTACCTTTTCACAGCAACTGAAAATGTTTCAGAGATGCCAAGCACTGACAGGACTTGAAAGACTGTTTTAAAATAATCCGTGCTCAGTGACAAGTCTTGTAAGGTAGAGGGAAACTATTGAAGCTGTGAATTATTTGGCAGGTCGTTTGCATCCCACTTAGCGAGAGGAGACTTGGTGCTGCATGGGCTGCAACCATTATGATTAACCCCTTTGTAATTAAGGTAGGTCTTCATTAATTCATACCTTTTTATGAGGCGGATCCGAGATATAAATGGCTGCAATATTTAACCCATACCTCTGCTAAAATGCATTTACGCTAGCGTACAGCAGCTCCACAGGTTTGAAGCCAGTATGAATGCAGCAGAAGAGAAACCCCTCAGTCATTTGAAGCTCTGGGTTTGGTTTAGACGTTTCCTTAACAGGCGAACGATCGTTTTGAAAAGAATCCAGAATTAGGTCCTTTAGGAGCCCCCGAGGAGGGGAGGTGTTCAGGCTGCTGAGCTCTCCAGATCTGCGATGGAAACCTCATTCAGAGGGGGGTGTGCAGGTTCCCAGCACAGCAGACACAGTCCCAAAGGAGAGGAGGCTTTGCAGAAGCTGCCACCCTCGGGAAGGAGACGCCGGACCCAGCCTGGTGGAAGTGCCTGTACGACCAGGGCAACTCCTCCAGCCGACACTTGGGGGCAGCTGCTCTTCACAGGCTCTGTGCCTGTTTCCACACCCATGTGCTCAACTCCCTGGGCTGGCAGGTGGCTGGTGCTGCCCCAAGACTCAGATCCGACACAAGGATGCATACGCTCCAAGTAGGATTTGAAAGGAATTCTCTTCAAATCGTGACAATGTTGGGACAGCTGCTGTTTAACCTTGGCAGCCTCCAAACTCCATACATAGCTCACTCATTTACCGCAGTTTCCTCGTCGTCTGAATTTGCTCCTTCCCAAAGCTCACAATCTTCACCCTGACAGAGTCTCTTGGAAGGATTCCTGCTGCTGCGGCTTTGCCGCTCTGTGATGAGGTCAGCCTGAGTGAAAATGCTTTGTCAAAGTTTGGGTATTCGTAACTACTCCAGGCCTTCTCTAAATTCTGTCTGTAACATAGAAGCCTGGAGTCCGGGTGGATTTATCAGGCTCTTCAGTGAAGTATTAACAGACAACTCAGATTCATAGATAGGAGGTGGGGTGGTAAGAGGTTGGTGCAGCCCTTTTGCCTGCACTTAGAGCTTTGGATACAAATTCTTCCCCTAACTGGCAGAGCCATCCCGCCTCTCCTTTTAGGGGATCACCTGGTGGCCTGAACCCCAAGCTGTTACATGAGGTGGGTCACAAACTCACCTACTGAACGTGTTGCGGTGATTGCAGAGGGTTTTGAGAAAATCAGAAATCGCGCTCGTCGAGTGCTCAAGCACCTACAAACTCCTCTTCTGCCTGATGTATGCTCAGAGAGGAGCGCTGTCAGGAGGAGGGTTGTGGAGAGCCTCGCTCTGGCACGTCTCATGTTGGAAATTCTTGTGAGAGCTACTCGTTCAGTGCAGGTCAAAAAGAGGCTGGGTTTGAGACCTTTTTGCCTCACGTGAATGCCACAGCCATTAGGCTACTGGATTTGTCTCCTCCTTTTCAGGCAGCCACGGCTGTCTGCGCAAACCCGACTGGCAAACAGAATTCCTGAAGTCGTGGGGTAAGCAGAAGGCAAACCCTGAGCTGCTCAGCTGTCTGTTAAGTACCTTGAATTGTTTTCCGGTGAATTTTAGGAGCTCCGGTGTGTCTAGTTTGAAACAGCAGATCAAGAGTGGAAAACTTACGTTGTGAGATTGTGGACCATATATTAAGTACCAAAGCTGAAACAGGCAATATCCTTGTACGCATTTCCTACAGCCTTCAGTTTCTGTCCCATGTAGTATTTACACAATATATTGGAAATGTCACCAATGTAGGAACAAGTATTTTTCTGCAACGAGGCTGTAAAAAGCTGTTGCACGAGGTAGTTTCAGCTGAGCAGGAAAGTTTCAGCGAAGCAGGACAGAGTAACTTAAGGTCAGGTTTGGAAAAGGAAACAGATCTGCTGTAAACTCAACATTGTTCTAAGCAAATAGACACAAGATGAAAAGGAGGATGTTCTGTGGGGTGCAGAGGCTATTAAGTGCTGACAAGTTCTTCTTAGAAACAGGATTTTCAAGTCAGATAATGAATAGCTAAGATAAGAAGTCTAATTACGTAAACAATAATATAATTATATAAACAGTAGCACAGACCAAATGCATGTGTCACAGCAAAATAATCAAAGTAACAAGAAGGAGCATGAACTTATCTTAGGCCTCTCTAGTAGTAGCAGAGGGAGTAAAGTTGTGCCTGAACAAAATCAGCACCTTCATTGTCTTCAGGAAGTTGAAACTGTCTGGATCGATAAAATACAGATTATAGTTTCAGGAGAGAAGCTGTGCAAGTCCTGCAATAATAAACCTTCGTAATGAGGGGGCTGTGACTCTGCCTTTCTGTGTCAGAGCTGGAAAGGTCCAACAGTGTGTAGTGACCGGCGTGAGCAGTTCTCTTCCAGCAGGTGTTTATTAGTTCTTTAGTTTCAACTCTTGCCCAACCAGTGTTGATAAGTTGTGCTACTTAAATACGAGATTCCTTTCAAGAAGTCAGTGAAAGAAGGATGTGAGTGGTGCCCCACTTGTTTCCCTCTTTTATGTATAATTCCACGGTGACAAACTTCCCCTGTATAAACACAGGAGCTGGGAGGTCGGCTCTATTCACAAGGGTTGGGAGGGGAGGCAACGCTAAAGTATCACGCTGGTTATACATCAGAAACTGACTTCACCGCATTAAGACTGTGTGTTTAAGTCAATGTTTGCAAATATGAAGATTATTTCCTTTGTTGACAGGGAGTCCCTAAGCAGCACGTACTGCAGATATAAGCAGCGAATAGTAGGAGAGAAAAACCTCTTATTCATGCACCTGATTGGTAAGAGAGCCCTGCAAACACCGACTGCTGCCAGCAGTGTCTTCTCCCATGCGCACACACGCCCAAACCCTCAGCCCATGCCGGTGGTGGAATTTGGACCTCTCTCGTGGGGTTAAGGATTTGATACTCTCTTGTTGAGCAAGCAGATCCCCTGACAAGGCTGAGGGGAGTAACCAGCCACCTCAGGCTCTACCAACCAACCTCCTACTCACGTAGTTTGTGTGTGTGTATGAGTGTCTCTGCAAGAGCTGTCTGCAGGTGGCTGGCCCAGCTATGGGTGAAAGTTTGTCTGAAAACCTTAGTTTGTTCTTGATTGTGCAAGAAGCTCGGACAAAATGGGATGGAAGTGCTACCGGTGCGAGCAAGAAGTTCACAGGGAACTGAACGTGGTGCAGGTGTCCTCAGAGAAGGGTGTGCGGGTGGGAATTGCAGGGAGCATTCCATTCCCTCTTGAAACACTTCCTGCTTCAGATGAGTAAATGCAGCACTTAGCACCAGGTTTAAAAAACAACTGTTGTAGCCACTCGATGCAGCCTGCACAAAATGTGGAAGCAGGCTGTTAGAGCAGTCTTTAGTCCACCTCAGAATAGGGAGTAAAGATTCTGTTCGGCACCTCAGGCTGACGATCAGAGCACAGCTTCCAACAGGGAACCTGCCCACGCAGCGTGGTTACTGTTTCAAAACTGAAGCTGCAAGGTGAAGTTTGCACGTAATATTTGAAATCCTTTCCTGTAGGTGAGAGCCTTGGTGACAGGCAGGGAAAAGGTTTCGATGGGTAAAAATAATCAAGTTGGGGTTGTTTTTTTTCAGCTGCCTGTGTCTCGGGCACATGTAATGCAAAATACTGCATTTTACTTACCTATGTTACAGACTGACAGATTTGAAACAGAACAATTGTCTTTGTAAATAGTCTAATAATTGGTGTAACTCAAGTACTGTATTTCCCTCTTCTGTCCCTAAACATCAGTAAACGCAATCCATGGACTGAGCATGAAAGCATGAGGAGCAGTAAGATATTTACTACTTTAGCCATTATATTAATAAAACATTATAATACATTATTTATACATGTACACAAACATTATGTATACCTAATATACAACTACTGCATTAATAAAACAATTGGATTCTAATCTGAAAGTGTTAAATAGAAGATTTATTTTTCACAAACTCAGCAATTACCTGGGTAGTCTCGAAAGTTGCAACAGGGCAAGTTTAGGCTGGACATTAGGAAGAAATTCTTCATGGAAAGAGTGGTCAGACCCTGGAACAGACTGCCCAGGGAGGGGGTTGAGTCGCCTTCCCTGGATGTGTTGAAGTGTCGCTTAGATGTGGTGTTGGGTGAGATGGTTTAGGGGTGAACTTGGAGTGTAGGGTTAATGGTTGGACTTGATGATCCCGAGGGTCTTTTCCAGCCTGAACCTTTCCATGATTCTATGAAAGAGGTTTAAGTGCAGCTGCAGCATTTCCCATCACTTTCCCAAATAAACTATTTTCATATCCCACCTTATTCTCCCCTAATTATAAACTAGCAAAGTAACTGAATCTCATGTTGAGATGACACACAACATAATTAGTGTCTTTGCTTTATCACCGTCTGTGATCAAATCTCAGTCCATGAGTCATTTGATGCCACTTACTAATAACATCTTATCCTCTCGAAGGAGGGGACGCTGTAGGAGCACCTCTGCACTGGACAGATGTTAAAAAAAAAAACACTTCAGGGTGGGTGGGAGCAAAACTGCATTTATGTTATCCTGTACGCGCCCTGCTACTGCTCTCTTCTTCTCATGGGGTGACACGGGATGCTGATTCCAGCTGCCAAGTTGTGTCGATGCTTCATCCCTGGCCAACTCCAGCCCAACTCCAGTGTCCGCTCTTGCCCACCAGCAGCATCGGCATCCTCTGTTTCTAAGGCTGAAGCTTGAAAAACCACAGATTTTGAAACAGAGCCAATTCCAGGGTGCCCAGTGCATGAGTTGCAGAGTCTGCAGTCTCAAGAGTTCCTGTTTCAGATGCTACACAACAGGTAAAGTGTAAAAGAGGGGAAGTAAGGGGTTTAGGAAAAAGGAGGAGACGTTGCATTTTGGGCAGGGTTTTTGTTGATTTCCAACTGCAACATCCCTACCACAACTGAATGTGTAGTTTCATGTTCTGTATGTAATATGCTTGCTTTATCAGTCTTCTGAAAGGAAAACAAAAGCTGTCTTTTTTTTTTTATATAAGGTCCAAGAACATGAGAATTTTACTATGAATTTTCCTGGAAGTAAATCCTCACATTTTCAATAAGCCGACTGCGTTATTTGCACAACGATATGAAGTAGTTCATTGTATTAAATGATGGAGGAAGCTCAATAATAATTCTGTAAACAGATACATACCAAGCTTAGAGAAGCAGCTTAGAGTTGCACAGTATCGTGCAAAACCTTTTGTGTACGTGTCTCTCCTGTCAGCAAAGCTACGGCAGACAAGAACAAATGTGGGCCGTGTAATTTCTCAAGAAGAAAACTCTCCATATCCAAGCATCGCTCCTGGGAACAACAAAATACGCAGCACGGCTGATCCTGTACCAAACTCAGCTTTGTAACTCTGGCCAGTCTTTAAAATCGAAAGCGCTTTAAGCAGCAGTCAGTCGAACAATAAAAACAAGGACCGATTGAAATTGTTTTGGCAAAGTAATTTGCTGTCAGAGAGCCCGAGAATACAGAAGAACATGAAGAGATAGTGGAGAATAAAACCATGTTTGCACACACCCTGAATGCGTTTCTGAACAAAAACGGAGGGTTGACAAAACCCCACTTTGGTCCAAAGTCAGCGCGGGGTCGCCATGTTACTTCACGACGGAAACCGCGCTCTCGCGTTGGTTTCCAAAGAAGTGCAAGAAGAGCTGGAAAGCTGTGCTGATGTGGCCAGGGACAAAGCTGTAAGCAGCGTACAAGGCCGTAACTAACACGGTGATGTTGCAAGTGTAGAAGAGCAGTTTTTCCCAGGGCTCCATGAGGTAGCTGCAGGTGATCAGCTCAAACTGGCAGAACAGCCAATAGAGATAGTTCTTCAGGCTCCTCACATCCATCTCCAGCTTTGTGCCGCTGCTGCAAGAGGTCCCTACCACAGGCAAGAAGAGTCAGTAGAAACTGGAACCTTAGAAAGAAACGTAAAAACATTGCACGGGCAGGAACTCCATGCTACACGGTCCGCTTATACTGACTGGTTTTAATAAATGATGTTTTAAAAGCACAAAGTATCTAAAATTCCAATATTGCAAATACGTTTTAAAGCATAAAACGTCATCAGATAGCAACAGACTAGCAGGAGGCTTTCTTTTACCCCAAGAAAGGCTTCATTTGAAATCTTTCTTCCTTTCCCACATTCAGTTCTGAACACGACAGTTCTATTTAGACCACTGCGTACTGGGCTCCGTTATTTACCAAGGAGGCTCCGCAATCTTTTTTTTTTTTTTTTTTTTCCTGGAAAGCAGTTACCCAATAATGGTTGCAATTCCATTCTCCGAGCCAAACTCTCCTGACTTTACCTTGCGCTGGATTGTTTAAGACTCTGTTGAAGCAGCTTAATTCAAACAAAGCACCTCAAACCCTCCCTCCTTCAACACTCCTGGGTTTTGACATAGAATTTGGCTACAAGTCTGATTTCTACTACTGCAGATTGAATTTTATGTCTTATGCTTCAGTTGCTGCTGGAGTGCAGACTGGGAGTTTGCAGAATACCACACATACAGAACTGGTGAGGTAAAGGGAAAACAGGACGATTTCAGTGACTGGTGCTTCCTGTCATTTGGCAAATCAGAGGGGACAAAACAAAAACTGGGATTTCCCTCTTTGTAATTGGAAGGTTAAGAGTTTCTGGGGGTGTCAAGATCTGTGGAAAAAAAAAGCTTACTGCACAGAAATGAAATGAAACTTCACAGATCTATGCAGAGCGGGATTTTATCTAAAAAAAAAAAAAAAAAGCCACTTCCTAAAGATGCTGGAAAAATTTTGCGTCACATTTTCTATTTTATATCCATAGCTTCCCCACGTCTTTTCTGCCAAACAGGTGAGAATAACTAGGTAATGCTTCTGTATTTAAGAATTATGAACTACTTTTAGCAATATCCTTACTGTATCTGTTGCATTTATTTACATTCCTTGCAGGTCTACTAAAACTGCAAGGTTATACTTAAACCTCTTATCATCAAATGCATTGCCAAGCTACTTCGAGGAAAGACTTTTCTTACCAGAATTGGATTTTGAAAACAAAAAAAAAGCAGAACTCACCTTCTTCACTTCTCCCCGATGACAAAACGTCTAGATGAGAGATGCTTCCTGACACTTCTGCCTCTTGCAGCTGAACAGCCCATGCACAGATCGCGAAGCAGAAACAAATTAGCTTTGATCCTCAATTAGAGAGTGTGGCCTCCACACCCCGCCCTCCTGCACTATTGCTGAAAACTCCTGGCCAAAGTTCTCCACCTTACGCAACAAGGACAGCCATGGTCTGGCTCGGTACCGCGCTCTCCTACCAGCATTAACTTCTTCATTTGGACAAAGTCAAAGCTGAGGAACTGCAGGCAGGGAGGAACACACAAGACTGAAATACTCTTTAGGACAATCAGCAAAAAAACGTTTAGAATTAGCACCTTCTCTAATTTCGAATCTCAAAAAATATCTCTGCTGCTGTGGGGCTTGACAATGTCGGACTTGACGCAGGCTGCCCAAGCTCCTAAGAGGTGCAATTTAATGTCGCTGCAAAAGTATGGGGTCAGAGTTAAGTAACCACAAAAATGTAGCTCAATTAATATGTCCCAGGCAAGTCTCCGGTGAAGCCACCACCTTCTGCAACCTTTGATTAATGCCACCTTCAGACAGTTCCTGGTCTTCCCCGCACCAGTATCTCCCAGTGCCACGTATGCATCTCAGTCGTCCTCATCCGGAAACCCCAACGTGAATATGGGGACAGGATTTCTGCAAGGAGAAGAGAGTTTTTCTTAAAACTGCTACAAAATCCAACCAAGCCACAAAGGTTTGAGCTGTTTTAATGACCTAATTGGACAAGTAAATTAGGTAGAAATCTGCATAATATATTATGTTCTAAACAATCTGCCTGCAGTCAAATCATTTCTAAATATGAATCAGCTTCATTTTGGGACAATACGCCACAAGCAATGTCTAAGGCATCCGTGCCTCACCTTCTTTCGTCCCTTCCTTACCAAACATGACCCGAGCCGAGGTATTAGGAAATGCTGACCTACTCCCCCAACCTTGTTCTGCCCCCGTAGTTTTCAAAGAAACGAAAGTTTGCTGTTTAAAAACTGCCCGCTGCAGAGGGAAGGTCTGCCACAGCAGGGCATCTCCTGAGCTGGGTAAACTGCTCAATCAGGGAAGATAAAACCTAAGGTGGGATCGAGAGAACGGGCTCACCAAATGTGAAATATGATTGCCCGGGAGTAGCGTGGCAGGATTATTCTCTCAGTAGTTTCTACTTTCAACCAGATTTTTTCAGCTCTGTATTTCAATAGAGTATGGAGGGCTGGAGTGAGATAAGGACTTTACTTAGGTTTTTTTTTCCATCAAAATATTGGTGAAAAACAACGTATACACAGGAGAAACATCTGACCACTGCGGCGCCCACATTCTTGGCAGGCCAGCATCCCTGCCTCAGGTTACCCACCTTCCCTGCGAGGTGGATCAGCCCTTTCTGAATCCTTTAGAAAGATGCCGTGAGGAGCACTGATTACCAGGGCAGCCAAAGGCAGGGCTGTCACCTCCATTCCCTCTGAATCACCTCCAAAACACATTTGCATAGGAAAACTCAGGTAGGTATTTTTGCCGTTCTGAAGTACACACCTGTGCAGATGTTTTCATTATTTTCAATAATTCTCTCCTAGTTCTTTCAATAACGAATTCCCCAAATTGAAACAATGCAGAAAGTGAGACTCATCTGGGTTTGCTTTAGTTCCAACAGCTTCGTTTTTTTCCTACCTGACAGCCAAGAGCCATTGTGAAAGAGATAGGTGGGAGTGCAGAAGATCAGGCGGTTTCACGGGAATAAAACGTCGGGGTAAGCAGAATCCATTCCCAAGCAGATCTCAGAGTAGTATGTAAAGCCCCCAGGCATCCTCGCTTTCTGAGCTGCTTTTCCCAGCTTCTGCCCCAAGGGGAAATAAGAACTCATGAACGCCTTTCACAATTCCTCATCAGATGCCGATAGTTCCACCCAGAACAAAAGATTTGCCTGAAATGCCTCCCCTTTAAGGCAGTTTTAGTCTACGCGCTGTAAGATACTTTTCCCCACGCAGAGAAGAAAGTCTTCAAGATTGAAAAAAACCAAAAAAACCAACAAAACCAAACCACACCAGACAAAACCATACTGCTACCTTTGCTAAGACGCTGCAAGAGGTGACTGCAGACGCAGGGAGAAAACATTTTTTCTTTGCAAAGATCTTACTCTGAAGAGCAGGCAAGAGACTCTCTTAGGTAGCAGCCACTCCCAGAGGGGCTGGTCCCTTGTCTTCAGGTCTCTGGATCATCTTGCCCACACACTTAAATTTCAAAACCTCTTTTTACTGCTTTTCACTGTGGTTTCCAGCCAAACAAATTCAAACACAGCTATGTAAAAGTCATACAATGACACGGCGATAATTGCTCCCAGCAAGGGAAACATGAATTAAAAATGCACAACAGACACATTCAAATTACCGCTGCACTGAAGGAAATCATCAGCTTCCCTTTTTTGAGCTCGGCGAAGCTCCCCACGTGGAAAAGCAGCAGCTTCTGGTTTAGAGCAAATTTAGCTGTTCAGCTCCATAAGCAGAAGTGATTTTTTTTTTTCCCTTGTTATCTCATGCCTTATAATGGGATCCTCTAATATCTAACAAGGTGTAAACCCACACTGAGGCATCTGCTCTGCATTTGGCTTCTCTGTTGTCTAGTAAGGTCTATGTAATAATGCTGCTTTTTCTCTTCTCCAGCATCTCTTTTGACAAAATTTCTATCTTTAATTTCAGCACTTCTCTTCCCAACTTAACTGAAATTGGCCATGGGTTACCAAGTACGATATGTGGGAGTACAGAAAGAGGTAATGAAAGAAAATAAGCCTCATTTCCATAGAAGACCAAGCTAAAAATGCCTGAAATATCTCTGCCTCACACCTATGCACTGTGGTAAGTCATCTCTCCATCTACTTAAATCTAGATACCGGAAAATAATCGAAGCGGAAAGTCAAGGTGATCAGGACAGCTCTCTAATGTACCCCATCCATCTATCCAAACAAAGCAAGGCACAGGTTTGTATTTTTTGTAAAGACCTGAGTTTGTTGTATCCCTTTTGGCTCCAGCACCCTTTGGAAAGAATGGAAAGAATCAACCCATGCCAAGGCCAGGGAGATGGGGGGAGGTTGGGGAGGCCAAGGCAGCCCAGGCAAGGATGAGCTTGACCTGCTACGGTCACAAACAGAGGTGCCACACTCCTCCTGTGACCATCTGCAGCCTCCCATAGTCATCCTCTGGCCTCCAGAGAGCTGAGCCCCAGCTTCATGGCACCAGGGCAGAAACCCAGCAGTAAGGACTGGCTCGTGTAGTGAAGCGTTAGATTGACTTGCCACTACCATCGAGCTGCACCGAAGAACCTCCAGAACATACGCTACTGGCGAGGAGAAAAATCGGCGTTGACCGTAGAACAGGCCAGTTCTTTGAAAAGCTCTGTTCTGCGCAGTGTAAAATATCCAGCATGTGGCTCCAAAAAATCCTGGCACCAGATGACGGGCTTATCTGGAGCAGTATCACGCCTGTAATTAGGCTGTATGACACCACGCAACAACTGCATGAGGAATGCACCTTGATGGGGAGTGTAACTTGGCTCCAGCTTACAGGGGCTCCACTTACCGCTGTTTGTAATGCAAATAACATATTTTAATTATTACATTGTTGTCTCCAAGAGTCATACGATTTCCCAGCATGCTTTCCCACACCTGGCTAGACTAGTTCAGGAACTCGTTTAATTCTGCACCAAGACAGATAATTAAGTAAGTGAAAACTGTGGCAGTCAGTGCCCTCCAAAAGCACAAGGAATACGCACGGTTGCCTCAGAAGGATTAGGCACAGACTATCTCAACTTGAAGATCATATCATACCATTTCATACGCTGCCAACTGAGCATTTCATTAAAAACGGACAGTTAAGCATGTCAGTTGTGACGAGCAGTGAACGTAGACCTTCCGAGTTGCAACTGATTATCTTACTATACAGCTCACTCACATAATTTTTTATTTAGCTACCAGGGATGCGCAGGAAACTCCAGCAAAGCAAGTTTCTTCTGCCCACCCAGCAGAAAGCATGTTCTTGTGGGGCAGTCTGCTGTGACAGTCCTTGCACGCCTGGCCTCTCACTGAGGTCAGGGGCTCTTCTCTTCAGGGTGGTTTAGATTCACCATATTTTCCAGCTCCAGGCTGTGCCTTGTTCCTTCACCTGATAGGAAGGGAGGTGAAAGCCTAAACTGAGCATGGGTCATTTAGGAACAGAAAAAATAAGGGAAACTATTTGTTCCTGCACTGAGCAGCTACACCCTGCTGTCTCCCTCTTGTTCCTCTAAGCTGTTAACATTTATCCATTTCAGTTCTTTTCCCCAGTGCTGCCCACGCTGTGGTATCACTCAACATATAACTCACGTTGTTTCAGGTGCAAAACACGTATCACTGAAAAGGAAAAGGTGCCTAAAAGGACTTTAAAATCTAGAATAGTACAGATTCAAAGCATGCCCATGGGTTGCAGAGCTGAATGCCCAGTGTGGGACTGGGAGCTGATGAAACTGGGAGTTCTCCTAAGACAAAGATTTCCTAATTTCTAGGATAGTTCTGTAGTTTTATTGTAAAACAGGGCTGACACAACCCTAACTATCTTGCAGACCTTCAGCACACTTTATACAAAGAATTGACTGATGCATTAAGGTGGAAAAATTTCACTTGGCTTTTAGTAGAGAAATAGCTGCACTTGACCTTTATTTTAGACGTTTTTACATCCGTACAGCGAAGCAGATGCTCAATGACTGTCGTAACAAGCAGAGCTCTGCCAAATACTATGGAAGAATTTTTTAACATAGGACTTCAAAAAAAAAAAGTGAATTTTCTCAACCGGATTATTTATTCCGTGAACTATTCTAAAATCATACTTCCTGTCCTTAGCCTATTTATCACGTGTACAGGAGACTGTCCTGCTAAAAGTGACACCGCAGTGGAGTGGCACAGGATGGGAACTGGGGACTTTCCATTAACACTGGCCAGGGACACCGCATCCTCCTGCACTGCCATCTCCTCTTTTCTTCTCCCCTCCCCATTCAGATCAGAAGTACACGCACCCCTGGTGAACAGTCTGAGCAAACATTTCAACTGCAAACTTGAATGAAATTCTACCTTTAATTAAGAACTCTGAAGCTGGATTCCGGCACTGAGTCTCAAGAGGTGACAAAACACTACGGCAAACTTCAGTTGTGCTGCCAGCAAATCCAGTTGTCTCCTACATGTGTGTGGAGTAGAGGGTTTCTACATACAGGCTCAGGATGGCATCAGCTGCAGTCCCGATCTGCTCCATTAATGCTTCAACCCTTTTCCAGGAGGGCACTCCGCTGCCTGATTCTGTCGCAGGCATTGAGGGAATCCCAAAGCTTCATGACTTAGCCCAGTAGTAAAAAAGGCAAAAAGGGCTCTTCAGTGGGCAACAATTAATTTTAAATCATTGCAGCACGAAACCCTCACCCACCTAAGGCTGAAACCACAGGAAACAGTGTAGTGGTTTGGAATATGCAAAAGAACATTCCAGTTAGGGAGCATCAAAAGGGTAATAGCTGTGTGCTTGGTTGTCTCTCCCAGGTGTCAACACATACTTAGCAAGGGCTAAGAATCCACCAGAACTGGTGCACTGAACAGAAGATACATTAGCATAGGGGTGAGGTCCAAGGAGCTGGTTTTCATGCAGAATTAAAATTTTGTTTTCCTAAGAAAATACGTAAGATGAAAGCATGAGCTCTGTGATTCTCTCTTGTTATAACTAAAGCAGGTAGTTACCACAATGGGTGTCTCTTTCTGGGCAAAACCAATTAATTCTCGCCCACATCCTCTTTAATTGAACTCGTGGCATCTAAAGCCTACCTGAAGCTTTTACCACTCCCCAAAGAGAAAAGTTCTCAAAGCTGGATTCAGTATTTCATCAGAGCACAGCTCCTCACCCAGCTGTCATCAGGAGACCTGGCCCTGCTCTGAGAACAAGCCCTGCCAGCAGGCTGCTGGGGGGCGCCTCGGTCCTCACCTTGTCTGAGGCAAGCAGGAGTCACTAAGCCTTCACTGCCATAAAGCAAACTGAAGAAGAACCCTAAACAACCAAAAATATAAACACCAACTCCCTCAGATCTCGGCTGCATTACACACGAGGGCTTTGAGCCCCCCACGGGTGAGTCCCCACAGCCCACGGGCATCCCTGGGCTGCCGGCCCCTTGCAGCCCCCTCAGAACCTCATGGGTCCCTCAGCCTTCCCTCACAGCCTCCTCAGCCCTCACAGCCCCCTTGGCCTTCCTTCACAGCCCCCTCAGCCTCCCCGCTGGCCCCCCACCGCCCCCTCAGCCCTCACAGGTCCCTCAGCCTTCCCTCACAGCCTCCTCAGCCCTCACAGGTCCCTCAGCCTTCCCTCACAGCCCCCTCAGCCCTCACAGGTACCTCAGCCTTCCCTCACAGCCTCCTCAGCCCTCACAGGTCCCTCAGCCTTCCCTCAACAGCCTCCTCAGCCCTCACAGGTACCTCAGCCTTCCCTCACAGCCTCCTCAGCCCTCACAGGTCCCTCAGCCTTCCCTCACAGCCTCCTCAGCCCTCACAGGTCCCTCAGCCTTCCCTCACAGCCTCCTCAGCCCTCACAGGTCCCTCAGCCTTCCCTCAACAGCCTCCTCAGCCCTCACAGGTACCTCAGCCCTCACAGGTACCTCAGCCTTCCCTCACAGCCTCCTCAGCCTTCACAGCCCCCTCAGCCTTCCTACTGGCCCCTCCAGAGACCTCTCAGCCCTCACAGCCCTCTCAGCCCTCACAGCCCCCTCAGCCTTCCCTCGCAGCCCCCTCAGCCCTCGCAGCCCCCTTGACCTTCCTTCACAGCCCCCTCAGCCTCCCCAGTGGCCCCTCACAGCCCCCTCAGCCTTCCCTCACAGCCCCCTCAGCCTTCCCTCACAGCCCCCTCAGCCTTCCCTCACAGCCTCCTCAGCTCTCATAGCCCCCTCAGCCTTCCCACCACCCCTTCACAGCCCCCTCAGCCTTCCTACTGGCCCCTCCACAGCCCCCTCAGCCCTCACAGCCCCCTCAGCCTTCCCTCACAGCCCCCTCAGCCTTCCCTCCAGGGCTGCCCTTGCCTCCCTGCCGGCGCCTCGCCCTGTGCTGCTGCCCCTTCGCGTTGCTCTCTCCACCCCGGGGCAGCCAGCACCACCTGCCCTACGAGATTAAACCAAGTGGTTTTCCCCCTCCTCGGGGCTCCCTCGGGCCGCCCGACAGGCGTCGAGGCGGCGGCGGGGCCGCCGGCAGCGGGTCAGGCCGCGGCGGGGCGGCATCTGCCTACAACTCCCGTGAGCCCCCGCGGCACGGAGCCGCCGGGTGAGGCGGGAGGGCGCCGCAAGGGCCGCTGGGGCCGGTAGTCCCGGGGGAGCGGCGGGCGGGAAGGCCGAAGGAGTACTGGATATCGTGAGCGGAAAAAATTCGCTGTGGCGAAGAAAAATTGTGCCCGTGGCAGTGACAGCGTAAGGACAACCACACAGCTCTCAGAAATTCTTTTTGTGCACGGCGTGATCGCTGTCGCCGTGTCCATCCTCACGGCAACGCTTCCCTCTGCCCTTTCTCCAGCACCAGTGGCGCTACCCGAACAGCTTGGGGGGTTTTTTATGCTTATGTTTCACTCAACGTTTTCCAAACAAGAAGTGTTTTTGCTGGGATGTGCCTCTCCCCTGAAGGACTGTCTGTTTCTCTTCCCTCAGGCTCAGGGAGCAGCAGCCCCCTCAGAGCACCAGGTGACCGCGTCCCGCCAGCCCGGCGGCTCCTGCGGCGAAGCCACGAGCTTGGTAAGATCCAAATCAGCTCTGGGAAGAGAAAATTCCCCTTAAAATCTAATAACACGTTTTCCTCAGACATCGGATAATTAACTGAGAGTGTTCTGAGGGAAGAAATAGTCCCTGCCTGGCGTAAGTAATCCTTTGAAAAGGCAAATTTGAGAGCACTCGGTGTCGGTTGTGACAGAGGGGTCTCCAGAGGAATCACAGCGCTAGTGCTGTCACTTTGCTGTAATTGCTGTAAGAAATATGTTGCATTAAAAGGTGTCCATTAAGAAATGCTTTTTTTTCTTCCTGTAGGCACAGGTATTTTTTCTGGAACAAAATTTGTGAGTGACTTTCTTATTTTTTCAGTATTTTTTCCTCCCTTTGCTTTTGTAGACTGTTGTCGTTTTAGCAAAGATTCTTCCTCTCCTCCTCAAACCTGAGGAGTTCGTTCCTCCGTGTGCCTGACTGTGCTCGAGGGAATGGACCTTCAGAGGAACAGAGCACGTGGCCACAATTGTGAACGTGAGCAATTTGGCAGCATGGGAAACTCAGGGTTATTTAATGCGTCGCTCTCAATTGTCTTTAAGAGGTTTTAAATATCTAAATACTTGAGCAGAAATGGCACGGTCATTTGGGAACTTACTGTCTTTCAGTGAAATCCTAGTTGGTAAAATTCTGCTTGGATTTGACTACGTGGTGTAAAGAGTGAAAACAGAGCAAGGGGGAAACGCTGGGAAACTGAATAATCCATACAAATAATATTTGGGTTTTCTCCCAAGAGGCCACATCCATCTGCCTCTGTGTGCTTTATCTAAAACTTATTTTTGAAAGTCCTTGTCAATGTGATCACATTTAAACTGTTTCTCATTTTATTTAACTAAATTTTCTTTGATTCCCACACTTGTAAAATTCTGTTCTAATCTCTGCTGCTTTATGAGGAAGAAAAATATTCCGTGTACCCTTGAAAAGAAAAAAGTGGCATAAAATTACATAGAATAGTGGAAGGGTTGCTAGAAGTTTCTCTTCTGCCAAGGTGTTAGCCCAGATTGCCTCATCGGTGCCTTTCACAGAGCAGAAGGTGACTTTCAGTGAAATATAATCTTCCGTAAGAGGAGCAGAGAAAACAACTGAAGGCTTAGAAAGTCGTTTGTTTTCTTAATTGCTGACAGCTCAGAACTAGAGAAGTGAACATCCTCACACCACTATGAAAGTCGTAGGGATAAGCCAAGGAAAAGCTGGAAGAAAAGAGCAAACCCTTCAACTTGAGTATCCTGGAATGTCATTGTCCTGGCAGAGAGAGGAGGGGCCCGTCAGCGATGCTCCGCAAATGAAGAACAGGGGTTGGCACTTTTGCCACCTGACATCGCTAGTCACTGCTTCCTACAAAAACACAGAAGCAATAACCAGGTGATTTCAACCCGCCAGATCCTGCCTCTTCTGACTCTCAAACCCACTCACAGGAACCCATCTGAGCTCGGCTTACAGAGCCCACACGTCTGCGCCCACAGAGGATCGGGCCCTTCAACAACTCTGCCAAGAGGTTTCCAACAGCCGAGCGGAACGAGGTTCAACCGCACGGAAAGTGCCGACACGCTGGTGTCATCTGTGCCCCAAAGAGACGGCAGCTCAGTCACCTCCCGCCACCGCTGAGCTCCCGTGGGACTGGAGACGTGTGTTTGACAAGCGGCTCGTCACGGTCAGCAACGCCTGTCATCGCTTTCACACCGGGATGCTTCAGGAGTCGAGGAGCGTCCCGTCACCCTTGTCTCTCGCGATGCTCTTTAGGCTCTGCGAGCGCACACCAGACACCGAAGACGTTGATGAATCTTGTTTGTTGCCGCCCTGTAACTTTAATAAATGCACCTCAGGACAGGCAGATTTAGCAGAAATGTTAGAATTAATCATGTGCTTTAGAAGTGAAACCAGCAGGTAAAATAGCTTCTGCTGGAAGACATTCGTATTAGCTCGTTAAAACTCCATGTTGACCTCAAGCAGAGACCCTGCGCCTTTGCCTAGAACTCTGTAACAAAGTTTCTGCTGTGAAGGGGTAAAGTCTTGCTTTCAGGTCTAATTAGGATGGAAAGAAATTGTTTCTTCTTGGATTGAAAAATAATGTCCTGTGTAAAAGAGATCTGCAGGAATGAGAGAGTCAGTCAGTGGAAATTGCACAGAATGCAGCAATTGATGTTCAAAATGATTTTTCATAGCTGGAGGACTAGAAGTTTGTTATTTTAACAGAAAATCTTAATGTCTATAAACAATGCTAAATCATCTACGAACAATCCAAGTACATAAAATGTCTGTCTTCTCTGAGTGCATTTGATTTTCATCCAGTCTTTCTGTATAAGAAGCTTTATAAAATCAGAAGGCTAAAATACAAAGAAGGACATCGTTTGCATATCTACGGTTACAGATCGTTGTTCTCTAGGACATGTGACTATGAAGCCTTCCGACAGCTTTTTAAAGTTAGCTCTGGCCATCAATGCTTTGTAGTAGCCCCTCTCAGGAACGTGGATCTGCCTTATATTTTATTCCTTCAATTTCTGAATAATGACATTGATTAATTGTGAGTGAGAATCTGAGGCAGATTTTTTGTAATCTTTATGCGTTTCATATCAGAAAACACGTCTTCTGCATTTCTGCACTGCCAAGATAATCAGTGATGCTGCTTCTTTATTCATATTATTTTGACAGAGGCTCAGACCTTTTCCTCTATATGAATTCTCTTTATTTAGATACTTCTTTTACATGTGTCCTAGTTTCCCTAGGACTATGGCGTAAGAAATGGGAATTCATTTTCAGTGTAATTCCCAAGTCGTCACTGACAAAAAATAAAATCTGAGGAATAATTAGAAATGTTCTAGAAATACGTGAGGAAAGAGAGAAATTAAATATATTCATATCTTATAATTTAAAGCAATGCAAAACCAGTCTGTGTAGCTGTTATTCCGCACGGTTCGAAGGCACAGTACGTACTGTACTAGTGGCACAATAATGGTAACTGGGTATTCCTTCTTTTATGAAATATTTAGTTGTCAGCTTCAACAGTATTCCTGTAAAATACTGGTTTGTGTGAAATTTCTGAGGTTTTATTGCTGCCTCCTGAAAACTGTTTCGCACTGTTGCAAGAAATCACGATCAGCAAAGACGTTCTGTAGCTTTATTTTCAAAGTTTCAGGCACCATCAGAGAGATGTTATCTTGTATGTACGTACCTGAAAGGTGGGCGCTTTGTTAAATGTGATACAGTTATTTGGTAAACAAGAAATTAATGGGAACTGGGATTCTTGAGTTTTGGTCTTTGATCTCCCCCAGCGCCCCTTCACAGTCGCCAGGTGCGAAAGCAGTGGGTCTTTGAGCCGGAAGGTCTCATTTTTAACGTTTCTTTTTGCTTTTCCCTTTACATCCTCTTATTAAGGGCCATTTGTCAATGTAGAATTTTCATAATTTTAGTAGAGATATAAAAATGCCTTCTTTTATGCATATCCATCTTTGTGATTAATAACAGAAATGTAGTGACTGGCTGAAAAAGACCGATCCCTTTCAAAATTATAGGAGGCTTTCATCCCATCTTCTGATCTGATCTTAAATGAGGACATTTTCAGTCCTGGAAGAATGAGACATCGCTACTCCGTATAAATCAAAATCTGAGCTCACAGTCTTAATTTAATCAAAAATGGGAAGAACAGTTTTTACTGGAAAATGGAGACATAATCTTTAAATGATGGATAACATAAGGTCAACGGTAAGTCATATCTTGGAAGAAAAATAAACCAGAGATCTGCAGATGCAAGGTTGTATTTACCATTAACCTTTACAATGTGACTAAATAGAAACGTGTCCCAGCAGGAATTAGTACCCAGAGTGTAGCTTTTAAATCTCCGTGGATTTATGGACCGTCTTCAATTACATTTTTAATTCTTTCCTCATACACAACACTTTTATGACCTTCCCACCTATCAAAGCCTCATAAAAACAGGACCCTGGCACTCCAGAGAGACCTATTGTTTCAAGAATTCGCAGACTTACTATTAAAGCCCATTTCATGTTTCATAAATTTTTATATCAAACATTTATCCCTGGCTTCCATTCCTGTCGGAGTGACATACTGGATTTTATTTTAAAGATAAATGATATCTTTTGGGCCGTATTTTCCTTACTCCAGATGTAACCCTAGAGAACCTCCATGATATATCATTTGCGGGTGAGAGGAAACAAAGCCCGTTTTGAAAACAAAGGGCAAAAATATCCATAATTTGTCTGGTTCATACTTATATGTTGAAATCTTCCTCTACGTTGCTCGTGCTGTGTCGGTTGGACTTGATGATCTAGAAGGTCTTTTGATAAAATTTAAAGTATATATCTTCATTTCAAGTGAGGGTTTCTCACTTCTTTCAGGGAAATTCTGTCTTGCTTTCTTCTATTGCCTCTCCTGTCTTGATGTTTGTCAGCGTGAGACTTCTCAAACATTTAAGAACATATTTTATTGGGGTTGAAGGCCTTTATTACCTGCCATTGAATCTGCCAGACGAGTCCCTGAGCTTTTGTCCTTCTTCTTTTAAATTAAAACTCACTGTAAGGGAACTTTGTGTGAGGTCTCAGAACTGTATTTTGCTCAAGCGACCATTTACTGCCACTGCATCAGCTTGAGGTGTCTCAGACCCCTCAGCCGTGCAGATTTCTTTGGGAGTGCTTGTTACTGGTAGTTTTGGGTAGAAAACTTGTGAAGATAAAAATATCTCAAAGACTTACCAATACGATAATCATTACAGGAGTAAGGTATACGGCCATTTAGTTTTTACACTGTGGTTTAACTGTTTCATGTGTACTGATTGAATCAATCCTTGCTGAAGGAAGCTCTTTTAAAGAGCATCAGGCTCAAAGGCACTGAAAGAGTGGGATCTTCCATCTTTTACACAGAAGCTAGGTCATAAATACAGCTTGCTTCACACCCAAAGAGTTCTGTGATTCAAGACTTCTCTGAATTTTGAGGTCTACAAAGACCAGATAAAGAAAATCAATGGAAGGAAGATGGATGAACATGCACACAGCCCACAGATTCTGCACATTACGCTGTATTTTGCTTTTCCATCCTCATAGACATCAATTCAGGAGTTAATTCCTGTGGCTCCCGATTTGGAACATAGCTGGTAGAACTCAAATGTTGGCTGGTAGCCCAGTTCCTCTCATATAACTACATCAGCCGTCTCCTGTTCCATTACCAAATCCATAGCATCATGTATTTGTTACACAGAAAGTGTTGTTAGTTAATGCTTAGCCAAGCTGTGAAATTATTTCTTCAATACTTTACTTTTTCCATTACAGCAAGGAGCGGGGAGAAGAAGCTGTTCTAATCTGCACACAGTTATCTCGTTTTACTTCTAAAGCATAGGATTAATTCTACCGTTAAAATGTTTCTGCTCAGTCGATCTGCCTGTTATTAGACTGAAAAGTTAAAGTAGAAACGTTATTAGAGTCCACAGAGGAAGTGGTGCTTTTTCTTTGTGCTGTCACTTCTGGTGACAGACCAGAGTGTGGTCAATGTCCTTTTTCTGCAGCAGGTGAAGTCAAGCTGCAGCAGCCCTGGCCTCTGGAAGCCAGGGGTAGGCGGAACCAGGAGCACAGGGGCACAAGGGGAGGTCAGCGATGCAGAGTTGCAGGGACTGCAGCAGGAATATGGAATATGTGAGCAGAACATTTCCCTCCATCCTCCTGCAAGAGCTCCAGCATAGCGAGCGTGTGAGATACTGTATCGTCCCTTCCCTCCAGCAAAGAGCATCGCTCTCCGTGTACTGCAGAGGTCTCCTTTGTCACTCCGGGCAGCAACAAACAAGATTCATCAACGTCTTCGGTGTCTGGTGTGCGCTCGCAGAGCCTAAAGAGCATCGCGAGAGACAAGGGTGACGGGACGCTCCTCGACTCCTGAAGCATCCCGGTGTGAAAGCGATGACAGGCGTTGCTGACCGCGACGAGCCGCTTGTCAAACACGCGTCTCCAGTCCCACGGGGGCTCGGCGGCGGCGGGAGGTGACTGAGCTGCCGTCTCTTTGGGGCACAGATGACACCAGCGTGTTGGCACTTTCAGTGCTGCTGAACCTCGTTCCGCTCGGCTGTTGGAAACCTCTTGGGAGAGTTGTTGAAGGGCCTGATCCTCTGTGGGCGCAGACGTGTGGGCTCTTGTCTTGACCCGCTTATACCTGGTAGGGGTTAGGGTCAAGGTGATTCGTTTTGATCGCAAAGGTGAAACTCAGACACAAACATTGTCAGATGTCACAAAAGCAAAACCCTTTATTGAGTAACAACCACTGGAGAGCGATAGGAAAGAATAAGGAGATAAGGAAAAGGAAAAGCGAAGCAATAAAACGTTTAGAGTAGCAAGAAGTATAGCTACCACCACAGATCCAGCGACGTCTCGCAGGTCCGCCTGTTTGGATTCGGTGGGGAAGACTCTTCAAAGAACAGCTGTTCACGGTGGCATTTTATAGTGTCCCAAGAGCCGCTTTGCCTGCCCTCCTCCTGTTCAGCGCATGTGTGTGGGGGTCGTCAGGAGCGATCTTCACCCCCCCCAGCGTCGCCTCTGTCAGCGGGGCACGCATAGGTGTCCGGAGGGCCCATTTTTTGCAGACGTAGGATGACTTGACGATCTGTACACCTTTGGGCTTGCACACCGTTGAGCTTCCGTGCTTGCAGGACAGCTGCCTTGTCTGCGGTTACATCAGTGGGCTTGCAAGACAACAGCTGTATCGGTGGCTGAGCCGGGCCCAGAAGTTGTTGTTCAGGACTTCGAGCCCCCTGGCTTATCAGGGCTGAGCCCTGAAGTTGTCTTTATCAATAGTCAAGTCAAGTCCTGTGGCTTATCAGGGCTGGGCTCTGAAGTTGTTGTTTTAGAACTTATCAGAGGTCCGAGCTTGCAACAGCAGCCTTGTAACACAGCCTCTTCTTTCGCGGGTCTGTAACAAATATTTCTTAACACCCGCAAGGTTGAGGCAAATGTTCTTAACACAGTCTCTTACAGGTCTGTAAGCTGATCTCAGATGGGTTCCTGTGAGTGGGTTTGGGAGTCAGAAGAGGCAGGATCTGGCGGATTGAAATCACCTGGTTATTGCTTCTGTGTTTTTGTAGGAAGCAGTGACTAGTGATGTCAGCTGGCAAAAGTGCCAACCCCTGTTCTTTATTTGTGGAGCATCGCTGATGGATCAGGCATTGCACGGGCCACTGAGAGACAGAACCCCTGTATAAGGTGCTGACAGTATGAGCAACTGATCAATTTACTGAGTAAGTGTCCTCAACTCCCATATTAAATCAAGCTGTGGTTATTTTCTTGTCATGTACCAGATTTACTGGTTATTCTGAAGAATAGTAGCTATCCATAGTGACCAGTAATAGTAATAAGGTGAAAAAGCAGGAGATACAGAAGTTAAACGATGGATTCACAATACAGCCAGAAGTTTTTTTCCCTTGCATTTTAATTTAAAATTATTTAATTTACTTGGCAGAGTAGGTCTCCTGACTTTCAATTTAAGTGTAAAGGTCAGTGAAGAACAATGTTTTTGGAGAGGTCGTTAGCTATAAATAAATCAGTTCATAACATCTGATAAACAGCCTCCTGCAGAGGCATCCGTGTAAATACATTCCGTTCCTTCTGCGCCCTCTCTCATCCTTTGTTCACTTGGTTTTCGTCAGCTGAAGGCAGCTGCCAGTCATTCTGCCTGCTCTGAACAGATACTGTGATTGTGGCAAATTTCCCGAGCCGTGAAAGCACCGAGTGGTGCTTGCAGGGAAGAAAGCTGTTTTTTTGTCTTGCTCTATCACCAACTTCTTCTGTGCTCACGTGCAGAAATGAATCCTTGGTAGCTGCGAACAGCAGCAGGGAAGCCCGCAGCTGTTTCAAACTTCTTCCCCCATCTGGTGTCGGCTTCTCAGTCTGGTGCCTAAGGAGACCTAGGACTGGTGTGGGAATTGGAAGGAAGGGGTGGGGGGGAAGTAGATATAAAAGAAGATTAAAACAAAGTCATAAAATCCTCGCCGTCAGATGATTTTTCCCATTAAAATACAGCTCCTCTGCGGCAAATCTGCAGCGTGGCGAAGCAGATGGTGCTGTGGTGTGTGTGTTTCGCAAAGTGGGAAGGAAGGAGAGACAGTTCTGACGGCTGAAGGTACCAACCCAGGCAGCTATTTCAGTACAAACCACGCCGTTTGGATCTCACTAGACATATTGCCCATGAGAAGATGGGGAGCAAACAGAAAGAAATGTGTTTGTCAGTGAAGACAGACGAGATGAATAGATACCACTTAAACCATCCTTGAGTAGGAGTCGTGCATGGGAATTATCACTTTCTTTACTGCGCCCAGTTCTTAGGAACCCAAACTTTCTTGTGTGATTCAGTGGAGCACAGACATCTAAATATCTGTGAGCAGCTTATCCCTGTTACCTAATGCAGAATGCTTTAAAAGTCTTCTTTTGCAAGTGTCCCTAACAGTTAACTTCTAGGTGTTTGAGGGTTTTTTAATATACTTTTATATTTCTTTCTGTGCTTTTGTATTTCCCTTGGAGGAAGATTATGGCTGTATCCAGCGTTCATCAGCAATGCTCCTTCAGTTTTCTGTGCAGGCTCTTTAGAGGAAGGCATAGTCTCTTCTTTTCCTGCTGCTTATAAAATACACATCCCATTTCAGCCCTAGAGGTATGAATGCTTCATCTTTATTTATCGACAGACCCATTTCAAGCAAATTTCAAGCACCGGGCATGAATACAAACACTGTAATTTAAAAAATGGGGAAAGTCTTAATAAATTCTCTATACTGCAATAAAAAAATTCTTCCACCATCCCTGTTTGAATATTTCTCTATCTCCATCACGAAAATAAGGGAAAATAAGTGAGCCTTTTGAACTGAAATAAAAGGAGCCTGTCCCTGAGGCCGCGTATGAAAATGAAGCCGTGTGTGAGAATCAATCACGTGTTCCCAGAGACAAAAGGAACACAGGCTGCCTGCTTCGTGCCATTCAGGGACCATAAAGCAGTCAGAAAAGCAATTTACCTGCCTTGCTCAAGGAAATCTTAAGTAGCCCAGAGCTGAGTTATCTCTATTATGCCTTTTAGAAGACCTTACTCTTTAGACTATATTAAGAGTATGGTCAAGGGAAGGTGGTGGGGGTGAATGGCTGCTGCACCTCTGAAGTTCACCGTGGCGGTAACTAACCTTCTCGAAGAGCCGTGGCACTGAGTGCAACTTGGGATCTGGTTTAAAGCGTGCAGTCAGCTGAGCGCACAAAAAGTCGCAAAAAAAAAAAAAGACGTGTAACCTCAGGCGCCCTCTCGTCGCAGTTTTGGTACAAGCCGAGCTTGGCCGACCTAAGGCTCTAGTCCAGAATGCAGCCCGTGATGTATCCGAAGGATGTAAAAATGTGCGGAATGAAAATGTATAAATCAAATTCATTGCCTCTTGCTTAATGCAAGTTAAACAGTCCACAGCAAAGACATGAAACATCTGCTAAACCAAGTAAAAATTAATGAAGAAGAAAATTAAGATTGCTTTGTTGTTGATTTTTATCACTTTGTGCCCAAATCTGAGAAAGATTTAATAAGAACGCTGCCAGCTTGCAGCTAATTCAAAGTGGTTCTAAATTGCTGAGCTTCTATTTATATTTTCCTTGCGTGTTTTGGAGTCCTTCAGGAGAGTGCTAAGTTTGTGATGCATCGGTTCACCCGCGGATTCTTTACAAACATTTCCAAATTTATCTTCACTCAGGGCTGATGCAAAGTTATGCTGCTTTTGAAATGAAAGAGCACTTTAGGTAGCGGCTTTGGCAGTCGGGATCATCTTCAGCTTTATCTGCTGGGCTCTTTCTGGTGACATTTCAGTCATGCTCCACTTCTCAGTGAGTTCATCTCTGGGAACTGACAGGGAAAAATGTGTTTTGAATAATTATGATCCAGAGGGCCTAACCAGGGAAACCTTGGAATAAAGCAGTGAGTATTTCCAGGAGTATATTGTGCCCTTGGGAGGTGGACTCGGAATCAAAATTTTGGGATTGCCTTCCCACCAAAGCAAACTCTCACTGACTTCAGGGGGAGCAGAGCTTCAGCTTTTCATTCGCATGAACCTTTTATAG